>CP106725.1:85216121-85868367 GCA_025506655.1 Gossypium rotundifolium
TGGAAAAAATGGCTTGGTAAATAGCCTTATTTTCATCCGCATGGGTAGACAAACAGGTGTGTGTTTGGGCCGTGTGTGACACATGGTCTGCCCCACGAGCATGTGTTTCAGCCGTGTAATTGTTGCAAAATAGAATGTCTAGGATATAGCACACGGGCAGAGACACGGGCATGTGCCTCGGCTTTGTGAAGTCTGCACCTATTTTATGAAAAATTATGAAAATTAAATCGACCACACGGCCTAGCACACGGGTGTGTGGTACGGTCGTGTGGAACAAGTCAGAGAGCTCCCTATTTTGAACACGGCCTATAGCACGGACATGTCTAAGGGTCACACGGGCGTGTCCCTTAACCACACGGATTGTGAGCCTTGTAACTAGAAAAAATTTCTAAGTTTTGTAAAATTTTCTAAAGTTCTCAGCTTAGTCCCGAACCACTTCCAAAGCATGTATTGAACATTGTAGGCTCATTTTAGGGACGATCTGAATGTGTATTAAAAATTTTAATTTGAATGGAAATTTATAACTCGAAAATATTTATTTACTTGTGTTTATGTCCGGTAATGCCTCGTACCCTGTTTCGACGTTGAATACGGGTAAGGGTGTAACATTTAGTGGTATCAAAGCTACGATTTAGTCGATTCTCAGACTAATGTAACGTGCGTGAAAGTCTAGCTATACATGCCATAAATGAACTGTGATAGTGTGATGACTCCTGGAAATTTTAAAATGTGTTTTCATATATTAAATGGATCCCAATCGCGCTGAAGCTAATGACGTAGAAAGTAATGCACCCACTCCTGCTCAAGGGGTAGCACTGTATAAAAGTAGACCTCCCACGGTTAGTCAGAGAGGAGGAGAAGGGGCTGGAGAAGCCTTCCTCCACATGATGAACGAGTGGTATATGAAGTTTGTTTGAACTAATTAGAATAATCAACCTCCTCCACCCCCACCTATTCCACAGCTGGTTTTAGTAGCTCCTCAAGGTATGGAATATATAAGAGTGAGTAAGCCCCCGATTGATAAGATCCGAAAGCATGGGGCTGAAGATTTAAAAGCAAATATTGACGATGATCCCGAGAGGGCAAAATTTTGGCTTGAGAATTCTATCAGGGTATTCGATGAAATATCTTGCACACCGGATGAATGTCTAAAATCTGCTGTATCACTTCTAAGAGACTCAGCTACCGGTGGTGGAAAACCCTTGTGTCAGTAGTACCGAGGGAGAGGGCTAATTGGGAATTCTTCCAAGATGAATTTTGAAAGAAGTATATCAGCCAACAGTTCATTGATTAGAAACATAAGGACTTTTTAGAGCTAAAACAGGGCCAAATGTCTGCAATCGAGTATGAATGAGAGTTTGTCAGGCTTAGTAAGTACGCTCAAGAATGTGTTTCCACGAGGTTACCATGCACAAAAGGTTTGAATATGGGTTGAATGAGGATATCTGATTGTTAGTTGGAGTCCTTGAGCTAAAAGAATTTATGGTGCTATTCAATCGAGCTTGTAAAGCTGAAGAATTAAGCAACGAGAAGAGAAAAGCCAAGTTTTAGGCTAGAGTTGCAAGAAAAAGGCCGATGAGTAAGCCATTTCAATCTCAGTCTAAGAAATCGAGAGATTTGTATGTTCGATGAGTGCTTCAGCTGGGTATCCCAAAAGAGATCGTGGGAAACAATACTCGGGTTCTAAAGCCCGAACTACATCAGTAGCGAGTGTTGGTAATGCTAAGTCTGGTAGGCCTGAATGTCAGCACTGCGACAAACGACACCTCAGCGAATGTAGAATGAATGATCGGGCTTGTTTTAAGTGTGGCTTTCAAGACCACTTTTTTTAAGATTGCCCAAAAATGATTGAAAAGGATAAGTTTTAGACTGCAAGATTGGGCAACACTGCCTCTAGAGAGAGGCCACCAAGGAACACAGGAAATGGAGCTAGTAGTAAAGGTGTGACAAAAGATACAGCTATAAGATCTTAGGTTAAGGCACCTACTAGAGCCTATGCTATCCGTGCTGGGAAGAAGTGACAACTCTTTATGTTATCACTGGTACTTTTTCTCTCATAATACTAATGTAGTTGCATTGATTGATCCTAGATCGACTCATTCTTATGTTTGAATGAAATTGTTAGCTAGTAAGAACTTGCCTGTTGAGTTTACAAAATTTGTGATTAAAGTGTCAAACCCCTTAGGAAAATATGTGCTAGTTGATAAAGTTTGCAAGAATTGTCCATTGATGATTCAAGGTCACTATTTTTTTGGCTAACCTAATGTTGTTTCCATTTGATGAGTTCGATGTTATTTTGGATATGGATTGGTTGACACTGCATGATGTTGTAGTGAATTGTAGACGAAAAATTATTGAATTGAAATATGAGAATGGTGAAGTTCTTCGAATTGATTTAGATGAGTCGGGTGAGTTACCGGCTATGATTTCTTCAATGAATACCCAAAGATATGTAAGAAAGGGTTGTGAAGTGTATCTAGCTTATGTGTTGAATGCAAGAGTGTCTGAAATAAAGATTGAATCAGTACCACTAGTTTGTGAATATCTGGGTGTGTTTCTAGAAGAGTTACCTGGGTTACCTTCGATCAGAGAAGTTGACTTTAGTATTGATTTAGTACCAGGGACTTCACTGATATCGTTCGCTCCATATAGGATGGCTCTGACTGAATTGAAAGGATTGAAAGCTTAGTTGAAAGAGTTGACAGATAATGGTTTTGTGAGACTGAGTTTTTCACCATAGGGTGCTCTAGCGTTATTTGTAAAGAAGAAAGAAGGATCTATGAGACTTTGTATTGATTATTGACAGCTCAACAAGGTAACTATAAAGAACAAGTATCCTTTGCCGAGGATTGATGAATTATTTGATCAGTTGAAAGGAGCAACGGTATTCTCGAATATTTATTTGAGATCTGGTTAC
This sequence comes from Gossypium rotundifolium, assembly GCA_025506655.1. Taxonomy (NCBI): domain Eukaryota; kingdom Viridiplantae; phylum Streptophyta; class Magnoliopsida; order Malvales; family Malvaceae; genus Gossypium; species Gossypium rotundifolium. The sequence continues at coordinate 85,219,039 of CP106725.1, forward strand.
TATCAATTGAGAATTAAAGAGTCGGATGTACAGAAAACTACTTTCAGGATAAGGTATGGGTATTATGAATTTCTTGTTATGCTTTTTGAATTAGCTAATGCCCCTACTATTTTTATGGCCTTGATGAATCGAATTTTTCGATCGTACTTAGATAAGTTTGTGGTTGTGTTCATCGATGACATTTTGATTTATTCTCTGAAGGAGTCTGAGCATGCCGATCATTTAAGAATTGTGTTGCAAACTTTGAGAGATAAGAAATTGTTTGCTAAGTTCAGGAAAAGTGAGTTTTGGCTCTGATAAGTCAGATTTTTGGGACATATTGTCTCTGGAGACGGTATTCAGGTTGATCCGAGTAAGATATCGACAATTATTGATTGGAAACCGCTGATGAATGTATTAGAGGTCAGAAGCTTTTTAGGCTTAGCCGGTTATTATCGAAATTTTGTCAAAGGATTTTTGATGATTGCTATTCCTATGACTAAACTGTTGCATAAAAGATGTTAATTTTGAATGGTCCGAAAAATGTCAGCAAAGTTTTGAGAAGTTGAAAGCATTCTTGACCGAGGCGCCAGTTTTAGTGCAATCAAAACTGGGAAAGGAGTTTATGATTTATAGCGATGCGTCATTGAATGGGTTAGGATGTGTATTAATGCAAGAGGGCAAAGTGATAGCCTATGCCTTGAGACAGTTGAAACCGCACAAGAAGAATTATCTGACGCACGATTTGGAATAGGCCACCATTGTTTTTGCTTTGAAAATTTGGCGTCATCATTTGTACAGTGAGAAGTACCATATCTATTCCGACCATAAGAGTTTGAAGTATTTGATGACTCAAAAGGATTTTAACTTGCAACAATGAAGATGGCTCGAGTTACTAAAAGATTACGAGTTGGTAATTGACTACCATCCCTGAAAGGCGAACGTAGTCGCAGATGCTTTGAGCAAAAAGTCCTTGTTTGCCTTGAGAGCTATGAATACGAGGTTGACTTTATCCGGTGATGGTTCGATTCTACCAGAGTTGAGAGCTAGACCGGTGTTTCTTCAGAAAATTTATGAAGCTCAAAAAACTGATAGTGAGTTACAAGCCAAAAGAGCTCTGTGTGAATCGAGTAATGATTCAGACTTTCGGATCGGTTCTGATGATTACTTTGTAGCAACCCATTTGTAGTCAAATCAGAACAGTGGTTTTAGAACCACATATCTGATGTCGAAAAATTATTTTTATATTATTTTCAGTGCTTACAACATGTTATTTGATATGTGTGAAAATTTCGTAAACTAATTTTATCATTTAATTGCTCAATTTGAGAAAAAGGACTAAATCGCGTAAAATGCAAAAGTTGCATTCTACTTGTTAAAGGTGTCAAATAGATTTGGATTTTAAATATGATGGCCTTAAATGGTAATTAAACCATTTGAAAGGTTAGTGGACATTTATATCCATGGTTTATGTGAAATAATAATGTTTTAATTAAGGTTAATGTTGTAATTCATTTAATAAAGGTTAATTAATAAAACTAAAATCAAATTTCATTCATTAATGGTGTTCTTAACCGATTTAAGAAGAAAAATTTTGGTGTTAAAATTTCGAGAATCTCATTCCTTTCAATTAGGTATGTGTTTTTGATCCGTTTTTAATGATTTCTATGTTTTTGTGATCGTTGCTTCGTATTCTAGCTAGCTCGTACGTTAAATTTCAAAACTGTTGAAGATTTATCATGTTTCCATTGTTGAATGCTTGAGTAATTTGATGATTTATGATAGATTTGGAAGGTTTAATTTTAGATTAATAGCTTTTGTAAAGTGATTTTTGTCAAAAATGTCAAAAAAGGATTAAATTGAGAAAATGTAAAATGTAGTGGTTAAAAGTGGGAATAAATGAAAATTATGGGCTGCTAGGGGTACTATGGTAATTCGGCTAGCATGGTTAGTCTTAAATTTCATTAATGTGTGATTTTATGAAATAAAGACTAAATTGCGAAAAATGTGAAATTTGTGGGGAAAAAGTGTAAATGTGTTTTAATGTGTATTTTGGACTAAATTGAATGAATAGATGATTAAATAAGTTAATTTTGAATATAGTTAGATCAAGAAAAGTGAAATACAGACTTGAATCGGGGAAAAGATAAAATTATCGACTAATCGACTCGATTCGTTGTTTTAGCATCCGAGGTAAGTTCGTATGTATTAAGCACCGTAATAATAATGAATTTATTGCTTTAATATTGCATAAATTATATATACGGGACTATAGTTATCTTCAACAATGAATCGGTTATTTGTGGCACTTACTGTGTGATTTGACATAGCTTCGGCTATACATGGCACTTAGTGTGCCAGAATCAGATAGCTTCACCTATATATGGCACTTAGTATGTGAGAATGAGATAGCTTCAGCCATATATGGTACTTAGTGTGCAAGAATGAGATAGCTTCGACTATGTATGGCACTTATTGTGCAATTTCATATGTCATCAGCTATGTACGACACTTAATGTGCGAAATATCGAGTATTCATCGACATTCTATTTATGTATGAACTTTTTATGGATTGGTATAAGTATGTACATGTATATTATAAGCTTAAAATCAAAGATGTTACAAAGTTTGCATTTGAGCTTATGAATAAGCATGTGAAAGGTTTGTTAATAACCATGAATTTCATGTTATATGTTTAAATTGATGAATGGTAGATTTGTGATTAGTTAAGTTTGTAACATACGAGCTTACTAAGCTTTGAAGCTTACTTCATGTTATTTTCTATGTTTTATGGTGAATCAAGGCTAGCTCAGATCTGTGAGTCATCGGGAACATCATCACACTATCAAACATCTAAGTTGGTACTTTTGAGTTATACATTTATGGTATATGGCATGTATAGGCTAGATGTGATATTTTGGTTGTGATTATAGCCATGAGATTTGGCTTGTAAATTGTATATGTTTTGGTTTGTATATATAGCCATGAGTGATGGCTTATTTTGGTATGTTTTGGTATGAATGTCGTTATGGTTTTATAGTTGCTCAAATGGTTAATTGATTATGGAATATAAATATTTGAGAAATGCCTTGATGATGTATGATTTAGATGTTGTATTGGTTATTTATATGGTAAGTTATGTCTGAGTGAAATATGGTAAATGAACCATATTGTTTGATATTGTTTTGGCATGTATTTGGCTAAGTAAATGGTCGTGATTGGAATTTTGGAATAAATGAAATTGTAATGGTATGAATTGTGCATTTGGTTGATGATTTTGGCTGCCTAATTTTATGATGAAATGATACCAATTTGGTTGTTTAAATGAGCATGAGTTGGGGTGGCAAATAGGCATTGCAAATAGCTTATTTTTGTCCACACGGGCGTGTGTCCCAGTCGTGTGTGACACATAGTCATGTTACACGGTCGTGTCCCTTGGTGTTGATATTAAAGTGAAGTCAGTATGCTCCACACGGTCTCACACATGAGCATGTGACCGGCCGTGTGGTATAAGTTAGTATACTCCCTAATTGGCACACGGCCTAGCACATGGGAGTGTGACTTGGCCGTGTTGCATAAGTCAGTATACCCTACAGATTTCGCATGGCCTAGCACATGGCCTGGTACACGGGCATGTGTGGCCATTTAGAAGGGTGCACGGGCTAGACACACGGGCTTGTAGTCGACTGTGTGACCCAAGTCAATATGTATGCCCTCTTTTCACATGGCCTAAGTCACGGGCATGTCTACTAGCCGTGTGAGCCACATGGCTTGTTCACATGGGCGTGTGACTTGTTAACATGAAAAATTTTGAAGTTTCCAGAATCTTCGTATGATATCGGTTTAGTCCCGAATCACTTTCAAAGCATGTTTAAGGCATTGTAGGCCCTTATAAGGGACAAAGTGATTGTGTTGAATGGTTTATGAGAATGAATGCTTATTTTTGCATAAATGTATGCTATATGTAATGTGAATTGATTAGTAATACCTCGTAACCTTATTCCGATGTTGAATATAGGAGAGGGGTGTTACATGCTTAATGTTCCGAGATAGAGTATGTGTACGAAAAAATGATAAGATTATTAAGAAGATTCTTTATGAAGCACATAATGGTTGTTTATCTGTTTATCCAGGAAGTACGAAGATGTACAATGATTTGAAGAAACTGTATTGGTGGTCAGGTATGAAACGAGATATCTCTGAATTCGTATCGAAATGTTTGTTTTGTTAACAAGCGAAAGCCGAACACCAAGTTCCTTTGGGTTTACTTTAACCAGTAATGGTACCCGAGTGGAAATGGGACAGGATTACGATGGACTTCGTACTGGGTTTGCCTTTAAATCTGAAAAAGAAAGATGTCGTCTAGGTTGTTGTCAATAGATTAACAAAATCGGCTCATTTTATTTCGGTACGTACCGATTACTAACTTGACAAGCTAGCTGAATTGTACATTGCTGAAATTGTGAGATTGCACGAAGTGCCTATTTCTATTATTTCGGATAGAGATCCGAGGTTTACGGCTCGATTTTGGAAAAACTTATAAGAAGTTTTGGGTACTAAAGTTGAACTTTAGTACCGCATTTCATCCTCAAACCGACGGCCAATTAGAGAGAACGATTCAAGTTCTCGAAGATATGCTTTGTTGTTGTGTTTTAGAATTCGAAGGTAGTTGGGAAAAATATCTAACTTTAGTCAAATATGCTTATAACAATAGTTTTCAATCGAGTATAAAGATGGCACCGTATAATGCATTGTATGGCCTTAAGTATCGAAATCCATTGTATTAGACAAAGCTTAGTGAGAAATAGATTCATGAGGTTGAATTGGTTAGAGAAACCAAAGAAAAAGTAAAGGTAATTCATGACTGTTTGAAAGCCCCTTCAAATCGACAAAACTCATACGCAGATTTGGAAAGAAAAGAGATCAAATTTTATATTGGTGATAAGGTATTTCTGAAGGTATCTCCGTGGAAGAAGATTCTGAGATTTCGTCGTAAAGGTAAGTTGAGTCCACGTTTCATTGGGCCGTATGAGGTTATTGAAAGAATAGGGCTGGTGGCATATCGGTTAGCTTTCCCGACAGAGTTGGAAAAGATTCACAATGTATTTCATGTGTCGATGTTGCGACATTATCGACCAGACCCTTCACATGTGATTTCTCTAACAAAGGTTGAGACTCGACTCGATATGACTTATGGTGAGGAACCGACCAAGATTTTGGCTCGGGAAGTTAAATAATTGAGAAATAAAAACATAGCCCTAGTTACAGTTTCGTGGCAACGACATGGGATCGAAGAGGATATGTGGGAACCTGAGGATGCTATGCGAAAACAGAACCCAAACCTATTTTCTGGTAAGATTTTCAGGGACGAAAATCCCTAAGGGGGGAGAGTTGTAACTGTAACACCCTAAACCTGGCCTAGAAGTTAGGCCCAAATCTGGCGTGTCATAATGAAGAGTTTTTTGAAAACAATGATTTCATTAGAAACCCTTCTTAAAGAACTTAACACTTTTTGCTATTCAAAACCTCAGATTTCGTTTACTTATTTTGAAAATGTGGTTTATTAGAAATCATTCTTGGATAACATTATTATCTTTAAAACCTTATTTGTTGCGGAAACATATTTGAAATAAACAATTTACGAAAAATGTGATGCTTAGAAATAGAGTTGTAGAAGCATTTTGAAAATGTTGCGGAAATGTAGTGTTTTGAAAACAATTATCGTTTTGGAAATCGTATTCCACTTTTAGTAGTTAGAAAACATCATAAATAAATACTAGAAATAATAAGTTAAAAATAAAGAGGCATTATTACAAAATTATTAATCCAATGAATTAAAATGAAATGAAATAAAGTCGCTAAGTTTAACTTTAAAGCATGTCTAACGTGTGGCCACCTCTGAGTCCATCGTAGATCCAAATCCTCTAAGATTAGGGATTACCTACACAGTTAAAAACGGGGTGAGTTTGCAAAAACTCAGTGTATAATCCCTTACCGAGTAATAAACATCGATACGTAAACGAAACCTAAGCGATGCAGGCCAAAGCCCTTTTAACAGTAATAGTACAGTCAGTTCAACGCAAACGTGAGTCAAAGCCCATACGATATCATTTGGGGCACAGCCCCTAACAGAGTCAATTGGGCCTAGCCCAAACCAATAGCAAAACAAGTGGCCTAAGCCCAGTACCATGACAGATCTCATAAATAGATATGCAACAGTATGAGGATGCATCCCTCCCCGATCCAGCTAGCACACCACCCGTACCAACCCTACATTCCTATGGGGACCAAGTCAACCCACCCAGCCCTACACACCAAGAACGCAGCTGAGCTGCCAGTATGAACATATGCGGCTCTTAAGCCTTCAATAGCGGTATTATAATTGGCACAGAACCATCAGTAACGGTATTATGTTTGGCACATAGCCATCAGCAACGGTAATATAATCAGCACATAGCCTTTGATAAATCTGATCGGCAGAGATTCATCGATATCTGTTAGGCACATAGCTACGGGTCAATAAATTGGCACAAAGCCATAATCAAGATGACATAGAGCTAAGCTCTCCAATAATCCAGCCTTGCTGTTAATAACGGTATATGTGGCTGAGCCAATAGAATTAGTATACGTGGCAAAGCCACTAAATCAGTAAAACGCGACATAGCCACCAATACAGTACTTCCTCCAAAATACAAATCCTAACCCCATGCAATATGTTGTGTATGTCATGCTCAATCATTACACATGTATGCAAAATGACCATGCTCAGTAACAATCATCTAAACATATATTAACAGCATATCAGTCACACACCCACAGTCAAGTTAGTTAAACTCATAGTTATACAATCACAATCAAAACAATCAAATTCACAGTCTAAATCAGTCATCTACCTACAAGGGCAAAATAGTCATTTTGCTTTATAAGGGTATTTCAGTAATCCTACCTTTTAGGGTTATTTCGATAATTCTACCATATAGGGGTAATTCAATAATTCTACCCTACAGGGGTATTTCAATAATTTTGCAAACCAGAGTATTTCGGTAATTTCACAAACTAGGGGTATTTCGATAATTTTGTAAACCGTGGGTATTTCGATAATTTCACAAATCAGGGGTATTTCGATAATTTTTTTTAACCCCTCAAAAGGTCTACAGTCGCCTCGAGCAACTCAAGTATTCTAAATAGAGATAATGATGCGAATAGGCCTAGGGCCTATTCTTGGCCCAAATGGGCCCACACACTCTTGTGGCCCATTTAGCCCAAATCTAGTAACATATATGATATTCACATAGACCAGTTCAATATCTACTACACAATCATACAATTTATTCATATGGGCCCACTTGGCCCCTTTTGGCCCATCGTGGCCCAAATAGAATCAACCCATAAGAATACTCATGGTGGCCTCAACTATTGAGTTGAAGCTCCCACATGTGCGCTCGCATGCTCGCATGGCTACCATCGCCGTGTGATCGACTTTTCGACATTTGTCACTCTTCAACTAGGGTAGGGCGAAATACACACTTGATAGGAGTCTGAAGCTATTCCGCACTCTGAATGCTCCTATGCCCAAAAGCCAACCAAGGTATCCTTACTCTCCTCATAGATTGCTCTATTTAAAGTCATCTTCTCACCTTCCCTCTTGCTAGCTTCCCGATGGGGGTTCCCTCCTTCAGCAGAGTTTAATTCCAGCACAAATTCTGGCCGGCCCAACTTAGCAAAATAAATATCCCTTTTTGCTTTCAATGGGATTCGAACTCAGGCTCCCTTGTAACATAATCACCCTACTAGCCACTTTACCAACTAGCTCCTTGTTGTCTTAAAACATGCACAACTAAATATAAGTCTATGGGCCAAAGTCTAAGTTCATCTTAAAAGAAAACAAAAAGAATTGCCAGCGCCAAGACTTGAATCTTGGACCCCTTGTTTCCTTGTGGCGTCATTCCCTTCTCTCTTATGTAGTGTCATTTTCCACTAGGCCACAACTCCTTTTGTGTCATTTTTCTCCACATTTTATTCTTAAAGTCTACTTTCTAACACCCAGGGTTTTACTCACCTAAAACCAAAATTTTCCTAAAGCCCAAGTTTGAACCCAAGACTTCATAGAAACCCCCTAATCTCCCAAAATCACTCACCTAATAGGTCCAACTTGCATTAGTTCTGTTCTCTTGTCGCAAAAATTTTAAACGCTCCCACGCCCAAGGCCTAATGAGCACAATTCTACTAGGCCCAAATTCGGGGCGTTACAGTAACAGCCCGATTTTGGATCTAGTCAGAACAGTGGTTTTGGGACCACAAATCCCATGCAGTAAAATTTATTTTTATTATATTTCTATGGTCTAAAGTTTTACAAAATGATTTCGTTCAAAAATTTTGACTTTTGGGCACTCAATTTAGTTAAAAGGACTAAATTGCAAAAAGTTCAAAATTTGAGTTCTATGTTTTTAAGGTGTCCAATTGCTATGAGATTTTAAATTGAAGGTCCTTAGATGGTACTTAGACCATTCTTTAAGTTAGTTGACAAAAATGGACATGGAGTAAGAGAATTTTTTGTCTTAAGTGAGGGGTATTTTGGTCATTTGGTAATTAAATGAATTAAAAATCAAATTAAACGCCCATTTTTGCTAATATTCTACCCCTTGGCCGAAATTTACAAGATTAAGACGTAGCTATGTTTTTTCAAGCTTCCAAGCTCGATTGTAAGTCCGTTCTAGCCCCGTTTTTAATGATTTTTATGTTTTTAAAGTCCTTGTAACTCGATCTACCTATTTCTAGTACCAATTTGAAGTATAATCAAGGTCTAGGGTTTGACCCATGTTAAATATTTGTGTATTTTAATGTTCAATGGTAGATTATACAAATTTGATGTTGGATAAACAACTTTTACTAAGTGATTTTCAGTAAAAATGTCAAAAAAGGACCTATTTGTAAAAGTTATAAAATATGTAGTAAAAGTGTAATTTAATAGAAATTTTTGGCTTTTATGAGCATGAATAAAGTTCGTCTAGGCTTGGATTTTAATGAAATTGAATATGTTTCACTTTACAAGCCAAGGGACCAAAATATAAAAAGTTAAAAGTTAGGGGTAAAAATGTAATTTTACCATAATGTGATTTTTGGATTGATTTGGATAATGTGTGTATTAAATGAGCTGAATTTGCTATTATAGATCAAGAAAAATGAAGTTCAGGCCTAGATCGAGGGAAAAACAAAGTATTTGATGATTAGGTCCATTTTCACTATTTTTGTATCGAGGTAGGTTCGTATGTAAATAATGCAGTGTTATATTTATATTTCAATATCTTGATATTGCATGAAATGTATGATTTATTCTATGAGCATATTCGAAAAAGTTTTGCCAAGAAAGAAATCCCGATTGAACATTAGGAATAGATTGCATACAAATGTCTTGAAATTGGGGTTACTGAGATTACGTGTAAGACCATAGCTGGGATATGGCATCAATATGAGACTTCGTGTAAGACCATATTTTGGATATGGCATTGATATGAGACTTTGTGTAAGACCATAGCTGGGTTATTGTCATTGATACAAGGCTACATGTAAGACCATTTTTGGGATATGGCATTAGTACGGTACTATGTATACGAGACTTCCGAGTATCCTTTAGTTTTCCAGATGGTTCAACGGGAAATTTGATGGGTATGTCAAAGATGAGAATTTATGTGATTAGGTTACGAGTTGGTACAGGTATGTACGACAAACTCAAAGGAAATGAATTCGTTATATGACAAATTGTTAGTAAGAATGTGATTGAGTATGTTATGTTCATGAAGTTTTAGCGACATTATGTTTTATATATGTTATGTTATTCATATGACAATGCATGTTAATGTTGTTTATTATTTGCATATGAACTTACTAAGCTATATAGCTTACTCACCTTTCTTTCCCTTGTCTTATAGTGTCACCAAGCTAGCTCGAGATTGGAGATCGTCGGAGATCCATTCACACTATCAACTATTATTTTGGTACCAATGAATTCAATATTTTGATTTATGACATGCATAAGGGACTTGGTCATTTTGTTATGTGTCATAATTGATTTGGCCAAATGTGTTGGCTTATATTGGTTGAAAGTTCATTTTCTATAAGGCCATTGAAAATTGGCTACAATTGGTATGAACACTTTATATGATGATGCCTTTCACAGATGTGGGAATTTACATGATTTGAGATGATAACCATGTGATGTTTGTGTATGATAGATGGTAGTATGTAAATGATGTATTATTGTCTTGATTGTGGCTGATTTGGGTGTATGTAAATTCGTGGATTGGTGCCATATGATGTTGTGTATGTATGCACAAGGGTGGCAAAATGGCTTGGTAAATAGCCTTATTTTTGTCCACACGGGTAGACACACAGGCGTGTGTCTAGGCCGTGTGTGACACATGGTCTGCCCCACGTGCATGTGTTTTAGCCTTGTGTCCCCTGCACCTTAATTGTTGCAAAATAGAATGTCTAGAATATAGCACACGGGCAAAGACAGGCATGTGTCTCGGTCGTGTGATGTCTGCACCTATTTTATGAAAAAATATGAAAATTAAATCGACCACACGGCGTAGCACACGGGCGTGTGGCACGGCCGTGTGGCACAAGTCACAGAGCTCCCTATTTTGAACACGGTCTATAGCACGGGAGTGTCTAAGGGTCACATAGGCATGTCCCTTGGACCACACGGGCGTGTGATGTAATACCCCATACCCTAGTCCGAGGCCTAGACCGAATAGCAGACATTACTATATTAGAACTTGCTTAATCATGAAATTACGGGCCATAAAATTTTGTTCCCGATTAAGAACCATTCTCTCTCAAACAATTCATACATCTCATGGGCCGACGAAGCCTTAAACTCATGTTCGAAAACTATCGGAACTTAATCGAAAAACCTTTCTTGGAAGCAGGGGTCACACACCCATGTGGTTTGGGGCATGCCCGTAACCCCTCGACACGCCCATGTCCTCCAACGGTGGGGAGTTACTGACTATACTCACACGGCCTTGACACGTCCGTGTCTTCTACCCATGTGGAGTTACTGACTATACTCACACGGCCTTGACACACCCGTGTCATCCGTCCGTGAACTACACAGGCCCAAACGAACGGCCGTGGGATTCACCCATGGTCTATTCTGACTTAAAATACAGAGGTACAGGGTGCAAACAGGCTAGACACACGCCCGTCTGTCCATCTGTGTGGGCACTTAAAGGCTATTTACCAAGCCAAATGCCACTCTGAAATCAAGATCAAATTCATGCTCAATTCAATACATTTCATACCTCATCACATAACTACACATAACATCGATATTACTCTTGAATTAAAGACGTTTAATTATAAAATAAATAAAGTCTTCATCCCATATACTAGGGAGAACTATTTCCCATGTAATTACAAACAACTTAGGCCCTCATCTATGGCTATATACTAACAAAACATAAGTTCTATTAGGCCAACACAATTTGGCTACATCAACAATGACTTAATAAACCTTAAGTACTAGCCCTATACATGCCATAACTCATAAGGACTTGAAACCTCATACCAAATGCTTGATCGATAGTGTGAAAACATCTCCAGCGGTCTCCAACCCAAGCTAGCAAAATTAACCTATAAGACATGAAAAAGGGAAAGGAGTAAGCAATAATGCTTAGTAAGTTCATCTACATATAACTGATAAGCACTGATAGTCATTAAATATACACAATTACAAGGAATTTCAATACGTTTTTCTCATTAACACATGGCTGCTTACTCAACCATTCTTAAGGCTTACTCACTCCATCTCTTACCATGTTCTAACGTGCCACAAGCCAAATGCCCATTTAATTAACATACATTCCTGCACTGATCACCACATGATCATATAAAAACAACATATCAAGCATTTTCAATATGCCACTCATACTACTAATCTCTCGGTGGTTACGCACTTAGCCCACCATTGAATCTCTTTTAGGGTGGTATCGCACACAGCGCTGCATTCATTTATACATATGGTGATTTCACACTTAGCTCACCAATCATTCATAAGCGATGGTGTCATACACAGCCCATCGATTACTAATTAATCAGGTGGTATCGTACACAACCCACCAATAGTAATATGGATGATGGTATCGCACACAGCCCATCAACTAATAATATATCAGGTGGTATCGCACACAGCCCACTGATATTATACATTCACAAATATCTATCCTCATACATTTCTCTAATTCAAATGTTCATCTGTAAACATCCCCACTCACTATCATTCTTGCTTAACTTTCTATGATTCTCATTCGCATTCACACAATGCACTAAAAAATCTATCTCATGCAACTATGGTGCATTAATTATACATATCCTACTAGGGTTCATCATATATTGAATTCATATCAATTCAGTTCTAACACATACTTGTGCTTCTCGTGGTACAATCACATACATTCAACATATCCGTTGAATCATTCAAATTATTAAATAACTATCTTGAGTCTCATACACATAGTTCTCATCGACATCATACCCCAATAGGGTCTTACATACATTAACATGTCGATGCCATGTCCCTAACATGGTCTTATACGAACTCTTACACCGAGGCCATATTCCAATAGGGTCTTACACGAAACTATAACTACCATCATATAATGCTTTATCTATTTCCCATTACTCCAAAATTCAATTCTCTTGACATCTCATTGAATATCTTTCAAACAATCATCGAGTAGGTATACATTCCCTACAACATTGGAATTGTAAATTAACTTATACATAATTGCCACATTCACACATGAACTTACCTCGCTGTCAAAATGGCCGAAAGGGACTTTTTGCCCACATTTCTCTTTTCACCCCTTCTAGGTCCGAATCTCATTTTCTTTGATCTAGAACAATAAAATTTACTGATTTAATCACTTATAATTCATAATTCACCATAAACTACACTTTAGGCAAAAATGACTATTTTGCCCTTACACTTTGGCAAAATTACGATTTTGCCCCTAGGCTCGTAAATGAATTTTCGTCACATTTTCTTGTTAAACAAACTTACCTGAACATTTAATGCTCGTACAACTACTCACAATTCCAACTATTTCATGCCTTAATGAACAAATTATAACTTTTGCATTTTAGTCCTAATCAGGTGTTTTCATGACAACACCTTTCACAAAAGTTGTTTCTCATCATCCTAACATCCATTTTCTTCCATAAAAACTCAACAACCAGCATAAAATCTCTCATGGCAAGTCCCTAGATTCTCAACCATGTTGCAAATTAGTCCCCCCATTTGCTAGCTTAAGCTTTGGGGACTCCAAAAGTATAAAAATTATCAAGAAAGATTATCAAAATCACTTACTTGAATAGAGTAAAGCATGCCGAAAATTTGAAGCTTTCAAACCCCTCTCATGGCTGATATTTTCAGTGGAAAGAGAGAAGAAATAAAAAGATGATAGCTCCTTGTTTATTTCATCTTATTTTATTTCTCTCTCTTTTTTTTTCAACTAATATCACCCACTTCAATCATAATTAATGCTCTTGTCCCACTTTTGCATATTATTGCCGGCCAACACACTTAACAAGGCCAAATTTCAAATTTGGTGCCTCCAATCTACAACTCATGGCTCTTTGGTGCTTCTAGCAAATAAAATAGAACTTTTGCACTTTATGCAATTTAGTCCTTTTCCCCCAATCTAGCTAGAAATTGCTAAAATTAAGACACCAAAATTTTCATGCACCCTTGTAAACATGTTATAACACATAAAATAACATGAAAATAATTTTCTCTAACCTCGAATTAGTGATTCTGACATCACTGTTTCGACTAACCCCTAAATCGGGTTGTTACAATTCTCCCCCTTAGGGATTTTCGTCCCCGAAAATCTTATCAGGAGGAGTTGATACTCACCTCCTTAAAACGTTTCCATAAACTCTTCAAAATCACAAATCCACTTATCCTCAAGTTCTTTTGTCAACAACCTTTAAGCTATCATTCACAAGGTCGAAGCATCACTTACGACCTAGGTATTTCTTCCTCCAAGGCGTATACTCAGTAATCCACTAATTTAGAACTCTGTACACATCCAAATGATCATTTGGATCCTTACCAGTCGATTTACGACAATTCGAATGACATTCCCCTTCTTGGGAATTTTGGCAAGCCAAATTTTAAATCAAGAAGGTTTTATCTCACTTCCTTGTTAAAGTATTCACCAATTTTAATACTCTTGACTTATACGCTTTTAAAAAACAAACTCAGCTTTTAGTGGTCAATTACTTCAGACCATAAACTCAATCATATCGTAAAATGTATTCTAGTGTCAAAACATTTATGCACATAACTGTACTTCCTTATTCTTGCATCAGTAGATATGCTACTACTAAATCTCATACCAAAACTTCTGCATAAGTTCTGGATTTATCATCATTCAGTTTCTATCTCAAGGGAACATTAACAACGGAAATCTTATCCAACCTGGATTTTATCATCTTAAATAAACTTATTCAGAGCTTATTTAAAATACCATTTACTACCTCTCTTTTTTTTTTTTTTTTGAACTCCTTTACTCTGAAAAGAAGACTCGTTCTAGTCGTTAACCTCGCTGAAACTAGGATATTACCAGCTAAGATCCATCGAGTAACAACTCACTTTACTTAACATGGATCTTTCATGCAACACCTATACTTTGTCTACTATCTGAGAAGTATTACAATAACTGTACTCTTCATTGTAATAGCTCAAGCCCTTTCCACTATTTCATTTTCAAGATCTTCTGTAGCATAAGATACCCCCCACTCATTAAAATTCAGAAAGTACATATCAAGTTTCCCATGAATCATTTCATAACACCTAACTCACAACACAGACAAAAAAGTGATCGTCTCTAGATCACTAACCGGTCAACTCTTTTTCTCGATTTGGACTGAACTCAGTATTAGAACTTTCAATTAATACTTCCTTCTATAGCTTTCAACTCAACCAGCACGGTTTGAACATTTTGATGAGCACATCCTTCTATCATGCTCTCTACTCTTGTGCACACAGAATTTTATTCTCTTCACTGATTCATGTGCAAATATACACAGAACTTGAATCACATCTCAATACATTAATCTATATTTTTTTCTATACTGATAACATACCTTAAGAACATTCTCATCTGGGTTTCTTTTGCTATGCTAATCTAAAACCTTTACTATCGTCATATCTCATGATAGTAGGGACATCTCTATCGAATTCGTTAACTCTGTTCGGCTTGCCCGAAAACTCATCATACAACGCGAAACTCATGATTTCACTTCTTATACTAGAATCATTCCCAACTTCTCCCTCCAAGCACTCGAATAGGGTTACGATGAGATAAAGAAATGTTGATTTCAATTAACTAAATCAACAACCGCTTAGTCTGATTTCTCAATCAGCTAACATTCTCACACAATCACAATTTCTTGAAAAGAACATCCACATCACCTTGGAAGGGAAACAAGTATTAATACATAATATCCAAGGGAATCATTATAATTCATTCATGGTATTAATTAACCATGCACAGGTCATAGGATTCAAGCCAATTTACTCATACCTGCCCTTTATTAAGCACATACTATGCCACATATCGTACTTATTTCTTTGTGATTCATTCATGAGTGCCTGTATTCACTCATTCACATGACTTTAGTACAATTCTACTTTCTACCTCTAGACTCATCTATCTGTCCCACTGATTACTGGAGATAATCAAAGACGCACGTTCATCATCATTCATGTAGGCACGAAACCAATGCCACACTCCCGAGGTGGTCGTTTATGGAGTCACCTCTAAATGCCAATGCCATAACCCGATTAAGGTCTTATATGGGTTTTCTCATCAGGTATTGATGCCATATTCCAAATATGGTCTCATACGATTCTCATATCCATTACCGAAGCCACATTCTGGATGTGGTCTTATACGGAATCATAACATGGCGCCGAGGCCATGCCTCGAACATGGTCTTATATGGGACCTTATCTATTTCATATCTTAATGATAGCCTTTTCATTATAGTCCCCTAGGACTTCAACCCCATGTTCAACAATAATTACTCTATCTAGCAGAGTGTCATGTATCAATGTGATACAAAGCATTCTCAGAATGCTAACATAAATACTGTGTTAATTACATACAAACTTACTCAATTTGACTCTCAGAACATCTCATCATAATTCGACAGTGGTAAGGAGGGTGGGGTCACAGAGCCCCTTGACTTGACTCTCGTGACTACATACATATGATTTAAAATTTCATCATCAATGAAATATCATCATAGTTACACAACTCGTCCCAAGTGAGTTTTTACATTCATCATGCTACATTTGTTTCTATCCCTCATACTTTTGAATAGTGATTTTAATTACTCAAGTTCCACATTATTATCTACTTGAGTACTCAACATTTAACTCTACTTTCTCTTACCATCACTTATCAATTAAAGAATGTCTTAAGGGTTTAAGTACGTCGTTTACTTGATTGCCATAGTCCAACTATGGTCTTACTCATATCACAACATTATAGCCCATCTATTACTTTACATGTCATCACTATGCCATAGCCTCGCTATGGTCTTACACGAAATCTCATATCAACACTAATGCCATATCCCATATATGGTCTTATACTGGATCATGCATCGATGCCAATGCCATGTTCCAGACATAGTCTTATATGGGATCACATATACCACCATGGTCCAACCATGGTCTTATTCACCATTTTATCATTGAACGATCGTACTCATCCCTGCATTCTACTTAGTCAAACTTCCCAATTTAACTCTCACACCATAACACGCGTAGTCTCACACAGAGTCACGAAATAAAACATCATACATCTTCTACTTTAACAGTCACACATGAGATTCAACTATGTGGTCATATTGATTATACATCATTCAAACAATCGTACATACACATATACCCCATTCTCTGGGTAAATTTACTCACTATATGCACCTGATCCAATAGGTTGAATGCACAACACCTTATGCACATCAAGCCAATACAGAGAAGCTTATCATTTTATAATTCTCATTTCGTGTATTATCACACACATGTCATATACTTCTATTCATACTTTTTTGAATCTCATCAATGTACAAGAGCATTTCAATTACCTCATTATCACTTACAGCATTATTGGATTTAGCTCGGTTGGGAACCATCTATGTCTTAACGAAAAAATTACGTTAGAGCCGGGAGATATCACACTACCACGGTCCACCTATGGCATGTATAGCTAGACTCTTACTCACACTAGGTTAGTCCGAGAACCAACTAAACCATGCTCTGATACCACTAAATGTAACACCCCATACACGAGTCCGAGGCCTAAACCAGATATGAGACATTACTATATTAGAACTTGCTTAATCATGAAATTACGGACCATAAAATTTTGTTCCCGATTAAGAACCTTTCTCTCTCAAACAATTCATACATCTCATAGGCCTACGAGGCCTTAAACTCATGTTTGAAAACTTTCAAAACTTAATCGAAAAACCTTTCTTGGAAGTAGGGGTCATACACCCATGTGGTTTGGGGCATGACTGTGTACCCCTAGACACGTCCATGTCCTCCAACCGTGGGGAGTTACTAACTATACTCACACGACATTGACACGCCCGTATCTTTTACCCGTGTGGAGTTACTGACTATACTCACAAGGCCTTGACACGCCCGTTTCATCCATCCGTGTACTACACACGGCGCAAACGAATGGCCGTGGGATTCACCCATGGTCTATTCTGACTTAAAATACAAAGGTACAGGGTGCACACGGCCTAGACACATGCCTGTGTGTCCATCCGTGTGGGCACTTAGATGCTATTTACCAAGCTAAATGCCACCATGAAATTAAGATCAAATTCATGCTCGATTCAATCCATTTCATACCTCATTACATAACTACACATAACATCGATATTACTCTTGAATTAAAGACATTTAATCCTAAAAGAAATAAAGTCTTCATCCCATTTACTAGGGAGAACTATTTTCCATGTAATTACAAACAACTTAGGCCCTCATCTATGGCTATATACTAACAAAACATAAGTTCTCTTAGGCCAACACAATTTGGCTACATCAACAATGACTTAATCAACCTTAAGTACTAGCCCTATACATGCCATGACTCATAAGGACTTGAAACCTCATACCAAGTGCTTGATCGATAGTGTGAAAACATCTCCAGCGGTCTCCAACCCGAGCTAGCTAAATTAACCTATAAGACATGAAAAAGGGAAAGGAGTAAGCAATAATGCTTAGTAAGTTCATCTACATATAACTGATAAGCACTGATATTCATGAAATATACACAATTACAAGGCATTTCAATAAGTTTTTATCATTAACACATGGTTGATTACTCAACCATTCTTAAGGCTTACTCACTCCATCTCTTACCGCGTTCTAACCGTGCCACAAGCCAAATGCCCATTTAATTAACATACATTCCTGCACTGATCACCACATGATCATATAAAAACAACACATCAAGCATTTTCAATAAGCCGCTCATACTGCTAATCTCTCGGTTGTTATGCACTTAGCCCACCATTGAATCTCTTATAGGGTGGTATCACACACAGCGCAACATTCATTTATACCTAAGGTGATTTCGCACTTAGCTCACCAATCATTCATAAGCGATGGTATCGCACACAGCCCATCGATTACTAATTAATCCGGTGGTATCGCACACAGCCTACCGATATTATACATTAACAAATATATATCCTCATACATTTCTCTAATTCAAATGTTCATTTGTAAACATCCTCACTCACTATCATTCTTGCTTAACTTTCTACGATTCTCATTTGCATTCACACAATGCATATTAACAAATCTATCTCATGCAACTAAGGTGCATTAATTATACATGTAACAACCCCAACCCAGTCCAAACACTGCAACCGAATCTAGCGTGCCACGGAGAAGAAAACGTTTGGAAAATCGATTTGTCGACTTCAATTTCGAAAGAAAACCAACGTGAGATTTTAGAAAAAATGAAGTTAAATCTTGGGACATCTAAAACGCGTTAGAACTTATTTTAGAATAGCTTAATTGCCTAATTGTTACCTGATAACTATTACTTAGTCATCACTTTAGAAAATAGGTGTTTTATTAGGTTTCAAAAACAACCACTTCATAACGTTTGAATATGCTTAAAACAAATTAAAGAACCAATTAACTAAAACATCCCAAAAATTAAACTTGAGCGGCCTTATTACAGTATCGAAAACCAAAATTAAATAAAACAACCAAGTCTGAATGGAAAACTGCGTAATAAACCAAATGCTGAGCATGGCCACCTCGAGTCCACTCGGCTCCATATCCACGATCTAAGGATTATCTCAGAAATATAATGGAAGGGTGAGTCACCTAGACTCGGTGTGTAAGTCCCCATCCCGAATGGAAATATGCTCTTACACAAATTCAGATACAAATATGCATGTCATGCAACTCATCAACCTGTATCCATCCATATCTTCCAAAACTACCCTTGTGGTACCAAACCACCGGTGGTGCCAAACCACCGTAACCGGGTTATAAAGATATTATATGTGGTACCAAACCACCGTAACCGGGTTACGAAAATAGCGTATGTGGTACCAAACCACCGGTGGTGCCAAACCATCGAGACTTAGTCACAATTTATTTATAATATGTGGGCCAACCTCTGTGTGATACCAAATCACTGGTGACAGTCTGATAGATCATACTTCCCCCTCCTCTCATCACCCATAACACATATATATGCCAACAATATCAGCATGATCATGCTTAACATACAAGATTTATGAATACAAAATAACATGCTTTCATAGATCTCAATTACCGCGAGAAACAATAACAACTTACCCGGCATCCTCAATTTTACTCTCAGGGGTATTTAGTAACCATTGCCGTCATTCCGACTTTTAACAACACATAACATATAACATATTTAGAATAGAAAGTGTGTAAGAGTTACACACCTGGTTTTTGTACAAACACTTTTACTGCTTCTTCTCGACTGTCACTGACACTACCACTATTGGCCTACGATCTACTTCCGATGTCGGCCCACACTCCAAAGGCCAATCTCGCACTCCCGATACTGATCGTCTCTTGTCTTTCAGCGTTGGATCTACAGATCCAACTTCCTTTGCTTGACTGTTATTCGAGTCCATAACAATCCCTTAATCACTAAACCATTTAAACGATGAGATTTAATTACTCAAACAATTATAACGCTTATAACGAACTCTTACATGATTAATCGAATCCCGAATGTCATTGAGAAAACACCACTACCAACCTACCTACATTCGGCCATTCCCCAAATATTAAACGAATCAAAAATCACAACCATCCCAACCTATATGTCATTCGACTAAATGGAAAGAATCAAGAAAGGCCTTTCGGTCAAACCTACCACCACCTACCTTCGGCTTTTCCACCAAATCAGCACTTCTGACTATAGATAGGCAGGATTCGGCTTCTATGGATAGAGAGGGGAAATTGATAGAGCCTAAGTACAAGTGATTCGAATTAGAAACTCGATAAAAATAGAGAAATCACAGAGGAAAGAAATCCTGAAGCTCACCGGATTACAAAGGAGTATTTGGCTTACGGTGTACCTTCGGGAAACAGAGATCCCACCTGATGATTCAGCTTAAAGAGAAAGAAGATGTGCACAAGGAGTATTCAATTTTCAAAGGGTTTTCGAGAAGAGGAGAAATAATTAGGGAGTTTCAGTTTTGGGAAGAACTAAAGAAAATGGAAGAAAAGAATTCAGCTTCAGAGAAAAGATGAGAAAAACAAATGAAAAGAGATGATAACTGGCTACCAATTTCAGCTACACATGCACACACCTCAGAGTTGTAGTTTCGCCCAACTCTCCCCCTATCCTGATAGCCCTTATCCCTTATCTCCTCCATCTACTATCACATCCCTATCTCACCCTTTGAAGAGCCTACAATAGAACCAACTCTTCCCTCTTAACTATCATCTTTTAATTGCACAAAATAAAAGAATTTAAGGCTCCTAAAATAAAACCAATGTGCCTTCCACCCCCTTCCCTTCTTAGTGCCGAAATTGACCCATCCATTTGGGTTTCAAGTGGCCACACATGGCCCAATAATCCCCCTAAGTGGCACCACCTTAATGCCCACTCAAAGCACTCCAGATTTTTGGGCCACGAGCCCAGCTTGCTACCAAACATAACTATTTAGATTTAATTACTACTAACACTATTTTTTAAACAATCTATCCCCGATTTTAAAGCCCAAATCTGAGCCCAATTCACACCTTAAAGCCTTAACCTACTAATTTAGCCATGCAATGTAACACCCCAAACCCGGCCCATGAGTCATGACCGAATCTGGTATGTCACGGGGTAAAATAGTTTGAGGTAATTTGAGTGTTTGGTGAAAATTTGTTAAAAAATGGCTAAGGTTTTAAAACGGGGTTTGATAACACTCAGTTGGGCTTTTTATAAACATGGTTGGGTTGTTTAACCCTTTGAAACCGTTTGTAAAATCTAAAATCGTTAAAGTTGTGATTGACTTGATTTATTTTTGTTACCCGATGGTAACATCTTTTAAAACCCGTAGAAGTTTATTAAGTTTGAAAAGTTACTTTTAACCTGTTTACATATCTTTTTTAAATTCATTTGTCGCATAACATAAGTAAAATAAAATAACACCCAAACAATAAATAATAGCGGCCTTATTACAATCCCAAAATAAAAGACTTAGAAAAATAAATAAGATTAACTAAAACAGAGTAATTTCAAATCCACTGATAAGCATGGCTGCCTCGAGTCCTCTCCGGCTCCATCTCCGCGATCTACTCATCTGCAAAATGGTAATGGAAGGGGGTGAGTCACCAAGACTCAGTGTGTACATCCCCCACCCGGAAAGTACAACTCATACACAACTTATTAATAAACATGCACATGCAACCCAACCTAACCATCCATACTCCTTAACTACCCCGTGTGGTCAAAACCACTGGTGGTCAAAACCACTGGTGACTAGTGTCACAAATTAAATGATGGGGCCAACCCATCGTGTAGTCAAAACCACTGATGACCATAGGTCACAATATATCAAGTGTGGTCAAAACCACTGGTGGTACCAAACCACTGGGACTTAGTCGCAATTAATCAATCGGTGTGGTCAAAACCACTGATGACCATAGGTCACAAATAATCTGATGGGGCCAACCCATCTTGTGGTCAAAACCACTGGCGACAGTCCATAAAATCATCCCCCTCCTCTTATCAATCCCACCATCATCATGCTTACATATCAATATCATAAATCATGCATTTAACAACATATGATGGCATACTCAATCATATTTCTCAACGAAATAACAGATCACAAGTTAGGGGACTTACCCAGAAACCATGATTATACCACAAGCACTATCATAATGATAAAAACAACAATATAGTCATGTAAACTAATAAAGTGTGTAGTGAGTTTTTACACACCTGATATTACCACGAGTCCTAGATCCCGAATATCCGATCTACAACGCTAGATCTCTTAACCTATAATCGGCCATCAACATGGTTAGGGACGTTAGGCCTATTCAGCCAAACCAAGTAATATCAGAGGCTCTTTTACGGACTTACCTTGAACGAATTTGATTTCCAAACAAATCCCGAAGCCTTAATTAGCCCCTAAATCCGTGGCACAAATTAGTTTGGCATTTAAACAATAAAATTTTATCAAAAGACCCTTGGCCGAATGTGCTTACCAACTCACCTTTGGAAAAAAAAGTTCCCGAAAGCTTCCCTCAATCGTCTATGGCTTCCCTACAATCAGTTTAATCATATTAGTAAGAGTCTTAGGCCATTCGGCCATAACCTTAATCCTAAAAGAGAGTATGGCCCCTTACCTTAATGATTATTTAGACCCCTAAACACCATAAGTCAGCAACACTTGGTGTTGTTAGGGGAGGTTCGGCTACCTTCAATGAAGAGAAAAGAACCGAAATAGCACCTTCCTTTAGGGGGTTCGACTAATCACGGGGTGGAAGGGGTTGGAAATTTTGATTAGAAGAGGGGGAGGTTCGGCTAAAAAGAAGCAAGAGAAGAAGAAACTTTTGAAGAATTTGGCAAGATAGGCTATGGAGAATTCGGCAGCAGCAACTTGGAGAGAAAAATGAAAAGAAATTTGGATGAATTTTGGCACTCCCTTTAGGTCTTAAAACCGAATGTGGACAGCCCCCAAGGAGTCCCTATTTCGGCTATCACCTTCTTTTTGGTGATAAATTTCCAGCTTTTAATTATCCAAGATAATGCAAGACTTATCTTACATTTAATCTCCTAATCACCTTCAACAATTTAATAGCAAATAAACTACTAATAACTCCCCCTTCTAGCCGAATATGAGCAAAAATATTAAGCTTTATCTCATCAATTAATAGTCCAACATGCAGCCAACTCTCCCATTCACGCCAGCAGTATTAAAAAAAATAAAAACCCATATGCTGTTACTTTGGTTCGAACCTGGAACCTCATGCCCCAGCCCTCTCTTCTAACGCCCCTTGCCATCTTTCCCATTTGACTTTCATGTCAAATAACCTCCTCATTTAATTTTAAAGCCTTCTTCTTGGCCCCCTTTCTTTTAACGCCAAAAGCCCAAAAATAAAACACCTTCCTTGCGTCCCTCATGACTCGAACTCGAGTCCTTTTGCCAACACCCTTAAGTGGCGCCCCAAGCCACTCACCCAATCCGACTTTCATGTCCATTCCTTACCCGAAAATTCTTTAAAGCCCTCTTTACTTTAACATCCCAAAAAGCCTAAAATAAAACATTTCCCCCTTGTAACTCCCAAGACTCGAACCTCCTCCCTTGAACATCCCTAGATGCCACCTTCTTAGCACCTAAGTGGCGCATGGAACCACTTAGCCAATTAGTTTTTTGTGTCAAGTTCCTTTCGAAAATTTTCTTAACCCCTATCTCACCTAGCTCCCTTCTTTAAAACACTTAGAAAGAAATTTTTAGCCCTAAGTCCAATTAGTCCGGGGTCATGACTAGACCTCTAAATATATCAGGCAAACAAACATACAAATCTCTCAAGCACACACATATGGGAAAAATAAGTAAATTTCATACAACCCCTAATTTAGGGTGTTACAGTTCTACCCCCTTAAAAAGAATTTCAGCCTCGAAATTACGGATCGGATCAAGAGTGGGGTATTCTCACGATCACATCCTCGGGTTCCCATGTGGCCTCCTCCGTACCATGATTACGCCATAACACCTTCACCAAAGGCATCGACTTCCCACGTAGAACTTTGACATCTCGATCCGAGATTTGTTGGCTCCTCCTCGAAAGATAAGTCCGGATTCACTTCAATTTCCTCAAGCGGCACAGCGTGTGAGGGATCGATCGATAGTGCCTCAAAGATCGAAACATGAAAGACATCATGGATCCGCTCAACTCTGCGGCAACTCAAGTCGGTAAGCTACCGGTCCCAGCGTTTGATCAAGACTGCGGTCCGATGAATCTAGGGCTTAGCTTGCCCTTCTGGCCAAACCTCAGCACCTTCTTCCAAGGTGATACCTTCAAGAAAACCTTATCACCCACTGTATATTCAACCTCTCTGTGCTTAAGATCGGCGTAGGATTTCTGCCTATCTGACGCCTCCTTCAGACGAGCCCGTATTACTCTAACCTTATCCTCTATCTCTACCACCAACTCTGGACCCAACATGCGACGCTCTCCTAGTTATGTCCAACACGTAGGAGTATGGCATTTCCGACCATACAGCGCCTCATACGGTGCCATCTGAATACTCGCGTGATAACTATTGTTATAAGCGAACTCTGCCAAAGGTAGATACTCCTCCCAACTACCACGGAAGTCCAAAACACAGCCTCTTAGCATATCTTCCAATACTTCAATAACCCTCTCAGATTGTCCATCAGACTGTGGATGAAAAGCTGTGCTGAAATTCAACCTCATGCCTAACTCCTGATGTAAGGCCTTCCAAAATCTCGACGTGAACCAAGGATCCTGATCCGAGATAATGGACACAGGTACCCCATGCAACTGTACTATCTCTGTGATGTACAACTTAGCCAACTTTTGAAGCGAATAGTCAACCCTTACCGATATGAAATGAGTCAACTTAGTCAACTGGTCTACTACCACCCAAACTGCATCTTTCTTACTGGGCGTAAGGGGAAGCCCACTTAAAAAATCCATAGTAATCTCCTCCCATTTCCACTGTGGGATCTTTCTTGGTATGCTTGACCCGATGGCAATTGATGCTCAGCCTTAACTTGCTGGCATGTCAGACACTTGCCTACCATCTCGGTCACTTTTTGCTTAAGATTCGGCCATCAAAACTGCTCCCTTAAATCCTGATACATCTTGCTACTTCGCGGGTGCATAGCGTACGCACTACTATGAGCTTCCTTAAGGATTTGTTGCCTCAATTCATCATCCTTAGTCATGCATACTCTCCCCTGAAAGTACAACACTCCATTGCTACCCAAACTGAAACCTTCAGCCTCACCATTCTGTACTTGCAACCTCCGGGTACTCAAAGCTTCGTCGATCAACTGCCTTTCTTTGACCTCATTAATCCAAGACGGCTTCACTTGCAATTCTGCCAGAAGGCTCCCATCCCCATAGAGACTTAGATAAGCAAACATAGCTCACAAATCCGCTACCACCTTTCGGCTCAATGCATCAGCTACCACATTAGCCTTCCCCGGATGGTATTCGATTGAGTAGTCGTAGTCCTTCAACAACTCAATCCACCTCTGCTGCCTCAGATTTAAATCTTTTTGAGTCAGGAGGTACTTTAGACTCTTATGGTCAGTGTACACTACCGACTTCTCCCCGTACAGGTAGTACCTCTAAATCTTCAAGGCAAAGACTACTGTTGCCAATTCTAAATCATGTGTCGGATAGTTAACATCGTGAGGCCTCAACTGTCGTGACGCATAAGTGACCACCTTCCCTTCTTGCATCAGCACACACCCTAAACCAGTATGTGATGCATCGCAATATACAGTGAACTCCTTCCCTGCCTCTGGCTGAATCAAGACCGGTGCTTCTGTCAGAATCCTCTTCAGCTTATCAAAACTCTCTTGCTGCTTCTCAAACCACACAAATGGAACTCCTTTCCTCAGCAACTTAGTCAACGGTGCTGCGATTAAGGAGAAGTTTTCCACAAATCTCCTATAATATCCGGCCAACCCAAGAAAACTTTGAATTTTTGTAACCGACTTTGGTGGCTTCCACTCCAACACCGCCTCAATCTTACGGGGATCCACCCTAATTCCCTCGGCTGACACGACATGTCCTAGAAAAGTTACCTCCTTGAGCCAGAACTCACATTTGCTGAATTTAGCGTACAGCTGTTTCTCCTTTAGAACTTGTAGAACCACATGAAGATGTGCGTCATGCTCCTCCTCAGACTTCGAGTACACCAAAATGTCGTCTATGAAGACCACGATTTAACCGATCCAGATAGGGGTGGAAAACACGGTTCATCATGTCCATAAATGCTACCGGTGCATTCGTCAGACCAAAAGGCATTACCAGAAACTCGTAGTGGCCATACCAAGTACGGAATGCCGTCTTGTGAACATCAGCCTCCTTCACCTTAAGCTGATGGTACCCTGAGCTAAGGTCAATCTTAGAAAACACCGATGCCCCTTTGAGTTGATCGAACAGATCGTCAATCCTGGGCAAAGGATACCGGTTCTTTATTGTCAACTTGTTCAGCTGCCGATAGTCTATACACATCCTTATTGTCCCATCCTTCTTCTTGACAAACAGCACTGGAGCTCCCCACGGCGATACACTTGGTCGGATGAACCCTCTATCTAATAATTCCTGAATCTGCGCCTTTAACTCTACCAATTCTTTCGGCGCCATCTGATACGGAGCTATAGATACGGGCGCAGTTTCGGGTAACAAGTCGATACCAAATTCAACCTCACGGTCCGGAGGTAGACCTAGAAGTTCCTCTAGAAACACATCCATATAGTCTTTTACGGTCCGGACATCTCTCACAGCAACATCCTTAGCTTCCAAGGCACAGGCATACACCACATAAGCTTCACAACCCTTCTTCACCATTCTTTCTGCCTTCAAAGCAGAAACCAAGTTAGATAGGTAATCCCTCCTTTTACCTATCATCACCACCTCTTCACCTTCCATGGTCTTTAACACCATGCGCTTAGCCACGCAATCCAGACTAGCTTGATACTTTACTAGCCAATCCATCCTGAGGATTAAGTCGAACTCCCAAAACGGTAGTTCCATCAAGTCGGCCAAGAACATGACCCCTTCGAGTTCTAGGGGTACGTCCCTATAAAGTTTACTTACTTCTATGGAGTGACCTAGGGGGCTTAATACAATCATCTTCCTAGAAGTACGCTCAGAGTCTAGGTGCAAAGTTTCCACTACACTACTAGCAATGTACGAGTGGGTTGAGCCAATGTCAATCAAAGTATTATAGGGCACACCAAAGATCAGGAACATACCGGTTATGACGTTTGGTGCGTCGCCCTCCTCTTGACGCCTCACGGCATAGACCAAACCAGGTTGTCTAGCCTCAGTACCACCGGTATTTCCCCTCGGTGCCCCATGACCTCTGCCAGCACCATTACCTCCTCTTCCTGCACTACGACCCCTCTGAGGTTGTTGGTTATCCCTTCTGTTCGGTGCCCGATCCTGACCCTCAGATCTCAGTCTAGCTGCTTTCTTCGGGCAGTCTCTAACTCGATGCTTCATAGACCCACATTCGAAACATCCCCGATTACCATTCCAACACTCCTCCTTGTGAGACTTGCCACACCGAGCACATCGTGGCGGCCATTGAGGATTAGCAGCAGTAGCAAGCCTAGCAGCTTGATCTGGCCCACCAAACCTTATCCTCTTTTGCTGATTACCAGAAAACTTTGAAGGTCTGGAGCTCCTCTTATTCCAATTTTGATCTTGGTTCTGTCTAACCGACTGTCTTACCCCATCAGCAACCTTTGATTTCTCCACCAAGACCGTGAACTCCCGTTCCTGTTGTGGAGCTATCATCATCCTCAGCTCATCTCTCAGCCCATCTTTAAATCTGACACAGCGCTCATGCTCGGTACCCACAATACCACGAGCATACCTACTCAACCGGAGGAACTCAGCCTCATATTCCGCCATCGTCCTATTGCCTTGAACCAGGTTCAAGAAAGCCTTCCGCTGCACGTCCACATAGCTAATTCCGATATACTTCTTTTGGTAGGCATCCCTGAAAAATTCCCAAGTGAGATTTTTTACCACCGTTCCATCTCTCACAATGAGCCACCACTGGTATGACTCATCCCAGAGTAGAGAGATGATACCCTTCAATTTCTCCTCAGCTGTGAAATCTAGATCATCCATGATCCTTTCTGTTGCTTCCAACCAGTACTCTGCCGCACTGGGTGCCACTTCAAAAACTCCTCTGAATACTTCGCTCATAGTTGGCGAGTCGTTCAACCATAGATTCTGAGCTCGCACGCGCACCGCCTCAAACAACCTGTTCTAATACATGTCTGACTTGAGATCGACATCATTACCACCGTCGATCTTGAAATTCGGTTTTGCCGACGGATCGGTATCTCATTTCCGGACCCATGTTAGGACCTCTTTGGCTCGGACAAGGTCATCCGCCCTTCCACTACCACGCGGCGGGACGTCCACGACCTCTTGAACTCATTCTAACGATTGCGCTTATCTGTTTAAGAATTTTATGCATTAGTATTTCACTTGGTTATCCCCGAAGAAATTTTATGACAAGAGTTTTATGAGTGGTTCTTTCGTATCATACATGCACACAATTTTCCATTCATTCATTCAAAGAGACGTTGTAGTTTTCATAGTGATTGTTTTTCCACTACCCAGGGGTATTTTTGTAATTTGTCCTACAGGGATATTTTTGTAATTTTTCAAAAATAAAAGTTTTCGAATGATTTCGTCAAAAAGTTATTTTGAAACTCTTAAATTCCTGGGGTATTTTGAAAAATTTCAAAATCTGAGGGTATTTCGGTAATTTTGAAGCTCCGAGGCATTTTGGTAATTTTTCACAAATCAGGGTGAATTTATAAAATTTAGCAAATCAGAGATATTTCAAAAGTTGTAAATCTTTGGGGGCTCTTTTTGAGAATTGCATTTTCTAAAACAGTGATGCTACGAAGTTTTGAAAATCAGGGTCATTCTAGTAATTTTGTTGGTTAGGGGCAATTTTGTAATTTTCTAAAATCATGATGTTTTTGCAATTTACGGTTTTTGGGCACTTTTTATGTGATGAAATTTTTGATTAAAACCGTAGGTATTTTGGGAATATCCTAAATCAAGGGTATTTTTGTAATTTTACCCCTATGGGTATTTTAGTAATTTCACATAATCAGGGTGTTTTCACAAAATGATTTTCGAAAGTTAGGTTCTAAGTGATTTCACAAAGGAAGGATATTTTGGAAATTTTCTGTTTGGAAATATTTCATACGGAGGGTATTTTGGAAATTTTCAAGCCAGGGGTATTTTAGTCATTTTTTTAAAACAAAGTTTTAGTTACTTCAAAAACAAAACGGCTAGTCCCTTTTGGGTTTTAGTTATCAAGTTTAGCCTGTGAGTGTGTCATCTCAGCTAGGATGAACCGTTACTACGCACCAGGTAGGATTCAAGTGAGTAGAAGGTGAGTCACGAGGACTGCATAAATACCAAGCCCCCACCGAATCCAATCCTAGACATGCGTATAACATTGCCACATCCCTTGCTCAGTGACAACTCACAGGGTTGTTTCAGAAATAATTAAATCTTATGTATTGTTTGTTGGGGTATGCTAGCCCTAGGGTTCAACAATTCCTATTCTAATAGTCTACGTTCCCTTATTTACCCTTCTACCCCTCATCAAATGTTCACAAAAATGGATAGAAGTACTTACCTGGGCGGATAGGTGCCGGAGACTCGGTGCCATGCTGTTCAAGCCAAAAATAGTTTCAAAACATTCTAATAAGGCCTACTAATCAAAAACAAAACATTTTGGGCCTTGGGACCCCCCACAGTCAAGTTTTGAACCGGGCTCCGATACAAAAAATGTAACACCCCAAACCCGGCCCATGAGTCCTGACCGGATCTGGTATGTCACGGGGTAAAATAGTTTGAGGTAATTTGAGTGTTTGGTGAAAATTTGTTAAAAAATGGCTAAGGTTTTAAAACGGGGTTTGATAAAACTCAGTTGGGCTTTTTATAAACATGGTTGGGTTGTTTAACCCTTTGAAATCATTTGTAAAATCTAAAATCGTTAAAGTTGTGATTGACTTGATTTATTTTTGTTACCTGATGGTAACATCTTTTAAAACCCGTAGAAGTTTATTAAGTTTGAAAAGTTACTTTTAACCGGTTTACATATCTTTTGTAAATTCATTTGTAGCATAACATAAGTAAAATAAAATAACATCCAAACAATAAATAATAGCGGCCTTATTACAATCCCGAAATAAAAGACATAGAAAAATAAATAAGATTAACTAAAACAGAGTAATTTCAAATCCACTGATAAGCATGGCCACCTCGAGTCCTCCCCGGCTCCATCTCCGCGATCTACTCATCTGCAAAATGGTAATGGAAGGGGGTGAATCACCAAGACTCAGTGTGTACATCCCCCACCCGAAAAGTACAACTCATGCACAATTTATTAATAAACATGCACATGCAACCCAACCTAACCATCCATACTCCTTAACTACCCTGTGTGGTCAAAACCACTGGTGGTCAAAACCACTGGTGACTAGTGTCACAAATTAAATGATGGAGCCAACCCATCGTGTGGTCAAAACCACTGATGACCATAGGTCACAATATATCAAGTGTGGTCAAAACCACTGGTGGTACCAAACCACTGGCACTTAGTCGCAATTAAACAATCGGTGTGGTCAAAACCACTGATGACCATAGGTCACAAATAATCTGATGGGGCCAACCCATCTTGTGGTCAAAACCACTGGCGACAGTCCATAAAATCATCCCCTTCCTCTCATCAATCCCACCATCATCATGCTTACATATCAATATCATCAATCATGCATTTAACAGCATATGATGGCATACTTAATCATATTTCATAACGAAATAACAGATCACAAGTTAGGGGACGTACCCGGAAACCATGATTATGCCACAAGCAATATCACAATGA
This sequence comes from Gossypium rotundifolium, assembly GCA_025506655.1. Taxonomy (NCBI): domain Eukaryota; kingdom Viridiplantae; phylum Streptophyta; class Magnoliopsida; order Malvales; family Malvaceae; genus Gossypium; species Gossypium rotundifolium. The sequence continues at coordinate 85,250,265 of CP106725.1, forward strand.
GAAAAACAACAATATAGTCATGTAAACTAATAAAGTGTGTAGTGAGTTTTTACACACCTGATATGACCACGTATCAATTGGACTTGGCCCACTTTCACATTAAATTCACATACCAGATATAATTATGCAAAGTGTACCCAACCCAAACCTAGGGTCCATCCTCTACACACCCCCGTATCCAGCCTACCACACACTAGGGGATTAACAAATCACCCTCTCCTTTTAACTCCAAAGGCAATAAATGCCGTCCACGTGCAATTAAGCACAATAATCTACAACGCGACCTCAGTCAGCGCCAATCCACGATGTAGCCGTAGCTAACACCAAAATCACGATGGGACACATAGTCACTCATCAACCACAATATGGCACATAGCCTATATCAACCACGATGAGGCACAGAGCTACTCATTAAGCCACGCGAACTAAATCACAAATAATCCACAACGTGACCTCAGTCAACGTCAATCCACGATGTAGCTCAAGGCTAACATCAAACCACGTACTCGAAGTACACCCGTACCTTCTTTCATTTCATATCCCACCCATGCACATGCAACATGTAATAGTGACATAATAATAAATGCATGCACATGTCATTTAGGCAAACAATAATATTTCCATAGGCATAGTTACATTCACATCAGCACTTTCACATTCTTATCAACAGATAACACTAACCTGATTATCGATATACCCCTTTTTAGGGTCATTACCACATAAGCGCCCTTTGCCTTTGGTTAGTACATAATCAACATATCTGAGATATAGCAAGAACGAAAAACGGTGGGTTAATCACACACCTGACTTTCCAGCGAAATTCCAAACTACTCGAATCTAACACGATCTAGAATCTTGATACTCTGCTTACACTTGTCGATTAGTCCCTACACCATCATGGTCAAATCAGTTAACCACTTAAATACGAAACATGGCCTAAGGCCGAATACCATGAACCACTTACCTTACTTACCGAAAATCCCGAATCCCCACTTAACTATGAAGCTGTCGAAATCCCTATATTCCATATGTTAAAAATAAATAGGCTAAAACATAATTACAAGAATAATGGCCCTTGGCTGAATGGCACCAACCTCCTTACCTCGATGCTTTCAAAACCCGAAGAACTCCTTTAATGCTCCTTACTGACGGCTACAACCAAAAGACACACATAACATGGCTTAAGAACATTTGGCTAAACCAAAACCAAAGCCTTAACACTTGATTCGGCATACTAACTGAAACAAAACCCAAACCGATTGCTAGGATAGAGAACTTACCACTACAAGTTCGCGAAGACTACCAGAGAAAAAGGTTTTGGCTTTCCTGCTTCGGCTTATAAGACTTGCGACAAAAAGAAGAGAATAGAGCCCTTTTTACTATTTAGCTATGGCTTCAAGATGAATTAAAATATTGGCTATGGTTTCCCTTTAAGGTGTCAAGCAAAGAGAAGAGAAGAAGATGCTACAAGGTTCAGCCAATCCTTAAAAAAAAAAAGATTGAATATTCGGCTACCCAAAAGAAATAAAAGAGAGAAGGAAAAAGCAAATTCGGCACACAAAATAAGCACTCCTCCAAAGCTAAAAATACCACCCTAGGAAGTCCTATATTCAGCCACCACATCCTTACTTATCCAATCCCAAATTACTCTCCTATTTTACCTCTTCAACATCCATTCAAAAAGAATTTAAAATAAATAAATCTTTATCCCTTCATCCTAGCCAAAAATTAAAATAAAGCAAGCTTTATCCTCAACTATATGAGAGTCCATGTGCAGACCACTAGCTCCTCTCTTTGACGCAAAAAGCCAAAAAAAATAAAATCCAACTCCTTGCTGCTCACCAGCCTCGAACCCAAGACTCTTTGGAGCAAGCTTACAGTAACGCCTGTGCCACTGCCAAGGCATTCTTTTGTGATATGAGTCCCCCAAAAATTCTTTTAAGACCTCCTTCCCTAGCTCCCCCCTTGCCTTAACGCCAAAGAAAAATAAAAACACGCCCATGCCGCCAAGGGATTCAAACCAAGGCCCTTGTCCAAAGGTCATTCGAGCCCTTAAGTGGCGCATGGAAGCCACTTTACCAAGGCACATTTTATGCCAAACATGCCTAAGAATTTTCACTTAAGGCCTCCCGGCCTTGCTTCCTTCCAGACGCATAAAAAGAAAAGCCCATTGCTTCCCTTTGCTCGAACCACATCCACCTAGCTCATTGAGGCGTCACACCCCTAAGCACTAAGTGGCGCCTCCTAGCCAATTTACCACTTGGATTTCTTGTGTCCTAAACTCCCCAAAAATTTTCTTAAGGCCTCTTCAGCCTAATTTCCCTTTTTCACTTAAAATTCCAACATTTTCCAAAGTTTTTCCCCTTCACCTAAAGTTCTCAAAAACTCCTAAAATATATCCAAACACACTCCAAGCCTACTATCACTTGAATTATGCATTAAATGCATAGCCCCTAATCTAGGATGTTACAGTTCTACCCTCCTTAAAAATAATTTCGTCCTCAAAATTACTTACTAACTAACGGTTGAACAATCCTACTCATCACACTACGCTTATGCTGCGCACTCTGATCTTAATAAAACTATCTTACCTTCTAGGCACAGTCTTAAAGTTCACATCCAAGGTTTCATACACTTCACTAGCAATACAACAATGAACTATCTCTAAAGCAATAAATAATATTCCAAAAACAAGGAACTTGCCAGCTATCACATCCTTGGTTGTCTTACATGTGAACCTTCAGCTCCTCTGCCGGGTGTTCCACAACCTTGGCCGGAACCATTTCCTCCATGATTTGGACCACGAACCTTCGTTGCCTGAGGACAATTCTTAACCAAATGAGCCTTAGATCCACATCGAAAACATACCTTACTATTACCCCAATACTCTCCTGTGTGAGTTCTCCCACACTAAGCACATAGACGACTCCGATTCTCAGAAACTGGCACAGGTGCACGTACCAAATTCTCGATCCTTAGTCTTTTTTGAACATCTCCAAACGATGCTGACGGTCCAAAGCTCCTCTTATTCCCGTTCCTATTCTTTTTTCGATTTTCTCTTATAGCCTTCTTAACTTCTTTAGCTATCTGAGCTTTCTCCACTAGAATGGCGAAGTCTCTTTCTCTGTGCGGAGCAATCAACTCACGCAACTTATCTCGTAGCCCATCTTCGAACCGGACACACCTTTCGTAATCAGTAGCCACGATCCCTTTGGCGTACTGACTTAACCGCACAAATTCAGCTTCATACTCTGCTACTGACTTGCTTCCTTGAACCAAGTTTAGAAACGCCTTCCTCTGCGAGTCTAAGTAGCTAGATCCAACGTACTTCCCTTCGAACTTAAGCTTAAAATATTCCCAATCCACTCGATCTACTGGAATACCTTGCCTGACAGTGAGCCACCATCGATAAGCTTCATCTCAGAGCAATGAGACAGCACCTTTCAGCTTTTCCTTAGGAGTACAGTCCAAATCGCCCATGATTCTTTCAACTGCCTCCAAACAATACTCCGCTACATTCAGAGCTACTTCTGATACTCCTCTAAAAACTTCAGCTCCGTTCAACCTAAGTCTTTTCGATACTAATTTTCGAGCTCCATTTCCCACACTAGCTCTTGCCACTCGCTCGAGCACTCGTAGCATAGCCCGCGATACTGCGTCATCTTCTCCTATCTGATCTTGCTCCTCCGTGCCCACTACTGGCGGCGACACTTCGTTTTCTGACCCATGGCCAGACCCTACTGGTTTCGATACTGCCATTCTACCTCTACCGCGTCCACGATGACCACGTCCCCTAGAACTCATGTCTAATGTCGTGATTTATCTGATTAAAAATTTTATGCATTAGTACTTTTGTTCCACTGATTAACCGCGAACAATTTTATGAAAAGAAGTTCTAGAAATGGTTCTTTCGATCGAACAAAGTTTTAGTTCAAGTTCACTACTCTAATTCAGAGTCACATTCATTCCTCAATAGAGGCACATTCATTCATCAACAAGAACACATTCATTCAGTGGTATCTACCACACACATTCACTATTCAGACATTTCTGCCCATTTCTATCCCAGGGGTATTTTCGTCCTTTGTCCTACAGGGGTATTTTGATAATAAATCAGGATCAATTGGAAAATCTTTATAAACCAAAGGTATTTCAAAAACTCGGGGTAATCTTGAAAATTTGTTTTCCAAATCAGAGGTATTGCCAAAAATTTCAGGAATCGGGGTTATTTCGGTATTTTTTTTTTTGAAATTTAGAGGCATTTTGGTAGTTTTAAAATCCGAGGGTATTTTGGTAATTCTTCAAACCAGGGTCATTTTGGTCATTTTGCAAAACAAGGGTAATTTGGTAATTTTGCAAGTCAGGGGTATTTTAGTAAATTTCCAAATCTGGATATCTTAACATTTTGCAAAAATAGAATTTTTTGGTATTTTTGTAGAGTAGAATATTTTAATGAAAGTCGGGGGTATTTTTGAAAATCTTAAAAACTAAGGGTATTTTTGTAATTTATAACACATGGGCATTTTTGTAATTTTGTAAATCAGAGATATTTTGGAAAAATTTTCACAATAATCTTCTGCTACAATTAAAAGGGTAATTTAGGGATTTTAAAACTAAGGATTTTATAAAACTGCACGGCTAGTCCCTTTCGGGTTTTAATTATCGGGTTTAGCCCATGAATAAGTCCTCTTGGTTAAGGTGAACCGTAGCTACGCACCAGGTAGGATTCGAGTAAAGAGGAGGTGAGTCGCTAGGACTGTTTAAGTACCAAGCTCTTACTGAACCCACTCCTAGACATGCGCACAATGGTTGCCACACCTTAGCTCGGTGACTTAGACACAGGTTTGTTTAGTTGCACTTAAATCTTATGCATGTGTTTGAGTGCACTAGCCCAAGGGTTCAATAGCCCTAGTATTCTAATCTACGAGCCCAAATAAACCCATAACATTCACATATGCAAATCACTTCAACAATTAGAGGTACTTACCTGATGGACTTCGGGTCGGAGATACAGGTGCCATGCTAGAATAACCTGAAAAAAATTATTCACAAAAGTCCATACTTTTAAAAAGCCCATTTTGAAAAAATGTTTTTGGGCGCCACAACCCACAAAGCCGAGTTTTGAACCTGGCTCTGATATCAAACTGTAACACCCCAAACCCGGCCCACAATTCTTGACCGGATCTGGTATGTCACTGCGGAAATACGTTTGAAAGATTTTGACTTATGAGTGAAAACATGAAATTTTGTTGAGTTTGTAGAACGGTGACCATTTAAAATCTTAAGTAAAGTGTGGAGTTTTAAAAAAACATATCCGGATTAAAACTTTATTATATATATAGATTTAAATAAAATCGTTTGCAAATGATATTTCAATTGTCAATCCATAATAAAACAAAATAATAAACTTAATGAAAACCACTTAAACAAACTTTAAATACTTTTAGGGGCCTTATTACAATAATTGAATAATCATGTACTGAAAATATAGATACTGAATTAATTAAAAATATCCTTCTACATGAAAATCTGCTTTTGCATGGCCACCTTTGTACCCATTCCAACCCGGTCCAATTTCACGATCACCTGCGATGTTGGTAAATATTTGGGTGAGTCACACAGACTCAGTGTGTAATTAATCCACTGAATTCCACCCACATGTTAACCACATATTAACCCATAAATCAGATGACAAGATATCATATTCACAATTTACCACATTCTGGGCTTGGCCCATATTCATAACACTTATCAGGTAACAGGGTAATTAACCACATACTTTCCACATACTAGGCTTAACCCATTTCTTATTCAAATCCACATTCACGTACTGGGCTTGGCCCATTTCCGCATTAGTCCACGTATCAATTGGGCTTGGCCCACTTTCACATTAAATTCACATACCAGATATAATTATGCAAAGTGTACCCAACCCAAACCGAGGGTCCATCCTCTACACACCCCCGTATCCAGCCTACCACACACCAGGGGATTAACAAATCACCCTCTCCTTTTCACTCCAAAGGCAATCAATGCCATCCACGTGCAATTAAGCACAATAATCCACAACGCGACCTCAGTCAGTGCCAATCCACGATGTAGCCGTAGCTAACACCAAAACCATGATGGGACACATAGTCACTCATTAACCACGATATGGCACATAGCCTATATCAACCACAATGAGGCACAGAGCAACTCATTAAGCCACGCGAACTAAATCGCAAATAATCCACAACGTGACCTCAGTCAACGTCAATCCACAATGTAGCTCAAGGCTAACATCAAACCACGTACTCGAAGTACACCCGTACCTTCTTTCATTTCATATCCCACCCATGCACATGCAACATGTAATAGTGACATAATAATAAATGCATGCACATGTCATTGAGGCAAACAATCATATTTCCATAGGCATAGTTACATTCACATCGGCACTTTCACATTCTTATCAAGCGAGATAACGAAGAATCGATTATCGATATACCCCTTTTTAGGGTAATCACCACATAACTGCCACTACACTGGTTAGTACATAATCAACATATACAGATATAGCAAGAACCCAAAAAACGGTGGGTTAATCACACACCTGACTTTCCAGCGAAATTTTGAACTACTCGAATCTAACACGATCTAGAATCTCGATACTCTGCTTACTCTTATCGATTAGTCCCTACACCATCATGGTCAAATCGGTTAACCACTTAAATACCAAACATGGCCTAAGGCCGAATACCATGAACCACTTACCTTACTTACCGGAAATCCTGAATCCCCACTTAACTATGAAGCTGTCGAAATCCCTATATTCCATTTGTTAAAAATAAATTGGCTAAAACATAATTACAAGAATAATGGCCCTTGGCCGAATGGCACCAACCTCCTTACCTCGATGCTTTCAAATCCCGAAGAACTCCTTTAATGCTCCTTACTGACGGCTACAACCAAAAGACACACATAACATGGCTTAAGAATATTCGACTAAACCAAAACCAAAGCCTTAACACTTGATTCGGCACACCAACTGAAACAAAACCCAAACTGGTTGCTAGGATAGAGAACTTACCACTACAAGTTCGCGAAGACTACCAGGGAAAAAGGTTTCGGCTTTCCTGCTTCGGCTTATAAGACTTGCGACAAAAATAAGAGAATAGAGCCCTTTTTACTATTCAGCTATGGCTTCAAGATGGAATTAAAATATTGGCCATGGTTTCCCTTTAAGGTGTCAAGCAAAGAGAAGAGAAGAAGATGCTACAAGGTTCGGCCAATCCTTTAAAAAAAAAGATTGAATATTTGGCTACCCAAAAGAAATAAAAGAGAGGAAGAAGAAGCAAATTCGGCACACAAAATAAGCACTCCTCCAAAGCCGAAAACACCACCCTAGGAAGTCCTATATTCGGCCATAACATCCTTACTTATCCAATCCCAAATTAATCTCCTATTTTACCTCTTCAACATCCATTCAAAAAGAATTTAAAATAAATAAATCTTTATCCCTTCATCCCAGCCGAAAATTAAAATAAAGCAACCTTTATCCTCAACTATATGAGAGTCCATGTGCAGACCACTAGCTCCTCTTTTTGACGCAAAAAGCCAAAAAAAAAAATAAAATCCCACTCCTTGCTGCTCACCAGCCTCGAACCCAAGACCTGCTGGAGCAAGCTTACAGGTAACGCCCCAGGCCACTCTACCAAGGCGTTCTTTTATGATATGAGTCCCCCAAAAATTCTTTTAAGACCTCCTTCCCTAGCTCCCCCCTTGCCTTAACGCCAAAACAAAATAAAAACACGCCCATGCCACCAACGGGATTCGAACCAAGGCCCTTGTCCAGGCATCATTCCATGCCCTTAAGTGGCGCATGGAAGCCACTTTACCAAGGCCTGTTTTATGCCAAACACGCCTAAGAATTTTCCCTTAAGGCCTCCCTGGCCTTGCTTCCCTTCCAGACGCAAAAAGAAAAGCCCATTGCTTCCCACGCTGCTCGAACCCTATCTACCTAGCTCCTTGAGGCGTCACTCCCCTAAGCACTAAGTGGCGCCTCCTAGCCAATTTACCACTTCGATTTATTGTGTCCTAAACTGCCCAAAAATTTTCTTAAGGCCTCTTCAGCCTAATTTCCCCTTTTCACTTAAAATTCCAACATTTTCCAAAGTTTTTCCCCTTCACCTAAAGTTCTCAAAAACTCCTAAAATATATCCAAATAGACTCCAAGACTACTATCACTTGAATTATGCATTAAATGCATAGCCCCTAATCTAGGTTATTACAATATCCTAACCTGCAAAGAAAACAAACCATATGCTAAGTAATCAACTCCAAGGTATTTCTAAAAATTCAATATCAACAAGAATAATGTAACACCCCAAACCCGGCCTAGAAGTTAGGTCCGAATCCGACGTGTCACATGGAAGTGTTTTTTTTTTCTTTTCAAAACCATCTTTGCGATTGTTAAAAACTTGTTTGAGAATTACAGCCTCTTTGTTAAAACCAAAAACACTTAAGCAATTGTTATCTACTTGAAAACATAATTATCTTTAAAAACACTTTTGGTTGTGAAAACATATTTGAAATAACAATTTACGAAAATGTGACGTTTGGAAATAGAGTTGTAGAAGCATTTTGAAAACATTGCGGAAATGTAGATAAAATAAAAGTATTTTTGAGAGGTTGGTTGATGAGTCGAAATTGAAGTAGTGGACTTTAAAATCAAGACTTTTGAAAATGACGTTGTAATTTTGAAAGAGAATCCGAGTTAAATTATTTGTAAAAGTTTGCTATAAAATCCTTTTATTAATCAATTTTGAAAACCATTATTTATATTTTTAGAAAATTCCTTTTTAAACAATTTAAGAAGAATAATAAAAACATCCCAAACATAAACAAAAATAAAAATAGTCCAGAGGCCTTATTACAACTATAAAACCCGAAACAATAAAAGTAATCAAATAAAATGGAAAGGTAGTTTACTAATATTCGAAAATGTTATTTTTGAAGCATGGCCTCCACCCAGTCATCCATGGCTCCAAGTCCTCGTCACTGAGCATTACCTACAAGGGTTAAGAGAAGGGGGTGAGTTACAAGAACTCAGTGTATAATCCACTTACCATTGTTCACTGGGCCAAAATCCCATTAAGCAATTAATTGGGCCAAAGCCCGCTTACAATAATATAATGTATCGTATATAATATGCATATGATATGCAATTCCCAAACCAAATCCTAGTCTTCTATCCGCTACACACCACCCGTACCAACCAACACACCTGTGGGTGATCTTTAGTCAACCCATCCTGCCAACACACCAAACGTAGGCATTAAGCCATTTATATCAAATTTGTGGACAAGCAACCCGATTAACAGAATTTACATGGCATTGCCATTTTTCAGATTTGTGGCAAAGCCACCAGATTTATGTAGTATAGCTACCAGAACTTCTCTTCATCATTATCCCATCCTATGTAAATCATGTATATAATGCATAACAAATGACAATAATTTATTAGGACATTTATTACAAAAGTACGGCTCATTATAACAAATTATCAATTAGGCCCATATAGCAAAATATCAGATTAGTCCATTTAGCAAAATATCAGATTGGACCATTTAGCAAAATATCATATTGGCCTATTTATCAAAATATCAGATTGGCCCATTTATCAAAATAACAGATTGGCCCATTTATCAAAATATCAGATTGGCCTATTGGCACATTTATCAAAATAATAGATTGACCCATTAACACTTTTGCAAATCGGCCCATTTATCAAAATATCAAATTGGCCCATTTATCAAAATAACAGATTGGCCCATTAACACTTTTGCAAATCAGCCCATTAAGGGCATTTCCATATTTTGGCCCTTTAGAGGCATTTTTGTAATTCGGCAATTTACCCACTAAGGGTAATTCGGTAATTTCGCAATCCAGACCTAACTACTAATTTGGGCATAACAATTTCAACTGTCCATCTGCGTCGTACTAACTAAATTGACTATAACTTGGGTTAGGAATCTCGAAATCTAAATCCGTAAATTTTTGTTAAAACTAAGCTCATATATCTTCTTACTAAAAATTTTCCATAATTTTTGTCTTAACCATTTAGTACAGTTTATTCCTTAAAGTTTCCCTTGTTTCACTGTCCAACGATTCTGATCTCCCTTAACCAAAATTCAAATATCTAACTGTACAGTTTTCATATGTTGTTCCCACTTATTTCTATTGAAAATAAACTCACTAAGGAATCTTAACATATCAACTATAACTCTTAATTCACTTTATACAATTTTGTACGATTTTTCCAAGACAGATCAATGAACCACGAAATTATTTAGAACGAGTCTCACTAAAATTAACATATCTCAAAATATATAATTCATTTTCCTTCTCTGTTTCTTCCTTATCAAAATAGACACAGTATGCTTTTATTCAATATCTCATTCACTTTCTAATTCCATTTATTCTATATTTCATGATTTTTCATACACACGTCACTACTTCTAACCGAAACTATTTTATTACAAAATACGTTTACCACTACGATCATACGCGCCTCGAAAGTGATCACGGATGCGGTTTCAGATTTTCTTGAGATTTGGTGATTCATAGAATATTTCATACAAACTTTCTGAGAAGTGTGAGATTACACACCATTTCAGATATGTATACAAAAGGTACGAGATTACACACCTGATTTCTATTTCCTAATGAACCACTCATCGTTGACCTCAAACAATACCAACCAAAAGTTAGCCTCAATTTCCAAAAGATTTCGTATCACTTACACTTGAATCACTTACCACTATGTTTGAAGGTAGAATATATCGAGTGATTTGTCCCTAACACATGTAGTCGATTATTTCACATTATTACTCCATTAGCAACTAATCGAATATTGAATAATATCAATAATCCATAAGAACTCCTTACCTTATTAATATTGGATCTGATTTCTAGAGATTATACGATGACTTCGGGAAAATCTAAGTTTCGGCCTTCCACTATATCTCTACGAGGAAGAAAAATGATTTCGAATGAGGGAAAGTAAGGTGATGGTCTAGGTCAAAATGACCATCCAAAACCAAAGGAAATAAAATATTAAGAAGAATACTTACCGATTGATCAAGAAATGGATGTTAATATGGATGAGAGGAAGAAATAGAGAAAAGATGAATGTTCGGTGTAACATCCTGATAATTAGGGGTTATGCATCTCTACTTAATTGAATGTTGTTGCATGCCTAAATATGATTAAGTGTGTTTTGGAAGTTTATTTTTGAACTTCATTATGTAAGTGAATGCTTAGTGAAATATTAAGTTTTTAATAATTAAGATGGAGCTAAGCAAGATAGGCTTTAAGAAATATTGACAAGAGGTTTAAAGCATAATAAGTCATTTGGCAAAGTGGTAATGGTGCATGAGTGAATGCATGAGGAGAGAGGTTCAATCCCTAGCTAGCAAATGGAAGAATTTTAATTTTTTATTTTCTTTCCTATAGTGTCGGCCAAGACTATTCTAGAATGGATGGTCATCTTCTTATTTTTGGTTAGTAGACCATATGAAAAGGCAAGCTAGAAGTTATGGCATGGGATCATGATGATATGGTAAGATAGGGGACAAAAGGCTTGAAGAAAGGAGGATGTTTTGAAGCTTTTTCATGGTCATTTGACCATGAACCTAGTCGACTTTAGGGGCTAAAAGAGAAGGCTTAATTGTGTTTGGAAACAAAGGATTGATGAGGAAGAAATAAGGAGAAAAAAAAAGGGATCATGTTGGCATAGGTTGGCCGAATTTTTGCATAGGCATTAGGGTGATAGTTCGCTAAAATTTTTAACCAATTTTCTCCAAAACCTTGTTCATAGTTGAATGCCTATCTACACAAAAGAGAAGCCTTTTTCTCTTCTTTTGGTCTTTTGCAATTTGCCATTTCGGTTTGAAAAGTCTTTCTAGTCTCTTTTCCCCTAAACAAAACATCTTTCATCCTCTTTGTAACCGAAAATACCAAAGATCATAAACCTATTTTTCTTCACTTTTTCCCTCTTGGCCGAATGCACATAAGTCCCTAAACTCATCTCTTTTCTTTTGGAAATCATCATTTATCATTATCTTTTTCTTCCTTTTCTCTTTCTTTCTCCTTTCATTTTTCTTTCTTATTCACTCTCAACCGAAACTACCTTCTACCAAAACCAAAATCAACATTCTTTTCTTCTCTTTTGTCAAACCAAATCATCTGTCATTTTCATCTTAATCTTTCTTTTCTTTTGTTGGAAACTCGAAACCACCATAGCCAAAACACCCTATTTTTCTCTTCTTTTGTTCAAGGTAGAATCTTCAAGTGGTCAAGTAAGATTTTGTCAATTGTTTTCATTATCTCCTTTTATTATAGCCGATTTAGAAACATAATTCTCTTATTTTTTTTCTCTCTAGGTAGAATCCTTGGAAGGATTTTAAGAATCTTTTGGAAACCAACGTTTTAAGAGAAACCTTTCGAAATCATCCAAGGTAAGAATATCACTTTCGGTTATATCAATTCTTTTAGATAGATTATTAATCAACTTTATTTTAGGGGTGATTTTGAGACTAACAAGATATGGTTGAAAAGAGCAATACGGAGTGTTTAGGAGAGAGGAGGAACTATTATACCCTCAAACTACAAACGAAGGGCTGTATCGGGGATAAGAGATTTTCCACCGGGTTGTGGACCCTCTGCTAACGAAGATCGGTTATTTGAAGTCGTACGTACAACCGAACCACTTTTCGTTAGTGGGTTGTCAGCGGGTTTTGATCCATCTAGCGGAGAAAAACCACAAATAACGGTTGTTCGAGAATCCGAGGGTAAGGATTTAGATCTCTCATCAATAGTATAGTTTTATTAGTAATAGTGTATACTAATCAAGTGTGATAATTAACTAGGTGTTGACGAGCGAGAAGGTATCGTTCTCACAGTCATAAGGTGTGTAACATTACACTAAAATCTCATAGATCTATATTAAATGTGATTTATATGAAAATATGTTTGATAATGATTGTGGATACCATTCAGTGGTATACGATATTCAGGTATGTTTACCCCAATATTTCGTTAATTTTGCTATATGCATAAATGTGAAATAAGTATGACTATATTATGATTTTGGGGTAAATGGCATGAAAATTGAATAAGATGTATGTGCATGGGCATATGGGTAAAATTGATAAAGGGGAAGTATTCCGGTGGTTTTACCACATAATCCGGTGACTTCGGTCACATATTTGAATCCAGTGACATCGGTCACATATGTGAATCTGGTGACTTCGGTCACATATTTTGAATCTGGTGACTTTGGTCTCATTTGTCTGGTGGCCTTGCCACAAAATTATAAGGGCGATGTGCATGTTGACTGCAGCAACTGCCTTCAATGGTGTGTAGCGGATGGAGGGTCGATTTAGTAATCCCCACGGTGTGATTGGTTGGTACGGGTGGTGTGTAGCAGATGGTATTTAGGTGGGGGTTTGCATTTCATTATATGTATATATCCATGTGATTTTAAATGATTATTATTTGATCTGCTATAAAATGGGCTTTTGGCTAATTATGACTAAAATGGGCCTATGGCTATATGTGTTATTAATGGGCTTAAAGGCTATGATCAAATGGCCTTTTAATGTATGTGTTATACATTGAGTTTATGACTCACCCTTTTGTGGGATAATTTTGAGATAACTCTTAGTGCGATGGATCGGTCAAGAATGACTACGTGGTGGCCAATGCTCAAACAAAGTACTTTGGAGATTTTCCTAATTAAACTTATTAAGCTTATTCTTACTACTTAGAATTTATTATGGGTTTTGCTATTTTTATGTAAGAAGGCCACTATGAACTGTTTTTAATTTTGTGTTTGGATTTATTTTTACGCCATGAACAATTATTAATTAAATAACTAAATGGTTTTGATAAATAATTTAAAAGGTTTTTTTTACACTAATATATATATATATGCTTTAAAGTAATAAATAAATTTTTCATTAAATTTGGTTTTCTTTTAACTTATTAATTTCTCTTAAAAATAATGTTTTAAGAAGATACAAATTTACTTTACAATTTGATTTCAACCCGATCTTTAAGTTAATCTATTTTATTCAAAATCATCAAGTTTTTCTTAAACAAAGCGAGAATTTGCTAAAGTTTTACTCGAGGAACATATCAAATCCGGTCAGGCTTTTTGGGCTGGGTTTGGGGTGTTTCATTCGGTTATGGAGGAAATTGTATGTTGATATTCGGCTATCAAGGAGGATGGAAAAAAGGTGAATATGAATCCAATCCAAAGAGAAGAAAAATGCACTATTGTGCTAGAAGATTTCGGCAAAGAGAATAGCAAATTGGGAGAAGATGACACTAATGTTGCAAATGTGATTTTTGGCCAAAACAATACCAAGACCCTACCAAATGCCAAAGTAAAATTTCAGCTACCTATCTACCCCCAAAATCGTCCACATGCATAGTCACAAGGGTTAAAATTTTGCCAACCATACTTTCCATAGCATTCTCCATAAAATAAGCCACTTGTTCCCTTTACGTGCCTTTTCCTTTTGATTCCTTTCCCAAACCTCAACCTTTCCTTAATTTTTTAGCCACCATACCAAAAATAAAGAAGTAAAACTTTCCATAAATACCTCTTGGCTAACACTTAAGGAAAGAGTGCAAAAATATTAGTCAAAAATTACACACAAAGGGATTTGAACCTCTTCCCTTAAGGTACTTCACTTAATGCCGTAACCACTTTACTAGTTGCTCACTGATGCAAGCACATTACTTATTTATTTCTGTAAGCTTTGAAGCTACGTACCATCTCCCCATAAAGTGCTAAAATACCCAATTTTCCTAAGGCCCAATTAAACCCGAGACTTTATAGAAACCTTGTAACCTTCCAAATTCACTTAACTAATAAGTCCAATTTGCAATAATGCCATTCTCTTGTTCTCAAAATTTTAAACATTCCTACGCGCAAGGCCCATTGGGCCCAATCCTACTAGGACCAATTTTGGGATGTTACAATTCTACCCTCCTTACAGATATTTCGTCCTTGAAATGTCCAACCATCTACTAAACGCATCGCTCAAATCACACTACTAAGCTTTCGATGCGCACTCTGATCTTAAAAAACACAATGTACTTTTAACAAAATCATGAAATCCTCTTTCACACAACCAAACATCTAACCACAAAATCAAACAATTGTCTACCATTTATACTTAGAATTTTCTACATTCAATCATCACGTCCAACCAAAACATACTTGACTTATGGTGATGTAACAATCCCTAGCCTTATGCTCCTTAGACCCGCATCTCAAGCATGCTCATGACCTCCTCCAGCATTCCCCCGGATGTCACCTTCTGCAATGATCCCAAGCCAAAAAGTTTGGATGTGCCTTAACAAGCTTTATGGAATGAGACTACGATCCAAAAGAACCACGATCTCCTTTCTTCTTACAATCCACAGACCCAACTCGAAGTGCTTCACTGATTTCCTTAACCTCCTTCAATACCTTCTTAACTATCTGAGTCAGCTCATCAACCCCAACTCGATCATGAGATCCCGTCTCAGCCACTAATGATGTCTGCGCCTATCTTTTGGGCACATGCCTTGGTGCCGAAGATCTAGCCCTAGCACCTCGACCTCTACCACGTCCACGTTTACTGCGTCCGCGTCTTCTAGTGCTCATGTTCACTAAGTCGATATAATCTGATTAAGAGTTTTATGAATCATTATGCTATTCGATGTTTATTAAATGATGTTTTATGGAGTATGAGTAGAAAAGTTATTTTCGAGAGTCAAATCCGCATCCTAGAGTCTTAGTCTCTATAGTTTCAACTTTTAAAGCTAACAGTTCTAGAGTATTCTACTTTGTAGAATTTTCGTAACACAATAATCATAAAATGAAACAAATACTTACTTGACTTGGTGCCGGATACTCGTGGTGCCATACTTCCTTTAGAACATATATTTATAAATCAAAATTCTAAACAGCTTTGGAAAACGCTTTTGAACCCAAACCACGGTCGAGTTTTACAACTGGGCTCTGATACCATAAAATGTAACACCCAAACCCAGACTAGAAGTTAGGCCCGAATCCGGCGTGTCACATGGAAGTGTTTTTTTTCTTTTCAAAACCATCTTTGCAATTGTTAAAAACTTGTTTGATAATTACAGCCTCTTTGTTAAAACCCAAAACACTGAAGCAATTGTTATCTACTTGAAAACGTAATTATCATTAAAAACCTTTTTGGTTGCGAAAACATATTTGAAATAACAATTTACGAAAATGTGACGTTTGGAAATAGAGTTGCAAAAGTATTTTGAAAACATTGTGGAATCGCAGATAAAATACAAGTATTTTGAGAGGTTGGTTGATAAGTCAAAAATCGAAGTAGTGGACTTTAAAATCAGGACTTTTGAAAATGATGTTGAAATTTTGAAAGAGAATTCGAGTTAAATTATTTGTAAAAGTTCGCTATAAAATCCTTATATTAATCAATTTTGAAAACCATTATTTATATTTTATAAAATTCTTTTTTAAACAATTTAAGAAGAATAATAAAAACATCCCAAACATAAAGCAAAATAAAAATAGCCTAGAGGCATTATTACAACTATAAAACCCGAAACAATAAAAGTAATCAAATAAAATGGAAAGGTAGTTTACTAATATTCAAAAATGTTATTTCCGAAGCATGGCCTCCACCGAGTCATCCATGGCTCCAAGTCCTCGTCACTGAGCATTACCTACAAGGGTTAAGAGAAGAGGGGTGAGTTACAAGAACTCAGTGTATAATTCACTTACCATTGTTCACTGGGCCAAAATCCCTTTAAGCAATTAATTGGGCCAAGGCCCGCTTACAATAATATAAATGTATCATATATAATATGCATATGATATGCAATTCCAAAACCAAATCCTAATTTTCCATCCGCTACACACCACCCGTACCAACCAACACACTTTTAGGTGATCTTTAGTAAACCCACCCCGCCAACACACCAAACATAGGCATTAAGCCATTTATATCAAATTTATGGACAAGCCACCAGATTAACAGAATTTATATGGCATTGCCATTTTTCAGATTTCTGGCCGAGCCACCAGATTTATGTAGCATAGCTACCAGATCTTCTCTTCATCATTATCCTATCCCATGCAAATCATGTATATAATGCATAACAAATCACAATAATTTATTCGGATATTTATTACAAAAGTACGGCTCATTATAAAAAATTATCAATAAGGCCCATACAGCAAAATATCAGATTAGCCTATTTAGCAAAATATTAGATTGGCACATTTAGCAAAATATCAGATTGGCCCATTTATCAAAATATTAGATTGACCCATTGTAACACCCAAAACCCGGTCTATGTTTTAAGACCAAATTTAACATGTCACACAAAATGAACCTACACCTAGTCTTTTAAAGATTTAAAAGAAATTGATTAAAAAGATCTTTTTAATGTGGAGTTATTGAAAACTAGGTTTGATTACTAATCTAAAAATTTGGGTCATAAAAATTTATAAATTTAAAACTTAGGAAAAAACTAATTTAATATTTCGAGAAAATTTTAAGAGTTCGACGGTGATTTGAAAACAAGAATTTAAAATATTGTTACAGTTCTAAGATTAAAAAAATATATTTAAGAGAGACATCCTTTTTGTACGTATATTTAAGAAAAACATTTATTTCTATTTTAGAAAAGAAATCCCACTTAAGTATTTTAAACGTAGTATAAAAGCCATCCACAAGTAAAACATCCATAAAAATTTAACCAGAGGCCTTATTACAAAATAGCAAAAATATTAAAAGGTACTTATAAAGAAATCCAAAATTTAAATAACCCTTAATTTGTAGTGTGGCCTTCACCGAGTCGTCCTCGGCCCAAGCCTCCATCACTGATCATTACCTGAAAAGAGTAAGGTAAACGGGGTGAGTTACTTAGAACTCAGTGTGTAACCCACTTACCATAGTCCACTGGGCCAAAAATCTCAATAAGCAATTATTTGGGACTAAGCCCATTTACAAATTCAATAATAACATATGATATGTATGTGATATGAAAATCCCAAACCAAACCTAATTTCCATCCGCTACACACCACCTGTACCAACCAGCACACCTGTGTGGAGCTTTAGTCACCCACCCCGCCAACACGCCAAACTGGGCATTTATGCCATAAATCATACTGGGCATGAAGCCATATATTAAACTAGGCATGAAGCCATCGGAATTATGTAGCAAAGCTACCAAAACTTCTCTTCATCAAAATCCCAACCCATGCAAATCATGTACACATAGATTGCATTTTCATTTGGCCCATTTATCACATATCAATATGGCCCATTTATCAAATAACACATTTGGCCCATTTATCATATAAAACATTTGGCCCATTTATCATATAACACATTTGGCCCGTTTATCACATATCAATATGGTCCATTTATCAAATAACACATTTGGCCCATTTATCACAGTCTTAATACCGATTTTTATAGTTTCTACCAAAATAATGATAATTATGCTGTCTTACTCGACCTCACTAACAAGTGACTAAATCGAGCGATTTACCATTCGTCACAGTATAAATATCCATCCCATGATATATGGTGTGAGATTACACACCTGATTACGGTAAGCACTACACTTTCTTGATTGTCGTCACCAAAAAATTTGTTTAACGCTCAACTAGAAAAATAAATGCAATCTAATAAAACTACTCTAAACAAACAACCTAAGATTTACACTCGGAATCGCGAATAACAACTATTTGCCAATTTTCCCCAGTTGACGGTCCACAACCTATTGGAAAACCCCGAACCGCTAATGGCTCCGAACTACGAACAACCTCGAATAGTTGATTCTCACCAAATGAGGGTCCACAACCCGGTGGAAAATCCCAGATCGCTGAAACGACCCTTCGTTTGAATCTAGAGGGGATCACAAATTCGCTCCTTTTCTAATCACTATTCACCACTCCTTTAGATTCGATCTTGTTAGCCTCCATTGATAAATTAATGTTAGTCCAAACTAATATTTTGTAATTAAAAATGATTGGTCTTATGAGCAGAACTGGCTTACCACAAAATCCTTACGTTCAAAGGATGAAAATCGAGTGATAGAGTCCCTATGATAAAATCGATTAATAAACCCTATCTTTAACAAAATAATACGAAATCCTCAAAAGAAAATCCTTACTTTAGATTTTGAACCGAATCCTAGTGTTGCACGATGACTTCGAACACTCCAAGCTTCGGCCTTCCACTAAGTTTCTATAATAGAGAAAAGATTAGAATGAGATATGGTATGATGATGGTCTCAATCCAAAAAGGTCATCCCACACCACGTATAGATTCGGCACAAAAGAAAGGGAAAATAACAATACCAAAATATTGTACTAGCCACTTACCGATTGATTAAAGTGTGAGTAGAAAGAAAAATGATTGAGAAGGAGATATGTGATTGGTAGAAGATTCAGTTATGGAGGGAAATTAAAGGGGATGATGCTTAGTAACATTCGGCCATGGTGAAAATAAAAGGGAGCATAATATTTGAGAGATTTTTGTAAGAAGAAAAGATGAAGAAAGGTATAAAAATAATAATAAGGTTTTTAGGTTTCGGTTCTTTTCAAGAATGGAAGATGAACGAAGAAATAAGTTTGAGGCTAGTGGGAATTCGGCAAAAAGAAAAGAAAAGAGAAAATGGCCTTCCAAGGTCTTGGTGATTTCGGCACTAGGGAGAAATGGTTTGAAGAGAAAAGGAGCAATAAGACCGAAATGGTCAAAATGTGAATTGGCCAAAAGAAAACAATTGTTTACCTATTGCTCCAAGTGCATTCAGCTAAGGAGAGGAAATGGAGAGAAAATTGTTGGAGAAAAACACAAAAATGTCCAAATGCCAAAATGATCAACTGACACCTAAACCATACCAAAGCCTTCAAAATTTCGGTTACCCCCTAGCCCCTAAAATCGTCCAAGTACATGGCCACAAAGTCAAAGTTTGGCCACTCCAAACTTTCCAAAACATCTTCCTCATTATGTGCCTTGTGTTCCCCCTACATACCTTATTCAAATGATTCCCTACCTTAAGTTAAACACTTGCCTTTTCTCTTAGCAACCTGACCATAAAAATTAAAGTCCAACCTACCATAAATACTAGGCTTGACCGACACTATAAGGAAAGAAAGCAAAAAATAAAATTCACATGCACATCAAGGGATTCAAACCTCTTCCCTCAAGGTAAACATATAGTGCCAACTCCTCTTTACTACTTGCTCATCTTATGCTAACTTTTAAACACACACATTGAATCATCTCACTAGCTAGCACCAAAATAATGCATCATATCAATACTAAATTTTAGGATATTACAATTCTACCCCCTAAAAAAAAATTGTCCTCAAAGTTTACCTTGTTAATAGAGGTGAGGATATTGCTGCCGAATAGTGTATTCACGCTCCCACGTAGCTTCCTCCGCTCTGTGATTACGCCAAAGAACCTTCGCCAACGGTACTGACTTCTTTCTTAGCACTTTAACATCTCGATCTAAAATTGTCATTGGTTCTTCCTCAAATGACAAGTTAGGTCTTAACTCAACTTCCTCTACCGGTACTATGTGAGTCGGGTCCGATCGATAATGCCTCAACATAGAAACATGGAAAACACTCTGAATCTGACTCAACTCCGGATGTAATTCAAGCTGATAAGCCACTGGTCCTACACACTACAACACACGGTAATGTCCGATGAATCTAGGGCTCAACTTGCCCTTCTTTCCAAAGCTGAAGATCTTCTTCCAAGGTGAGACCTTTAAAAAGACCTCATCTCCCACCGCAAACTCAATATCCTTACTCTTCAGATTCGCATATGACTTTTGTCTATCCGAAGCTTCCTTTAACCGTTCTCGAATCAACTTTACTTTTTCTTCTGTCTCATATATCAATTTAGGACCCAATAACTGCCGTTCTCCCAATTCAGTCCAACAAGTAGGTGTACGACACCTACGGCCATATAACACTTCATAGGGTGCCATTTGGATACTGGATTGATAACTGTTGTTATACGCGAATTCTACCAACGATAGAAAATCCTCCCAACTACCTCTAAAGTCAATCACACAACCCCTTAACATGTCTTCCAAAATCTGGATTACTCTTTCCGACTGACCATCTGACTGGGGATGAAAAGTTGTGCTGAAGTTTAACTTTGTTCCCAAATCCTCATGCAAAGCTTTCCAAAACTGCGATGTATACCTAGGGCCTCTGTCTGAAATAATAGACACTGGTACCCCATGTAACCTCACGATTTTAGCTACGTACAGCTTGGCCAACTTTTGTAGTGAGAAATCCATTCGAACAGGTAGAAAATGGGTAGTCTTCGTCAGTCGATCCACTATTACCTAGACGAAATCTTTCTTAGTAGGCGATAAGGGTAACCCACTAACAAAATCCATCGTTATCCGTTCTCACTCCAATAATGGAATCTTCACCATTTGCAGTAATCCCGATGGCAATTGATGTTCTGCCTTCACTTGTTGACAAGTCAAACACTTACTCACATATTCAGTAACTTTCCGCTTCAACCTTGGCCACCAATACTGTTCACAGAGATCTCGATACATCTTATTCCCTCCAGGGTGCATATCATAAGGGCTACTATGCGCCTCTCACAAAATCATTAGCCTCAAATCTGAATCCTTGGGCATACAAATTCTTCCTCGAAAACACAGTACTCCATCCTTATTCAATCTAAAATCCCCTATTACACCACTTTCAACTTGTTGAATTAAGGGACCCAACTTTTCATCTGATAACTGCTTCTCCTTGATCTGTTCTAACCATATAGGCTTTACCTGAAGTTTCGCTAGCAGACTGCCATCTTCATACAAACTGAGATGAGTAAACATTGCTCTTAACTCTGATATTACCTTACGACTCAACGCATCTATCACTACATTAACCTTTACAGGATGATAGTCGATTGAGAAGTCATAATCCTTGTTTAAATGATCGACTTCTCACCGTATAGGTAGTGCCTCCAAATCTTCAAAGCAAAAACCACCGCAGCCAACTCTAAATCATGAGTAGGATAATTAACTTCGTGCGGCCTTAACTGACGAGATGCATAAGCCACTAATTTACCACCTTGCATCAACACACATCATTATCCCGTGTGTGACGCATCGCAGTAAACAATAAACTCTTTTCCAGCCACAGGTTGAATCAGTACTAGTGCTTCCGTCAGAAACTTCTTTAATTTCTCAAAACTCTCTTGCTGTTGATCTGACCACACAAATGGTACTCCCTTGCGCAATAGTTTAGTTAGAGGTGCTGCAATTAATGAAAACCCCTCAACGAAACGCCTGTAGTAACCAACCAACCCTAGGAAACTCTGAATCTCAGCCACTGACTTTGGTGGTTTCCAATCTATCACAACCTCTACCTTTCGAGGATCAACTCTGATTCCTTCGGCCGACACAACATGTCCTAAGAAAGTTACTTCCTTCAGCCAAAATTCACACTTACTGAATTTGGCATAAAGTTGCTTTTCTCGTAATGTTTGTAATACTATGCGTAGATGTGAGTCATGCTCTTCTTCATTCCTCGAATATACTAAGATATCATCTATGAACACCACCACAAATCGGTCTAAGTAGGGTTGAAAGACTTGGTTCATCATGTCCATAACTGTAGCTAGTGCATTGGTCAATCCAAACGGCATCACCAAAATCTCATAATGTCCATAACGAGTTTGAAATGCCGTCTTATGAATATCCGCCTCCTTAACCTTGAGTTGATGATAACCCGATCTCAAATCTATCTTGGAGAAAACTGAAGCTCCTCTCAACTGATCAAATAGGTCATCGATTCTCGGCAATGGATACCTATTCTTGATCGTCAATTTATTCAACTGCCTATAATCGATGCACATACGCATCGACCCATCCTTCTTCCTGAAGAACAAGACCGGTGCTCCCCACAAAGACACGCTCGATCGAATGAATCCCCGATCCAACAACTCCTGAATTTGAGCCTTAAGCTCCGCTAACTCCTTCGGCACCATTCTATAAGGAGCAATGGATACCGGAGCCGTTTCGGGCAAAAGCTTAATGCCAAAATCTACTTCCCGGTCAGGAGGTAAACCCGAAAGTTTTTCGAGAAAAACATCTAAAAATTCATTCACCGTTCTAACACCTTCCACCGATAATTCCTTAACATCTAAAACACAAACGAAGGCTAGGAATGCTCCATACCTTTTTCGCACCAACTTTTCTGCTTTTAAAGCAGATATCACATTTGCTAAATAGTTTCTCCATTGCCCATCATTACTACTTCCTTATCTTCCAAAGTCTTTATCGACATCCGCTTCACCAATCAGTCCATGCCCAAAATAAGGTTGAATTCGCCGAAAGGCAGTTCCATCAAATCTGCCAAAAATATTTCTCTTTGAATTTCCAAGGGCACGTCTCTAAACAATTTATCCACTATCACTGACTGTCCTAAAGGACTAATTACTGTCATCTTTCTATCAGTAATCTCAGATCTAATGTTCAAGTTTCCAGATATAGCACTTGCAATATATGAATGGGTAGATCTGATATCTATCAAAGCAGTAACAGGTACATCAAAGATGAAGAACATACCAGTTATCACATCAGGTACATCGCCATCCTCATGGCGTCTGATCGTATAAACTAACCTTGGCTGTCTCGCCTCAGCGTTGCCTCTGAAACCATTACCTCTACCCGGTGCACCTTGACCACGACCACCGCTATTACCACCTTGACCTGGCCCACAGCCTCTCGGTGGCTGTTGAGCGCCTCTAGTTGGCTGTGTATTAGGGTTACGAGCTTCTTGAGTCGTAGCAGTCCGTCGAGGACAGTTCTTAAGCTGATGATCCTTAGAACCACATTTGAAACACCCACCAGTTCTTTTCCAGCATTCACCAGGGTGTCGTCTTCCACAGTCAACACGTGGTTGAATCTGATTGGTAGCCGTAGGTGCTCTAGCTTGAGCTGGCTCATCATTCCTGGGCCTCTTCTGAAACCTTTTAGCGAAACTCGAGTACTTAAAGTCTCTCTTGCCTCTGCCTCTTTCTCGGATCTGACGCTAGGAGTTCTTAGCCTCTTCAGCTATTTTGGCTTTATCCACAAGCTCGGTAAAAGTCCTTTCTTATTGTGGGGCTATCAGTACCCGCAACTCATCATTCAGTCCATCCTCAAAACGTACACAGCGCTCATGATCGGTCGGCACTATTGTTCGAGCATAACAGCTTAAGCTAGAAATTTTGCCTCGTAAGCTGCCACCCTATTATTTCCTTGTATCAGATTCAGGAATTCCTTCTTCCGGGCATCCACATAACTTGCCCGACATACTTTCCTTGGAATTCAGTTTTGAAGAAATCCCAAGTAACATGTTCAGCCTGAGTGCCTTCTCGAACAGTAAGCCACCATTGATACGCCTCGTCCCTCAACAAGGACATAGCTCCTCTCAGTTTTTATTCGGTGGCGCACTCCAAATCATCCATGATCCGCTCCACTACCTCGAGCCAATACTTCGCTACATTTGGAGCTACACCCGAGACACCCCTAAAAACCTTGGCACCACTTGATTTAAGTCGTTCTGATATTGATCCACGAGCTGCTGGCTTAATTCTAGCTCCAACAACCCTTTCTAGGACACGTAACATTGCTTGAGTCAAGGCAATGTCCTCTCTCGTATGGTCATGTGATCCAGTCTCAGTCCCAAGTGATGCAGGTGCGTCCATTTCCGGTATATGTCCTGATGCTTCAGACGCAACCCTAGCACCTCCGCCTCTACCACAGCCACGTTTACCACGTCCACGTCCTCTAGCGCTCATTTTGAGTATTTTGGTTTAATCTGATTATAAGTTTTATGAATCAGTATACTATTTCAGTATTTATTAATGATATTTTATGAGACATAAGGGGTAGAGTTGTTTTCATAAACGCATCCTATAGTCTCAATCTATATAGTTTCAACACCTAAACCTAAAAGTTCTAGAGTGTTCCTGTAGTCATATCATGATAATAAGAATTATTCAATTCACATACACTTACTTGTCTTGGTGCCGGTTACTCGTGTTGCCATATTAACTTTAAAAACTTAAGTTCTATAATTCAAAACAATTTTCTACCATAAACGTTTTTGAACCCAAACCACAGTCGAGTTTTGAATCGGGCTCTGATAACATAAAATGTAACACCCTAAACCCGGTCTATGCGTTAAGATCAAATTTAACATGTCACACAAAATGAACATACACCTAGTCTTTTAAAGATTTAAAAGAAATTGATTAAAAAGATCTTTTTAACATGGAGTTATTGAAAACTAGGTTTGATTACTAATTTAAAAATTTAGGACATAAAATTTATAAATTTAAAACATAGGAAAAATTAATTTAATATTTTGAAAAATTTTAAGAGTTCAAGGTGATTTGAAAACAAGAATTTAAAATATTGTTACAGAAATATTTCTGAGATTAAAAAAAATATTTACGAGAGACATCCTTTTCGTACGTATATTTAAGAAAAACGTTTATTTCTATTTTTGAAAAGAAATCCCACTTAAGTATTTTAAACGTAGTATAAAATCCATCCACAAGTAAAACATCCATAAAAATTTAACCAGAGGCCTTATTACAAAATAGCAAAAATATTAAAAGTACTTATAAAGAAATCCGAAATTTAAATAACCCTTAATTTGTAGTATGGCCTCCACCGAGTCGTCCCCGGCCCAAGCCTCCATCACTGATCATTACTTGAAAAGAGTAAGGTAACAGGGGTGAGTTACTTAGAACTCTGTGTGTAACCCACTGACCATAATCCACTGGGCCAAAAATCTCATTAAGCAATTATTTGGGACTAAGCCCATTTACAAATTCAATAATAACATATAATATGCATGTGATATGAAATTCCCAAACCAAACCTAATTTCCATCCGCTACACACCACCAGTACCAACCAGCACACCTGTGGGGAGCTTTATTCACCCACCCCGCTAACACACCAAACTGGGCATTTAAGCCATAAATCATACTGGGCATGAAGCCATATATTAAATTAGGCATGAAGCCATATATTAAACTGGGCATGAAGCCATATATTAAACTGGGCATGAATCCATATATTAAACTGGGCATGAAGCCATATATTAAACTGGGCATGAAGCCGTCAGAATTATGTAGCAAAGCTACAAAACTTCACTTCATCAAAATCCCAACCCATGAAAATCATGTACATATAGTATGCATTTTCATTTGGCCCATTTATCACATATCAATATGGCCCATTTATCAAATAACACATTTGGCCCATTTATCATATAAAACATTTGGCCCATTTATCATATAACACATTTGGCCCATTTATCACATATCAATATGGCCCATTTATCAAATAACACATTTGGCCCATTTATCACAGTCTTAATACCGATTTTTATAGTTTCTATCAAAATAATGATAATTATGCCGTCTTACCCGATCTCACTAACAAGTGACTAAATCGAGTGATTTACCATTCGTCACAGTATAAATATCCATCCCATGATATATGGTGTGAGATTACACACCTGATTACGGTAAGCACTACACTTTCTTGATCGTCGTCACCAACAAATATGTTTAACGCTCGATTAGAAAAATAAATGCGATCTAATAAAACTACTCTAAACAAACGATCTAAGACTTACCCTCGAAATCACGAATAACAACTATTTGCCAATTTTCCCCGGTTGACGGTCCACAACCCGTTGGAAAACCCCGAACCGCTGATGGCTCCGAACTACGAACAACCTTAAATAGTTGATTCTCACCAGATGAGGGTCCACAACCCGGTGGAAATCTCGGATCGCCGAAACGACCCTTCGTTTGAATCTAGAGGGGATCGTAAATTCGCTCCTTTTCTGATTACTATTCAGCACTCCTTTAGATTCGATCTTGTTGGCCTCTATTGACAAATGAATATTAGTCCAAACTAATATTTCGTAATTAAAAATGATTGGTCTTATTAGCAGAATCGGCTTACCACAAAATCCTTACGTTCAAAGGATGAAAATCGAGTGATAGAGTCCCTATGATAAAATCGATTAATAAAACCTATCTTTAACGAAATAATTCGAAATCCTTAAAAGAAAATCCTTACCTTAGATTTTGAACCGAATCCTAGTGTTACACGATGACTTCGAACACTCCAAGCTTCGGCCTTCCACTAAGTTTCTATGATAGAGAAAAGATTAGAATGAGATATGGTATGATGATGGTCTCAATCCAAAAGGTCATCCCACACCACGATAGATTAAGCACAAAAGAAAGGGAAAATAACAATACCAAAATATTGTACTAGCCACTTACCGATTGATTAAAGTGTAAGTAGAAAGAAAAATGATTGAGAAGGAGATATGTGAGTGGTAGAAGATTCGGTTATGGAGGGAAATTGAAGGGGATAACGCTTAGTAACATTCGGCCATGGTGAAAATAAAAGGGAGCATAATATTTGAGAGATTTTTGTAAGAAGAAAAGATGAAGAAAGGTATAAAAATAATAATAAGGTTTTTAGGTTTCAGTTCGTTTCAAGAATGGAAGATGAACGAAGAAATGAGTTTGAGGCTAGTGGGCATTTAGCAAAAAGAAAAGAAAAGAGAAAATGGCCTTCCAAGGTCTTGGTGATTTCGGCACTAGGAAGAAATGGTTTGAAGAGAAAAGGAGCAATAAGACCGAAATGGTCAAACTGTGAATTGGCCAAAAGAAAACAATTGTTTACCTATTGCTCCAAGTGCATTCGACTAAGGAGAGGAAATGGAGAGAAAAGTGTTGGAAAAAAACACAAAAATGTCCAACTGCCAAAATGCTCAACTAACACCTAAACCTTACCAAAGCCTTCAAAATTTCGGTCACCCCCTAGCCCCTAAAACCGTCCAAGTACATGGCCACAAAGTCAAAGTTTGGCCACTCTAAACATTCCAAAACATCTTCCTCATTATGTGCCTTGTGTTCCCCCTACATACCTTATTCAAATGATTCCCTACCTTAAGTTAAACACTTGGCTTTTCTCTTAGCCACCTTACCATAAAAATTAAAGTCCAACCTACCATAAATACTAGGCTTGACCGGCACTATAAGGAAAGAAAGCAAAAAATAAAATCCACATGCACATCAAGGGATTCGAACCTCTTCCCTCAAGGTAAACATATGGCGCCAACTCCTCTTTACTACTTGCTCATCTTATGCTAACTTTTACCTCTTAATTACATTAAGCTTTAAGGTTACTTGTTCCACTTCTTTAAAGTACTCATTACCAAAAATTATTCTAAATGCAAATAAATCCCTAGCTTTTTCGAGACTATTTAAACACACACATTGAATCATCTCACTAGCTAGCACCAAAATAATGCATCATATCAATACTAAATTTTAGGATATTACACCCATTTATCAAAATAACAGATTGGCCCATTTATCAAAATATCAGATTGGCCCATTGGCCCATTTATCAAAATAATAGATTGGCCCATTAACACTTTTGCAAATCGGCCCACTTATCAAAATATCAGATTGGTCCATTTATCAAAATAACAGATTGGCCCATAAACACTTTTGCAAATCGGCACATTAGGGGCATTCCCATATTTCGGCCCCTTAGAGGCATTTTCGTAATTCGACAATTTACCCACTAAGGGTAATTCGGTAATTTTACAATCCAGCCTTAACTACTAATTTGGGCATAACAATTTAAACTGTCCATCTGCGTCGTACTAAATAAATTGACTATAACTTGGGTTAGGAATCTCGAAATCTAAATCTGTAAATTTTCCTTAAAACTAAACTCATATATCTTCTTACTAAAAGTTTTCCATAATTTTTGTCTTAACCATTTAGTACAGTTTATTTCTTGAAGTTTCCCTTATTTCACTGTCCAACGATTCTGACCTCTCTTAACCAAAATTCAAATATCTCACTGTACAGTTTTCATATATTGTTCCCACTTGTTTCTATTGAAAATAGACTCACTAGGGAATCTTTACATATAAACTATAATTCACTTTGTACAATTTTATAATATTTTTCCAAGACAGATCAGGGAACCATGAAATCATTCAGAACTAGTCTCACTAAAATTAACATATCTCAGAATATAAAATTCCTTTTCCTTCTCTGTTTCTTCCTTATCAAAATAGACACAGTAAGATTTTATTCGATCTCCCATTCATTTCCTAATTATCTTTCTTTTATTTTTCGTGATTTTTCAAACACACATCACTGCTTCTAGCCGAAACTATTTTATTACAAAATATGTTTACCACTATGATCATACGCACGCCCGAGTGATCATGGATGTCGATTTCTGGTTTTCTTCTGTATTTCGATAGATTCACAGAATATTTCATACAAAATTTCTAAGAAGTGTGAGATTACACAACATTTCAGACATGTATACGAAAGGTACGGAATTACACACCTGATTTTGATTTTCTAACGAACCACTCGTCGTTGACCTAGAAAAATACCAACCAAAAGTTAGCCTCGAATTTCCAAAAGATTTCGTATCACTTACACTTGAATCACTTACCACTATGTTTGAAGGTAGAATATATCGAGTGATTTGTCCCTAAAACATGTAGTCAATTATTTCACGTTATTACTCCGTTAGCAACCAATCGAATATTGAATAATATCAATAATCCATAAGAACTCCTTACCTTATTAATATTGGATCTGATTTCTAGCGATTATACGATGACTTCGAAAAAATCCAAGTTTTGGCCTTCCACTATATCTCTACGAGAAAGAAAAATGATTTCGAATGAGGGAAAGTAAGGTGATGGTCTAGGTCAAAATGGCCATCCAAAACCAAAGAAAATAAAATATTGAGAAGAATACTTACCGATTGATCAAGAAACGGATGTTAATATGGATGAGAACAAGAAATAGAGAAAAGATGAAAGTTCGATTATGGAGGAAATTGTATGTTGATATTCGGCTATCAAGGATGATGGACAGAAGGTGAATATGAAACCAATCCAAAAAGAAGAAAAATGCACTATTGTGCTAGAAGATTTCGACAAAGAGAATAGCAAATTGGGAGAAGATGACACTAAAGATGCAAATGTGATTTTTGGCCAAAACAATACCAAGACCCTACCAAATGCCAAAGTAAAATTTCAGCTACCTATCTACCCCCAAAATCGTCCACATGCATAGTCAAAAGGGTCGAAATTTTGCCAACCATACTTTCCATAGCATTCTCCATGAAATAAGCTAATTGTTCCCCTTACTTGCCATTTCCTTTTGGTTCGTTTCCCCAACCTCAACCTTTCCTTAATTCTTTAGCCACCATACCAAAAATAAAGAAGTCAAACTTGCCATAATTACCTCTTGGCCAACACTTAAGGAAAGAGTGCAAAAATATTAGTCAAAAATTGCACACAAATGGATTTGAACCTCTTCCCTCAAGGTCTTTCACTTAATGCCATAACCTCTTTACTAATTGCTTACTTATGCAAGCACATTACTTTTTTATTTCTATAAGCTTTGAAGCTACTTACCATCTCTCCATAAAGTGCTAAAGTACCCAATTTTTCCTAAAGCCCAATTAAACCCGAGACTTTATAGCAACCTTATAACCTTCCAAATTCACTTAACTAATAAGTCCAATTTGCAATAATGTCATTCTCTTGTTCTCAAAATTATGCCCAAGGCCTATTGGGCCCAATCCTACTAGGCCCAATTTTAGGATGTTACAATTCTACCCTCTTTAAAGAAATTTCGTCCTCGAAATTTCCAATCATCTATTAAACGCATCGCTCAAATCACACCACTAAGCTTTCGCTGCGCACTCTGACCTTAAAAAACACAATATACTTTTAACAAAATCTTGAATCCTCTCTCACACAACAAACATTTAACCACAAAAGCAAATAGTTGTCTACCATTTATACGTAGAATTTTCTACATTCAATCATCACGTCCAACCAAAACATACCTGACTTGATGGTGATGTAATGATCCCGAGCCTTATGCTCCGTAGACCTATATCTTAAGCATGCTCCTGACCTCCTCCAGCATTCTCCCGGATGACGCCTTCTGCAATGATCGCAAGTCGAAAAGTTTGGACGTGCCTTAACACGCTTTACGGAACGAGACTGTGATCCAAAAGAACCACGATCTCTTTTCTTCTTACAATCCACAGACCCAACTCGAAGTGCTTCACTGATTTCCTTAACCTCCTTCAATACCTTCTTAACTATCTGAGTCAACTCATCAACCCCAACTCGATCATGAGATCCGTCTCAGCCACTAACGATGTTTGCGCCTCCCTTTCGGGCACATGCCTTGATGCCGAAGATCTAGCCCTAGCACCTTGGCCTCTACCACGTCCACGTCTACTGCATTCGCGTCTTCTAGCGCTCATGTTCACTAAGTCGATATAATTTGATTAAGAGTTTTATGAATCATTATGCTATTTGATATTTATTAAACGATGTTTTATGGAGTATGAGTAGAAAAGTTATTTTCGAGAGTCAAATCCGCATCCTAGAGTCTCAGTCTCTATAGCTTCAACTCTAAAGTTAACAGTTCTAGAGTATTCTACTTTACGGAATTTTCGTAACACAATAATCATTAAATGAAAACAAATACTTACTTGACTTGGTGCCGGATACTCGTGGTGCCATACTTCCTTTAAACATATATTTATAAATCAAAATTCTAAACAGCTTTGGAAAACGCTTTTAAACCCAAACCACGGGCGTGTTTTGCAACTAGGCTCTGATACCATAAAATATAACACCCCAAACTCGGCCTAGAAATTAGGCCCAAATTCGGTGTGTCACATGGAAGTGTTTTTTTTCTTTTCAAAACCATCTTTGCGATTATTAAAAACTTGTTTGATAATTACAGCCTCTTTGTTAAAACCCAAAATACTTAAGCAATTGTTATCTACTTGAAAACGTAATTATCTTTAAAAACCTTTTTGGTTGCGACAACATATTTGAAATAACAATTTACGAAAATGTGACGTTTGGAAATAGAGTTGCAGAAGCATTTTGAAAACATTGCGAAAACGTAAATAAAATAGAAGTACTTTTGAGCGGTTGGTTGATGAGTCGAAAATCGAAGTAGTGGACTTTAAAATCAGGACTTTTGAAAATGAGGTTGAAATTTTGAAACAGAATCCGAGTTAAATTATTTGTAAAAGTTTGCTATAAAATCCTTTTATTAATCAATTTTGAAAACCATTATTTATATTTTTAGAAAATTCTTTTTTTAAACAATTTAAGAAGAATAATAAAAACATCCCAAACATAAAGCAAAATAAAAATATTCCAGAGGCCTTATTACAACTATAAAACCCAAAACAATAAAAGTAATCAAATAAAATGGAAAGGTAGTTTACTAATATTCAAAAATGTTATTTCTGAAGCATGGCCTCCACCGAATCATCCATGGCTCCAAGTCCTCGTCACTAAGCATTACCTACAAGGGTTAACAGAATGGGGGTGAGTTACAAGAAATCAGTGTATAATCCACTTACCATTGTTCACTGGGCCAAAATCCCATTAAGCAATTAATTGGGCCAAAGCCCGCTTACAATAATATAAATGTATCATTCATAATATGCATATGATATGCAATTCCCAAACCAAATCCTAGTTTTTTATCCGCTACGCACCACCCGTACCAACCAACACACCTGTGGGTGATCTATAGTCAACCCATCTCGCCAACACACCAAACGTAGGCATTAAGCCATTTATATCAAATTTGTGGACAAGCCACCAGATTAACAGAATTTACATGGCATTGCCATTTTTCAGATTTGTGGCAGAGCCACTAGATTTATGTAGCATAGCTACCAGAACTTCTCTTCATCATTATCCCATCCCAAGCAAATTATGTATATAATGCATAACAAATCACAATAATTTATTCGGATATTTATTACAAAAGTACGGCTCATTATAACAAATTATCAATTAGGCCCATATAGTAAAATATCAGATTAGCCCATTTAGCAAAATATCAGATTGGCCCATTTAAAAAAATATTAGATTGGCCCATTTATCAAAATATCAGATTGGCCCATTTATCAAAATAATAGATTGGCCCATTCATCAAAATATCAGATTGGCCCATTTATCAAAATAACAGATTGGCCCATTAACACTTTTGCAAATCGACCCATTTATCAAATTATCAGATTGGTCCATTTACCAAAATAACAGATTGCCCCATAAACACTTTTGCAAATCATCCAGTTAAGGGCATCTCCATATTTCGACCCTTTAGAGGCATTTTCGTAATTCGGCAATTTACCCACTAAGGGTAATTCGGTAATTTCACAATCCAGACTTGACTACTAATTTGGGTATAACAATTTAAACTGTCCATCTGCGTCGTACTAACTAAATTGACTATAACGTGGGTTAGGAATCTCAAAATCTAAATCTGTAAATTTTCCATAAAACTAAACTCATATGTCTTCTTACTAAAAATTTTCCATAATTTTTTTCTTAACCATTTAGTATAGTTTATTCTTTAAAGTTTCCCTTGTTTCACTGTCTGACAATTCTGACCTCTCTTAACCAAAATTCAAATATCTCACTTTACAGTTTTCATATGTTGTTCCCACTTGTTTATATTGAAAATAGACTCACTAAGGAATCTTTAAATAGAATCCATAAATCTTAATTCACATTGTACAATTTTATACGATTTTTCCAAGATAGATCAGGGAACCACGAAATCATTCAGAACCAATCTCACTAAAATTAACATATCTCAGAATATAAAATTCATTTTAATTCACGGTTTCTTCCTTGTCAATATAGACACAGTAAGCTTTTATTCGATATCTCATTCACTTTCTAATTCTCTTTCTTCCATTTTTGGTGATTTTTCAAACACACATTACTGCTTCTAACTGAAACTGTTTTATTACAAAATACATTTACCACTACGATCATACGCACGCCTTGAAAGTGATCACGGATGCCGATTTCGCTTTTCTTGGTATTTCGGTGATTCACAGAATATTTCATGCAAACTTTCTGAGAAGTGTGATATTACACACCATTTCAGATATGTATACGAAAGGTACGGGATTACACACCTGATTTTGATTTCCTAACGAACCA
The DNA here is from genome assembly GCA_025506655.1 of Gossypium rotundifolium. Taxonomy (NCBI): domain Eukaryota; kingdom Viridiplantae; phylum Streptophyta; class Magnoliopsida; order Malvales; family Malvaceae; genus Gossypium; species Gossypium rotundifolium. The sequence continues at coordinate 85,284,455 of CP106725.1, forward strand.
CTCGTCGTTGACCTAGAAAAATACCATCCAAAAGTTAGCCTCGGATTTCCAAAAGATTTCGTATCACTTACACTTGAATCACTTACCACTGTTTCTGAAGGTAGAATATATCGAGTGATTTGTCCCTAAAACATGTAGTCGATTATTTCAGATTATTACTCCGTTAGCAACCAATCAAATATTGAATAATATCAATAATCCATAAGAACTCCTTACCTAATTAATATTGGATCCGATTTCTAGCGATTATACGATGACTTCGGAAAAATCCAAGTTTCGGCCTTCCACTATATCTCTACGCAAAAGAAAAATGATTTCGAATGAGGGAAAGTAAGGTGATGGTCTAGGTCAAAATGACCATCCAAAACCAAATAAAATAAAATATTGAGAAGAATACTTACTGATTGATCAAGAAACGGATGTTAATATGGATGAGAAGAAGAAATAGAGAAAAGATGAAAGTTCGGTTATCGAGGAAATTGTATGTTAATATTCGACTATCAAGGAAGATGGACAAAAGGTGAATATGAAACCAATCCAAAGAGAAGAAAAAAATGCACTATTGTGCTAGAAGATTTCGGCAAAGAGAATAGTAAATTGGGAGAAGATGACACTAAAGTTGCAAATGTGATTTTTGGCCAAAACAATACCAAGACCCTACCAAATGCCAAAGTAAAATTTCAGCTATTTATCCACCCCCAAAATCGTCCACATGCATAGTCATAAGGGTCAAAATTTTGCCAACCATACTTTCCATAGCATTCTCCATGAAATAAGCCACTTGTTCCCCTTACTTGCCTTTTCCTTTTGATTCCTTTCCCCAACCTCAACCTTTCCTTAATTCTTTAGCCGCCATACCAAAAATAAAGAAGTCAAACTTGCCATAAATACCTCTTGGCCGACACTTAAGGAATGTGTGCAGAAATATTAGTCAAAAATTGCACACAAAGGGATTTGAACCTCTCCCCTCAAGGTGCTTCACTTAATGCCATAACCTCTTTATTAATTCCTCACTTATGCAAGAACATTACTTATTTATTTCTATAAGCTTTGAAGCTACTTACCATCTCTCTATAAAGTGCTAAAATACCCAATTTTTCCTAAGGCCCAATTAAACCCGAGACTTCATAGAAACCTTGTAACCTTCCAAATTCACTTAACTAATCATTCTCTTGTTCTAAAAATTTTAAACATTCCTATGCCCAAGGCCCAATCCTACTAGGCCCAATTTTGGGATGTTACAAATAAGTTAATAAAAACACTAAAAAATTACAGCTATGAAAAACATACTACTAAGAACATCATTTTTTCCACTTAAGTTCATTTAAATAAGTTAATGAAAACACTCAATAGTTACATGAAAAATAAATCATACGCTTGTGTAATAAAAGAGTTTCATTGGTTAAAGTTTTGTGGCATAACCACGAAATGGAATAGGCTACATTGGAAGACGAGGACGTGATGAAACATCAATATCCCTATATATTTAGTTTAGTTAAATTTCGAGGACGAAATTCTTTTTAGAGGGGGAGAGTTGCCACATCCCAAAAATCGGGTTATTAAATTGAGGGTTTGAGTCAGATGGCATAAAAAACTTGGACTAAACTGAAAATTTTAAAAAATTTTAGGTAAAAAGTTGAAGCAGGGGTCACATGGTTGTGTGGCCAGGTCGTGCGACAAAGCTAAGGCTGTGCGGTCCTAATATATGGTTGTGTGCCAAACGTGTCATAATATTCAAACTATGTGCGGTCCTAGGCCATGTAGCTCTCTGTAACCGTGTGGACAAAGCTACACAAAAATTTAATGGGCACATGGTCGTGTCATCTAACCGTGTGTATCACACGGTCGTGTGGCAGACCATGTCACAAGCTGTGTGCACCTAAAAGTACCTTCAAAATCAAGTCATTTCACCTAAAATTCCTTAAGTCTCAAGAAATGCAAATACAATCATTTAAACCTATTCAAAATGTACCAAAACATGCCAAATAACATTCAACCTAAGTGCCTAACTAGTATGACCTCATTGACACCACAATTCAAACATATACATTAACCATTCAAACTAAAACATAATTAACTTATCAAGCTTATTCATTCAACAACTAAACCATAAATACCAAATGCCAAAATCATCTATTCATACCAAGTTTTGAAAGGCTAATATAACCCAACCAAAGTTCATAAGTCCAAAACAAAATAACCATTTCACAACAATTTATTAAAATGAACATTTAGTAGAATGCTACCAAATCAAGTTACCAACACAACCATATACATGTTTACATCCTAAATGACACAAAACATCACCATGATATCTACTAACATAAACATACCAAAACCCCTATTTACATGCCACTGCCAAAATAAACATATAGCTACTGAAAAAGTTGCCAGATAGTATGATCTCCAGCGATATTCCAATCAACAGCAAAAGCCCGACAACCTACAAAGAAGAAAATAATAGGGTAAGCTTACGTAAAGCTTAGTAAGTTCGTAAAAAAAATATCACATACATGTTAATATAAGTTTACATGTAACACCCCAAACCCGGTCTATGCGTTAAGACCAAATTTGACATGTCACACTAAATAAACATACACCTAATCTTTTAAAGATTTAAAGAAAACAGATTTTTAAAAACATTTGAACGTGGAGTTATTGAAACTAAGTTTGATTACTAAATCTAATAATTTGGGTCGTAAAATTTATAAATTGAAACTTAGGAAAAATTGATTTAATATTTTGAGAAAATTTAAAGAATTGAAAGTAATTTGAAAACAAAAATTTTAAAATATTGTTACGTAAAAATAACCGAGTTAAAACTATTTAAGAATGGAACCCTTTTCGTACGTTTATTTAAGAAAAACGTTTATTTCTATTTTTAGTAAAATAATCCCAATTAAGTATTTAAAGCATATTATAAAATAAATCCACAAGTAAAATGTAACATCCTGAATTAGGGGTTGTTTGTAATTTAATTAATTTCCCATGTGTATGCTTGTAGAAATAAATACTATGATTTCTTGGCATGTTTTAGGGCCTAGTCATAACCCCGAACTAGGTCGATTTAGAACTAAAATTTCTTTTTGTATTTAAAAGAAGGGAGCTAGGAGATAGGGGTTAAGAAGAATTTTGTGAAAAGTTGGACACAAGGATGTAATTGGCTTGTTGGCTTGGTGCGTCAAAGGGAGCTTCAAGGGAGGAGGTTCGAGTCGTGGGAGTTACAAGGGGGAGTGCTTTATTTTTTGGGCTTTTTGGGGCGTTAAAGAAAGGGGCAAGTTGGAAGGCCTCAAAAGATTTTCGGTGTTGGAGTTGGACATGAAAGTCAAGGAGGTGGAGTGGCTTGGGGCGCCACTAAGAGTTTGGAAGTGGCGATGAGCGAGGGAGCTTGGGTTCGAGCTGCCAAGTATGCGCCCTAAGAGTTTTATTTTCTTTTGCATTGAGGAGGGGATCGGCCTAGGAAGGCTTTATAAATAAATGGTGTGGTTTTATGGCATGAAAGTCAATTGGAGGAATGGCATTGGGCGTCGTAAGGGGGCTGCGTTAGTGTGGTCCTGGGTTCGAACCAACGAAGCAGCATTTGGTTTTATTTTTATGCAAGCTGGCGTGCATGGAAAGGGAGTGATTACTGCATGTTGGACTCTTAAATTGATGAGATAAAGCTTAATTTTTTTGCACATAATCGGCTGGAAGAGGTAGTTGTTAGTAGTTTATTTGCTTTTAAATTGTTGAAGAGTGGCTAGGAGATAAAGATGAAAGATAAACCTTTTTTAATTTTGATAATTAAAGGCTGGAAATTTATCACCAAAAAGAAGGTGTTGGCTGAATATGGGACTCCTTGGGGGAGGGCGGTCCACATTCGGTTTAACACCTAGAGAGAGGGGCCGAAATTCATCAAACTTCTTTTCTTTCTCTCCAATCGTCACGTCAAAATCATCCAAAGAAGTTTTCTTCTTTTCTTTCACTTGTTGCTGGCCGAATCTCCCTCAATCTCCCATCTATTTCTTTTCTTCTTTTACAAGCCGAAATCACCATTGACTCCCTACCACTCTTCCTTCTCCTTTTTCTTCCACTATTAGCCGAACCTCTACCACTTTTGCTGCCGAAATCCTTCCTCCTCCATTAGAGTTACTTTGGCTGAATAGCAAGGGAAAACAAGTTTCTTTTCGGGATTCTTTTTCAACCGTTTAGTAAGAGCGAGGCCATAACCAATTAAGAGGTCTTTCGGGATTTAAGGAAAGCATGGGGCTAATTATGGCTTCGGGATTTGTTTGGAAATCAAATCCGTTTAAGGTCAAGAGATCTAGCATCGTAGATCGAATCTTCGGGATTTAGGATACGCGTTAGTAACAGGTGGGTAAACTCTTTACAGACTTCTCTTTTGTGTAGATAGGCATTCGGCTATGAACAAGGTTTTGGAGAAAATTGGTTAAAAATTTTAGCCAACTATCACCCTAATGCCTATGCAAAAATTCGGCCAACCTATGCCAACATGATCCCTTTTTTTTCTCCTTATTTATTCCTCATCAATCCTTTGTTGCCAAACACAATTAAGCCTTCTCCTTTAGCCCCTAAAGCCGACTAGGTTCATGGTCAAATGACCATGAAAAAGCTTCCAAAACATCATCCTTTCTTCAAGCCTTTTGTCCCCCTATCTTACCATCCCTTCATGATTCCACGCCATATCTTCTAGCTTGCCTTTTTCATATGGTTTACTAACCAAAAATAAAAAGATGACCATCTATTCTAAAATAGTCTTGGCCGACACTATAGGAAAGAAAATAAAAAAAATTAAAATTCTTCCACTTGGTAGCTAGGGGATTCGAACCTCTCTCCTCATGCATTCACTCATGCACCATTACCACTTTGCCAAATGACTTATTATGCTTTAAACCTCTTGTCAATATTTCTTAAAGCCTATCTTGCTTAGCTCCATCTTAATTATTAAAAATTTAATATTTCACTAAGCATTCACTTACATAATGAAGTTCAAAAATAAACTTCCAAAACACACTCAATCATATTTAGGCATGCAACAACATTCAATTAAGTAGAGATGTATAACCCCTAATTATCAGGATGTTACATTATCAACCCAACTATATTTATAAAAATCCCAACTGAGTTTTCAAACACCGTTTTAATACCTTAGCCACATTTTTAACAAGTTTTCACCAGGCACTCAAAAGGTTTCAAATTATTTTACTCCGTGACATACCAGATCCGGTCAGGACTCATGGGCTGGGTTTGGGGTGTTACATAAAACAACCATAAAAATTTAACCAGAGGCCTTATTACAAAATAGAAAAAATAATAAAAAGTACTTAAAAAGAAATCCAAAATTTAAATAACCAATTATTCATAGTATGGCCTCCACGAGTCGTCCCCGGCCCAAGCCTCCATCACTGATCATTACCTGGGGAGGGTAAAGAAAACGGGGTGAGTTACTTAGAACTCAGTGTGTAACTCACTTACTATTGTCACTGGGCTAAAAATTCAATTAAGTATTTATTGGGCCAAAGCCCATTTACAATCATAACGTAATATCATATATAACATGCATGTGTTTTGTAATTTCTCAACCAACCAAGTTTTCCATCCGCTACACACCACCCATACCAACCAACACACCTATGGGGAGCTTTAGTCACCCACCCCGCCAACACACCAAACTGGGCATTAAGCCATATATCAAATTGTGGCAGAGCCACCGGTAATTTATTGTGGCAGAGCCACCGGTAATTTGTAGCAAAGCTACCAGAACTTCTCTTCATCAAAATCCCAACCCATGCAAATCATGAATATAATATGCATATCCAAATACAATATTCCATTCATATAATTATTACAAATAATATGGCCTATTTATCACATATCACATTTGGCCCATTTATCACATATCACATTTGGCCCATTTAGCACATATCACATTTGGCCCATTTAGCACATATCACATTTGGCCCATTTATCACAGTCTTAATACCGATTTTTTATTGTTTCTACCAAAATAATGATAATTACGCTGAAACACCCCAAACCCGGCCCACGAGCCTTGACCGGATCTGGTATGTTCCCCGGTGTAAACCGTTTCAAATTCTTTTGTTAGTTGGGAAAAACTTGTGTGTTTTGGAAGAAAAATTGTTTTGGGCTGGGCTTGAGCTGAAAACAAGTTTATTTCATTATTAAAATCCTTTACTTTAGGTGACAAAACGTTTAGGCTTTGTTTTAAAATAAATTTACTTAATCTTTTAATAAATAAAAGTTTGTAAGCTTAATAAATAGAAACAAAGTAAAGTAGTTCTACTATGGCATTATTACATCAAATAATTCCCCCCAAAAAAAATTCAAAGTACTTAATAAAATAAAAATCCAAATTAAATAAATTCCTCGATGTGCATGGCCACCTTTAAGCTCCTGCCGACCCGGTCCATTACTGATCGTTACCTGAAAAATAATCCCACAAGGGGTGAGTCAAACAAACTCAATGTGTAACCAACACTAAAATTTAATAATTCAGGCATACATTATTATACATGTTCATATAACAGATAGAAAAAAATGATGCAACCCGAACCCAAACCTATATGCCATCCGCTACACATCTCCCGTACCATCCTGCACACCGTGGGGACTACTAAGTCAACTCTCCATCCGCTACACACCATCAAGGCGTCATTGCAATGACGTGCTCATCGCCCTTATAAAATTCGTGGTCGTAGGTCACCACATTCAGATATCGTGGTCTTAGGTCACCACATTCAGATATCGTGGTCTTAGGTCACCACATTCACTTCCCCTTTACTTATCACCTATATGCCCCATGTCATACAAATATGCATTAACTATATCATATTCCTTATTCACATTCTTATAATTTCATGTATATGCCATAGCAAAACTTATCATACTCATAGTAGGAGTTGGAAAACGTACCTTAGTACTGTGTACCATAACATGGTACTTAGCCATATTTTCCACATTCATATAACATACATCCATATTAAACAGTGCCTTAAACTTATTAAGAAATAGTGTGGGGTACACACCTGATATACTTATCGAATTTACTAAAATCCCGAAAACTCGTTCTATCGCTTTAGATCTTTAATTCCTATATTCGTCCACCCTAACATGTTAGTAAAAAGCCATTCGGCTATAAATCCAAATCCTAGTAGGATTGTTGTAATCAAATTCTTACCTTGGTGCCGATTGGATTAAAAATCAAATCCCGAAACTTTATGATACTTCTTTATTGCAATCGGTTATACCCTTAATCATTAAACTAGCTAGTTTCAGCTTTTTAAACAAATAAGAATTAGATCTAAATACCATAATAGGGCCTTGGCCGAATGTCAGATTCACTTACCTTTATGAATCTAAATTCCCAGAAACCTCAGCTTACTTTTGTCGCCTTCCTCCTAAAAACCGAAGTCACCTAATTTTTTACCTACATTCGGCAATCCTCCACTTATTCAACAAACCAAAATTCTCAATTATCTTAGCCTATATGGTATTCGGCCAAAAGGAAAGGAATAGAAAAGGGCCATTCGGCCACCTACCATTAATTACTCACCTTCGACTTTTCCAAAATCGGCACTTCTGGCTTATTATAAAGCAGGATTCGGCTTCTAGGGCTAAAGAATAGAAATTGATAGGCATAGTCAATTGATTCGGGTTAGATCTTGATGAGAAGAGAGGAAGAAATCGTGAGGAAAAGAAATCCTGAAACTTACCGAATCACTAAAGAACATGGGGCCTATGGTGCACCTTCGGGAAACTAAAACACCCTTGTAGATTCGGCTTTGAGGCATAGAGAGATTCAGCTATAGGCTTGAAACTTATCTTCGGCTTTTGATTGGTTTTGCAAAGGAAAAAGAATTGATGATGGAAGCACAGGGTATTTCGGATTTACAAGGAAAGAAAAAGGAAGATATAGAACTTAGAGAAATTTGGCAGGACTATGGGATTTTGTTTTCGGCTTTGTGGAGAATTGAAAAGAAAAAAAAAGAATAATGGCAGAGAGAATTCGACAGAGATTTAAAAAAGAGAAGAAAGAATGTTGAATGGCCTTAGTTTTCCTCCTTTTGCCGAAATTACTAAGCCTAGAGAGTCCCCTTTCTTGGCCATCACTCTCATATCTTTATTTTCCTAGCTTAGCCGAAATTCTAAAAGAATTTGACTTCAACTTAAACTCCTACCTTAGTCTCCCTATGCCGTCCATCTCCTTACCTTAGGAGTGCCAAATTTTAACCTATTATTTTGGGCTTCATGTGGCCATACTAGGCCCAAGTTATCCTAGCATATGGCGTCATTTCAAGAGCCCTAAGTGGCGTCTCCGGGCCATTTTTCCAAGCCCGATTTTGTCACATTTCCAAGGTTCCTTACATTTCCTTACATTTCCAGGCTTTCTCTTAAGACTTAATATTTTCTAAAGCATTTCCTTACATTTCCTTACATTTCCTTTCCTTACATTTCCTTACATTTCCTTACATTTCCAAGGTTCCTCTTAAGACTTAATATTTTCTAAAGCATTTCCTTACATTTCCTTACATTTCCTTACATTTCCAAGCTTCCTCTTAAGATTTAATATTTTCTAAAGCATTTCCTTACATTTCCTTACATTTCCTTACATTTCCAAGCTTCCTCTTAAGACTTAATATTTTCTAAAGCATTTCCTTACATTTCCTAGTTTCCAAAATATTCACTTTCCTCTTTTAAACTTAACATTTCCAAGTTTCCAAAAATGTTCACTTTCCTCTTTTAAACTTAACATTTCCAATATTTTTTCGATGCATTTTCCCCATCTCCTAAGGTTCTCTAAACCCCTTAAACACACTCACCCACACATTGAGCCTATTAATTCATGAATTATGCGCCAAATGTATAACCCCTAATCTGGGATATTACAGTTCTACCCCCTTAAAATAATTTCGTCCTCGAAATTACTTACTAACGAAAAATCGTACATCCTAACTCACCACACTACACTACACTCTTCACAAGACTCTGATCTTAAAACTAACACATTTCCTACAAAAATTCACATCCAAGGTTTCATACACTTCACTAGCATTACAAGAACGAACTAACTCTATAACAAACAAGGCAATGAAGGGTATTCCAAATTCCACCTCCCCGTCCGGGTATTCGTAATTCCTCAAAAGACATCCTCAAATTCCCTTACGTTCTAACTCTACTAACTCCCCTTCTTTCAGATCCAAAGTACTAATGAAAGCCAAGAACGCCTTTACACCCCTTCCGAACCATCTTATCGGCTTTTTAAAGTCAAACTACGTTAGACAAGTAGTTTCGTCTTTCTCCTATCATAACTATCACTCCATCCTCCGGGGTCCTTAACTCCATTCCTTTGGTCGCATAATCCAACACACCGATGCTCCACTTGATTAACCACGACAGCTTTATGTTTAATAGTTCTAAGAAGTAGTTCTTTCGATTCATACATTCATTTAGTCACACACATGAACTTGCGTTCATTACAGAGAAATGTTGTAATTGTCGTTGTTTGCTATTTTCCACTACCCAGAGGCATTTCCGTAATTTTATCCTATAGGGGTATTTTGGTAATTTTTCAAAATAAGGTATTTGAAAATGTTACAAAATAGAGGTTGTTGATATTTTACAAAATTAAAATACTTGCTGGAAAAATTTCAAGGGTAAAATGGTAATTTATACACTAGGATTATTTTTGTAATTTTACAAGCCAGGGTCATTTTGGTAATTTTTCGCAAAAATATGGTTCCTGGTGACTTTCCAAAACAAGGGCATTTTTAAAGGTTTCTAATTTGAGGGTACTTCGTTGATTTTTCTTATTTAGGGTATTTTGGTCATTTGCATAGTTTAGGGGTAATTCGGTCATTTTGCAAATTAGGGTGTCTTTGATATTTTTTAAAGTTTTTGAATACTTATGCAAAATCAGAAATTATTATTGAAATCGGGGGTAGTATGGTAATTTTAGAAATCAAAGGCATTTTAGTAATTTTACCACTAAAGTAATTTTGTAAATCGAAAATTCTTAGAAAGTTTTTCCAAAATAGTAATTTTCATAATTTCAAAAGGGTAGCTTGTTGACTTTTAAAACTAGGGTTTTCATAAAAATATGGCTAGTCCCTTTCGGGTTTTAGTTATTGGGTTTAGCCCGTGGCTAAGTCCTCTTGGTTAGGGTGAACCGAAGCTACGCACCAGGTAGGATTTGAGTGGAGAGGAGGTGAGTCACGCGGACTGCTTAAATACCAAGCTTTCACCAAAACCAATCCTAGACATGCGCACAATGGTTGCCACACCCTAACTCGGCGACTTAGACACAGGTTTGTTTAATTGTGCATTAGTGTTTTATGTATTTGTTGGGGTAACTAGTCCTAGGGTTTAAGTACTTATCATACTAATCTACGTTCCATTTCTACCCTTCTACAAATCATACAATAATTCACACAATGGATAGGGGTACTTACCGGGTGGACTTCGGGTCGGAGACTCAGGTGCCATGCCAGAAAGCCTGTTTATTTCTTAGAAAAGTCCATTTTCAAAAGACAGAAAACGTTTTGGGCCCTAAAAAGCCCGCAAGGCCGAGTTTTGAACTGGGCTCTAATACCAAACTGAAACACCCCAAACCCGGCCCACGAGCCTTGATCGGATTTGGTATGTTCCCCGGTGTAAACCGTTTCAAATTCTTTTGTTACTTAGGAAAAACTTGTGTGTTTTGGAAGAAAGATTGTTCTGGGTTGGGCTTGAGTTTAAAACAAGTTTATTTCACTATAAAATCCTTTACTTTAGGTGACAAAACGTTTAGGCTTTATTTTAAAATAAATTTACTTAATCTTTTAATAAATAAAGTTTGTAAGCTTAATAAATAGAAACAAAGTAAAGTAGTTCTACTATGGCCTTATTACATCAAATAATTCCCCAAAAAAAAAAAATTCAAAGTACTTAATAAAATAGAAATCCAAATTAAATAAATTCCTTGCTGTGCATGGCCACCTTTAAGCTCCTGCTGACCCGGTCCATTACTGATCGTTACCTGAAAAATAATCCCACAAGGGGTGAGTCAAACAGACTCAATGTGTAACCAACACTAAAATTTAATAATTCAGGCATACATTATCATACATGTTCATATAACAGATAGAAAATAATGATGCAACCCGAACCCAAACCTATATGCCATCCGCTACACATCACCCATACCATCCTGCACACCGTGGGGACTACTAAGTCAACCCTCCATCCGCCACACACCATCGAAGGCAGTCGCTGCAGTCGACGTGCTCATCGCCTTTATAAAATTTGTGGTCTTAGGTCACCACATTCAGATATCGTGGTCTTAGGTCACCACATTCAGTTATCGTGGTATTAGGTCACCACATTCAGATATCGTGGTCTTAGGTCACCACATTCAGATATCGTGGTCTTAGATCACCACATTCACTTCCCCTTTACATATTACCCATATGCCCCATGTCATACAAATATGCATTAACTATATCATATTCCTTATTCACATTCTTATAATTTCATGTATATGCCATAGCAAAACTTATCATACTCATAGTAGGAGTAGGAAAACGTACCTTAGTACTGTGTACCATAGCATGGTACTTAGCCATATTTTCCACATTCGTATAACATACATACATATTAAACAGTGCCTTAAACTTATTAAGAAATAGTGTGGGTACACACCTGATATACTTATCGAATTTACTGAAATCTCGAAAACTCGTTCTATCGCTTTAGATCTTTAATTCCTATATTCGTCCACCCTAACATGTTAGTAAAAAGCCATTCGGCTATAAATCCAAATCCTATGAGGATTGTTGTAATCAAATTCTTACCTTGGTGCCGATTGGATTAAAAATCAAATCCCAAAACTTTATGATACTTCTTTATTACAATCGGCTATACCCTTAATCATTGAACTAGTTAGTTTCGGCTTTTTAAACAAATAAGAATTAGATTTAAATACCACAATAGGGCCTTGGCCGAATGTCAGATTCACTTACCTTTATGAATCTAAATTCCCGGAAACCTCAACTTACTTCTGTCGCCTTCCTCCTAAAAACCAAAGTCACCTAATTTTTTACCTACATTCGGCAATCCTCCACTTATTCAACAAACCGAAATTCTCAATTATCTTAGCCCATATGGTATTCGGCCAAAAAGAAAAGAATAGAAAAGGGCCATTCAGCCACCTACCATTAATTACTCACCTTCGACTTTTCCAAAATCGGCACTTTTGGCTCATTATAAAGCAGGATTCGGCTTCTAGGGCTAAAGAAGAGAAATTGAAAGGCATAGTCAATTGATTCGGGTTAGATCTTGATGAGAAGAGAGGAAGAAATTGTGAGGAAAAGAAATCCTGAAACTTACCGAATCACTAAAGAACATGGGGCCTATGGTGCACCTTCGGGAAACTAAAACACCCTTGTAGATTCGGCTTTGAGGCATTAGAGAGATTCGACTATAGGCTTGAAACTTATCTTCGGCTTTTGATTGGTTTTGCAAAGGAAAAAGAATTGATGATGGGAAGCACAGGGTATTTCAATTTTACAAGGAAAGAAAAGGAAGATATGGAACTTAAAGAAATTCGGCAAGACTAGGGGATTTTGCTTTCGGCTTTGTAGAGAATTGAAAAGAAAAAAGAAGAATAATGGCAGAGAAAATTTGGCAGAGATTTAAAAAAGAAAAGAAAGAATGTTGAATGGCCTTAGTTTTCCTCCTTTTGCTGAAATTACTAAGCCTAGAGAGTCCCCTTTCTTGGCCATCACTCTCATATCTTTATTTTCCTAGCTTAGCCGAAATTCTAAAAGAATTTGACTTCAACTTAAACTCCAACCTTAGTCTCCCTATGCCGTCCATCTCCTTACCTTAGGGGGGCCAAATTTTAACCCATTATTTTGGGCTTCATGTGGCCATACTAGGCCCAAGTTATCCTAGCATATGGTGTCATTTCCAGAGCCCTAAGCGGCGTCTCCGGGCCATTTTTCCAAGCCCAATTTTGTCACATTTCCAAGGTTCCTTACATTTTCTTACATTTCCTTACATTTCCAAGCTTCCTCTTAAGGCTTAATATTTTCTAAAGCATTTCCTTACATTTCCTTACATTTCCTTTCACAAGCTTCCTCTTAAGACTTAATATTTTCTAAAGCATTTCGTTACATTTCCTTACATTTCCAAGCTTCCTCTTAAGACTTAATATTTTCTAAAGCATTTCCTTACATTTCCTTACATTTCCAAGCTTCCTCTTAAGACTTAATATTTTCTAAAGCATTTCCTTACATTTCCTAGTTTCCAAAATGTTCACTTTCCTCTTTTAAACTTAACATTTCCAAGTTTCCAAAAATGTTCACTTTCCTCTTTTAAACTTAACATTTCCAATATTTTTCCGATGCATTTTCCCCATCTCCTAAGGTTCTCCAAACCCCTTAAACACACTCACCCACACACTGAGCCTATTAATTGATGAATTATGCGCCAAATGCATAACCCCTAATCTGGGATATTACATACGCCATCTTACCCGATTTCACTAACAAGTGACTAAACCAAGCGATTTACCATTAGTCACAATATAAATATCTATCCCATGAAATATGGTGTGAGATTACACACCTGATTACGGTAAGCACTACACTTTCCTGATCATCAACAGCTAAAAATATTTTAATGCTTGATTAGATCATTAACACTTATAATAAATCCATTCCAAGATAAACAGTCTAGATTTTTACCCTCGGAATCTCGAATAACTACTATTTGTCGATTCTCTCCGGATGATGGTTCACAACCCGTTGGAAAACCTCGAACAGCTAATGGCTCAGAACTGCAAATAACCTTGAATAATTGATTTTCACCAGAAAAGGGTCCACAACCGGTGGAAAGTCTCGAATTGTCGAAACGGCCCTATGTTTGAATTTAGGAGTTGGGATCGTCAATCCACTCCTTTTGAGATCACCACTAAATTTCCCTTTCAACACATTACTACGAGCCTCCATTCATTAGATCTTCAATAAATCAATAATCTATTAAAGTATGGACTTAACAAAATGGTATAGATAGGCTTACCACAAAATTTCGAGCGATACACGAATAAATCCCTATATAAAATAATCGGTTACTCCTTTCCATATGTTAATCATCTTAATAAATAAAGGATGATCATGAAATTCGTGAAGAACTCTTACCTTGAAGGTTTTTGATCTGAATTTTAGTGATTACGAAATAACTTCTAAGAAATGGTAATTCGACCTTCCTCTATTTCACTATAAAGACGAAAAAGGATTTCTCTAAGAGAGAGATGATGATTTCAGTCAAAAAGACCCTCCCAAGCCAATATATGGATTCAGCAGTAATAAAAATAAAATAAAGAATTGAAGAGGATTCTTACCAATTTTCCAAAGTTTGAATATAAGAAATGATTGAGAAGAATTATTTGAGAAATGGATGATTCGGCTAAGAAGATGGTTATTAGCATTCGGCCATGGTAAAAGATTTTGGAAGAGAGAAAAAAAATGTTTAAAAGTTCTTTGCAAGAAGGAAGAAAGGAGAAAAAGAATTAGAAGAAAGAGAGAGTTTATGTATCGGTTTTCAATTATGGAAGATGAACAAAAAAAGGGTCTTGCAGTTGGTGTAAAATCGGCCAAATGGAAGACAAAGACAATGTCACTCTAAGACTATATGATTTCGACACAAAGAGGAATAGAGTTTAGGGAGAAAAGATGATATCAAAATGGTCAAAAATGAAATGACCAAAAGAAACAAAAACTTACCTATTGCTCAAATTCGGCTAGGGAGGGAAGTTGTGGAGAGAAAAGAAAAATAATGGACTAATTTGCTAAAGCATTTTTGGCCAACTAGCTCCTAATCCTTACCAATATTCGGGCAACCCCTTCTAGCCCCAAAACCGTCCATGTACATTGGTCAAAAAGTAAAAGTTTAGCCACCCCAAAATCGTCAATGTACATGCCTTTTCCATATGATTCTTTTCCTTTAGTTCACTCTTACCATTTCTCTTATCCATCATACCATAAAATAAAAGTCCAACATACCAAAATTATGATGTTTGGCCGACACTTGCTAGGGAAGAGCAAAAATTAATATTCACAATATGCATACTAAGAGATTCAAACCTCTCCCCTCAAGACCATACATGTGGCGCATAACCTCGTAACCAATAGCTCAATTATGATAGCTACTTACTCATAATTTTCCATATACTATGAGTTCACTATCTCCCTCTATTTAAAGTACTATAAACTAAAAATTTTCACTAGGTCCAAATAAATCCTAAGCCTTCTCAAGACCTCAACATCAAGCAAAAATTAATAATCTAACATGCTAAATCACCAATTTAATGTAACATATAAAATTCAAATTCTAGGATGTTACAATTCTACCCCCTTAAAGAAATTTCATCCTCGAAATTTACCTAGTTAAAAGAGGTGAGGATATTGCTGCCGAATTGTCTCCTCAGGCTACCATGTAGCTTCCTCCACTCTGTGATTACGCCAAAGAATCTTAACCAACGGTACTGAGTTCTTTCTTAGCAATTTTACATCTCGATCTAAAATTTGTACTGGTTCCTCGTCAAAAGACAAATCAGGTCTTAACTCAACTTCCTCTACTGGTACTATGTGAGACGGATCCGATCGATAACGCATCAAGATAGAGACATGGAAAACACTATGAATCTAACTCAACTCTGAAGGTAACTCAAGCTGATAAGCTACTGGCCCAACACGTTTCAATACACGATGTGGTCCAATAAACCGGGGGCTCAACTTGCCCTTCCTTCCAAACCTGAAGATCTTCTTCCAAGGTGAGACCTTTAAAAAGACTTGATCTCCCACTGTAAACTCAATGTCCTTACGCTTCAGATCCGCATACGACTTTTGTCTATCCGAAGCTTCCTTTAACCGTGCCCGAATCAACTTTACTTTTTCTTCCATCTCTGATATCAATTCAGGACCCAATAACTATCGTTCCCACAACTCAGTCCAACAAGTAGGAGTACGACACCTACGCCCATACAATACTTCAAAAGGTGCCATTTGGATATTGGATTGATAACTATTATTATACGCAAACTCTGCAAACGGTAAAAATCCTCCCAGCTACCTCTGAAGTCAATCACACAACCCCTTAACATGTCTTCTAAAATCTAGATTACTTTTTCTGATTGACCATCTAATTGAGGATGAAAAGTCGTGCTGAAGTTTAACTTTGTTCCCAAAGCCTCATGTAAAGCCTTCCAAAATCGTGACGTAAATCTAGGGTCCCTGTCCGATATAATAGACACTGATACCCCATGCAACCTCACGATCTCCGCTACATACTACTTAGCCAACTTCTGCAGTGAGTAATCCATATGAATAGGTAGAAAATGAGCAGTCTTCATCAACCGATCCACTATTACCCAGACAGAATCTTTCTTTGTAGATGATAAGGGTAACCCACTAACAAAGTCCATCGTTATCCATTCCCATTTCCATAATGGAATCTGCACCGGTTGTAACAATCCTGACGGAAATTGATGTTCTGCCTTAACTTGCTGACACGTTAAGCACTTACTCATAAAATCTGTAATTTCCCGTTTCAACCCTGGCCACCAATACTAATCACGAAGGTCTCGATACATTTTATTTCCCCCAGGGTGCATAGCATAAGGGCTACTATGCGTCTCTCGCAGAAACATTTGTCTTAGTTCTGAATCTTTGGGCATACAGATTTTTTCGCGGAAACACAGTACTTCGTCATTATTCAATCCAAAATCCTCTATCACACCACCTTTCACTTGCTGAAATAAGGAACCCAGTTTTTCATCTAAAGACTTACTTTCCTTGATCTGATCTAACCACATCGGTTTCACCTGAAGTTCGGCTAACAAACTTCTATCTTCATACAAACTGAGATGAGCGAACATTGCTCTTAACTCCAATATTACCTTACGACTCAACGTGTCTGCCACCACATTAGCCTTTCCAGGGTGATGCTCGATTAAGAAGTCGTAATCCTTCAATATCTCTATCCACCTCTGCTGTCTTAAGTTCAACTCCTTTTGAGTAAGGAGGTACTTTAGACTCTTATAGTCCGTATAAATGATCGACTTCTCCCCGTAGAGATAGTGCCTCCAAATCTTTAGAGCAAAAACCACCGCAGCCAACTCCAAATCATGAGTGGGATAATTTACCTTGTGCATCCTTAATTGACGAGATGCATAAGCCACCATCTTTCCACCTTGCATCAACACATATACCAAGCCTGTGTGTGACGCATCGCAGTAAACAATAAACTCTTTTCTAGCCTCAGGTTGAATCAGTACCGGCGCTTCCATCAAAATCTTCTTCAATTTCTCAAAACTTTCTTGTTGTTTCCCTGTCCACACAAACAATAATCCCTTTCGCAATAGTTTAGTTAGGGGTGCAGCAATCAACGAAAACCCTTCAACAAAACGTCTATAATAACCAGCCAATCCTAGGAAACTCTAAATTTTAGCCACTGATTTCGGTGGTTTCCAATCCAACACAGCCTCTACCTTCCGAGGATCAACTCTTATTCCTTCGACCGACACAACATTCCCCAAAATGGTCACTTCCTTCAGCCAAAATTCACACATACTGAATTTGGAAAAAAGTTACTTTTCCCACAATAATTGTAATACTATCCGTAGATGTGAATCATGCTCTTCTTCATTCCTCGAGTATACTAAGGTATCATCTATGAACACCACCACGAACCGGTCTAAGTAGGGTTGGAAGACCCGGTTCATCATATCCATAAATGTAGCTGGTGCATTGGTCAATCCAAATGGCATCACCAAAAACTTATAGTGTCCATAACAAGTTCAAAAAGCTGTCTTATGAATACCCGCCTCCTTAACCTTAAGTTGGTGATAACTCGATCTAAAATCTATCTTCAAGAAAACCGAAGCTCCTCACAGTTGGTCAAATAGATCATCGATTATTAGCAATGGGTACCTATTCTTGATTGTCAGCTTATTCAACTACCTATAATCAATTCACATACGCATCGACCCATCCTTCTTTTTAACGAACAAGACCGGTGCTCCCCATGGTGACACACTCGATCATATGAATCCCTGATCTAACAACTCCTAAATTTGAGCCTTAAGCTCCGCTAACTCCTTTGGCGCCATCCTATAAGGAGCAATGGATACTGGAGCCGTTTCGGGAAAAAGCTCAATGCCAAACTCTACTTCCCTATTTCAAGATAAACCCGAAAGTTCCTCGAGAAAGACATCTGAATATTCATTCACCATTCTAACATCTTCCACCGATAATTCCTTGGCATCCAAAGCACTAATGAAGGCTAGGAATGCTCCACACCCTTTCCGTACCAATTTTTTTTTTTGCCTTTAAAGCAGATATCACATTTGCTAAGTAGTTTCTCCGTTTGCCTATCATTACCACTTCCTTATCTTTCAAAGTCCTTATCGATATCCGCTTTGCAGCACAATCCAAGTGAGCACGGTGCTTTACCAACCAATCCATGCCCAAAATAAGATCGAACTTACCGAAAGGCAGCTCCATGAAATCTGCCAAAAATATTACTCTTTAAAATTCTAGAGGCACGTCTCTATACAATTTATTGACTACCACAAACCATCCTAAAGGACTAATTACCGTCATCTCTCTATCGGTAACCTCAGATCTAATATTCAGATTTCCAGATATAGCACTAGCAACATACGAATGGGTAGATCCAATATCTATCAAAGCAGTAACAGGTACATCAAAGATAAAGAACGTACCAGTTATCACATCAGGTGCATCGCCATCCTCACGGCGTCTGACCGCATAAACTAACCCTGGCTGTCTCGCCTCCGCGTTGCCTCTGAAACCATTACCTCTACCTGGTGCACCTTGACCACGACCACCGCCATTACCACCTCGACCTGGCCCATGGCCTCTCGGTGGCTGCTGAGCACCTCTAGCTAGCTGTGTATCGGGGTTACGAGCTTCTTGAGTCAGAGCAGTCCGTCGAGGACAATTCTTAAGCTGATGGTCCTTAGAACCACATTTGAAACACCCACCAGTTCTTTTCCAGCATTCACCAAAGTGTCGTCTTCCACAATAAGCACATAGTTGAACCTGATTGGTAGCGGCAAGTGCTCTAGTTTGAGCTGATTTATCATTCCTGGGCCTCTTTTGGAACATTTTAGCAGAACCCGAGTACTTAAAGTCCCTCTTGTTCCTGCCTCTATCTCTTTCTCGTAAATTGATTCCAATCAAATTTCCTCCTTTAACCAGCCTAGGCAAACATTTATTACTTTTATAACAACTCACAATATCAATTATTTCTCACATTTACCACCTATTTACAACCTTTACAAAAAGGTCCTTTTAAATGTTTTCTGGAAACCTCTTTCATAAAAGTTATTTGTTTAACAACTAAGATTCATTTTCTTCCATAAAATTTTAGAAATCAACATGAATACTCACATGGAAAAACCCTAGACTCTTAACCATTTTTCAAAATAATCCCCTTATTAGCTAGATCATGCTACAAGGGTCCCAAAAGTACAAAAAATTATCAAAAAAGATAACCAAAATCACTTACTTTCAAGGGTGAGAAGTTGCTGAAAATTTTAGGCTCCAAAAACCCCTCATTGGCTGATATTTTCGGTGGAAGAAGATGAATGAATAGGGTGATATCATCTTTTGCTTTTTTAAATTTTATTTCATCAATTTAATCCACCTAATCCTCGAGGTATAGAACTCCAAATTAAGATCCGCTAATTTTCCCTGAAACTAGACTCACATATATTCTTACCATAAAATTTTCAGAATTTTTGGTTTAGCCAATAATTAATTTTATTCTTTAAAGTCTCCCTTATTTTTAGTAATTTTCCAAAGTCGTAACAGTGGATTCCAACTTCATTCTAACCCTGTCTCACAAAACTTTGAATATCACATATTATGAAATTTTTTTGGTTACAACGTTTCTTTTATGTGAGAGACTCATTTAGCTCTAATTTCATATCTTATTCAACCTATAATTCGATTTCCACCATATTTTGTGATTTTCCAAAGACACACAACTGCTGCCATCTAAAACTGTTTTGTTGCTAAATTTACTCTTTCATAATTTCACTTGCTCTATTTCATCTTACCGAAGGTTCGATCAAATATCAAACACATTGTTCATAAATTTTCACACTTATACCTGCACTTGTTCATCACATAGTCATATTCAATTACACTTAGTTGTTACATGATCACATGTATTTTCACTTAGTCAATTTCTCGTTGAACTCATCAGAATAATAACAGATACACGGTAACCTGCACATAGTACTACACACGTGATCTAAACCCATCTCATAGCTTTCTTTTACACGTAGTGGACTACACTTAGTACCACACATGTGACCTAGCTACCTCATTCGTATCTTTTCTATTCCAAAGGTTCAACCGGGAATTCTCATTTTTCAACATTTAACCAATTCGTCCATAATCAACCACAAATCATAATTGACATCAAATAATTACTCCATATTCAACCATATCTCATATAATATAACAAAATATTAAAACATAAATAAAAATGATGTATTATTTACATACAAACTTACCTCAGTAGCACAATCGGCGAAAATGACTTATTCATCATACTCTTTGTTTTTCCCCCATTCTAAGTATGAATCTCGTCTTCCTTGATAATCAAGCTTGGATGCTTGAAAAACCCTAGCCATGGTTTCCCCTTGTGAAATTCGGCCATAGGGTTGAAGATGGACAAAAATTGGCTTTTAATTTTGTTTTCAATTCAATTTAATTACTAAATGACCAAAATGCCCCTAACTTAAAAATATTCAATTTCACCTATTTCATGTCCATTTTTGTCCAAAAACTTAACCAATGGTATAACTACTATTTAAGGACCTCCAATTTAAAATTTTATAACAATTGGACACCTCTAACATGTAGAACTCAACTTTTTCACTTTTTGCAATTTAGTCCTTTTGACTAAATTGAGTGCCCAAACGTAAATTTTCGAACGAAATTTTCCCAAAATCATTCCGTGAAATTGTAGACCATAAAAATATAATAAAAATAAATTTTTCCTCATCGAATTTGTGGTCCCGAAACCACTGTTCTGACTAGGCCCAAGTTCAGGCTATTACAATTCTCCCCTTTTAGGGATTTTTGTCCCTGAAAATCTTACTAGAATGAGGTTAAACATCTTTTCTCAAAGTTCCAAAATGTTACCGAATAATCCTCTTCGAGGGTGATCCTTTCTGAAACACTCCATCATCGATCTGGAATCAAATATATTTAGTTTTGCTTCTGTATAGCTTTTTACGTCGATCTGAAAATGTTTTCAACTTTTACAAATTGCTTCTACCTTTTTATCAAAATCACAATACAATTTAACCTCGTGCTCGTAATTTCGTAGCTTTTTCCATATTCGATGATATAACCCTTAGATTTCCAAAGCAGTTTTACTTGATTTTGTCATCCATCAATCAAAATTCAAGTATCATCTCTCTTTTTCTGGGGATAAGAGACATCCCGATACAAAATACATGGTATCTTTTTCCCAACATTACACCAGTATCCTCTTGAACCATATTAGTCCTGATTGCATTTGATATTCGGCCTTACTTTGACAACAAAAATGACATTTGGAATTAGAAATCAGAAATATTGATTTCATATCTGTATACCAGAACATTTACTTCAAATCACTATACTTTCTATTTCTCTTTGGATGAACAGAAAAGATATTACGGTGAGCTCTGAATGGAAACTTCTGCATAAGCCCTGAGTTCCCTAGTACATAAATTCTATCTTGGGATAATAGTAATAGTAATCAGATCTAATCTAAACTTCAAAATCAAAAGTCGATTCATACTGTATTCGTCTAATTTACCACTTACCATCCCATTTATGAGCTCTTCTGATTTATAATGGCAACATCGTTTTAGGTTTCAGTTTAGCTAGAATCCAGACACCATCAATGAGGTAAATCTTGAAATCACACTCACAAAATAAGCAAAGATTTTTCATTCAAGTATCTGCAAGTATTTCAGCTTTATCAAAAGGTAAGTCAATATTCACACAAAATCTTTCAACATGCTAGTCACAGATATTGTAACATCCCAAAGTTGGGCCTAGTAGGATTAGGACCATTGGGCCTTGGGCACGGGAGCGTTTAAAATTTTTTAAGAATAAGAGAACGGCTTTAGTGTTAGTTGGACCTATTAGGTGAGTGATTTTGGAAGGTTAGAGGGTTTCTATGAAGTCCCGGGGTCAAACTTTGGATTTAGGAAAATTTTGGTTTTAGGTGAAAAAAACCCTGGGAGTTAGTAGGTTGGCTTTAAGAATAAAATGTGGAAAAAATGACACAAGTGGAGTGTGTGGTGTATTGGCAAATTGACACCACATAGAAGACAAGGGGGTGACGCCACAAGGAAGGAAGGAGGTCCAAGGTTCAAGTCTTGGCTCTTGCATTTTGGATTTTTTTTAAATGGACTCTAGAATTTTTCCATAGGGTTATATTGAGTTGCGCATGATTTTAGACACAAGAGGAGCTTGTGGCCAAGTGGTTAGCAGCGTGGATTATGCTACAAGGGAGCTTGGGTTCGAATCTCATGACAAGTAAGGGAGTATTTATTTTGTGGATTGGACGAGAAGAGTTTGAGTTGGATTTAAACTCTCCTAACGGAGGGATCCCACATCAGTAGGATACAAAGAAGGAAGGTGAGAAGCTAGCTATACATAGAGCATTCTATGAGGAGAGTTAATATACCTTGGTGGGCAATTGGGTGCAAACTTTGAGGATAATCGCCAATAGTAGCGAAGGAAGGGCTACTATAACGTAAGGTGCACGGTAAGGTTACGGTGAGGTTTCAATTTCTGATAAGTGTATATTAAGTTATGATTAATTGTTAGGTGATGTCGATTGTAGGTTCATGACTAAGGGGTTTGCAGCGTGCATGGTTACCAGGTGTGTACAAACACTACACACACGAAATCGATAATGCTGAAAAGCCGAAAAGCCGAAAGTGGCTAAATGGGCTCGGTAGGCCCTAAGGCTAAGTTTGATGAAATGGTTTGGTTGGTTATACGGATTGAATTCTTCATGCATGATACATGAATTGGATTTGTTTTGGGCCTAATAGGCCATATCTTTGAATTTGGGCCTAAAGGGCCATAAGGGAGTGATTTGGGCTTGATGAGCTTATGGGGACGTGACATGTATGTTAGAGTTTATGGACCTTAGGCCTAGTTTGAAGAACTCTTAAATTCCATAAGACTTTCAAATAATTAAATATGTCTATGAGCAAGTCATTTGGGTTAGGGTGTGTGGCGGGCATACGCATGTCTAGGATTGGATCTAGGGAGAGCTTGGTACTTAAGCGTAGCCCTAGTGGCCCACCTCTCTTTTCGGAATCCTACACAGTGCGTAGTGTCATTCACTTTAGTCATGAGGACTTGTTGATGGGCCAAAGTTCATAACTAAAATCGAGAGGGACTAAATACCCTTATATTTGTTAAATTACTAAAATACCCTTATATTGGTAAAGTACCAAAATACCCTTGTTTTGCAAAATTACCAAAATATCCCTGATTTGTGAAATTACTAAAATACCCCCTATTTGCGGAATTACCAAAATACCCTTGATTTGTGAAATTACCAAAATACCCCTAGTTTGTAAAATTTTCGAAATACCCCTGGTTTACAAAATTATCGAAATACCCCTGGTTTGTAAAATTACCAAAATACCCATAGTTTGTAAAATTACCAAAATACCCCTGAATTACAAAGTTACCGAAATACCTCTGAATTACAAAATTACCGAAATACCCCCAGATTATAAAATTATCGAAATACCCTTAGTGTGTAATTATCGTTTTACCCCTAAGCAATAAATGACCGTTGTACCCTCGTGGTAGTACTAATGTTGTTTGTGTTAATTGTATGATTGATTATGTTCGAGATGCCTTCGCATACATGGATTAGTTATGAGTAGAATTAAGAATTATCCTTGGTAGGTAAATTACTGAAATACCCTCGGTAGGTAAAATTACCGTTATACCCTCTGGGGTTGATTAGCGTGATTGTGTGTAACATTCTCACACCATTTGGATTGTCTGTTAGTATATGCTTATAAATCTGTTATATTTTATTAAATGCCGAAATACCGGCATTGCTATTGAAAACCTGAGGAGGGTAAAGGCGAATCACCAGGTTAGTGATCTCTGTTATTCTAAAGTGAATGGTTATGTTGATTTGATATGATAAACATGTATGCCGATTTCTGTGATTGCACGGGGTTGGGTGATTAATGAAAGGGGAAGTGTTTTGTTGTAGTGGCTTTTGCCATGATCTGTTGTAGTGGCTCTGCCACGATCTGTTCTAGTGACTATGTCATGATTCTGACGATGAGCGATTAATCGCAGATGACCGCCATTGTTGGTGTGTAGCAGATGGAGGGCTGATTGTAGAAATCCCCACGGTGTGATTGGTTGGTACGGGTGGTGTGTAGAGGATGGGAAATCTAGGTTGGGGCTGGGTTTGCATCGCATTGCATACATTATCTGCTGTGACATATGATGTGGGTTAAGGCTTAACAGAGGCTATTTTGGGCTAAGGCCCAATTGCCACCACATCGTAATAGGCTTCGGCTGGATTGTTGTGATGCATGTTCTTCTGGATGATGGTTGTACACACCGAGTTTTCATAAACTCACCCCTCTTTTTAAATGTCTCGGGTAATTCCAATGATAGAGGATTGGGAGCCGTGGAGGACTCGGGGTGGCTATACATCGGAGATACTACTCGTGAACTTTAGTAATTTCAATTTTGCCTTTTATAGTCTCGAGATTACTATAAGTTTATTTTGATTTGGGACTTTTTTTATGTAATAAGGCCTTTCAAAATTATACTTTGGTTTTTATTAGTTACTATTTATATCAAATTTGACACCACGGCAGTTTAAATATTAAGGTAAAAGTGGAGTTTCATTAATCTACACATTGATGTTTTCAAAAGACAACATAAAACTCGGAAAATTTTTCATTCAAATCTCGATTTTTCTTAAGTATAACTAGGACTTGATTTTACTTCACCCTGTGACATACCGTTAAATTAAGTAACGTATAGGCCGAGTTTGGGGTGTTACGGATATTTACTAGCTACATTAACTCAGACGAAACATGATATCTCATTTGAACTCACTAATAATAATCAGAAGTACCCGAAGAAACAAAATTAAAATACAATTTAAACTTGAATTGTCATAATCCACTCTTTGTCGTTCTCAACTTTAAAGATAAGCCGTGCTTGATCAATTAAACAATAGGGATGATAAGAAAACCAAGATAATGAAATCCAAGATACAAGACCATACTGAATGCCTGAGAATACTACTCATATGAAATAATAAAGATCCTGACGATTCCTCAAAGAAAATCAGAAGAAAGAGAAACACTGTTCATACATTCTGCAATCAATTGTGACAGAGATAATATATATTCCATACAGATATAAACAGAACAATAGCCAAAAGAAACTGAAGAATAGTTTCATATGAATTCACCATCAACTTTTATCTCGGCGTAATGGAATAAAATACCAATAGAAGATAGAGGAATGTCGATCATAAATCAATCGGACCAACGATGCTTTCATCAGAAAATGAGCAATTACAAATACCTCTAAGAATGTAAGAATACATAGAATACCGGAAAAGATAGTCATAAATTACTCAACTATAGCTATCATACTCAAACATCTTTACAATTCAAACATCATTCTTCCGACTAATTCTATCGTCACTAATTCCATAATATTCCATTCATTAACAAAATCAATTCAAAAGGATTCCCGATAAGTACAGTCTTTAGACATCATACCTGAATGAGTCGATTAGTCGAGATTAACTTCTCCTCTAACTGTGGCATTGTACATTTCAAATAATCTTTAGAATAATTTGATATATCTCTCATAACTATTTTCTACTCGCTAAGTCATTCCCATCTTTGATCACATTATTAATTATCCCACCACTGAACTCTTTAGTTCCCTACTTGTGAGCTTATTCAATGTAAATCTCGTGAACTTCGTCATATTACACTATACCAGTAAGGGGGTGAAGATTGTAAAGCCTTTAAATTTTTGAATGAAACACCCCAAACTCGGCCCACAAGCCCCGACCGGATCTGACATGTTCCTTAAGAAAACTTACCTTTATCTTGTTTTTTCTTCTTATAAAATATGACGATTTTAATAAAAACAGGTTCGTATCTTTATCGAGTTGAAAACCAAGATACCGTTCAAGTTTGTATTTCATTTAAACGCCATCGTATATCTCAAAATTAAAAGATTTGCCTAATTCTAGAGCTCATTAGGCTGAAACGTAAGTTGAGTAGGTGATAAAACATTTGAAGTTTCTTTAAGAAAATATTCAATTACTTGTTTGTTGTTTATCGTATGGAAATAAAATTTAACACATAAAATTAAGCGGTTAAGTAATGGTCTTATTACATATTAAAACCAAAAATAAATCCCAAAGAAAACATACTAAAGAAAAACAAAAAGAGTTTCATTATTCGAAAACCCAAAATTTTGCTGAGCATGGCCACCACATAGTCCCTGCCGACCCGGTCCATCGCACTATGTATCACTTGCAAAAATGTTAGCCCACGAAGGGTGAGTCAACAGACTCAATGTGTAACGACCAACACAGGTTCCCAATCGATTATAACCTTTATCATAACAACTTGGGCAAAGCCCATCCGGAATCATTATCGGCCATAAGGCCAAATCATAGCATATTAAATCACATATATATAAAAGCAATGATGCAACCCGAACCCACCTAGATATCCAACCTCTACACACCACTCATACCTGCCAATCACACCGTGGGGATTACTAAATCGACCCTCCATCCGCTATACACCCTCGAAGGCAGTCATTGCAGTCAACTGCTTATCGCCCTTAATATGTGGCATAGCCACCAGATAATGTGACAAGGTCACCGGATACATAATATTGTGACATAAGTCCTGGATAATGTGGTAAAACCACCAGAACACTTCCCCTTTTCATTATAACCCTCGTGCCCATGCAACATACATAGTATCACAGGTATCATGCTATATGCTTATCCTAAGCCCATACCGAAAACACACACAAGCTTTCATATCAATGATGGTAACCACTGTAAACAAGGGTTAGATATAACTTACCTGAACGAACTGTACCAATGAATGGTACCCTTAGCCATGATTAATCATAATCTTGTTAATACATATTTAATATTATTAACCTATAGGGAAAAAGTGTGGGGTTACACACCTGATAATACTGAGAACCACGCTTTCGATACTAACACTTTCGCTTGCAGGGATCACAGCGATTTGCTTATCCCTTTTCGATGCTGGCCCACAACCCGGTGGTCAATCACGTACCGCAGAAACCGAACGTTTCATGAATCTAGGGGTAGGAACTACCCCTTTCTGTCCTTCACTGGTACTCGCATCCATCGAATATCACTTAATCAGAAACTCGATTAATCGACACGTAAAAATCTAAACGAATCACATCTATAACTTAATTGAATATCCTTACCGAAATAGATCCAAATCCCGAAGACTCCTCCTCTGCCTTTGTCGAACCCTTTCTATAACACCACAATCAGAATAGGCTAACACTAGAAAATATGGCCTTAGGCCGAATGGCATTATTCCCCTTACCTTAACCGATCAAATCCCGAGAGCTTCTCCTTCAAATGTCCACTACAGTGAATCCCAGAACCCACCTTCATGGTTTTGGCCACACAGAGAAAAGGGAATTAGAGTCCTTGATTTCGTTAATCCAAGAAGAAAAAGAGAAAAAAAATCAACCTAAGGAAAGATCCCTACCACGCAACTCACCCGATTAGGCTTAACAACCACCCTTGAAAATCGACACACCAAAAGAGAATACGAACGATAGATAAAGGATTCGGCTTTGGTCTCAGTAATCAAGAAAGGTTTTTTCGACTCTTGAGAAAGGAGGAATCGGTACAAAGAAGAAGAGAAAGGGTAGGGATTTGGGTGGTTTCGGCTTTGGTGAGAAAGAGAAGGGTTCGGCCTTAACAAAAGAGAAGAGAAGCAAAAAAAACTTGAAAATGCCAAATGAATTTCGGTACCTACTCTCCCTTACATGACCGAAACTCCTATCCCAAGACCTCTCCATTCGGCCAACTCTTCTTCTCTCATCCAAATCCCCTCTTTTCCTCCTACTTTGCCAAAAATTTGAGCTGTTTGACCCAATCTACACTTCATCCATGAAGTGTCCACGACAACTGCAACTCTTCACTCCCCCTTGACGCAAAAAGGCAACCCCAAAATGCTTCCCTTGCTGCTCGAACCTAGGTCCCTTCTCACTCCCTGAGGCGTCACTCTTCTATGCTCCAAGTGGCGCCTCCCTTGCCACTTTACCAACTGAGTTCTTGTGTTATAAGCCACACACTAACCTTTTTAAGGCCTATCGCTCCTAGCTCTTCCCCCTATCAGCTTAAAGGAAAACATTTTTCTAAGGCTCTTGCCTACGCCCCAAGATTCCCAAAGCCCCCAAAACACATGCACACATCACACAAGCACACTACTACATACATTTTAGTTAAAATGCATAACCCCTAAATCCCGGATATTACAGTTCTACCCCCTTAAAATAATTTCGGCCTCGAAATTACTTGGCTAAAATAGGTGAGGGTACTGCTGTCGCATTGCTTCCTCCGGCTCCCATGAAGCTTCTTTTGATCCATGGTTTCGCCATAACACCTTGACTAGAGGAACTGATTTCCTCCGTAACACCTTCACATCTCGTTCCAAGATCTGAATCGGTTCTTCCTCGTAGGATAAATTTGGTCTCAACTCCACTTCTTCCACTGGTACCACATGAGATGGGTCTGATCGGTATCGCTGTAGCATTGAGACGTGAAACACACCATGCATTTGCTTTAACTCCAAAGGCAATTCCAACTGGTACGCCACTGGGCCAACCCGCTTCAAAATCTGATAAGGACCTATAAACCTGGGACTTAGCTTTCCCTTGCGACCAAATCTCATCACCTTCTTCCATGGCAAAACTTTTAGAAACACCTGATCCCCCACTGTAAACTCTATCTCTTTTCACTTGAGATCCGCATATGACTTTTGTCTGTCAGATGCCTCCTTCAACCGTGCCCGAATTACCTTAACCTTTTCTTTTGATTCTGCCACAATCTCTGGACCCAAAACATGACGTTCCCCCAACTCTCTCCAGCACGTAGGAGTGCGACACTTTTGTCCATACAGTGCTTCATACGGTGCCATCCGAATACTTTCTTGATAGCTGTTGTTATATGCAAACTCCACTAAAGGCAAGAACTCCTCCCAACTTCCTCTGAAGTCTATCACGCAACCCCTCAACATGTCTTCGAGTACTTAAATTACTCATTCAGACTGGCCGTCCGTTTGTGGATGAAATGTCGTACTGAAGTCTACCCTGGTGCCTAATGCCTGATGTAGTGCTTTTCAAAATAGAGACGTAAACCTCGGATCCCTATCTGAGATAATCGACACCGGTACCCCGTGCAGCCTCACAATTTCTGCCACATACAATTTTGCCAATCTCTGCAGAGAATAGTCAACCCGCACTGGTATAAAATGTGCAGACTTTGTTAACCGGTCCACTATCATCCAAACCGAATCCTTCTTAGTAGGCGTAAGGGGAAGCCCACTAACGAAGTCTATAGTGATTCTCTCCCACTTCCACTGCAGAATCTTTATTGGTTGAAGCAATTCTGAGGGTACTTGGTGTTCAGCTTTAACCTGCTGACACGTTAAGCACTTCCCTACAAATTTTGTAACTTCCCGTTTTAGACCAGGCCACCAAAACTAATCCCGTAGATCCATGTATAACTTACTTCCTCTAGGATGCATAGCATAAGGGCTACTATGCGATTCCTGAAGAATTCTCTGCCTTAACTTCTCATCCTTTGGCATACAAACCTTGCCCCGAAAACACAGCACTCCATCGTTGTTTACACCATAGTCTTCCAATTCCCAATTCTGCACTTGCAGCAGCTTAGCACTTAGTTCACCATCTACCAACTATTTTTCTCTCACTTGACTTAACCATGTCGGCTTCACCTACAACTCTGCTAGCAAACTTCCATCATCGTAAAGGCTAAGGTGTTCAAACATCACCCTCAAATCTGTTACTATTTTCTGACTTAGGGCATCTGCCACCACATTCGCCTTGCCTAGGTGATACTCTATTGAACAGTCGTAGTCTTTTAACAACTCCACCCACATTCGCTGTCTCAAATTCAGCTCCTTCTGAGTCAACAAATATTTCAGACTCTCGTGGTCTGTGTAGATCACCGACCTTTCTCCATACAAATAGTGCCTCCACACTTTTAGAGCAAATACTACCGCAACCAACTTCAAATCATGCGTCAGATAGTTAACCTCACGTGGCCTCAATTGCTGAGACGCATAAGCGACCACCTTCCCGCCCTGCATTAGAACACATCCCAATCCTGTGTGAGAAGCATCACAATACACCACAAAGTCTTTCCCTGCTTCTGGCTGAATCAAAATTGGAGCCTCTGTCAATACTCTCTTAAGCTTCTCAAAACTCTCCTGCTGCTTATCCTCCCACACGAAAGGTACCTCCTTTCTCAACAACTTCGTCAAAGGTGCTGCTATTGACGAGAACCCTTCAACAAATCTCCTGTAGTAGCCTGCTAACCCCAAGAAACTGCGAACCTCTGCCACAAACTTAGGTGGTTTCCAATCTAGCACTCTCAATCTTCTGAGGATCCACCCTTATCCCTTCCGCAGACACCACATGACCCAAAAAACGCAACTTCCTTCAACCAAAATTCGCACTTGCTAAACTTGGCATATAACTTCTTCTCCCTTAACACCTGCAATACTACCCGGAGATGCGCATCATGCTCTTCCTCGGACTTGGAATATACCAGAATGTCGTCTATCCTCGGCAACGGGTACTTGTTTTTAATCTTCAGCTTATTCAACTATCGGTAATCTATGCACATGCGCATAGTCTCATCCTTCTTTTTCACGAATAGGACCGGTGCTCCCTATGGAGACACACTAGGTCGGATAAACCCACGATCGAGTAACTTTTGGATCTAGGCCTTGAGCTCTACCAACTCCTTTGGCGCCATCCTATACGAAGCAATTGACACAGGAGCTGTACCTAGCAGTAAGTCAATTTCGAACTCCACCTCCCTATCTGGGGGTAACCTAGGCAGCTCCTCCGGAAAGACATCCACGAATTCTTTACTATTCTAACTCCACTAACCCCCTCTTCTTTTGCATCCAGAGCACTAATGAAGGCCAGAAATGCCTCACACCCTTTTCGCACCATCTTATCTGCCTTTAACGCAGAGACTACGTTAGACAAATAGTTTCTTCTTTCTCCTATCATAATTATCTCCTCATCCTTCAGAGTCCTCAACTCCATTCGCTTAGCTGCGCAATCCAATTTAGCCCGATGTTCCACTAGCCAATTCATGCCTAGAATGAGATCAAATTCCCCGAAAGGTAGTTCCATCAAGTCGGCAGGAAATACCACTCCCTGAATCTCTAGAGGCACACTTCGAAATATCCTATTCACCACTACCATTTGACCTAACGGGCTCACTAATGTCATCTCCCTGACAGACAATTCAGATGCTACACCTAATGTTTCAGCTATTCTACATGCAACATATGAGTGGGTCGAGCCAACATTAATTAAAGCAAAGAAAGGCTTGTCAGCTATAATGAACGTACCGGTTATGACGTCTGGTGCGTCACCATCCTCCCTCCGACGAACTGTATACACCAGACCCGACTGTCTCGCCTCCATGTTACCAACACCTCTGCCCGATGTCTCGCGACCTCTACCAGAACCATTACCTCTGCCAACCGGACCACGACCCCATGGTGGCTGCTGTCCACCTCTTCTAATCTAATTAAAACCTTGACTTGCTGGCCGGCTCCTGCCTGTTTCCACGGGACAGTCTCTAATCATGTGCTGTTTGGAACCACACTTAAAACACCCCCTGTCTTCTTCCAACACTCCCCGGGTGCCTCTTTCCGCATTGAGCACACGAACGATATTGACCTCCTACAATAACCTACCGATCTCGCGGCCCATAAACTCTAGGTTTTTTTTGGAGACTCTCGGATGACCCCGATGATCCAAAATCTTTCTTTTATCTATTCCTATTTGAATTCTGTCTCACAGATTCCTTGACCCCTTCGGCTACCTTAGCCTTCTCTACCAACACGGTAAACTCCCACTCCTACTGTGGAGCAATCAGCAATCTCAGATCATCCTTCAGTCTGTCCTCAAACCTGACACACCGTTCTTGCTCCGTAGCCACGATACCTCAAGCATACCAGCTCAACCCTAAGAATTCTGCCTCGTATTCCACTACGGACTTACTCCCTTGAACTAGCCTCAGAAACGCCTTCCTCTGCGCATCAATATAACTAGACCCAATATACTTCTTCTGATATGTCACCTTGAAATACTCCCAAGTGAGATCATCCGCTGCAGCACTATTCTGAACTTTGAGCCACCACTAGTACGACTCATCCCGGAGAAGCGACACCACCCCTTTCAATTTCTCCTCAGCAGTCAGATCCAAATCGTCCATGATTCGCTCCGTCGCCTCCAACCAATACTCATCCATATTGGGCGCCACATCAGATACACCTCAAAGTACCTCAGCTCTATTGGCTCAGAGTCGCTCAGATATAGATTTTCGAGCTCCCATACCTCGACCTGCTCCAGCCACCCTCTCATGAACTCGCAGCATTGCCTGCGATACTGCATCATCCCCGTCTGATCCTGATACTCAACACCAACAGCTGGTGGTGGTGGCATCTCATTCTCGGACCCTTGACTAGACCTAACTGGTTTCGATACGATCATTCTGCCTCTACCACGCCCACGTACATTACGACCACGTCCCCTAGAACTGATTTCTATGATCGCTATTTAATCTGCTTTAAGAAATTTTATGCATTAGTTTCTGTTCCACTGATTACCCACGAACAAGTTTTATGTAAAGAAGTTTAGTAGTAGTTCTTTCGATCATTACAATGTTTTCGTTTCAAGTCTTCTACCCTAATTCAGAGAATCGCATTCATTCATTAATACTATCCACTACACATGTTCACCACTTTGAACATTTTTGTCCGTTCCCAACCCAGGGGCATTTTCATACTTTGTCCTATAGGGTATTTTGGTAATTTTCCAAATCAGGAATATATTGTAATTTTGCAAAATAGGGGTTTTTGGTATTTTTGCAAAATAGGGATATTTTGGTAAAGGAAATTGAGGGTTGTATGGTAATTTCATAAACTGAGGGTATTTTAGTAGTTTTACAAACCAAAAGTATTCCGGTAATTTTGTAAATAGGGGATATTTCAGAAATTTTTTTTTCAAAATCTAAAATAGTTTTCTACAAATCAAGGGGTAATTCGGTGATTCCAAAACTAGGGTTTTTATAAAACAGTGTAGCTAGTCCCTTTCGGGTTTTAATTATTGAATTTAGCCTGTGCATAAGTCCTTTTGGTTAGGGTGAACCGTCACTACACACCAGGTAGGATTCGAGCGAAGAGGAGGTGAGTCACTAGGACTGCTTAAATACCAAACTCCCCCTGAATCCAATCCTAGACATGCGCACAACTGTTGTCACACCCTTAACTCGGTGACTTACTCACAGGTTTGTTCGATTGGTCTTTAAATTTTATGAAATTTTTTGTTGGAGTAAGCTAATCCTAGAGTTCAATAGCTCCTAATCTACTAATCTACGATCCCGTAATACCCACATACAAATCACACAATGATTACGGGTACTTACATGGTGGACTTCGGGCCGGAGACACAGGTGCCATGCCAGAAAACCTAATCATCTTTTAGTATAACTCACTTTCGAAAAAAAAGGTTTTGGGCCCAAAAGCCCTCAAAGTCGAGTTTTGAACCGGGCTTTGATACCAAATTGAAACACCCCAAACCCAACCCACAAGCCCCTACCGGATCTGATATGTTTCTTAAGAATACTTAGCTTTATCTCGTATCATCTTCTTATAAAATATGATGATTTTAATAAAAACAGGTTCGTATCTTTATCGAGTTGAAAACCAAGATACCGTTCAAGTTTGTATTTCATTTAAACGCTTACTGTATATCTCAAAAATTAAAAGATTTGCCAGATTCTAGAGCTCATTAGGTTGAAAACATAAGTTGAGTAGGTGATAAAACATTTGAAGTTTCTTTAAGAAAAATATTCAATTACTTATTTGTTGTTTATCGTATGGAAATAAAATTTAACACGCAAAATTAAGCAGTTAAGTAATGGCCTTATTACATATTAAAAGCCAAAAATAAATCCTGAAGAAAACATACTAAAGAAAAATGAAAAGAGTTCCATTATTCGAAAACCCAAAATTTTACTGAGCATGGCCACCACATAGTCCCTGCCGACCCGGTCCATCGCACTATGTATCACCTGCAAAAATGTTAGCCCACGAAGGGTGAGTCAACAAACTCAATGTGTAACGACCAACACAGGTTCCCAACTGATTATAACCTTTATCATAACAATTTGGGCAAAGCCCATCCGGAATTATTATCGGCCATAAACCCAAATCATAGCATATTAAATCACATGTATATAAAAGCAATGATGCAACCCGAACCCACCTAGATATCCAACCTCTACACACCGCTCGTGCCTGCCAATCACACCGTGGGGATTACTAAATCAGCCCTCCATCCGCTACACACCCTCGAAGGCAGTCGCTGCAGTCAACTGCTCATCGCCCTTAATACGTGGCATGGCCACCAGATAATGTGACAAGGTCACTGGATACATAATATTGTGACATAAGTCACCGGATAATGTCGTAAAACCACTAGAACACTTCCCTTTTTCATTATAACCCTCGTGCCCATGCAACATACATAGTATCACAGGTATCATGCTATATGCTTATCCTAAGCCCATATTGAAAACACATGCATGCTTTCATATCAATGATGGTAACCACTGTAAACAAGGGTTAGATATAACATACCTGAACGAACTGTACCAATGAATGGTACCCTTAGCCATGATTAATCATAATCTTGCTAATACATATTTAATATTATTAACCTATCGGGAAAAAGTGTGGGGTTACACACCTGATAATACTGAGAACCACGCTTTCGATACTAACACTTTTGCTTGCAGGGATCAAAGCGATTTGCTTATCCCTTTTCGATGCTGGCCCACAACCCGGTGGCCTATCACGTACCACAGAAACTGATGTATTATTTACATACAAACTTACCTCGGTAGCACAATCGACGAAAATGACTTATTCATCGTACTCTTTGTTTTTCCCCCGTTCTAAGTATGAATCTCGTCTTCCTTGATAATCAAGCTTGGATGCTTGAAAAACCCTAGCCATGGTTTCCCCTTGTGAAATTCGGCCATAGGGTTGAAGATGGACAAAAATTGGCTTTTAATTTTGTTTTCAATTCAATTTAATTACTAAATGACCAAAATACCCCTAACTTAAAAATATTCAATTTCACCTATTTCATGTCCATTTTTGTCCAAAAACTTAACCAATGGTATAACTACTATTTAAGGACCTCCAATTTAAAATTTTATAACAATTGGACACCTCTAACATGTAGAACTCAACTTTTTCACTTTTTATAATTTAGTCCTTTTGACTAAATTGAGTGCCCAAACGTAAATTTTCGAACGAAATTTTCCCAAAATCATTCTGTGAAATTGTAGACCATAAAAATATAATAAAAATAAATTTTTCCTCATCGGATTTGTGGTCCCGAAACCACTGTTCTGACCAGGCCCAAGTTCAGGCTATTACAATTCTCCCCCTTTAGGGATTTTTGTCCCTGAAAATCTTACTAGAATGAGGTTAAACATCTTTTCTCAAAGTTCCAAAATGTTACTGAATAATCCTCTTCGAGGGTGATCCTTTCTGAAACACTCTATCATCGATCTGGAATCGAATATATTTAGGTTTTGCTTCTGTATAGCTTTTTACGTCGATCTGAAAATGTTTTCAACTTTTACAAATTGCTTCTACCTTTTTATCAAAATCACAATACAATTTAACCTCGTGCTCAGAATTTCCTGTAGCTTTTTCCATATTCGATGATATAACCCTTAGATTTCCAAACAGTTTTACGGATTTTTGTCATCCATCAATCAAAATTCAAGTATCATCTCTCTTTTTCTGGGGATAAGAGACATCCCGATACAAAATACATGGTATCTTTTTCCCAACATTACACTAGTATCCTCTTGAACCATATTAGTCCTGATTGCATTTGATATTCGGCCTTACTTTGACAACAAAAATGACATTTGAAATTAGAAATCAGAAATATTGATTTCATATCTGCATACCAGAACATTTACTTCAAATCACTGTACTTTCTATTTCTCTTTGGATGAACAGAAAAGATATTACGGTGAGCTCTGAATGGAAACTTTCTGCATAAGCCCTGAGTTCCCTAGTACATAAATTCTATCTCGGGATAATAATGTGAGAATCGATCTAATCTAAACTTCAAAATCAAAAGTCGATTCATACTGTATTCGTTTAATTTACCACTTACCATCCCATTTATGAGCTCATCTGATTTATAATGGCAACATCGTTTTAGGTTTCAGTTTAGCTAGAATCCAGACACCATCAATGAGGTAAATCTTGAAATCACACTCACAAAATAAGCAAAGATTTTTCATTCAAGTATCTGCAAGCATTTCAGCTTTATCAAAAGGTAAGTCAATATTCACACAAAATCTTTCAACATGCTAGTCATAGATATTGTAACATCCCAAAGTTGGGCCTAGTAGGATTAGGACCATTGGGCCTTGGGCACGGGAGCGTTTAAAATTTTTAAGAATAAGAGAACGGCTTTAGTGTTAGTTGGACCTATTTGGTGAGTGATTTTGGAAGGTTAGAGGGTTTCTATGAAGTCCCGGGGTCAAACTTTGGATTTAGGAAAATTTTGGTTTTAGGTGAAAAAAACCCTGGGAGTTAGTAGGTAGGCTTTAAGAATAAAATGTGGAAAAAATGACACAAGTGGAGTGTGTGGTGTAGTGGCAAAGTGACACCACATAGAAGACAAGGGGGTGACGCCACAAGGAAGGAAGGAGGTCCAAGGTTCAAGTCTTGGCTCTTGCATTTTGGATTTTTTTTTTAAATGGACTCTAGAATTTTTCCATAGGGTTATATGGAGTTGCGCATGATTTTAGACACAAGAGGAGCTTGTGGCCAAGTGGTTAGCAGCGTGGATTATGCTACAAGGGAGCTTGGGTTCGAATCTCATGACAAGTAAGGGAGTATTTATTTTGCGGATTGGACGAGAAGAGTTTGAGTTGGATTTAAACTCTCCTAACGGAGGGATCCCACATCAGTAGGATACAAAGAAGGAAGGTGAGAAGCTAGCTATACATAGAGCATTCTATGAGGAGAGTTAATATACCTTGGTGGGCAATTGGGTGCAAACCTTGAGGATAATTGCCAATAGTAGCAAAGGAAGGGCTACTATAACGTAAGGTGCACAGTAAGGTTACGGTGAGGTTTCGATTTCTGATAAGTGTATATTAAGTTATGATTAATTGTTAGGTGATGTCGATTGTAGGTTCATGACTAAGGGGTTTGCAGTGTGCATGGTTACCAGGTGTGTACAAACACTACACACACGAAATCGATAATGCTGAAAAGCCGAAAAGCGAAAATGGCTAAATGGGCCCGATAGGCCCTAAGGCTAAGTTTGATGAAATGGTTTGGTTGGTTATACGGATTGAATTCTTCATGCATGATACATGAATTGGATTTGTTTTGGGCCTAATAGGCCATATGCTGAGATTTGGGCCTAAAGGGCCATAAGGGAGTGATTTGGGCTTGATGAGCTTATGGGGACGTAGACATGTATGTTAGGGTTTATGGACCTTAGGCCTAGTTTGAAGAACTCTTAAATTCCATAAGACTTTCTAATAATTAAATATGTCTATGAGCAAGTCGCTGGGTTAGGGTGTGGCAACGGGCATACGCATGTTTAGGATTGGATCTAGGGAGAGCTTGGTACTTAAGCGGCCCTAGTGGCCCACCTCCTCTTTTCTGGAATCCTACCTGGTACGTAGTGTCTGTTCACTTTAGCTGCGAGGACTTGTTGATGGGCCAAAGTTCATAGCTAAAATCCGAGAGGGACTAAATACCCTTATATTTGTTAAATTACTAAAATACCCTTATATTGGTAAAGTACCAAAATACCCTTGTTTTGCAAAATTACCAAAATATCCCTGATTTGTGAAATTACTAAAATACCCCCTATTTGCGGAATTACCAAAATACCCTTGATTTGTGAAATTACCAAAATACCCTAGTTTGTAAAATTTTGAAATACCCGGTTTACAAAATTATCGAAATACCCACGGTTTGTAAAATTACCAAAATACCCATAGTTTGTAAAATTACCAAAATACCCCTGAATTACAAAGTTACCGAAATACCCCTGAATTACAAAATTACCGAAATACCCCCAGATTATAAAATTATCGAAATACCCTTAGTGTGTAATTATCGTTTTACCCCTAAGCAATAAATGACCGTTGTACCCTCGTGGTAGTACTAATGTTGTTTGTGTTAATTGTATGATTGATTATGTTCAAGATGCACTGCATACATGGATTAGTTATGAGTAGAATTACCGAATTATCCTTGGTAGGTAAATTACTGAAATACCCTCGGTAGGTAAAATTACCGTTATACCCTTTGGGGTTGATTAGCGTGATTGTGTGTAACATTCTCACACCATTTGGATTGTCTGTTAGTATATGCTTATAAATCTGTTATATTTTATTAAATGCCGAAATACCGGCATGGCTATTGAAAACCTGAGGAGGGTAAAGGCGAATCACAAGGTTAGTGATCTCTGTTATTCTAAAGTGAATGGTTCTGTTGATTTGATATGATAAACATGTATGCCGATTTCTGTGATTGCACGGGGTTGGGTGATTAATGAAAGGGGAAGTGTTTTGTTGTAGTGGCTTTTGCCATGATCTGTTGTAGTGGCTCTGCCACGATCTGTTCTGGTGACTATGTCATGATTTTGACGATGAGCAGCTAACTGCAGCATGACTGCCATTGTTGGTGTGTAGCGGATGGAGGGCTGATTGTAGAAATCCCCACGGTGTGATTGGTTGGTACGGGTGCTGTGTAGAGGATGGAAAATCTAGGTTGGGGCTGGGTTTGCATTGCATTGCATACATTATCTGCTGTGACATATGATGTGGGTTAAGGCTTAACCGAGGCTATTTTGGGCTAAGGCCCAATTGCCACCGTTACTGTAATAGGCTTCGGCCTGGATTGTTGTGATGCATGTTCTTACCGATGATGGTTGTACACACTAAGTTTTCATAAACTCACCCCCTCTTTTTTTAAATGTCTCAGGTAATTCCCAGCGATAGAGGATTGGGAGCCGTGGAGGACTCGGGGGTGGCTATACATCGGAGATACTACTCGTGAACTTTAGTAATTTCGATTTTTGCCTTTTATAGTCTCAGTATTACTATAAGTTTATTTTGATTTGGGAATTTTTTATGTAATAAGGCCTTTCAAAATTATACTTTGGTTTTTATTAGTTACTATTTATATCAAATTTGACACCACGGCAGTTTAAATATTAAGGTAAAAGTGGAGTTTCATTAATCTACACATTGATGTTTTCAAAAGACAACATAAAACTCAGAAAAAATTTTCATTCAAATCTCCGATTTTTCTTAAGTATAACTAGGACTTGATTTTACTTCACCCTGTGACATACCAGATTCGATCGTAACGTATAGGCCGAGTTTGGGGTGTTACAGATATTTACTAGCTACATTAACTTAGACGAAACATGATATCTTGTTTGAACTCACTAATAATAATCAGAAGTACCCGAAGAAACAAAATTAAAATACAATTTAAACTTGAATTGTCATAATCCACTCTTTGTCGTTCTCAACTTTAAAGATAAGCCGTGCTTGATCAATTAAACAATAGGGATGATAAGAAAACCAAGATAATGAAATCCAAGATACAAGACCATACTGAATGCCTGAGAATACTACTCATATGAAATAATAAAGATCCTGACGATTCCTCAAAGAAAATCAGAAGAAAGAGAAACACTGTTCATACATTCTGCAATCAATTGTGACAGAGATAATATATATTCCATATAGATATAAACAGAACAATAGCCAAAAGAAACAGAAGAATAGTTTCATATGAATTCACCATCAACTTTTTATCTCAGACGTAATGGAATAAAATACCAATAGAAGATAGAGGAATGTCGATCATAAATCAATTAGACCAACGATGCTTTCATCAGAAAACGAGCAATTACAAATACCTCTAAGAATGTAAGAATACATAGAATACCCAGAAAAGATAGTCATAAATTACTCAACTATAGCTATCATACTCAAACATCTTTACAATTCAAACATCATTCTTCTGACTAATTCTATCGTCACTAATTCCATAATATTCCATTCATTAACAAAAATCAATTCAAAAGGATTCCCGATAAGTACAGTCTTTAGACATCATACCTGAATGAGTCGATTAGTCGAGATTAACTTCTCCTCTAACCGTGGCATTGTACATTTCAAATAATCTTTAGAATAATTTGATATATCTCTCATAACTATTTTCTACTCGCTAAGTCATTCCCATCTTTGATCACATTATTAATTATCCCACCACTGAACTCTTTAGTTCCCTACTTGTGAGCTTATTCAATGTAAATCTCGTGAACTTCGTCATATAACACTATACCAGTAAGGGGGTGAAGATTGTAAAGCCTTTAAATTTTGAATGAAACACCCCAAACTCGGCCCACAAGCCCAAATAGGATCGACATGTTAGAAGAAAACTTAGCTTTATCTTGTTTTTTCTTCTTATAAAATATGACGATTTTAATAAAAATAGGTTCGTATCTTTATCGAGTTGAAAACCAAGATACCGTTCAAGTTTGTATTTCATTTAAACGCTTACTGTATATCTCAAAAATTAAAAGATTTGCCTAATTCTAGAGCTCAT
Source organism: Gossypium rotundifolium (assembly GCA_025506655.1). NCBI lineage: Eukaryota > Viridiplantae > Streptophyta > Magnoliopsida > Malvales > Malvaceae > Gossypium > Gossypium rotundifolium. The sequence continues at coordinate 85,325,622 of CP106725.1, forward strand.
TAGGCTGAAAACGTAAGTTGAGTAGGTGATAAAACATTTGAAGTTTCTTTAAGAAAAATATTCAATTACTTGTTTGTTGTTTATCGTATGGAAATAAAATTTAACATGCAAAATTAAGCAGTTAAGTAATGGTCTTATTACATATTAAAAACCAAAAATAAATCCCGAAAGAAAACATACTAAAGAAAAACAAAAAAAGTTCCATTATTCGAAAACCCAAAATTTTGCTGAGCATGGCCACCACATAGTCCCTGCCGACCCGGTCCATCGCACTATGTATCACTTGAAAAAATGTTAGCCCACGAAAGGTGAGTCAACAGACTCAATGTGTAACGACCAACACAGGTTCCCAACCGATTATAACCTTTATCATAACAACTTGGGCAAAGCCCATCCGGAATCATTATCGGCCATAAGGACAAATCATAGCATATTAAATCACATATATATAAAAGCAATGATGCAACCCGAACCCACCTAGATATCCAACCTCTACACACCACCCATACCTGCCAATCACACCGTGGGGATTACTAAATCGACCCTCCATCTGCTATACACCCTCGAAGGCAGTCATTGCAGTCAACTGCTCATCGCCCTTAATACGTGGCATAGCCACCAGATAATGTGACAAGGTCACCGGATACATAATATTGTGACATAAGTCCTGGATAATGTGGTAAAACCACCAGAACACTTCCCCTTTTCATTATAACCCTCGTGCCCATGCAACGTACATAGTATCACAGGTATCATGCTATATGCTTATCCTAAGCCCATACCGAAAACACACACAAGCTTTCATATCAATGATGGTAACCACTGTAAACAAGGGTTAGATATAACTTACCTGAACGAACTGTACCAATGAATGGTACCCTTAGCCATGATTAATCATAATCTTGTTAATACATATTTAATATTATTAACCTATAGGGAAAAAGTGTGGGGTTACACACCTGATAATACTGAGAACCACGCTTTCGATACTAACACTTTCGCTTGCAGGGATCACAGCGATTTGCTTATCCCTTTTCGATGCTGGCCCACAACCTGGTGGCCAATCAAGTACCACAGAAACCGAACATTTCTTGGATCTAGGGGTAGGAACTACCCCTTTCTGTCCTTCACTGGTACTCGCATCCATCGAATATCACTTAATCAGAAACCCGATTAATCGACACATAAAAATCTAAACGAATCACATCTATAACTTAATTGAATATCCTTACCGAAATAGATCCAAATCCCGAAGACTCCTCCTCTGCCTTTGTCGAACCCTTTCTATAACTCCACAATCAGAATAGGCTAACACTAGAAAATATGGCCTTAGGCCGAATGGCATTATTCCTCTTACCTTAACCGATCAAATCCCGAGAGCTTCTCCTTCTAACGTTGACTACAGTAAATCTCAGAACCTGCCTTCATGGTTTCATCCACACAGATAAAAGGGAATTAGAGTCCTTGATTTCATTAATCCATGAAGAAAAAGAGAAAAGAAAATCATCCTAAGGAAAGATCCCTACCACGCAACTCACCCTATTCGGCTTAACAACCACCCTTGAAAATCGACACACCAAAAGAGAATACGAACGATAGATAAAGGATTCAGCTTTGGTCACAGTGATCAGGAAAGGTTCTTTCGACTCTTGAGAATGGAGGAATCGGTACAAAGAAGAAGAGAAAGGGTTATGATTTGGGTGGTTTCAACTTTGGTGAGAAAGAGAAGCGTTCAGCCTTAACAAAAGAGAAGAGAAGGAAAAAAAAAACTTGAAAATGCCAAATGAATTTCGGCACCTACTCTCCCCTACATGACCGAAAATACCATCCCAAGACCCCTCCATTCGGCTAACTCTTCTTCTCTCATCCAAATCCCCTCTTTTCCTCCTACTTAGCTAAAAATTTAAGCTGTTTGACCCAATCTACACTTCATCCATGAAGTGTCCACGGCAACTCCAACTCTTCACTCCCCCTTGACGTAAAAAGGCAACCCCAAAATGCTTCCCTTGCTGCTCGAACCTAGGTCCCTTCTCACTCCCTGAGGCATCACTCTTCTGTGCTCTAAGTAGCGCCTCCCTTACCACTTTACCAATTGAGTTCTTGTGTCATAAGCCACACACTAACCTTCTTAAGGCCTAGCGCTCCTAACTCTTGCCCCTTTCAGCTTAAAGTCAAACATTTTTCTAAGGCTCCTGCCTACACCCCAAGGTTCCCAAAGCCCCCAAAACACATACACACAGCACACAAGCACACTACTACATACATTTTAGTTAAAATGCATAACCCCTAAATCCCGGATATTACATTGAATCTCATACATATACGCATATAGCATAGCATTCAATACCAATAAAATATCATGTACTTTGATTACACATCTCTAGGTTTCTACTAATCATGATCACATTTTTAAATATCTTAGTAACACATTCAACATTATCACTGTAACAGCCCAATTTTGACTCTAATTGGAATAGTGGTTTTGGGACCACAAATTCGAGTCCAAAAATATTTTTAAAATTATTTTCTGTGTTTATTATGTGTGAATTTGTTTGTGTTAAATTTTCGTGACTTAATTTTGTCGTTTAGGTATCCAATTAAAAAAAAGGACTTAATCGCGTAAAATGTAAAAGTTACAAAATATAGTGTAAAGTACTAATTTGATAGTGGATTTTTTAATATGAGGTCCTTAAAGGGAAATTTTCCCATTTTAAAAGTTAGTGGATGACATATGTCAAGATTAACCTTATTATTATTTTATATATTAAAATATAAAGGTTATGTAAGTAATTTATTAATTAAGTTAATAATACAAAATAAAGTCATGAAATAACATTTTGTGTTCATCTTCTTGGTGTTGAAAGTGAAGAAAAAGAAAATAATTAAAACCTAGCTAAGTTCGGCCATCTCCAAGCTTAATTAAATGTTCGCTTTTGTTCAATTTTTGATAATTTTTATGTTTTTGAAATCGTTGCTTTGTGTACTTCAAAACCCATGTCTCAATTTGTGATTTTGATGATGATTTTGTTTTTTTCCACTAATGATACCTTGTGGTTTTTGATGTTTGATGATGAAATATGAAATATATGTATTAGATTAACAAGTTTTGTCTTTGAATTTTTGATAAAATTGAGTAATTTGGACTAAATTACAAAAATATTTTTTTGAGGACTAAAATGTGAAATAAATGAAATATGTGGGCTTGTATGAACACTAGTAAGATTCGACCCTTGTATAGTGTGGTCAAATTTTGTGTATTTTGTGTTCTATGCAAAAAGGACTAAATTGTAAAAAGTGTAAAATATTAGGGGAAAAATTATAATTTGCCCATTTATGTGTTTTTAGGCTAAATTGAATAAAATGGTGTTTAAATAAGCTTAATTTAAATATGTTTAGATCAAGAATTAAAGAAATCATATTTGGATCGGGGAAAGACAAAAGTGGTCGAATAGTCGATTTCACAGTCGTCGACGTCCAAGGTAAGTCAATAAGCATTTAAATGTTGTTATATCTATGAATATATATTTGTTACATAATTGAAATGAGTTATTTGAATTTTTTATGCTATGGTCGAATGTGTACTTGGATAATTTCCTATATTCTAAGCTTGATTCGATCGAGATTCGACGTCCGTAAGCCCTGAACGAACCTCAGGAATAGATAGGCTACATATGTCATGACACAGGATATCCAATATGTGTTATCGTATAAGACCACGTCTGGGACGTTGGAATTGACTTGTGTTTACGTGTAAGACCATGTCTGGGACATTGGCATCGTATTTGATTCGTGTAAGACCTTGTCTAGGACAGTGGCATCGATATGTGATTACATGTAAGACCACGTCTAGGACGTTGGCATTGTACGAGCTTCTGACTATCTGCGTATTCTTTTCAATTTCAAATGGTTCAACAGGCAAGTGTAAGTGAAGGCCAATGTGAAAATCGAGTTAAAAGGACTCAAGTATGTAATTTAAATTGTGTTATGAAAATTAAGGTAAGTTGAATGCTTAATTCACTGTATAAAAGTTAAAGTATGAGTATGTGAATTATGTGTAAGTTTGTAATTTAATGTATTCAGCCAAAGAGTTTTATATATGATTTTGATATTGAGTTTTGTGTAAGCTATTATGAATATTTTTAAGTTAACTATTTGATTTGTATATGAAAAGATTTAATGTTAATTTATATCCATACTTTGTATACGTGATTTGGCTTAATTGGTTCATATTAACTTGCTTATGACTTAATAAGCTTAAATAGCTTACTCTGTGTTTTTCTGTTTACTTCTGTTTTATAGATTTGGATATACGTTACGAGCTCAAGGATCGTCAGCAAGACTATTCACCCTATCGATAGTTTCCTTTGGCATTTTACTAAGTTGAAAATTTGATATATGGCATGTATAGCATAGTAAAAGGTTGAATAGGAATTAAGTACTTTGTATGTAATTAATAGCCATGCGAAGAGGGCCTATCTTCTTTTAATTAATTTCGTTTCTATGTTTATGGTTGATAATGGTCATTGGAAAATAAGTTTATACTTATGCATATGTGATTATGGTATATGTTCATGACAGGTAAGTATGTGTTATGTTTTATTTTAATTTAGACATATTGAACTTGGCTATGGTATTAATATATGTATATTGGTTATGATTTGACTGATGGATTGAATTAGTTAAGAGGTGAACCAAAACCAAATGTATACATATAGATATTTTTGTTGTGGTTAAGTGATATATAAATGTATATTTGTTGTGCATTGTGTGATGGTTTGATTTGTTTATTAGATGGACTAAGGCCGAATGTGTATATATACATATATTGTGGTTGATGTTAAGTGAAACGCTTGTATAGATAATTTTGTGATTATGTGTATTAGTACAATGTGATTTGGTTTTATTATATATATTTTCGAATGTGGAAATTAGGTATAAGGTTATGTTTAGTCAATAAGTCATTGATAATTGAGTTTGTATTAATAAGGTTAAATATTTATGTATTCGGCCATGGTGTGAAATTACGATGGATGATTACATGCAATGCAAATAAATTTAGTTTTGTAATTAGGCTATGAAATTTGTATCGGTAAATGGTAAATGTTAGATGTAATTTTGGTTTGTGAAATAAAGGATATATCTCATGATTAATTGGTTATATAATGTGATAGGAATTTGACTAGGAAATTATGTATGTATTTATATAGATATTCGCTTTACTTGCTTAATATATTTGGTGGTTGTTAATAATTTGTTCTTTATGGAATAGTTGTGAGATTATAGAAAAGTGGTTAATATGTTATATAAGAATATGTGTGTATTGGTTTTGAAAGGTAACATGATTAGGTACATCATTCACTTTTGTAAATGGTTGATATGCTTTATAGATTAACTAAGATGAATTATATAATATTCAAATAGCACATAAAATGAATGACTAGATATGTGGTTTATTTGGTTAATGATATACTAAAATGATTAAGCATATGGTGAGTTGGTATTTATTTAGTAAATGAAATTAAAATATTCAATGTCTTCTTTGTTTGATAAGTATAAGATAATAGTATATGTTAAATTTATAAAGATTAGTATGATTTGATTGAAATAGAAAAATGTGCGACTTTATTCTCTTTGGATGATTCAGGATACAAATATCAACTTTGATTTGAATGTTAAGTATATGAATTGGTATGTTATGTAATGATCATTTTTAATCGTAAATATAGAAATGTGGTCACAAAAATTATGACATGTGTGATATGTATTATACTCAGCTTAGATGTTATGTGTTATATTTTTTAAAAAAATAATATATATGCCTGTTCTGTGTTGTGTCTTATCTGGTAATGCTCTGTAACCCTAGTCCAGTGAGAGATACGGGTTAGGGGTGTTACATTTGATTGGTAGGAAAGCTATGGTTTAGTTGGTTCTAAGACTACCATAGCATATGTGGGTCTAGCTATACATGCCATATTAAATCTACGATTGTGTGATATATCCCGACTCTAACAAAGATTGTTTTGATGAGATAGATAAGTTTTCCAACTTAGCTAATTCTGATAGTACAGAAGTAAATATTCAAATATCTGAGTGGAAATGTGTTGATGATGAGTTGAGACTCATAAAGGTAAGAATCAAATTGTATGACATGTTGATATTGAAAAATGTTGTAACTATTTGAGCATATGAGATATGATATTTGAGTTATAATTGCTATCTAACATGCTCTGATTGTGAAATAGTGAATTGAGTTGACATATGAACAATGTGTTAAGAATAAAAGTGATTAATAGGAAAAGTTTTTTAAATGATTTGAAAATGTGAAATTAGTAATGAACCGACTATTTGTGATAGTATGTATTACGTACAATTATGTGAGAATTAAATTTGAGGCTTCACTACCCTCACCCCCTTATCAGAAAAATGTTACAATTTTATTATAAGAGTTGGAATGAATAAGCTCATGAGAGTAGAGTTATAGAAATCCATGTTTGAAAGATTAGTAAGGTGGTCAGAAAGAAGAATGAATCAGCAAATGAAGACAATACTAAAAAAGATATTGGACAGCTCTGAAAACTATTCAGATTATGCACAGACATTGTTAAAGAATAAGTTAACTCTAATTAAATGACTTATTCAGGTATGTTATCTAAAGAAAGTTTTATTGTATGAGAACCTTAGCTAAACATATTAATAGACGAAAGCATTATTGATCTATTTGTGTTATATTCGATATTGTTATGTCTTTCTTTAATAAATTATTCCATTGTGTGGATATGAAAGTCGACGGTAAAATCTGTATGAGGCTAATATCCTGTTTCTACTGGCTATTGCTCTGTTGAATATACGTGAAAATTATATTACTTCTGTTACAGTGGATTTCAGTATTTATGAGTGACATTGTTCTTTCTGGAAATTTCTGGGATATCATCGAACTAATATTATTTTATATGAGTTTTAATTTTTAGATATTCTGTGTAACTCAAAATGTTAAAATTTTGTTGTTCCGGTATTTTTATGATTCCATGTGATTATCTGCAAGATATTTCTATTTGACAGAGATGACTATGCCTATTACAATTATAATTTTTGGCTTGAAATGTGAGAGTACAGCGGTACCTTCTTCAGAGTTATAGAAGATGTGTTTCTACAATGGTTGTTATTTAAATCATATTTGATTCCTTTCTGTGTTCAGATACTTCATTAACAGCTGGGATAATATTCATTATAGGATTGAGACATTGTTCCTAATAAAGGTCAATGATTTCTATATGGTTAAAGTGATTTTGTATTAATCTAGAGTTTTGATGATTAATATATGAGACAGCTTTATTATAAACTCTTTTCTAGTTCTCGTGAAGGTTCAACAGTGATAAAATTTAAAATGATAGAAGATCAAGATTAATTTGTATAATGATATGTCTGGGGTCATCCTTCTAATGAGAATAAAGATTTTTTTGAAAAGACCGATTCAGTAGTTAGTATGATTTGAATTATTTGATTGAAAAGTTAATTGCGATATATGTGTTTTAATTTATCTATGAACTGGAAATAAACTTTGAACGTACATGTATGACTTGAAGGATAGATTGAAATAAGAATTTGCATTCTTAAAGACTCTGATGTACTAAAGACTGTTTTTCAAATGAGGTATGGACACCATAAGTTTCTAGTTATGCCTTTCGGACTTACTAATACATCTACTATTTTCATGGATTTGATGAATCAAATTTTCAGACAGTATCTAGATCAGTTTGTGGTAGAGTTATAGATGATATCTAATCTACTCCTGAGATGAAACCGAGCATGCCAAGCATCTGAAACTTGTTCTACAGACTTTGCGAGATAAAAAGTTGTATGCAAAGTTTGGTAAATGTGAGTTCTGGTTACATGAAGTCAGTTTTCTGGGCCATGTTGTATCAACATCAGGCATCAGGGTTGATCCAAGTAAGATTTCAGCTATACTTGACTGGAAAGCTCTGAGAAATGTGTCTGAAGTTCGAAGCTTTTTGAGATTTGCTGGTTATTACAGATGATTCTTGAAAGGTTTCTCCATGATTGCTACACCGATGAAAAAACTATTACTGAAAGATGATAAGTTCGAGTGGTCAGAGAAGTGCCAGAAAAGTTTTGATCAGTTGAAAGCTGTTTTGACTGAAGCTCCAGTGTTAGTTTAGCCTGAATTGGGTAAAGAATTTTTCATTTATAGTGATGCATCTTTGAGTGGCCTGGGTTGTGTTTTGATGTAGGAAGGCAAGTCATAGCATACGCTGAAGCCATACGAAAAGAATTATCCGACACATGATTTGAAGTTAGCAGCTATTGTGTTCGCATTAAAAATTTTGCGTCACTATCTGTTCAGTAAGAAATGTCATGTTTATTCTGATCACAAAAGTCTGAAGTATTTAATGACTCAGAAATATCTGAATTTGAGCCAACATCGATGATTAGAGTTGTTAAAGACTACGAGCTAGTGATTGACTATCATCCAGGAAAGGCTAATGTTGTTGTTGATGCTTTAAGTAGAAAATCATTATCTACTTTATGTGCAATGAATGTGTATATGGTTATATCTGATGATGGTTTGATAATAGTCAAATTAAAAGCAATATTGTTATTTGTTCAACAAATTTGTGATACTTAGAAAGTTGACAATTAATTGTTAGCAAAGCGAGCTCAATATGAAACGAATATTGCATCTGAATTCCTAGTTGATAGAAATGATTGTTTGAGGTACAGAAACTAAATATCTATTCCGAGAAATTTAGAGTTAATTTAGATAATTTTGAACGAAGCTTACAGCAATCAGTTATCTATTCATCCTGGTAGTACAAAAAATGTATAATGATCTGAAACAGTTCTATTGGTGGCTTGGTATGAAATGAGACATATCTAACTTTGTTTCAAAATGCTTAGTCTGTCAGTAAGTAAAAGTGTAACACCCCTAACCCTTATCTGTCGTCGGACATAGGGTTAAAGGCATTATCGGATAGCTAGAAAGCATATACGGACGTTACATTCATTCAATTACCAATCGTAACAGAAATGTCCCTTAAATAGGTCAAAGAGACCCTAACCATGCTTTAAAGTAGGGTCGGGACTAAACCGAACACTTACGGAATTGCTCAGAAATTTAAAACTTTTCTAGGTTATGCAGGACACACACCCGTGTGGGCAGCCCGTGTATCTTCTAGGAACACCAGACACACCCATTTGTCTTGGCCGTGCCAAGTCAAGACTTGTATATTGACTTTTCCACACGGACACTAGGTACGCCCGTGTACCATGGCCTGTGCTCTTAGGCCATCTATTGACTAAATCACACGGCTACCAAGCACGCCCGTGTGCCATGGCCGTGCACTCTTTAAATAGATACTGCCAATTACCCACAGCCATTATGTACGCCTGTGTTCAATAGCCGTGTCGGCAAAACATGTCATTTGCAAGGACAAAATGGCACCCTTACTTGGGTCATACCCACAAGCAATGTTCCAATTCATTTGATGTACAATTAACAACCAAAGACATATTCAATGATCAAAAAATCTTTACATTCAACCTCATTTCTAAACATGTTAGTTGCTTACCAATTTGCACAACTAAAAATACATATACAAACAATCATGGTTCATCCATATTTGCTTTTCATATACTCCCTTCTTTGATCAAACATGCAAACTCACATTTCATCCATATACTTACCATTAACTTAACCAATTCATAGTTACGAAGCCATACCAAAACATACACCATATTTCATATTTACTGAAGCATATTATCAACATTATGTAGACACATCTCATGCCTAATTATACACTTTTCAATCATAACCAAAACATCTAGCCTATCATGCCATATGTAGCTATGTACACATTTCAAAAGTACCAAAATGAAGTTGAGAAGTGTGATGACGATCCTTGACGGTCCCCGAGCCTTCAATAGCTTTGACTATCTATAACACAAAGAAAACACACATAGAGTAAGCTTTCAAAAGCTTAGTAAGCCATATACAAATAAACTTAACTTATAATTTACTTATTCAATTTAATGGAATGTCATTTATAATTCTCATAGCAAAGTCATCCCATATTCATTAGCTCATATAATTAGCCATATAATACCAAAATTCTTCAATTCAAATATCATATTCACACATAACTTATTCAGGCATATGTCGCATATTAACTCATCATTCCATTTCACATATTCATCATAATAAGTTCATATAGATACTTACCTTTTATGCACACTTAGTGTACATATCAAACATACCTGATACGGATATACAAATCATATAGTCGTTTATTGCCAACATCCCAGATGAGGTCTTGCATGAAATCAGATATCGATACCTATGTCCCAGACAGGGTCTTACACGTAATCAGATATCAATGCCAATGTCCTAGACAGGGTCTTACACGAAATCAGATATCGATGCCACTGTCCCAGACAGGGTCTTACACATAATCAGATATTGATGCCACTATCACAGATAGGGTCTTACACGTAATCAGATATCGATGCCACTATCCCAAGTAGGGTCTTACACGTAATCAGATACTGATGCCACCGTCCCCAACAGGGTCCTACACGAAATCAGATATCAATGCCACTGTCCTAGAAAAGGGTCTTATACATAATCAGATATCGATGCCACTGTCCCCGATAGGGTCTTACACGTAATCAGATATCGATGCCACTGTCCCCGACAGGGTCTTACACGTAATCAAATATCGATGCCATTATCCCAGATAGGGTCTTACACGTAATTAGATACCGATGCCACTGTCCCAGACAGGGTCTTACACGTAATCAGATATCGATTCCACTGTCCCAGATAGGGTCTTACACGTAATAAGATATCGATGCCACTATGCCTGATAGGGTCTTACACGTAATCAGATATCGATGCCAGTATCTCAGACAAGGACTTACACATAATCAAGTATCGATGCCATTGTCCTAGATAGGGTTTTACTCGATTCAATACGATGCCAATGTCCCAAACATGTTCTTACACGTAAATCTCATATCGATGCCAACATCGTAGACGTGGTCTTACACGAAAATCTCATATCAATGCCAACTTTCCAGACATAGTCTTACATGAAAATATCGAATCAATGCCAACGTCCCAGATGTGGTGTCACATGACAAACAAAACAGACACCTATGTCATGACATAGCTAATCCTATTTATTCCTAGGTTCATACAGAACTTCTCAGACATTATCACTATGTTGATCATATCTCAAAATTCATGTACACATCATCTCATACACATTGTTCGTTATCAATGTCACATGAACATACATAATTCAATACAAATATGTTTATTTGCATAATGACTTACCTCAGATTTGGATATTCGTTTGGACTCGATTATTCAACTACTTTCATTTTCCCGCGATCTAATTTCGTTTTCTTCGGCTCTTGATCTATACATATTCAAATGTAATCCATTTATTTACCAACACATTCAATTAAATTAAAGAACACATATTTATGTCAATTTGCAAATTGCCCTCATATTTTTACATTTGTACAATTTAGTCCCCAATTCACAAAATCACCATATACTCATGCTTAGCCGAATATTTATATATCCCATACAAGTCCATACATTTCATCAAATTCATAATTTAGTTCCTTAAATTCCTATTTTCATAATTGAGTCCAAAATATTCAAATTCAACAAAACTCCAAATACAAACTATGATATTCATATACCTCTATTTCATATTTCACTATAAAACATCACAAATCTCACCATTTCATCAATGGCATATTTCACAAATACCATAAATTCTCAAATTTATAATACGGGCTTGATAGTATACTAAGCAACAATCTCAAAAACATAAAATCATCAAAATTTAAAGTCAAAACATACATTAATTTAGCCAAATTATAGCTGATAAACCGTAAAAGTAACATATTTTAATCCCACATTTAGTATGCTTTTGGATGAATTTATCCTCGACTTATGTAAAAAGGTGCTCTTAATCCTTTCTTTTCATGTCTTAAACTCAGGAGAACATCTAAGGATAAAAAGAACGTAAAACGGGCTTAATACGGACCAAATTGGGCCAACCCAAGAAGTCGACACTGCCTAGGCTTTATTCCACACGATCGTGCCTTGCTATCCACCTAGAACACGGCCTGTGACCAATTTACACGGTTGTGTCTCATCGATAAAAGGCCCAACACGGCCTATCCCCGATCCGTATGGCTGTGCCCCAATTGACAGACCCGAAGCATGGCCTGACCCTTGACTTGCACAGGCATGCCACAGCCGTGCCTAAATCAACAGAATAGAGACACGGGCTGAGCCTCAATTTACACGGGCGTGCCTTAGCCGTGCCCCCACCGCGGGAAAGAGCAATTTCACTCAGAATAGGATGCTTGAAGCCCAAGAAATGCAATCCTAAGTCTACTCAAACACTTAGGATGAATTGTACCTGAATTGTGAGTACTTATGAGACAAGTAAAGCATCCCAAAGTATATAAAAACACCCCAAGGCGGCTACTCAAGGGGGGTCAATCATTGAGCAGAGTTTTCTGCCAAGCCTTTCTCATTTAGGGATTGTCTCGAAGATAGCCAATTGATCCATCTCGAAGAGTCAGAGCTCTACTCAAGACTAAGGATCTCCTCTTCAATTCCTTCAGGGGGTTTTAGGGATTTCTTATGTTTTGTTTTATCTTTTCTCTTGAGATGTTTTCTTATTTAGTTATGAACTAAACCCCTCAGATACCTAAAGGGGATGAAACCTATGATGGATTTTGTTATTTAATTCTTTCGGTTTATATGATAAATACTTAGTTTGTTCTTAATTATGTTGTTTAAATTTATCTGATGTGCTTAGGTGGAGGAGGAATAGACCCTCCCTAAGAGTAGATCTAGCATAATTAAGCGGAGTTGATCAGGCGCCTAGAGATAGGGTTACGAGATTTTGTCAGATTAGGGTGAAACCTAATATGGGAGTCCATTGATCAATTTAACGCTTCCTTAGGGGGTTATTATAAGAGAACGTGAGTTCCACAAATTAACCTAAGGTTAGACGTTATTCGCTTCGAGAGAAGGTTTGATATAGGTTAGGGAGTCTCACGGATCAAGCTAAGTAAAGAAATCATATGAATTGAAAAGGTAGATAATAAGTGAAGTCATAGGTTGATTCTTCCCGAAGGTATCGTCTTTATCAATTGAGTTTTCTTCAAAGTCTTTTCCCAAAGTTTCATTTCTTTTGTCTTTGCATTTAAGTTTAAAGTATTTCATTTGTTTTAGATTAATAAACCAATCACTCCATATTTTTGGCTAAATAATAGAAAGAAAGTGAGTAGTAGTACTTTTAGGTTCCTTGGGTTCGATAAGATATTCTTACTTGAGCTATACTATTGTTCGATAGTTGCGCTTGCCTCTATCATTGTCGCAGTCAGTCTACAGGTTTGATCGCTCTTCTATAAATATTAAAACTAAACTGTTTTGCAGTGATCAAGTTTTTGGCGCCGTTGCCATTGAAAACTGTCAAAAAGAACGATAGAGGTAAAACTCGGAGAGGTTATTTCTCCGAACAGTGCAATTCCGGTTAGGGGTTATGTTACGTCAATTAAGCATTCCCCAATTTGGCATAGCTCTCGGCCTTTATACAGACAAATTTAGAGAGGAGAATAACCTCCCCGAGTTAGACCGAGAACTCCCCAGCAATCCCCTTAATCGTTGGCATAGCCTAGCACCCACCACGAATTCTTGCAACCCTAGTCGATCGAAGGCAACAGCCCTTTGCCCACCCCTGAGATATATCCACGCCATTCTAGCCCACACTATCATAGGTCGACGCGAAAGCACCGGCGTGGTAAACAAGCATGATGTTTACTACTTATCGTACATGTCAGAGGGGGACGTTTTTGATTTTGCATACTTTATCGCCTGTACTATTCAGCACCAAACAGAGCCACACAAAAGGGATTCTATCAATGGGGCCATACATCACTAGGCTGGCTCGATATTTCAACCTCCTAAACACCGATGATCAGATCACCTCCCTCACACTGATAGGTAACATGGTACCTCAAGGCATCCAAACGATGCTACACATGGGGATGATTAAACATCATCGAGGGACCGACCCCCCTCAATATCGATTAGCGACATCCACAGATGAGGGGGAGCCCAAGGACCTTATTGACAATGTCCCACCAGCTCCAAGACAGCAGCCATCCCATGCAGTAACATCATGGGCAGATATCTCTGCACGCCTCGACCAATTCGAGCAGTACTTCATTGACAACACTCGACGTTTTGATGGGATAGAGGCCACCCTCGACCAAATAAGCCAACACCTTCACATCTCATCAACAGCCCCACCACCTAATCCAGACGATGAGAAGGACCTTTGAGTCCCTTTAATTATCTAAATTTTATTGTCTTATTTTTAGCGTTATTTTTAATTCTATTTTTCCTTTATTATCATAATTTGCTACTTTTCTTCATTGAAAACTTTTATTATTACTTATATAATCTTCAACGTATTCCTAACATTTATTTATCTTACACCCCCAAAACATCTAACTGATGACTTCGTAGTTTCGATCACACATTCTACATACACGAATAAATCACTAGGAGTAATTCACTAATACATAAGTCATCTTCCATCCCGAACACTACCAACTCCCGAAAATCATCCAAAATTCAGGAAGTGGAACTCTATCCCTCTCTTGTGATCTTATATTAATTGCTATTCATCTATCTTTGTACATTGAGGGCAATGTACATCTTACGTGTGGGGGTAATAGTGCCTAACTTGTTTTATAATTCTCAAACCCTGAAATTAGTCTTGATCTTAAGTATATTTCTCATATTACTAATTAGGATGAAATTTCTAATGATTTATGATTTTTATTGATATGTTTTAATGTAGTCATAGTTAATTGTGCACTGGCAATTAAATTTGAAGAATACTAGAGAATCGAGCATGATAAGTCTACTTTCTAAAATTAAAAGTGATAGGTTGTTGAATCTAATTTGAGTATCACCTTGAAGTTCAAAATTTATAAGGATTGATGTCAAAACACCCATAATTTTTGTGAGATTTTGAGCCTTATAGAGCATATACCCTTTTTCATGCTCACTTTAATTGATTATAAGTGTGTCAACTATGAACTGTTATTCTAGAACTTGCCTCGTTTATACATGTCGAGACCACATTAATGATTTAATACACTGAGATGATAAAGGCAGCTAGGTTTTAACCCGTTCACTATACTAAAAAGCCTACCCATACAAATTAACCCCTAGTGAACCCCATTGAATCCTAACAACCTTTTTATTGACTCACCCACTAATATTAACCCAAAATCCCTTGGTATTTGTTATCAACATTCCTTTGTCTACCCCTTTATCGAGAATTGACTTGATCAATTGCCGAATTAGGCTATTTCAAAGTTCCTTCTATTATGTTTATTTTAGTTTGTTCTTAAAAAAAAATCCAAGTATATTCAATATTAGTAGTAAATAAAAGAGCTTAGAGCATTTAAAACCCCAATTGTTAAAGAAAAAGCTCGTATTAAAGTATTATAAAAAATACTCCTTATTATAGAGTAATTATCAATAGTAATATTAGTAGTTTTCATTCGAAGTCAATATTCATATTTAAGTTTAGTATTTCTAGTTAGGCAATTTGTCAAGATAGTCTCGATTATAAGCTCTAATTTACCCTTTATCCACACCTTTTAACCCTAGCCCCATTACAACCCTGATTAATGACCTTTTGATCTATGTATCATCTTATATACAGTGGTGGAGATTTGATTTTCAGGCAAGCTTATGGGATTAACTTTTCAGGTTCGATTTAGAGTGCTTATTCTTGAACCTTAAACACTTTTGAGTAATTTGAGTGAATCTGTAGTGAGGATGTCGGTCCTTGTCAGTTTTGTATCAAAGGTAATTATTTAGATAAGGGGAGACACCTATGTTTTCATGCTACAAAATCATGACTTATCTTGTTTGAATCTTTAGGGCTGTTTGAATTAAATTATCCACCTATAAATTATCTATTAATTATGATGAGGCATTATTAATAGGAATTATGAATTGTGGGAAGTTCGTTTTAATTGTAAGTTGAGAATTTTGCTTGAGGATAAGCAAAAGCTTAAGTGTGGGGGTATTTGATAAACCGTAAAAGTAACATATTTTAATCCAACATTTAGTATGCTTTTGGATGAATTTATCCTCGACTTATGTAAAAAGGTGCTCTTAATCCTTTTTTTTTTCATGTCTTATACTCAGGAGAACACTTAAGGATAAAAAGAACGTAAAACGAGCTTAATACGAACCAAATTGGGCCAACCCAAGAAGTCGACATGGCCTGGGCTTTATTCACACGACCGTGCCTTGCTATCCACCTAGAACACGGCCTGTGACCAATTTACACTGCCATGTCTCGTCGATAAAAAGCCCAACACGGCCTATCCCCGATCTGTATGGCTGTGCCCCAATTGACAGCCCCAAAGCACGGCCTTACGCTCGACTTGCACGGGCGTGCAACGGCCGTGCCTAAATCAACAGAATAGAGACACGGGCTAAGCCTTAATTTACACGGGCGTGCCTTAGCCCTGCCCCTGCCACGGGAAAGAGCAATTTCACTCAAAATAGGATGCTTGAAGCCTAAGAAATGCAATCCTAAGTCTACTCAAACACCTAGGACGAATTATACCTGAATTATGAGTACTTAGGAGACAAGTAAAGCATCCCAAAGTCTATAAAAACACCCCAAGGCGGCTATTCAAGGGGGGTCGATCATTGAGCAGAGTTTTCTGCCAAGCCTTTCTCGTTTAGGGATTGTCTCGAAGATAGCCAATTGATCCATCTCGAAGAGTCGGAGCTCTACTCAAGACGGAGGATCTCCTCTTCAATTCCTTCAGGGGGTTTTAGAGATTTCTTATGTTTTGTTTTATCTTTTCTCTTGAGATGTTTTCTTATTTAGTTATGAACTAAACCCCTCAGATACCAAAAGGGGATGAAGCCTATGATGGATTTTGTTATTTAATTCTTTCGATTTATACGATAAATACTTAGTTTGTTCTTAATTATGTTGTTTAAATTTATCTGATGTGCTTAGGTGGATGAGGAATAGACCCTGCTTAAGAGTAGATCTAGCATAATTAAGCGTAGTTGATCGGGCGCCTAGACATAGGGTTACGAGATTTTGTTGGATTAGGCTGAAACCTAATATAGGAGTCCATTGATCGATTTACTGCCTCCTTAGGGGTTATTATAAGAGAACGGGAGTTCCACTAATTAACCTAAGGTTAGACGTTATTCGCTTCGAGAGAAGGTTTAATATAGGTTAGGGAGTCTCACGGATCAAGGTAAGTAAAGAAATCATATGAATTGAAAAGGTAGATAATAAGTGAAGTCATAGGTGGATTCTTCCCGAAGGTATCGTCTTTATCAATTGAGTTTTCTTCAAAGTCTTTTCCCAAAGTTTCGTTTCTTTTGTCTTTGCATTTAAGTTTAAAGTATTTCATTTGTTTTAGATTAATAAACCAATCACTCTATATTTTAGGCTAAATAATAGAAAGAAAGTGAGTAGTAGTACTTTTAGGTTCCTTGGGTTCGATAAGACATTCTTGCTTGAGCTATACTACTATTCAATAGGTGCGCTTGCATCTATCATTGTCGCAGTCAGTCTACAGGTTCGATCACTCTTTTACAAATATTAAAACTATACTATTTTGTAGCGATCAAGTTTTTGGTGCCGTTGTCGGGGAACTCCTAAAATATTAAGAAAACTCTATTTCTATTACTTTAGCCATTTTTTTAATTTTTTTATTATTTCTCTTATTTTTATACATATATTTTTATTTTTCTAAATTTCTTCCTTTCTTTTTACAACAGGTACATCTAGTTTATGACTAGAAGAAATCCGATAGGCCCATTAGAATACGAAAGTGACATTGAAGCTACAGCTCGCAGAAATCGCAGAGAAATTAGACGAGCCCTAGACTATCACAGAGGAGAACAACAAGGATCCAATCCTACTGAAGGGTTGGACGAAAACAATCCACTGCCAAATGTGTAAGAACAGAATGCTCCGTGTACTATATATGATTATGCTGAACCTAATTTAACAGGAGCAGAATCTAGTATTGTTAGGCCCACTATAACTGCTAATAATTTTGAATTAAAGCCTAACACAATACAAATGATTCAGCAATTTGTTCAATTTGATGGTTTGCAGGATGAAAATCCAAACACTCATATATCTAATTTTTTAGAATTCTGTGATACCTTCAAAATAAATGGCGTTTCTGACAATGCCATACGTCTTTGGTTATTTTCTTTTTCATTAAGGAATAAAGCAAAGCAGTGGTTGAAGTCGTTACCACGAGGGTCAATCACCACATGGGATCAAATGACCGAAAAGTTTCTTTTAAAATATTTTCCACTAGCCAAAACGGCCAAATTTAGGAATAATATATCTTCTTTTGTACAGAATGACACAGAAACATTATATGATGCATGGGAAAGATATAAGGATCTCCTAAGGAGATGCCCACACCACGGATTATCTATGTGGCTTCAAGTCCAAACTTTTTACAATGGTGTGAATTCTCCAACAAGGCAAATGATTGATTCATCAGCCGGTGGAACTCTGAATAATAAAACTCCTAAAGCGGCTTACGATTTTATTGAAGAGATGTCGTTAAACACTTATCAATGGCAAATTACAAGGGCTAAACCAACAAAATTAGCCGGAGTTTTTAACATAGACGTAGTGACAATGTTGTCAACACAAATGGAGTTAATGAATAAAAAGCTTGATAATTTATGTTCTTCACAGGTACATCCAGTCATGCAATGCGAAGCGAGCGGGAATGTGGCAAATTCTGAGTACCCACCATACCAACCAGGAGCAGAAAACTAGTAGACAAACTATATAGGTAACAATTTCAGAGCTAACAATAATCCTTATAGTAACATTTACAATCCAGGTTGGAAAAACCACCCAAATTTTTTGTGGGGAGGACAAGGAAATCAAAGTCAGCAACCTCTTCCAAATTACCAAAATCAACCTTATCCACCGGAAAAGAAGCCGAGTCTTGAAGAGATGTTGAAAAGTTCATGGCGCATACGGATGCCCGTCTCCAAAGAAGCGATACAACGCTTGATAACCAAGGAATATCGATCAAAGAAATCAAGGAACAAGTCGGGGAAATCACTAGGTTAGTGGGACAACTTACAAAGTTTGTTTCAGAATGACAACAAGGACGTCTACCAAGCAACACAGAAATAAATCCAAAAGAACAGATACAAGCCATCACATCTCAAGAGGATACAAAGGTAGTCAAGCCCACCCCAGTACAAGAAACTAAGGAAGAAACAGGTAAAATAGAGGTAGCACAAGAAAAATCGGTAATTAAAGAGTACCACCCTCGAATATCTTATCTCGAATCATTGAAAGGAGATGATTTAGAGGAACAATTCGGTAAGTTTCTAAAACTTCTAAAGAAATTACACATTAACTTACCTCTTCTTAAAGCTCTTTTTCAGATGCCCGATGCAAGGAGATTTTTAAGATAGCTCTTAACAAACAAATGCAAAATAGATGAAGAGCACCATGTGGAACTTAATGCAACATGCTCAGTAATGCTACAAAATCGACTACTGTAGAAATTAAAAGATCCAGGGAGTTTTATGATTCCATGTTTAATTGGTAGTTTAACTATTGATAATGCGTTAATGATTTAGGGCAAGTATAAATGTCATGCCGTATAATCGCTTAAATGACTAGATCTAGGGAAGCCCAAACAAACTAGGATGAGTATCCAACTAGCTGATAAAACTGTTAGAATTCCTAGGGGCATTATTGAAGGTGTTCTAGTAAAAATCAATAAATTCGTTTTCCCAGTAGATTTTGTTGTTTTAGAAGTGGATAAAGAAAATTCAGTCCCTTTAATTTTAGGAAGACCTTTTCTTGCAACTGCCAAGACTAAAATTGATGTTGCCACAGAAGAACTCATACTTCGTGTAGGAGATGAATCAGTCAATCTTTAAGCTCTCAACTCAGCTAGAACCATAAAAGATGAAGGTAAGAAAGTCATTTCAATAGAAAATCAAAATATTCAACCTCAATCATAGGAAACATCACGAAGCATCAAAACTAAGCCAACACAAAAGCGTACGATCAACAATTTAGAAGAGTAGAAGCTATACACCAAAGAAAAACCGAATCCACACAAAGTAAAACCTAAGGAACCACCAGAAGAGCTCATAGGAACATCAAATCACTTTAAAATAGGAGACCAGGTGCTGTTAGACAAAGTCGATCTTCACATCACTGCAACAAACTTGAGGACAAAGGGAGAAATTCTTCCCAAGGTACACGAAATCTTCCCCCACAACACAGTCGAGGTAAGTAACCCAAAATTTGATAAATTCAAGGTAAATGCTTCTCGACTCCAACTTTGTCATAAAAATAAAATCGCAAGCATGAGGGAAGATATTCAAACCTTTAAACCTCCCTAAAATTTTTAAATATGAGGATAGTCTAGCTTAAGACTATAAACGAGCACTTCTCGGGAGGCAACCCGAACATTAACACTATTTATTTTCAAATTTGTTTTCAGTTTCTTGTCTTTCCATCTTTCTTTCCGAAGTATTTGTTAACACAAAAGTGTAGATTTCCAGACCACACGGTCTTACACACGGCTGTGTCCGTGGTCGTGTGGACCACCAGAAACCCCACACTAACAAGAGTAAGGCCGTGCGAGTCATTCCAACCACTCCCCGACCTCACGAGTCCAACCACCCTAAAGCATGGGGACTGACAAAAATAGCACGGCCGTGCCCCCACAACCGTGTTAAGATACTGACTTATTTAGCACGAGAAGGCCACGCCCGTGTAGTCCAACCGTTCTCCTATACTGATTTTTTAGGAACGTGCGTGCAAACCAACAAAACGGGCGTGGAAGGACAACACACCCCACAACACGGTCGTGCGATAAAGTCGTGTGAATCGACACACCTTCGGTACACAGGCATGGGAACATGCCAGATTTGAAATCCTATTTAAATCCCGCAGCTCGTACTCTCTGTCCCATCTTCTTTCTTATTCCTTCTCTCTTTTTTCTTTCAAATTTTTCTTCCTATTCATAGAAAAGATCCAAGACACTTAAGTAACACAAAGATCATGCAGAAGAAACGTAAGCATCATCTCCTCAGAGGAGACCTCAACATGAGTTCATGCCGGCAGCTTCACTTAATTGACATTCTAAGGGTCTCGAAAACCTTTTCGGTTCTATTTTTCTTTTCTCGTCTCCTTTATTTTCCTTATCTTTACTTATTTCCTACTTAAATTAACTTATTTCATATTAGTTTCTTGGTTTTAGTTTCTAAAGGCTGCTTGGAAATCACGTACCACAGCCTTCGAGGATACACCCACTTCGCAAACCATCCAACAATAAGGACTCCTTAGTCCATTAGTCTTTTCTTTCAATTTCAATTTTCTTCTTAGTCTCCTTCTTTTTATTTACTTAATCTTTAAATATATTATTAGTATATTATTATTTCTCTAGATCTCTTGACTATATCTTCATAGGCTACCCAATTTCATCATCTAGCAAATTGCTTTTCGATAGCCACTCCACCAGGCCCATAGAAAACACCATCACTGCCACCAAAGACGCCAGGAATCATCCAAATTTTAGGGAGTATTACTTTCCCCACTTATCTTTTTGATTTGGCACATAAATTTCATTATCTATATTTGTACATTGAGGACAATGTACATCTTAAGTGTGGAGGTAATAGTGCCTAACTTTTTGCATAATTCTCAAATCCTAAAATTAGTCTTGATCTTAAGTATATTTCTCATATTACTAATTAGGATGAAATTTCTAATGATTTATGATTTTTATTGATATTTTTTAGAGTAAGTCATAGTTAATTGTGCATTGATAATTAAATTTGAAGAATACTAGAGAATCGAGCATGATAAGTCTACTTTATAAAATTAAAATTGATAGGTTGTTGAACCTAACTTGAGTATCACCTTGAACTTTAAAATTTATAAGGATTGATGTCAAAACACCCATAATTTTTGTGAGATTTTGTGTAACATCCTGAATTAGGGGTTGTTTGCAATTTAATTATTTTTCCCATGTGTGTGCTTGAAGAAATATGTATCCTATGATTGCTTGACATGTTCTAGGGTCTAGTCATAACCCCGGGCTAGGTCTGACTTAAGGCTAGAAATTTCTTTTAGTGCTTAAGAGGAGGGAGCTAGGTGAAGAGAGGGGTTAAGAAATTTTAATTGGGAAGGGAGACACAAGAACTACCCTAGTAAAATGGCAAGGAGGTGCCACTAGGGTGTTAGAGGGAGAGTGACGCCACATACGGTAAGGGAGAACCTGTGTTCGAGTCGCAGCTGCTTACTCTTTTTCACGCCACAGCTAAGGAGAGGAGTGCTCAGGTGGGACTCTCCTGATGGATGAGGATTAAGAGATTGGAATTCAAATAAGGATGTAGATAAGAGGAATTGAGGAGTTTGAACTGCATCAGGCTCCCTTGGAAGAGTTGGCCGAATAGTGGATTGTGGGCAAGGGGGCTATCGGTTTTAGGGAGTTTTAGTATAGTCGAATGCCCCTAGACTCATTTGTTGTTGTTTTTTCTTTCTTTTCTCCAAATACCTAAATAAACTTCCATCACCCTCATCTCCCTCTTTTCTTTTTAAAACTTTGAAGTCAATCACCACACTCATCTTGTCTTTCTCTCAAGCTCATTGTCTAATCTCTTCTCTTCGCCATACTTTGTGCCAAACCTCCAAGTTTTCCTCTTGTCTTGTTTTGGCCGAATAGCAACAAGGGTGGATTCTCTTGGTTTCTTCATTAAACGGTTTGAGAAAGGGTAAGTGTCTTGGCGAATACCCTTTTATTCCTTTTCTTTTCTCGTCGACTCACATAGGTACCTAACCCTTGTTGGAAACTAATTTTTCCTAGGATTTTGGGATTAAAAGTCGAATCTAATCCTCTTCTTTTGGAGTGTGCCGATATTTGGTGGGTGGAAGTTTAATCATTGACTAAGGTAAGGAGATGTCAACTCTTTTGGTTTCAAATTTTTGTCTTGGCCGAATGGCCTTTAGATCTCTACTGAAGTGATAAAATCGATTGTAGGGGAGGCCATTACCGAATTCAAAGAGCCTTCGGGTTTTGGTGGTCGATCTAGGTGAGCGTATTTATATTTTAGAACCTAATCCTTAATTGATTAAAAGCCGAGGGCTAATTTTTGAAGTGTGCTAGTGTAGCCGAATACAAGGAGTACTTGGTGTGTGTTTTTGGGATTTGGTAGGAGACCAAATCGGCACTAAGGTAAGAGATCAAACTTGGGCGATTCATCCTTCGGGATTATCAGTATATCCGAATGGCTATTAGATCTAAAGGTTTGGGTGTTTGCCGATTGTAGGAGCAATACGGGAATACGTTTCGGGATTTTGTGATAACGCATAGATTTGAGATTTCTCTTTAGATCTTCAGTTAAACAGGTGTGTAAAACTCTTACACACTTATTAGTTGGCATTGCTTATTATGTTACACTTAACTTTTGTGATAATGATTTGCCTTGTGGGCTTGTGCATGGATCCCGGGTAAGTCGCTTGTGACTTTAAATATGTTATATGAATGACATGATAGTTAAGATGCTATGCCATGATTTATATGTATAGTTTATGATAGTTTGTTAATCATGTTGTGAGCATGTTGACAATGGGATTGAAGAGAGGAGGGGGAATATTCTCTATGGACTGTCACTAGTGGTTTTGACCACAAGATGGGTTGGCCCCATCAGTTTAATTGTGACTTCGGTCACCAGTGGTTTTGACCACACCGTTAATATAAATCGTGACTATGTCCCAGTGGTTTGGTACCACCAGTGGTTTTGACCACATATTAATAATTGTGACCTATGGTCATCAGTGGTTTTGACCACATGATGGGTTGGCCCCATCACTTGATTTGTGACTCCAGTCACCAGTGGTTTTGACCACCAGTGGTTTTGACCACACGGGGTAGTTAAAGGAGTATGGATGGTTAGTTTTGGGTTGCATGTTTGCATGTTTTACTAATATTTTGTGTATGATTTTGGATTTTCTGGTTAGGGATTTATACACTGAGTCTTGGTGACTCACCCCTTCCCATATCATTTTGCAAATGAGTAGATCGCGGAGACAGAGCCGGAGAGGACTCAAGGCGGCCATGCTGGTTCTTCAGATTTGGAATTTTACTTAGCACAGATTAAGTTTATTTTTTACTAAATTTTGATTTGGGTTGTAATAAGGCCGCTAGTTATTATTTTGGATGTTCAAGTAGTTGTTTTACTTCACTCCTACTATATTTCTAATGAGTTTATAAATTGTTAAAATGAATCGGTTAAAAGTGTTGTTTTCAAAATGGGAAACTTTTACGAGTTTTCAAGGAGGTTACCATCAGGTAGCAAAGTTCACCAAGTTAACAATAACTCTGATGGTTTTAAAATTCAAATGGTCAAATGTTTTCAAAGGTTTCAACTCAACCATGTTTGTAAAATCAATCCCACCTGAGTTTTTAACAGACACCGTTTTATAACCTTAACAACATTTTCAGATTTTCACCAGTTAATCAAAGTATTTCAAAACGTTTTTACTCCGTGACATACCAGATCCGGTCAGGGCTCATGTGCTGGGTTTGAGGTGTTACATTTTTGGTATCAGAGCCAGGTTCAAAACTCGGCTGTGGGGGGCCCAGGGCCCAAAATGTTTTTGGTAGGCCTCTGTGGAATATTATGAAAATGGTTCTTAGTTTGAACAGCATGGCACCGAGTCTCCGGCACCAATTCGACCAGGTAAGTACTTCTAACTATTGTGTGAATTATTATCTGTAGAAGGGTAGAAATGGAACATAGATAGTATGATAAGTATTTGAATCCTAGGACTAGTTTACCCCAACATTCACATAAGACTTTAAATGCTTAATTAAATAAACCTATGACTAAGTCACCTGTGTTAAGGTGTGGTAACCCTTGTGCACATGTTCAGGATTGATCCTAAGAGCTCGGTACTTAAGCAAGCCCTAGTGACTAACCTCCTCTTCGCAGAATCCTACCTGGTGCGTAGCTTCGGTTTACCCTAACCAGGAGGACTTATTCATAGGCTGAACCCAATAATTAAAACCCGAAAGGGAACTAGCTGTATTGTTGTAAAAACCTTAGTTTTAAAACTCTTAAAATTACCCTTTTAAACATGGGAGATACTAAGGAATTGATGTGTTTTTCTGTGAATTAGGATAGAAAACTTGAAACTTTTAATGATCAAAAGAATCCCTATTAAGCTCTCTTCATAAAACATCCTCGCAGATAACTAGTGAAACAAGTACTAATCCATAAAAGTTCTTAATCAGATTTAAGCGCAATCATTGGAAATGAGTTCTAGAGGACGTGGCCATCGTGGACGCGGTAGAGGAAGAATAACCATGTCAGAACCCGTTAGGTCGGGTCAAGGGTCTGATAATGAGATACCACCGCCACCACCACCCTCAACTTTTGGTGTTGAGCAGCAGGATCAGACGGGGGGTGAGGCAGTATCGCAGGCTGTGCTGCTAGTTCTTGAGATGGTGGCTGGAGCAGGTAGAGGTTTGGGAGCTCAGAAATCTATACCCGAGTGACTCCGAGCCAATAGAGCGGAAGTGTTCTGGGGTGTATCAGGTGTGGCACCCAGTGCAGCAGAGTATTGGTTGGAATCAACTGAGAGGATCATGGATAAACTGGATTTTTCAGCTGAGGAAAAGCTGCAGGGTATAATCTCTCTACTTCGGGATGAGTCATACTAGTGGTGGCTCACCGTAAGGAATGGAGCAATGGCGAAGGATCTCACATGGGAATTCTTTAAGGCTGCCTACCAAAAGAAATACATAGGAACTAGCTGCGTGGATGCACAGCGAAAGGCTTTCTTAAACTTGGTTTAGGGTAATAAGACAGTGGTAGAGTATGAGGCCAAATTTCTTCGGTTGAGTAGGTATACTCGTGGTATTGTGGGTACTTAGCATGAACGCTATGTCAGATTCGAGGATGGGCTGAGAGATGAGCTGAGGATGATGATAGCTCCACAACAGGAACGGGAGTTCGCTGTCCTAGTGGAGAAAGCTAAGGTTGCTGAAGGGGTAAGACAGTCGGTTAGGCGAAATCAGGATAGGAGTTGGAATAAGAGGAGCTCCGGATCATCGAGGTTTTTTGGTAATCAACAGAAGAGGATGAGGTATGCTGGGTCAGATCAAGCTGCTAGGCCTGCTGCTGCTGTTGCTAATCCTCAATGGCCGCCACGGTGTGCTCAGTGTGGGAAGTCTCACACGGGGGAGTGTTGGGGTGGTAATCGGGGATGCTTTGAATGTGGATCCATGGAACATCGAGTTAGGGATTGTCTGAAAAAGGTAGCTAGGCTAAGATCTGAGGGTCAGGATCGTGCACTGAATAGGAGGGATAACCAACAGCCACCAAGAGGTCGGGGTGTAGGTAGAAGAGGTAATGGTGCTGGCAGAGGACGTGGGGCACCGAGGGGAGGTACCGGTGGTACTGAGGCTAGGCAACCTAGTTTGGTCTATGCCGTGAGGCGTCAAGAGGAAGGCGATGCACCGGACATCATAACCGGTATGTTTTTGATCTTTGGAGTACCCTATAGTACCTTAATTGATATTGGCTTAACCCACTCATACATTACTAGTAGCGTAGTGAAAACTCTGCACTTAGACTCTGAGCTTACTCCTAGGAAGATAACTGTGTTAAGCCCTCTAGGTCACTCCGTAGAAGTAAGTAAACTCTATAGGAATGTACCCCTAGAACTCCAAGGGGTCGTGTTCTTGGCTGACTTGATGGAACTGCCATTTAGGGAGTTCGATCTAATCCTTGGGATGGATTGGCTAGTAAAGTATCATGCTAGCCTGGATTGCGCAGCTAAGCGCATGGTATTAAAGACCATGGAAGGAGAAGAGGTGGTGATGATAGGTAAAGGAGAGATTACCTATCTAACTGTTTCGCATTGAAGACGGAAAAGATGGTTAGGAAAGGTTGTGAAGCATATGTAGTACATGTTTGTGCTTTGGAAGCTAAGGATGCAGCTGTGAAGGATGTCCAGACCGTAAGGGAATATGTCTATGTGTTTCCAGAGGAACTTTCGTGTCTACCTCTAGATCGAGAGGTTGAGTTTGGTATAGATTTGTTACCCGGAACCGTGCCAGTATCTATAGCTCCGTATCGGATGGCGCTGAAAGAATTGGTAGAGTTGAAGGCTCAGATCCAGGAATTGTTGGATAGAGGGTTCATTCGACCAAGTGTATCGCCTTGGGGAGCTCCAGTGTTTTTTGTCAAGAAAAAGGATGGGACAATGAGAATGTGCATAGATTATCGACAGCTAAACAAGCTGACAATAAAGAACTGGTATCCTTTGCCCAGGATCGATGACTTGTTCGATCAACTCAAGGGAGCAACGGTGTTCTCTAAGATTGACCTTAGGTCAGGGTACCATCAGCTTAAGGTGAAGGAGGCTGATATCCACAAGACGACATTCCGTACTCGGTATGGGCACTACGAGTTTCTGGTAATGCCTTTTGGTTTGACGAATGCACCAGCCGCATTTATGGACATGATGAACCGGGTTTTCCAACCCTACCTGGATCGATTCGTTGTGGTGTTCATAGATGACATTTTGGTGTACTCGAAGTCTGAGGAGGAGCATGACGCACATCTTCATGTGGTTCTGCAAGTTTTAAGGGAGAAACAGTTGTACGCTAAATTTAGCAAGTGTGAGTTTTGGCTTAAGGAGGTAACTTTTCTAGGGCATGTTGTTTCAGCCGAGGGAATCAGGGTGGATCCCCGTAAGATTGAGGCAGTATTGGAGTGGAAAGCACCAAAGTCGGTTACGAAAATTCATTTTCTGGGGTTGGCAGGATATAATAGGAGATTTGTGGAAAATTTCTCCTTAATCGCAGCACCGTTGACTAAGCTGCTGAGAAAAGAAGTTCCGTTTATGTGGTCTAAGAAGCAGCAAGAGAGTTTCGACAAGCTGAAGAAGATTTTGACGGAAGCACCAGTCTTGATTTAGCCTGAGGCAGGAAAGAAATTCACTGTGTATTGTGATGCATCGCATACTGGTTTAGGGTGTGTGTTAATGTAAGAAGGGAAGGTGGTCACTTATGCGTCACGGCAGTTGAGGCCTCACGAAGGTAACTATCCTACGCATGATTTAGAATTGGCTGCTGTGGTTTTTGCCTTGAAGATTTGGAGGCACTATCTGTATGGGGAGAAGGCGGTAGTGTACACGGACCACAAGAGCCTGAAGTACCTATTGACCCAAAAAGATTTAAATCTGAGGCAGCAGAGGTGGATTGAGCTGCTGAAGGACTACGATTGCTCAATCGAATACCATCCGGGCAAGGCTAACATGGTGGCTGATGCATTGAGCCGTAAGGTGGTAGCGAATTTGCGAGCAATGTTTGCTCACCTACGTCTCTATGAGGATGGGAGCCTTCTGGCAGAGTTGCAAGTGAAGCTATCTTGGATTGATGAGGTCAAATAAAGGCAGATGACCGACGAAGTTTTGAGTACTCGGAGGTTGCAAGTACAAAGTAGTGAGGCCGAAGGGTTCAGCTTGGGTAGTGATGGAGTGTTGTATTTTCAGGGGAGAGTATGTATGCCTAAGGATGATGATTTGAGGCAGTGGATCCTTAAAGAAGCTCATAGTAGCCCGTACGCTATGCACCCGGGAAGCAGCAAGATGTGTCCGTATTTAATGGAGCAATTTTGGTGGCCGGGTCTTAAGCGAGAAGTAACCGAGTTAGTGGGCAAGTGTCTAACATGCCAGCAAGTTAAGGCTGAGCATCAATTGCCATCGTGGTCATTATATTTGGTAAAGATCCCACAGTGGAAGTGGGAGGAGATTACAATGGATTTCGTAAGTGGGCTTCCCCTTATGCCCAGTAAGAAAGACGCGATATGGGTGATAGTAGATCGGTTAACTAAGTCAGCCCATTTCATACCGGTAAGGGTTGACTACTCGCTTCAAAGGTTAGCCAAGTCAGATATAGCGAGTAGATAGTGCGGTTACATAGAGTACGGTGTCCATTATCTCGATAGGGATCCCGGTTCACGCCGAGATTCGAAAGGCTTTACATCGGGAGTTAGGCACGGTTGAATTTCAAAGACGACTTTTCATCCGCAAATCGATGGACAATCCGAGAGGGTAATCCAAGTGTTGGAAGATATGTTAAGGGTTGTGTTTGGACTTTCGTGGTAGTTGGGAGGAGTACCTACCTTTATAAAATTCGCTTATAACAATAGTTATCAAGTTTAGTATTCGATGGCACCGTATGAGGTGTCAGATGGTCGAAAATGTCGTACTCAACGTGTTGGATGAAATGGGAGAACTTGGATGTTGGGTCCGGAGTTAGTAGCGAGAGCAGAGGATAAGGTTAGAGTAATTGGGCTCGTCTTAAAGAGCGCTTGACAGCGTAAATCCTACCGATCTTAAACGCAGGGATGTGGAGTATGCTGTGGGTGATAAGGTCTACTTGAAGGTATCACCTTGGAAGAAGGTGCTGAGGTTTGGCCGGAAGGGCAAGCTAAGCCCTAGGTTCATCTGGCCGCGTACATGATTGAACGTGGGACCCAGTAGCTTACTAGCTTGAGTTACCGGTAGAATTGAGCCAGATCCATGACGTCTTCCATGTTTTGATACTGAGGCGCTATCGATAAGATCCATCACACGTAGTACCGATTGCGAAAATTAAAGTGAACTCGGACTTATCTTTCGAGGAAGAGCCGGTACAGATTTTGGATCGAGATGTCAAGGTTTTGAGGAGGAAGTCAGTACCTTTGGTAAAGGTGTTATGGCGAAACCATGGTACGGAAGAGGCCACGTTGGAACCCGAGGATGTGATGCGGCAGCAATGCCCCCAACTCTTCTGATCCAGGTAATTTCGAGGCTGAAATTATTTTTAAGGGGGTAGAACTGTAACATCCTGAATTAGGGGTTGTTTGCAATTTAATTATTTTTCCCATGTGCGTGTTTGAAGAAATATGTATGCTATGATTGCTTGACATGTTCTAGGGTCTAGTCATAACCCCAGGCTAGGTCTGACTTAAGGCTGGAGATTTTTTTTGTGCTTAAGAGGAGGGAGCTAGGTGAAGAGAGGGGTTAAGAAATTTTAATTGGGAAGGGAGACACAAGAACTACCCTAGTAAAATGGCAAGGAGGCGCCACTAGGGTGTTAGAGGGAGAGTGACGCTACATACAGTAAGGGAGAACCTGTGTTTGAGTCGTAGGAATTGCACTCCTGCTTACTCTTTTTCATGCCACAGGTAAAGAGAGGAGTGCTCAGGTGGGACTCTCCTGATGGGTGAGGATTAAGAGATTGGATTTCAAATAAGGATGTAGATAAGAGGAATTGAGGAGTTTGAAGTGTTTCAGGCTCCCTTGGAAGAGTTGGCCGAATAGTGGATTGTGGGCAAGGGGGCTATCGGTTTTAAGGAGTTTTAGTATAGCTAAATGCCCCTAGACTCATTTGTTGTTGTTTTTTTTCTTTCTTTTCTCTCAAATACCTAGTCGAAACTTCCATCACCCTCGTCTCCCTCTTTTCTTTTTGAAACTTTGAAGCCGAATCACCACACTCATCTTGTCTTTCTCTCAAGCTCATTGCTGAATCTTCTCTTCTCTCACCATACTTTGTGCCGAAACCTCCAAGTTTTCCTCTTGTCTTGTTTTGGCCGAATAGCAACAAGGGTGGATTCTCTTGGTTTCTTCATTAAACGGTTTGAGAAAGGGTAAGTATCTTGGCCGAATACCTTTTTATTCCTTTTCTTTTCTCTGTCGACTCACATAGGTACCTAACCCCTGTTGGAAACTAATTTTTCCTAGGATTCTTGGGATTAAGAGCCGAATCTAATCCCTCTTCTTTTTAGAGTGTGCTGATCTTTGGTGGGTGGAAGCCGAATCTGTTGACTAAGGTAAGGAGATGTCAACTCTTTTGGTTTCAGATTTTTGTTTCGGCCGAATGGCCTTTAGATCTCTACTGAAGTGATAAAACCGATTGTAGGGGAGGCCATTGCCGAATTCAAAGAGCCTTTGGGTTTTGGTGGTCGATCTAGGTGAGCGCATTTATATTTCAAAATCTAATCCTTAATTGATTAAAAGCCGAGGGCTAATTTTTGAAGTGTGCTAGTGTAGCCGAATACAAGGAGGACTTAGTGTGTGTTTTCGGGATTTGGTAAGAGACCAAATCGGCACTAAGGTAAGAGATCAAACTTGTACGATTCATCCTTCAAGATTATTAGTATAGCCGAATGGCTATTAGATCTAAAGGTTTGGGTGTTTGTCGATTGTAGGAGCAATACAGGAATACGTTTCGGGATTTTGTGATAACGCATAGATTCAGGATTTCTCTTTAGATCTTCGGTTAAATAGGTGTGTAAAACTCTTACACACTTATTAGTTGGCATTGCTTATTATGTTACACTTAACTTTTGTGATAGTGATTTGCCTTGTGGGCTTGTGCATGGATCCCGGGTAAGTCGCTTGTGACTTTAAATATGTTATATGAATGACATGATAGTTAAGATGCTATGCCATGATTTATGTGTATAATTTATGATAGTTTGTTAATCATGTTGTGAGCATGTTGACAATGGGATTGAAGAGAGGAGGGGGAATATTCTCTATGGACTGTCACCAGTGGTTTTGGCCACAAGATGGGTTGGCCCCATCGCTTAATTGTGACTTTGGTCAAAGTGGTTTTGACCACACCATTGATATAAATCGTGACTAAGTCCCAGTGGTTTGGTACCACCAGTGGTTTTGACCACATATTGATAATTGTGACTTATGGTCATTAGTGGTTTTGACCACACGATGAGTTGGCCCCATCACTTGATTGTGACTCTGGTCACCAGTGGTTTTGACCACCAGTGGTTTTGACCACACGGGGTAGTTAAAGGAGTATGGATGGTTAGTTTTGGGTTGCATGTTTGCATGTTTTGCGAATATTTTGTGTATGAGTTTGCACTTCCAGGTTGGGGATTTATACACTGAGTCTTGGTGACTCACCCCTTCCCATATCATTTTGCAGATGAGTAGATCGCGGAGACGGAGCCGGAGAGGACTCGAGGCAGCCATGCTGGTTCTTCAGATTTTGAATTTTACTTAGCACAGATTAAGTTTATTTTTTACTAAATTTTGATTTGGGTTGTAATAAGGCCGCTAGTTATTATTTTGGATGTTCAAGTAGTTGTTTTACTTCAATCCTACTATATTGCTAATGAGTTTATAAATTGTTAAAATGAATCGGTTAAAAGTGATGTTTTCAAAATGGGAAACTTTTACGAGTTTTCAAGGAGGTTACCATCGGGTGGCAAAGTTCACCAAGTTAACAATAACTCTGATCGTTTTAAAATTCAAATGATCAAATGTTTTCAAAGGTTTCAACTCAACCATGTTTGTAAAATCAATCCCACCTGAGTTTTTAACAGACACCATTTTATAACCTTAACAACATTTTCAGATTTTCACCAGCTAATCAAAGTATTTCAAAACGTTTTTACTCCGTGACATATAAGATCCAGTCAGGGCTGTAACACCCTAAATTAGGGGTTGTTTGAAATTTACTTGTTTTTCCCACGTGTGTGCTTGAGAGATATTTATGCTTGATTGCCTGAAATATTTAAGGGTCTAGTCATGACCCCGGACTAATTGGACCTAGGGCTAAAATTTATTTTAAGCACTTGAGAAGGGGAAACTAGGTGAGAGAGGGGATAAGAGAAATTTTGTGAGAAGTTTGACACAAGTAATAGCCTGGCAAAGTGGTTTCCATGCGCCACTTAAGTGTTGGAGGTGAGGATGGGCGCAGGTCATAGGTTCGAATGGCAGGAGCAGCGTTTTTGTCATTTTATTTTTTTATATATGCGGTGATGGGCTTAGGTAGGAAGGCTTTAGAATTAAATGATGAGGTTTTATGTCAGAAAGTCGATTTGGTAGAGTGGCTCGGGGCGCCACTTAAGGGCCTTGGTGTATGGACTCGAGTTCGAGTCATGATGGACGCAAGGGGTGTTTTATTTTTAGGCTTTTGGCCTTAAAGGAAAGGGGGCCAGGTATGACGGCCTTATATTTAAATGGTGAGGTTATTTGACATGAAAGTTAAATAGGAAACATGGCATGAGGCGTGTAAGGGGGGCTGCGGCAGTGAGGTCTTGGTTTCGAACCAAGGAGGCAGCAATTGGTTTTGTTTTTTTTATGCAACCGGTGTGAATGGGAGAGTAAGTGATGGCATGAATTTGGACTCTTAAATTGATAAGGGTAAGGCTGAAATTTTTTTCACTTATTCGGCTGGAAGAGAAGTGTATTTAGTTTTGTTTTCTTTTATTTTGAAGAAGTGGATAGAAGATAAATGTTATTTTTCTTATGTGATAATTAAGAGCTAAATTAATCACAAAGGGAAAGTGTTGGCCGATTATAGGACTCCTTGGGGGCTGGCCACAATCGGTTTGTATAGCAAGGAAGTGCCAAAAAGCCGTCAAATTTCTTTTCATTTTTTCTCTTCAATAGCTGCTGGCCGAAATCTCCCTAGGCATATTGCCAAATTTCTCAAATCTCTCCTCTCCTCTTGCTTCTTCTTAGCCGAACCTACCCCTTTCTTCTTCTCAAATTACAACCCTTCCATCTTGTGATTGCCGAATCTCCCCTCCCTAACCAAGGTGCTACCGATTCTAATAAGGGTGGTAAGTAACATTCGGTTCCTTTTCTTTACATTCAAGTGTGCCGAAAGTAGGAATAGGCCTTGGTAGGTGGCCGAATGTGTCTTTAAGATGATGGTAAAGTGTTCTCTTGTGTGTAGGTAACATTAAGGGCCTTGACGAAGTCTTCCGGGATTTAAGGTAAGCATGGTATGTAGGCTATGGCATTCGGCCAAAGGCCATGATATGTATTATAAGTGGTGACTGATCTTTTTGTGGGTTGTTTAAGGAATTTCGAAAAAGTCTGAATCAAGTGACGTCTTCGGGATTTGTTTGGAAACCAAATCTGTTTAAGGTAAGAGCCTTTGGTATTAAGTTAATATGGCCGAATAGGCCTATGACACTAACAGTGATGATTGGCCAATTATAGGGTCAAGAATCTAGCGACGTAGATCGGATCTTCGGGATCTAGGAATTTCGGTAGTAACAGGTGTGTAAACTCTTTACACTCTTTATTAGTAGACTTTGCTATATTGTTGCCTTGTTAAAAATTATTGTAGTGATCTATAATATATGCTTGTGGGCTTAAGCATGGATCCCGGGTAAGTCCCCTATAGTGATGTTTGATATATGATTTTGTATGCCATCACATGCTGTTAAATGCCATGCCAAAATACATAAATTATGATATATGATATGTAAGCATGATGATGGTGGGAATTATGAGAGGAGAGGGATGATTTTATGGACTGTCGCCAGTGGTTTTGACCACAAGATGGGTTGGCCCCATCAGATTATTTGTGACCTATGGTCATCAGTGGTTTTGACCACACAGGGTAGAAAAGGAGTATGGATGGTTAGTTGGGTTGCATGTGCATGTTTATTAATAAATTGTGTATGCGTTTTATTTTTCGGGTGGGGGATTTACACACTGAGTCTTGGTGACTCACCCCTTCCCTTACCATTTTGCAGATGAGTAGATCATGAGATGGAGTAGGAGAGGACTCGAGGCTGCCATGCTTATCGTTGGATTTGAATTTATTTTATTATAGTTAATATTTATTTTCTAAGTCTTTTAAATTTGGGATGTAATAAGGCCGCTATTATTATTTTGGATGTTTATTTTACTGTTTATTTTACTTATGATTATACTACAAATGATATTTATAAATGTTAAGTGAACCGGTTAAAAGTATTTTTCCAAATTTAATAACTTCTACGAGATTTTTAAAGATGTTACCATCGGGTAACAAAAATAAACCAAGTCGACTATAACTTTGACGATTTTAAAATGTTACAAGATCAAATGTTTTCAAAAAGGTTTATCAACACAACCATGTTTATAAAAGCCCAATTGAGTTTTATCAAACCCCGTTTTAAAACCTTAGTCATATTTTAACAAGTTTTCACCGGAAACTTTCAAAATGATTCAAATTGTTTTACTCCGTGACATACCAGATCCGGTCAGGACTCATGGGTCTGGTTTGGGGTGTTACATTTTTGGTATCAGAGCCCGGTTCAAAACTCAGCTGTGGGGGCCCAAGGCCCAAAATGTTTTGTTTTTGTTAGTAGGCCTTATTGAAACGTTTTGGAAAACTGTTTATGGTTTAAACAGCATGGCACCGAGTCTCCGGCACCTATCTGCCAGGTAAGTACTTCTATCTACTTTCTTTGTGAATATTTGATGAGGGGTAGAATGGTAAATGGGAAACGTAGACTATTAGAATACAAATTGTTGAACCCTAGGGTTAGCGAACCCCAACAAACAATGCATAAGATTTAATAATTTCTTAAACAACCCTGTGAGTTGTCACTGAGCAAGGGATGTGGCAATCGTTATACGCATGTCTAGGATTGGATTCGGTGGGAGCCTGGTATTTAAGCAGTCCTAGTGACTCACCTCCTACTCACTCGAATCCTACCTGGTGCGTAGTAACGGTTCATCCTAGCTGAGACGACACACTCATAGGCTAAACTCGATAACTAAAACCCGAAAGGGACTAGCCGTTTTTTTTTTTTTTTTGAAGAAATTAAAACCTTGTTTAAAAAAAAAAAGAGAAAAAAATGACCAAAATACCCCTCAGTTTGAAAAATGACCAAAATACCCCTGGTTTATAAATTATCAAAATACCCTCCATATGAAAAAAAAATTCTAAATAGAAGATTTTCAAAATATCCTTCTTTTGTGAAATCCATTAAAACCAAATTTTGGAAATCTTTTTATGAAAAAAAATTATTATTATTAAAATACCCCTAGTGGTGAAATTACAAATTGCCCCTAACCAACAAAATTACCAAAATAACCCTGATTTTCAAAATTTTGCAACATCACTATCTTGGAAAATGCAATTCTCAAAGAGGAACCATCAAAGTTTTACAACTTTTGAAATATCCCTGATTTCTTAAAATTTTACAAATTCACCCCGACTTGTGAAAAATTGCCTAAATGCCCCTGAGTTTCAAAATCACTAAAATACCCCCGGATTTCAAAAATTTTTCAAAATACCCCAGGAATTTAAGAGTTTCAAAATACTTTTTGACAAAATCATCCAAATTTTTACTTTTGAAAAATTACAAAAATATCTCTGTAGGACAAATTACGAAAATACCTCTGGGTAGTGGAAAAACAATCACAATGAAAACTACGTCTCTTTGAATGAATGAATGGAAAACTGTGTGCATGTATGATACGAAGGAACTACTTCTAAAACTTCTATCATAAAATTTCTTCGCGGATAACCAAGTGAAATACTAATGCATATAATTCCTAAACAGATAAACGCAATCGTTAGAATGAGTTCAAGAGGTCGTGGACGTCTGTCGCGTGGCCGTGGTAGGGGTAGGATGACCTTGTCGGAGCCAGCAAGGTCTGGTCACGGGTCTGGAAATGAGATGCCGGATCTGCCAGCGGTGGAGACTGAGTTCCAAGATCAGACTGGTGGTAACGACGTAGTATCCTAGGCGGTGCTACGAGTGTTGGAACGAGTTGTCGAGGCAAAGCGGTGCGGAGCCCGTAAATCGGGTTGAACGACTGGCTAATGGAGCGAAGTATTCGAGAGGAGTTTCGGAGTGGCGCCAGTAGCAATGGAATATTCGTTGGAATCCACTGAAAGGATTATGGGTGACTTGGATTTCACAACTGAGGAGAAGTTGAAGGGTATCATTTCTTTGCTTCGGGATGAGTCATATCAATGGTGGCTCACTGTAAGGGATGGAACAGTGGCAGAAAATCTCACCTGGGAATTCTTTAGAGATGCCTATCAAAATAAGTATATCAGAACTAGCTACGTGGATGCATAGCGGAAGGCTTTCTTGAACCTAGTTTAAGGCAATAAGACATTGGCAGAGTACGAGGCTGAATTCCTCCGGTTGAGTAGGTATGCTCCTGGTATTGTGGGTACCGAGCATGAACGCTGTGTTAGATTCGAGGATGGGCTGAGGGACGAGTTGAGAATGATGATAGCTCCACAACAGGAATGGGAGTTTGCGGTCTTAGTGGAGAAATCGAAGGTTGCTGAGGGGGTAAGACAGTCTGTTAGACAGAATCAAGATAGAAATTGGAATAAGAGGAGCTCCAGACCTTCAAAGTTTTCTGGTAATCAGCATAAGAGGACAAGGTTTGATGGGTCGGATCAAGCTGCTAGGCCTGCTGCTGCTAATCCTCAATGGCCGCCACGGTGTGCTTGGTGTGGCAAGTCTCACACGGGGGAATGTTGGAATGGTAATCGGGGATGCTTCAAATGTGGGTCCTTGGAGCATCGAGTTAGGGATTGTCCGAGGAAGGCAGCTAGACTGAGATCAGAGGGTCAGGATCGTGCACCGAATAGAAGGGATAACCAACAGCCACAGAGAGGTCGTGGTGCAGAAAGAGGAGGTAATGGTGCTGACAGAGGTCGTGGGGCACTGAGGGGAGGTACCGGTGGTACTGAGGCTAAACAACCTGGTTTGGCCTATGCCGCGAGGCGTCAAGAGGAGGGCGACGCACTGGACGTCATAACCGGTATGTTCTTGATCTTTGGTGTACCCTATAGTACTTTGATTGACATTGGCTCGACTCACTCGTATATTGCTAGTAGCGTAGTGGAAACTTTGCACCTAGACTCTGAGCTTATTTCTAGGAAGATGACTATATTAATCCCTCTAGGTCACTCTGTATAAGTAAGTAGACTCTATAGGGACGTACCCCTAGAACTCCAAGGGGTCGTATTCTTGCCTGATTTGATGGAACTACTGTTTCGAGAGTTTGACCTAATTCTCGGGATGGATTGGCTAGTAAAGTATCAAGCTAGTCTGGATTACGCGGCTAAGCTCATGGTGTTAAAGACCATGGAAGGAGAAGAGGTGGTGATGATAGGTAAAAGGAGGGATTACCTATCTAACATGGTTTCTGCTTTGAAGGCGGAAAGAATGGTAAAGAAGGGTTGTGAAGCATATGTGGTTCATGTTTGTGCTTTGGAAGCTAAGGATGTTGCTGTGAGAGATGTCCGGACCGTAAGGGACTATGTGGATGTGTTTCCAGAGGAACTTCCGGGTCTACCTCCGAACCGTGAGGTTGAATTTGATATAGATCTGTTGCCCGGAACCGCGCCCGTATCCATAGCTCCGTATCGAATGGCGGTGAAAGAATTGGTAGAGTTGAAGGCACAGATTCAGGAATTGTTGGATAGAGGGTTCATCCGACCAAGTGTATCACCTTGGGGAGCTCCAAGGTCTTTGTTTGTCAAGAAGAAGGATGGGACAATAAGGATGCGATAGACTACCTAGAATGAACAAGTTGACAATAAAGAACCGGTATCCTTTGCCCAGGATTGACGATCTGTTCGATCAACTCAAAGGGGCATCCGTGTTCTCTAAGATTGACCTTAGGTAAGGGTACCATCAGCTCAAGGTGAAGGAGGCTGATGTTCACAAGACGGTATTCCGTACTCGGTATGGCCACTACGAATTTCTAGTAATACCTTTTGGTCTGACGAATGCACCGGCAGCATTTATGATCATGATGAACCGTGTTTTCCAACCCTATCTGGATCGGTTCGTCGTGGTCTTCATAGACGACATTTTGGTGTACTCAAAGTCGAAAGAGGAGCATGACGCACATCTTCATGTGGTTCTGCAAGTTCTAAGGGAGAAACAGTTGTACGCCAAATTCAGCAAATGTGAGTTCTGGCTCAAGGAGGTAACTTTTTAGGGCATGTAGTTTCGGCTGAGGGCATCAGGGTGGATCCCTGTAAGATTGAGGCGGTATTGGAGTGGAAGCCACCAAAGTCGATTACGAAAATTCAGAGTTTTCTGGGGTTGGCAGGATATTATAGGAGATTCGTGGAAAATTTCTCCCTAATCGCAGCACCGCTGACAAGCTGCTGAGGAAAGGAGTTCTGTTTGTATGGTCTGAAAAGCAGCAAGAGAGTTTTGATAGGCTGAAGAGGATTCTGACGGAAGCACCAGTATTGATTCAGCCAGAGGCAGGGAAGGAGTTCACTGTATATTGTGATGCATCGCATACCGGATTAAGGTGTGTGCTGATGCAAGAAGGGAAGGTGGTCGCTTATGCATCACGGCAATTGAGGCCTCATGAAGCTAACTACCCAACACATGATTTGGAATTGTCTGCTGTAGTTTTCGACTTGAAAATTTAGAGGCACTATCTGTACGGGGAGAAGTCGGTGGTGTACACAGATCACAAGAGTCTGAAGTACCTCCTAACTCAGAAAGATTTAAATTTGAGGCAGCGGAGGTGGATTGAGTTGTTGAAGGACTACGACTGCTCAATCGAATACCATCCATGGAAGGCTAATGTGGTAACTGATGCATTGAGCCGAGAGGTGGTGGCAGATTTGCGAGCAATGTTCGCTCATCTAAGTCTCTATGTGGATGGGAGTCTTTTGGCGGAATTGCAAGTGAAGCCGTCTTGGATTAATGAGGTCAAAGAAAGACAGATGACCGATAAAGCTTTGAACACTCGAAGGTTACAAGTACAGAATGGTGAGGCTGAAGGTTTTAGCTTGGGTAGTGATGGAGTGTTGTACTTTCAGGGGAGAGTATGCATGCCTAAAGATGATGTGTTGAGGCAGCGAATCCTTCAAGAAGCTCATAGCAGTGCGTACGCTATGCACCCGAAAAGCAACAAGATGTATCGGGCTTTAAGGGAGCAGTTTTGGTGGCCGGGTCTTAAGGGGGAAGTAACCGAGTTGGTAGGCAAGTGTCTGACATGCCAGCAAGTTAAGGCTGAGCATCAATTGCCATCGGGGCTATTACAGCCAGTAAAGGTCCCACAGTGGAAATGGGAGGAGATTACTATGGATTTTGTAAGTGGGCTTCCCCTTATGCCCAGTAAGAAAGATGCAGTTTGGGTGGTAGTAGACCGGTTGACTAAGTCGGCCCATTTCATACCGGTGAGGGTTGACTACTCGCTTCAAAGGTTAGCCAAGTTGTACATCGCAGAGATAGTACGGTTGCATGGAGTACCTATGTCCATTATTTTGGATCGGGATCCTCGGTTCACGTCTAGATTCTGGAAGGCCTTACATCAGGAGTTAGGCACGAAGTTGAATTTCAACACAGCTTTTCATCCGCAGTCTGATGGACAATCTGAGAGGGTTATCCAAGTGCTGGAAGACATGTTGAGTGGCTGTGTTTTGGATTTTCGTGGTAGTTGGGAGGAGTACCTACCTTTGGACGAGTTCGCTTATAACAATAGTTATCAAGCGAGCATTCGGATGGCACCGTATGAGGCACTGTATGGTCAAAAATGTCGTACTCCTACCTATTGGACAGAACTAGGAGAACGTTGGATGTTGGGTTTGGAGTTAGTTGCATAGACAGAGGATCAGGTTAAAGTAATTCAGGCTCATCTTAAGGAGGCATCGGACAGGCAAAAATCCTACACCGATCTTAAGCGCAGAGAGGTTGAATATGCAGTGGGTGATAAGGTCTTCTTGAAGGTATCACCTTGGAAGAAGGTGCTGAGGTTTGGCCGAAAGGGCAAGCTAAGCCCTAGATTCATCGGACCGTACACGGTGTTAAAACGTGTGGGACCGATAGCTTACCAGCTCGAGTTGCCGGCAGAATTGAGCCAGATACATGATGTCTTCCATGTTTCAATGCTGAGGCACTATCGATCGGATCCCTCACACATTGTGCCAGTTGAGGAAATTGAGGTGAGCCTGGACTTGTCTTTCGAGGTGGAGCCAGTGCAAATCTTGGATCGAGATGTCAAAGTTTTACGTAGGAAGTCAGTGCCTTTGGTGAAGGTGTTGTGGCGAAATCATGGCACGGAGGAGGCCACATGGGAACCCGAGGATGTGATGCGGCAGCAATACCCCTAGCTCTTCTGATCCAAGTAATTTCGAGGCCAAAATTCTTTTTAAGGGGGGTAGAACTGTAACACCCTAAATTAGGGGTTGTTTAAAATTTACTTGTTTTTCCCATGTGTGTGCTTGAGAGATATGTATGCTTGATTGCCTGAAATATTTAAGGGTCTAGTCATGACCCCGGACTAATTGGACTTAGGGCTAAAATTTATTTTATGCACTTGAGAAGGGGAAACTAGG
This sequence comes from Gossypium rotundifolium, assembly GCA_025506655.1. Taxonomy (NCBI): domain Eukaryota; kingdom Viridiplantae; phylum Streptophyta; class Magnoliopsida; order Malvales; family Malvaceae; genus Gossypium; species Gossypium rotundifolium. Next base: position 85,366,914 of record CP106725.1, read on the forward strand.
TAAGAGAGGGGATAAGAGAAATTTTGTGAGAAGTTTGACACAAGTAATAGCCTGGCAAAGTGGTTTCCATGCGCCACTTAAGTGTTGGAGGTGAGGATGGGCGCAGGTCATAGGTTAGAATGGCAGGAGCAGCATTTTTGTCGTTTTATTTTTTTATATATACGATGATGGGCTTAGGTAGGAAGGCTTTAAAATTAAATGATGGGGTTTTATGTCATGAAAGTCGGTTTGGTGGAGTGGCTTGGGGCGCCACTTAAGGGCCTTGGTGTATGGACTCGAGTTCGAGTCATGATGGACGCAAGGGGTGTTTTATTTTTAGGCTTTTGGCATTAAAGGAAAGGGGGCCAGGTATGAAGGCCTTATAATTAAATGGTGAGGTTATTTGACATGAAAGTCAAATGGGAAACATGGCATGAGGCGTGTAAGGGGGGCTACGGCAGTGAGGTCTTGGTTTCGAACCAAGGAGGCAGCAATTGGTTTTTTTTTTTATGCAACCAGCGTGAATGGGGAGTAAGTGATGGCATGAATTTGGACTCTTAAATTGATAAGGGTAAGGCTGAAATTTTTTTCACTTATTCGGCTGGAAGAGAAGTGTATTTAGTTTTGTTTTCTTTTATTTTGAAGAAGTGGATAGAAGATAAATGTTATTTTTCTTATGTGATAATTAAGAGCTAAATTAATCACAAAGGGAAAGTGTTGGCCGATTATAAGACTCCTTGGGGGCTGGCCACAATCGGTTTGCATAGCAAGGAAGTGCCAAAAAGCCATCAAATTTCTTTTCATTTTTTCTCTTCAATAGCTGCTGGCCGAAATCTCCCTAGGCATATTGCCAAATTTCTCAAATCTCTCCTCTCCTCTTGCTTCTTCTTAGCTGAACCTACCCCTTTCTTCTTCTCAAATTACAGCCTTTCCATCTTGTGATTAGCCGAATCTCCCCTCCCTAACCAAGGTGCTGCCGATTCCAATAAGGGTGGTAAGTAACATTCGGTTCCTTTTCTTTACCTTCAAGTGTGCCGAAAGTAGGAATAGGCCTTGGTAGGTGGCCAAATGTGTCTTTAAGATGATGGTAAAGTGTTCTCTTGTGTGTAGGTAACATTAAGGGCATTGACGAAGTCTTTTGGGGTTTAAGGTAAGCATGGTATGTAGGCTATGGCATTTGGCCAAAGGCCATGATATGTATTATAAGTGGTGACTAATCTTTTTGTGGGTTTTTTAAGGAATTTTGGCAAAGTCTTAATCAAGTGACGTCTTCGGGATTTGTTTAGAAACCAAATCCATTTAAGGTAAGAGCCTTTGGTATTAAGTTAATATGGCCGAATAGGCCTATGACACTAACAGTGATGATTGGCTGATTATAGGGTCAAGAATCTAGTGACGTAGATCGGATCTTCGGGATCTAGGAATTTCGGTAGTAACAGGTGTGTAAACTCTTTACACTCTTTATTAGTAGACTTTGCTATATTGTTGCCTTGTTAATAATTATCATAGTGATCTATGATATATGCTTGTGGGCTTAAGCATAGATTCCGGGTAAGTCCCCTATACGTGATCTTTGATATATGATTTTGTATGCCATCACATGCTGTTAAATGCCATGCCTAAATACATGAATTATGATATATGATATATAAGCATGATGATGGTGGGAATGATGAGAGGAGGGGGATGATTTTATGGATATGTCGCGATGGTTTTGACCACAAGATGGGTTGGCCCCATCGATTATTTGTGACCTATGGTCATCGTGGTTTTGACCACACCGATTGATAAATTGCGACTAAGTCCCAGTGGTTCGGTACCACCAGTGGTTTTGACCACACTTGATCAATTGTGACCTACGGTCATCAGTGGTTTTGACCACACGATGGGTTGGCCCCATCAATTATTTTGTGACACTAGTCACCAGTGGTTTTGACCACCAGTGGTTTTGACCGCACGGGGTAGAAAAGGAGTATAGATGGTTAGTTGGGTTGCATGTGCATGTTTATTAATAAATTGTGTGTGAGTTTTATTTTCCGGGTGGGGGATTTACACACTGAGTCTTGGTGACTCACCCCTTCCCTTACCATTTTGCAGATGAGTAGATCGCGGAGATGGAGCCAGAGAGGACTCGAGGCGGCCATGCTTATCGTTGGATTTGAATTTATTTTATTATAGTTAATATTTATTTTCTAAGTCTTTTAAATTTGGGATGTAATAAGGTCGCTATTATTATTTTGGATGTTTATTTTACTGTTTATTTTACTTATGATTATACTACAAATGATATTTATAAATGTTAAGTGAACTGGTTAAAATTATTTTTCCAAATTTAATAACTTCTACGAGATTTTTAAAGATGTTACCATCGGGTAACAAAAATAAACCAAGTCAACTATAACTTTGATGATTTTAAAATGTTACAAGATCAAACGTTTTCAAAAAGGTTTATCAACACAACCATGTTTATAAAAGCCCAATTGAGTTTTATCAAACCCCGTTTTAAAACCTTAGTCATATTTTAACAAGTTTTCACCGGAAACTTTCAAAATGATTCAAATTGTTTTACTCCGTGACATACCAGATCCGGTCAGGACCCATGGGCCGAGTTTGGGGTGTTACAAGGGCTCATGGGTCGGGTTTGGGGTGTTACATTTTGAGCCTTATAGAGCATATACCCTTTTTCATGCTCACTTTAATTGATTATGAGTGTGTCAACTTTGAACTGTTATTCTAGAACTTGCCTCGTTTATACATGTCGAGGCCACATGAATGATTTAATACACTGAGTTGATAAAGGCACCTAGGTTTTAACCCGTTCACTACACTAAAAAGCCTACCCATACAAATTAACCCCTAGTGAACCCCATTGAATCCTAACAATCTTTTTACTGACTCACCCACTAATATTAACGCAAAATCCCTTTGTATTTCTTATCAACATTCCTTTGACTACCCTTTATCGAGAATTGATTTGATCAATCGCCGAATTAGGTTATTTCAATCACCAAAGTTCCTTCTATTATGTTTATTTTAGTTTGTTCTTAAAAAAAAAGCTTAGAGCATTTAAACTCCAACTGTTGAAGAAAAAGCTCTTATTAAAGTATTATCAGAATACTCCTTACTATAGAGTAATTATCAACAGTAAGTATTATTAGTTTTCATTCAATGTAAATATTCATATTTAGTTTATTGTTTCTAGTTAGGTAAATTGTCAAGTCAGTCTCGATTCTAACCTTCTAATTTAGCCTTTATCCACACCTTTAACCCTAGGCTCGTTACAACCCTGATTAAAGACCTTTCTATTTGTGTATCATCTCATATACAGTGGTGGAGATTTGATTTTCAGGCAAGCTTATGGGATTAACTTTTCAGGTTTGACTTAGAGTGCTTATTCTTGAACCTTAAACACTTTTGAGTGATTTGAGTGAATCTTTAGTGAGGATGTCGGTCCTTGTCAGTTTTGGATCAAAGGTAATTATTTAGATAAGGGGAGACACCTATGTTTTCATGCTACAAAATCATGACTTATCTCGTTTGAATCTTTAGGGCTCTTTGAATTAAATTATCCATGTATAAATTATCTATGAATTATGATGGCATTATTAATAGGAATTATGAATTGTGGGAAGTTCGTTTTAATTGTAAGTTGAGAGTTTTGCTTGAGGACAAGCAAAAGCTTAAGTGTGGGGGTATTTGACAAACCGTAAAAGTAACATATTTTAATCCCACATTTAGTATGCTTTTGTATGATTTTATCCTTGATTTATGTAAAAAGGTGCTCTTAATCATTTCTTTTCATGTCTTATACTCAGGAGAACACCTAAGGATAAAAAGAACATAAAATGGGCTTAATACAGACCAAATTGGGCCAACCCAATAAGTCGACACGGCCTGGGCTTTATTCCACATGACCGTGCCTTGCTATCCACCTAGAACACGGCCTGTCACCAATTTACATGGCCGTGTCTCGTCGACAAAAAGCCCAACACGGCCTATCCCCGATCTGCATGGCTATGCCCCAATTGATAGACCCGAAGCACGGCCTGACTCTCGACTTGCACGGGCGTGCCACGGCCGTGCCTAAATCAACAGAATAGAGACACGAGCTGAGCCTCAATTTACACGGGCGTGCCTTAGTCGTGCCCCTGCCACGGGAAAGAGCAATTTCACTCGGAATAGGATGCTTAGAGCCCAAGAAACGCAATCTTAAGTCTACTCAAACACCTAGGACGAATTATACCTAAATTATGAGTACTTGAGAGACAAGTAAAGCATCCCAAAGTTTAAAAAAACACCCCAAGGCAGCTATTCAAGGGGGTTGATCATTGAGCAGAGTTTTCTGCCAAGCCTTTCTCGTTTAGGGATTGTCTCGAAGATAGCCAATTGATCCATCTCGAAGAGTTAGAGTTCTACTCAAGACGAAGGATCTCCTCTTTAATTCCTTCAGGGGGTTTTAGGGATTTCTTATGTTTTGTTTTATCTTTTCTCTTGAGATGTTTTCTTATTTAGTTATGAACTAAACCCCTCAGATACCTGAAGGGGATGAAACCTATGATGGATTTTGTTATTTAATTCTTTCTGTTTATATGATAAATACTTAGTTTGTTCTTAATTATGTTGCTTAAATTTATCTGATGTGCTTAAGTGGAGGAGGAATGGACCTTGTCTAAGAGTAGATCTAGCATAATTAAGCGGAGTTGATCGGGCGCATAGAGATAGGGTTTCGAGACTTCGCCGGATTAGGGTGAAACCTAATATAGGAGTCCATTGATCGATTTACTGCTTCCTTAGGGGGTTATTATAAGAGAATGAGAGTTCCACTAATTAACCTAAGGTTAGACGTTATTCGCTTCGAGAGAAGGTTTAATATAGGTTAGGGAGTCTCACGGATCAAGCTAAGTAAAGAAATCATATGAATTGAAAAGGTAGATAATAAGTGAAGTCATAGGTAGTTTCTTCCCGAAGGTACAGTCTTTATCAATTGAGTTTTCTTCAAAGTCTTTTCTTCAAGTTTCGTTTCTTTTGTCTTTGCATTTAAGTTTAAAGTATTTCATTTGTTTTAGAATAATAAATCAATCGCTCCATATTTTAGGCTAAATAATAGAAAGAAAGTGAGTAGTAGTACATTTAGGTTCCTTGGGTTCGATAAGATATTCTTGCCTGAGCTATACTACTGCTCGATAAGTGCGCTTGCCTCTATCGTTGTCACAGTTAGTCTACAGGTTCAATCACTCTTTTATAAATATTAAAACTAGTCTGTTTTGCAGCGATCAATAGCCGAATGCCCTAGCTTTCCTATTCTCTTTTTCTTTTCTTTATTTCGGTTCCAATAGAAATATGAACACATATATCATGGCTTTCTTCTTTCATGTTTGTTTAATAATCTTTTATTTTTTTAATTTACTAATTTAACCCTTCAATAATAATTCAAACAAACATACATTAAGGGCACATTTGTCCTTTGTTCATCTACTAACTAAATAGTGGTTAAATTGCCTCTTAAGCCACTACTTTCAAATGCCACATCAAGTAGGCACTTTTACAATGATCATGCTAGTTTTGCATTTAATGAAATTCAATCCTTTTGTCAAATTAAGCACACAGACAGACAAATTAACTTACGAAACTTTCACAAATGCAAAAACACATATTAATGGCACAAAAAAATAATAATAAAATATTATTCAGACTCGAATTTGTGGTTTTAAAACCACTGTTCCGACTAGGGTACTAACCAGAGTGTTATAATTCTCCCCCCTTAGGGATTTTTGTCCTCGAAAATCTTACCATTAAACAGATTCGGATATTGCTATCTCATTGAATCTTCAGGCTCCCACGTAGCCTCTTCTATTCTATGTCGATTCCACAACACTTTTACTAATGGTATTTTCTTATTTCTTAACTCTTTCAAATCACGAGCTAAGATACGTTTTAGTTCTTCCTCTTAGTTCATATCAGATCAGATTTCAATTTCAGACGGAGTAATTACATGTGATGGATTAGATTTGTAACATCCCAAAATTGGGCCTAGTTGGATTGGGCCCAATGGGCCTTGGGCGTAGGAATGATTAAAATTTTAAGAACAAGAGAATGTCATTATTGCAAATTGGACTTATTAGTTAAGTGAATTTGGAAGGTTTCAATGTTTCTATGAAGTCTCGAGTTTAATTGGGCCTTAGGAAAAATTGGTTATTTTAGCACTTGAAGGAGAGATGGTAAATAGCTTCAAAGCTTATAGAAATAAGTAATGTGCTTGCATAAATGAGCTATTGGAAAAAAGGTTATGGCATCAAGTGAAGTACCTTGAGGGAAGAGGTTCAAATCCTTTTGTGTGTAATTTTTGACTAATAATTTTGCACTCTTTCGTTAAGTGTCAGCCAAGAGGTATTATTGGCAAGTTTGACTTCTTTATTTTTGGTATGGTGTCTAATGAATTAAGGAAAGGTTGAGGTTGGGGAAAGGAATCAAAAGGAAAAGGTAAGTAAGGGGAACAAGTGGCTTATTTCATGGAGAATGCTATGGAAAGTATGGTTGGCAAAATTTTGACCCTTATGACTATGCATGTGGACGGTTTTGTGGGTAGATAGGTAGCTGAAATTTTAGTTTGGCATTTGGTAGGGTCTTGTTATTTTTTTGGCCAAAAATCACGTTTGCAACTTTAGTGTCATCTTCTCCCAATTTGCTATTCTCTTTGTCGAAATCTTCTAGCACAACAATGCATTTTTCTTCTCTTTGGATTGGTTTCATATTCACCTTTTGTCCATCTTCCTTAATAGATGAATATCAACATACAATTTCCTCCATAACCGAACTTTCATCGTTTCTCTATTTCTTCTTTTCATCCATATTAACATTCGTTTCTTGATCAATCGGTAAGTATTCTTCTCAATATTTTATTTCCTTTGGTTTTGGATGGTCATTTTAACCTAGACCATCACCTTACTTTCCCTCATTCGAAATCATTTTCTTCCTCGTAGAGATATAGTGGAAGGCTGAAACTTTGATTTTTCCAAAGTCATTATACAATCGCTGGAAATCGGATGCAATATTAATAAGATAAGGAGTTCTTATGTATTATTGATATTATTCAATATTCGATTGGTTGATAAGGGAGTAATAATGTGAAATAATCAACTACAAGTTTTAGCGAAAAATCACTCAATATATTCTACCTTTGAGCATAGCGGTAAGTGATTCAAGTGTAAGTGATACGAAATCTTTTGGAAATATAAGGCTAACTTTTGGTTGGTATTGTTCTAGGTCAACGACGAGTGGTTCGTTAGGAAATCGAAATCAGGTGTGTAATCCCGTACCATTCGTATACATATCTGAAATGGTGTGTAATATCATATTTCTCAGAAAGTTTGTATGAAATATTCTGTGAATCGGCTGAAATACCGAAGAAAATTGAAAATCGGCATTCGTGATCACTCGGGCGTGCGTATGATCGTAGTGGTAAACGTATTTTGTAATAAAATAGTTTCGGTTAGAAGCAGTGACATGTTTTTGAAAAATCACGAAAAATAGAAGAAACTGAATTAGAAAGTGAATGAGATATCGAATAAAATATTATTGTGCCTATTTTGATATGGAAGAAACGGAGAAGGAAAAGGAATTTTATATTCTGCGATATATTAATTTTAGTGAGACTGGTTCTGAATTATTTCGTGGTTCCCTGATCTGTCTTGGTAAAATCGTATAAAATTGTACAAAATAAATTATGGGCTATAATTTTTATGTATAGATTCCTTAGTGAGCCTATTTTCAATAGAAACAAGTGGGTGCAGTATATGAAAACCGTACAGTGAGATATTTGAAATTAAAGAAAGAGAGGTTAGAAACATTGGACAGTGAAACAAGGGAAATTTTAAGGAATAAACTATACTAAATGGTTAAGCCAAAAATTTTGAAAAACTTGTAGTAAGAAGATATATAAGTCTAGTTTCAAGAAAAATTTATGAATTCCGATTTCAAGATTCCTAACCCAAGTTATAGTCAATTTAGTTAGTACGACACAGATGGATAGTTTAAATTGTTATGCCCAAATTAGTAGTTAAGTCTGGATTGCGAAATTACCGAATTACTCTTACTGGGTAAATTGCCAAATTACGAAAATGCCTCTAAAGGGCCGAAATATGGAAATGCCCCTAATGGGCCGATTTGTAAAAGTGTTAATGGGCCAATCTGATATTTTAATAAATGGGCCAATATGATATTTTAATAAATGGGCCAATCTGATATTTTGATAAATGGGCCAATCTGTTATTTTGATAAATGGGCCAATCTATTATTTTGATAAATGGGCCAATCTATTATTTTGATAAATGGGCCAATCTGATATTTTGATAAATGGGCCAATCTGATATTTTGCTAAATGGGCTAATATGATATTTTGCTACATGGGCCTAATTGATATTTGTTATAATGAGTCGTACTTTTGTAATAAATATCTGAATAAATTATTGTGATTTTTATGCATTATATACATGATTTGCATGGGATGGGATAATGATAAAGAGAAGTTCTGGGAGCTATGCTACATAAATCTGGTGGCTCTGCCACAAATCTAAAAAATGGCAATGCCATGTAAATTGTATTAATCTAGTGGCTTGTCCACAAATTTGATATAAATGGCTTAATGCCTATGTTTGGTGTGTTGGTGGGGTGGGTTGACTACAGATCACCCACAGGTGTGTTGGTCGGTATAGGTGGTGTGTAGCATATGGAAAACTAGGATTTGGTTTGGGAATTGTATATCATATGCATATTATATATGATACATTTATATTATTGTAAGCGGGCTTTGGCCCAATTAATTGCTTAATAGGATTTTGGCCTAGTGAACAATGGTAAGTGGATTATACACTGAGTTCTTATAACTCACCCCCTTCTCTTAACCCTTGTAAGTAATGCTCAGTGACGAGGATTTGGAGTGATGTATGACTCGGTGGAGGCCATACTTCGAAAATAACATTTTCGAATATTAGTAAACTACCTTTCCACTTTATTTGATTACTTTTATTGTTTCGGGTTTTAAAGTTGTAATAAGGCCTCTATATTATTTTTATTTTTTATTTTTATGTTTGGGATGTTTTTATTATTCTTCTTAACTTGTTTAAAAAGGAATTTTCTAAAAATGTAAATAATGGTTTTCAAAATTGATTAATAAATGGATTTTATAGCAAATTTTTACAAATAATTCAACTCGGATTCTCTTTCAAAATTTCAATGCCATTTTCAAAAGGCGTTATTTTAAAGTCCACTACTTTGATTTTCGACTCATCAACCAACCTCTCAAAAATACTTGTATTTTATCTACGTTTCCGCAATGTTTTCAAAATGCTTCTGCAACTCTATTTCCAAACGTCATATTTTCGTAAATTGTTATTTCAAATATGTTTTCGTAACCAAAAAGGCTTTTAAAGATAATTGCGTTTTCAAGTAGATGAAAAAATTACTTAAGCGTTTTGGGTTTTAACAAAGAGGCTGTAATTCTCTAAAAAGTTTTTAACAATCGCAAAGATGGTTTTGAAAAGAAAAAAAAACACTTCCATTGACACGCCAGATTTAGGTCTAACTTCTAGGCCGGGTTTCGGGTGTTACATTTTATGGTATGAGAGCCCAGTTGCAAAACTCAGCCGTGGTTTGGGTTCAAAAGCGTTTTCCAAAGTTGTTTAGAATTTTGATTTATAAATATATGTTCTAAAGGAAGTATGGCACCACGAGTATCCGGCACCAAGTTGAGTAAGTATTTGTTTTCATTTTATGATTATTGGGTTACGAAAATTCTACAAAGTAGAATACTCTAGAACTATTAGCTTTAGGAGTTGAAACTATAGAGACTGAGACTCTAGGATGCGGATTTGACTCTCGAAAATAACTTTTCTACTCATGCTCCATAAAACATCATTTAATAAACATCGAATAGCATAATGATTCATAAAACTCTTAATCAGATTATATCGACTTAGTGAACAAGAGCGCTAGAAGATGCAGACGCGGTAGACGTGGACGTGGTAGAGGCCGAGGTCTAGGGCTAGATCTTCGGCACTAAGGTATGTGCCCAAAAGGGAGGCACAGACATTGTTAGTGGCTGAGATGGGATCTCATGATCGAGTTGGGGTTGATGAGCTAACTCAGATAGTTAAGAAGGTATTGAAGGAGGTTAAGGAAATCAGTGAAGCACTTTGAGTTAGGTCTGTGGACTGAAAGAAGAAAGGATATCGTGGTTCTTTTGGATCGCAGTCACGTTCTGTAAAGCGTGTTAAGGCACATCCAAACTTTCTGGCTTGCAATCATTGCAGAAGTTGTCATTCGGGGGAATGTTGGAGGAGGTCAGGAGCATGCTTGAGATGCGGGTCTAAGGAGCATAAGCATCGGGATTGTTACATCACCATTAAGTCAGGTATGTTTTGGTTGGACGTGATGATTGAATGTATAAGATTCTAAGTATAAATGGTAGACAACTGTTTGTTTTTGTGGTTAGATGTTTGGTTGTGTGAAAGAGGATTCAAGATTTTGTTAAAAGTACATTGTGTTTTTTTTTTTAAGATCAGAGTGCATAGCGAAAGCATAGTAGTGTGATATGGAAATTTTGAGGACGAAATTTTCTTTAAGGAAGGTAGAATTGTAACCTCCCAAAATTGGGCCTAGTAGGATTGGGCCCAATGGGCCTTGGGCGTAGGAATGTTTAAAATTTTGAGAACAAGAGAATGGCATTATTGCAAATTGGACTTATTAGTTAAGTGAAATTAGAAGGTTACAAGGTTTCTATGAAGTCTCGGGTTTAATTGGGCCTTATGAAAAATTGGGTATTTTAGCACTTTAAGGAGAGATGGTAAGTAGCTTCAAAGCTTATAGAAACAAATAAGTAATGTGCTTGCATAAATGAGCTATTGGTGAAAAGGTTATGGCATCAAGTGAAGTACCTTGAGAGAAGAAGTTCAAATCCCTTTGTGTGTAATTTTTTACTAATATTTTTGCACTCTTTCCTTAAGTGTCGGCCAAGAGGTATTATTGGCAAGTTTGACTTCTTTATTTTTGGTATGGTGGCTAATGAAATAAGAAAAGGTTGAGGTTAGGGAAAGGAATCAAAAGGAAAAGGCAAGTAAGTGGAACAAGTGGCTTATTTCATGGAGAATTATAGAAAGTATGGTTGGAAAAATTTTGACCCTTATGACTATGCATGTGGACGGTTTTGGGAGTAGATAGGTAGCTAAAATTTTGCTTTGGCATTTGGTAGGTTCTTGGTATTGTTTTGGCCAAAAATCACATTTGCAACTTTAGTGCCATCTTCTCCGAATTTGCTATTCTCTTTGCCGAAATCTTCTAGCACAATAGTGCATTTTTCTTCTCTTTGGATTGGTTTCATATTCACCTTTTGTCCATCTTCCTTAATAGCCGAATATCAACATGCAATTTCCTCCATAACTGAACTTTCATCTTTTCTCTATTTCTTCTTCACATCCATATTAACATCCGTTTCTTGATCAATCGGTAAGTATTCTTCTCAATATTTTATTTTCTTTGGTTTTGGATGGTCATTTTGACCTAGACCATCACCTTACTTTCCCTCATTCAAAAATCATTTTTCCTCCTGGTAGAGATATAGTGGAAGGTTGAAACTTGGATTTTTCCAAAGTCATCGTATAATCACTAGAAATCGGATCCAATATTAATAAGGTAAGGAGTTGTTATGGATTCTTGATATTTTTCAATATTTGATTGGTTGCTAACGGAGTAATAATGTGAAATAATTGACTACATGTTTTAGGGACAAATCACTCGATATATTCTACCTTCGGACTTAGAGGTAAGTGATTCAAGTGTAAGTGATACGAAATCTTTTGGAAATCTGAGGTTAACTTTTACTTGGTATTATTCTAGGTCAACGATGAGTGGTTCGTTAGGAAATCGAAATTAGGTGTGTAATCCAGTACCTTTCGTATACATATCTGAAATGGTGTGTAATATCAAATTTCTCAGAAAGTTTGTATGAAATATTCTGTGAATCGGTCAAAATACCGAAGAAAACTGGAAATCGGCATCCATGATCACTCGGGCGTGCGTATGATCGTAGTGGTAAACGTATTTTGTAATAAAATAGTTTCGGTTAGAAGTAGTGATGTGTTTTTGAAAAATCACAAAAAATATAAGAAAGGGAATTAGAAAGTGAATGAGATATCGAATAAAATCTTACTGTGTATATTTTGATAAGGAAGAAACGGAGAAGGAAAAGGAATTTTATATTCTGCGAAATATTAATTTTAGTGAGACTGGTTCTGAATGATTTCGTGGTTCCCTAATCTGTCTTGGAAAAATCATATAAAATTGTACGAAATGAATTATGGGTTATAATTTATATGTATAGATTCCTTGGTGAGCCTATTTTCAATAGAAACAAGTGGGTGCAGTATATGAAAACCGTACAATGAGATATTTGAAATTAAGGAAAGAGAGGTTAGAATCATTGGACAGTGAAACAAGGAAAATTTAAGGAATAAACTGTACAAAATGGTTAAGCCAAAAAATTATGGAAAACTTGTAGTAAGAAGATATATAAGTCTAGTTTCAAGGAAAATTTACGGATTTAGATTTCGAGATTCCTAACCCAAGTTATAGTCAATTTAGTTAGTACGACATAGAGGGATAGTTTAAATTGTTATACACAAATTAGAAGTTAAGTCTGGATTGCGAAATTACCGAATTACTCTTAGTGGGTAAATTGCCAAATTATGAAAATGCCTCTAAAGGGACGAAATATGGAAATGCCCCTAATGGGCCGATTTGCAAAAGTGTTAATGGGCCAATCTAATATTTTGATAAATGGGCCAATCTGATATTTTAATAAATGGGCCAATCCGATATTTTGTTAAATAGGCTAATATGTTATTTTGATAAATGGGCCAATCTGTTATTTTGATAAATGGTTCAATCTGTTATTTTGATAAATGGGTCAATCTGATATTTTGATAAATGGGTAATCTGATATTTTGATAAATGGGCCAATCTGATATTTTGCTAAATGGGCTAATCTGATATTTTGCTATATGGGCCTAATTGATAATTTGTTATAATGAGCCGTACTTTTTTAATAAATATTCGAATAAATTATTGTGATTTGTTATGCATTATAGACATGATTTGCATGGGATGGGATAATGATGAAGAGAAGTTCTGGTAACTATGCTACATAAATCTAGTGGCTCTGCCACAAATTTGAAAAATGGCAATGCCATGTAAATTCTGTTAATCTGGTGGCTTGTCCACAAATTTGATATAAATGGCTTAATGCCTACGTTTGTTGTGTTGGCGGGGTGGGTTAAGTAAAGATCACCTACAGGTGTGTTGGTTGGTATGGATGGTGTGTAGCGGATGGAAAACTAGGATTTGGTTTGGGAATTGCATATCATATGCATATTATATATGATACATTTATATTATTGTAAGCGGGCTTTGGCCCAATTAATTCCTTAATGGGATTTTGGCCCAGTGAACAATGGTAAGTGGATTATACACTTAGTTCTTGTAACTCACCCCCCTTCTCTTAGCCCTTGTAGGTAATGCTCAGTGATGAGGATTTGGAGCCATGGATGACTCGGTGGAGGCCATGCTTCGAAAATATCATTTTCGAATATTAGTAAACTACCTTTCTGTTTTATTTGATTACTTTTATTGTTCCGGGTTTTAAAGTTGTAATAAGGCCTCTAGACTATTTTTATTTTTTTTATGTTTAGGATGTTTTTATTATTCTTCTTAAATTTTTTAAAAAGGAAATTTTCTAAAAATATAAATATTAGTTTTCAAAATTGATTAATAAATGGATTTTATAGCAAAATTTTACAAATAATCTATATAACATCCTTAAATTGGGCCTAGATGATTGGGCCCAATGGGCCTTGGGCGTAGGACTGTTTACAATAATTGAGAATAAGAGAATGGCATTGTTACAAATTAGACTTATTAGTTAAGTTAATTTGGAAGGTTACAAGGTTTCTATGAAGTATCGGGTTCAAGTTAGGCCATAGGAAGAATTTTCATTTTCGGACTTTTAGTGGATATGGCTGATGGAAGAAGGACTTAGGAATAAATGGGTGCATTTAGGAGATACAACAGCGAGCTAGTTCGTAAAGTGACTAGCGACGTGGATTATGCTACAAGGGAACTTGGGTTTGGATCTCATGGAAAGCAAGGGAGTTTTATTTTTGCCAAAAAAGGAGAAGAGATGATAAGGGGACAAGTGGAGGGATTTATGGAAGAAATCATGGAGATGGAAAGGAGATTGAGGTGATGGAGAGGAGATTGAGGAAGAAAATAAGGCAATGTGGACTTTTTAATAAAGCAAGGTGGCTAAGGAAATATGGTAAGGAAGAATGGATGGAAGGGAATCAAAAGAAGAGGGCAAGTAAGGGGAACATGTGGCCTTTTTCAAAGGAAGTGTTATGGAAGGTATGGTTGGCCAACTTTTGACCATTATGGTCATGTATGTGGATAGTTTTGGGGGAAAGGGAGGTAGCTGAATTTTGCTTGGTCATTTGGTAGAATTTTGGTGTTGTTAGGCAAAAATCACTTTTGCACTATTTTGTGTTTTTTCTCCAAATTCCTTTTTTTGCTTTGTGCCGAATTTACAAGCCATTAGTGAGCATATTTTCTTCACTTCTTCCTTGGTGCCAAAACCTTAATCCATCTTTCACCATTCTTCTTGTTGCTGAAATGCTCACATTTCTCTTTGGTTCATATCTCTTTTGGTGTTGACCGAAACACTCCAAACGCCTTGATACATCTTCTCCTTTCTTTTAATCATTTCTACTCATTTGTGTTGACACTCACTCATTTGATCAATCGAGTTATAGTGGAAGGCCGAAACTTTGACTCATCTGTAGCCATTGTACAATCGTTAGAAATCGAGATTTATCATCGATTAAGGTAAGGAGTCTTTTCATAGTCCATTCGATATCGCTATTCGTTTATGGTGTTAATCGGATTGAAAGTTTGGCTAATCGATTATGTCATGCGATACTCTCTACTTGTGAATTTTTCGGAAATAGTGGTAAAGTCGAACACCTATCTCTCGTAATAAGAGACTTGGATTGTTGGTAAGTGATATAGGTTGTTAAATCAATCGCAATACTTGGATGAAGTTGTAAATTGGGTTTTGGACTAATTGTTGACCGATTGTATCTTTAGGTGCTGCGGAGAATATCGTGTTACGGATTCCGAATAAGGTGTGTAATCCCGTACCTTCCCAAAACATGTTTGAAATGGTGTGTAATCTCACATCTCTCTGAAATTTTGTATGATATGTTTTGTGATTTGGTCAAAATACCGAAGAAAACTGGAAATCGACATCCGCAATCACTCGGGCATGCGTATGGTGGTAATCATATTTGTAATAAAATAGTTTCGGTTAGAAACAGTGACGTTTTTTTGAAAAATCATGAAAAATAGGAGAAAAGGAATTAGAAAATTAATGAGATATCAAATAAAATCTTACTGTGTCTATTTTGATAATGAAGAAACAGAGAAGGAAAAGAAATTTTATATTCTGATATATGTTAATTTTAGTGAGACTGGTTCTGAATGACTTTGTGGTTCCCTAATTTGTCTTGGAAAAATCATATAAAATTGTACAAAGTGAATTATGGGATATATTTTATATGTATGGATTTCTTATGAGCCTATTTTAAATAGAAACAAGTGGTAGCAGTATATGGAAACCGTATAGTGAGATATTTGAAATTAAGAAAGCAGAGGTCAGAATCATTGGACAGTGAAACAAGAGAAATTTTAAGGAATAAAATTTACTAAATGGTTTGGCTAAAAATATTGGAAAAATTTAGTAAAAAGATATATGAGTCTATTTTCAGGAAAAATTCACGGATCTAGATTTTGAGTTTCCTAACTCAAGTTATAGTCAATTTAGTCAGTACGACGCAGATGGACATTTTAAATTTTTATGCCCAAATTAGTAGTTAAGTCTGGATTCTGAAATGTCCAAATTACCCTTAGTGGGTAATATTACCAATTTATGAAAATGCCCCTATAGGCCGAATTACCGAAATACCCTTAGTGGGTAAGATTATCAAATTTCTGAAATGCCCTAAAGGGCCAAAATACGATATTGCTTAATGGAGTGAATTGATATGTGACTAAATGGGCCGAATTGATATGTGACTAAATGGGCCAATTTGATATGTGACTAAATGGCTCGAATTGATATGTGACTAAATAGGCCGAATTTATATGTGACTAAATGGGCCAATTTGATATGTGACTAAATGGGCTGAATTGATATGTGACTGAATGGGCCAATTTGATATGTGACTAAATGGGCCGAATGGATATGTGATAAAATGGGCCGATTTGATATATTGCTCTAATGGGCCGATTTTGCAAAGTGTTATTGGGCCAATTTGTTTGTCATAAATTTTTTAATTTTTAATTATTGTTATTATATTTGTAAATATCATGATTTGATATGTATGATGCATATTCATGAATTGCATGGGATGGGATAGTGATGAAGAGAAGTTTTGGTAGCTTTGCTGCATATTTTTGGTGGCTCTGCCACATATTTGGTGACTCTGTCACAATCTGTCTAGTGGCTATGCTACATAAATTCTGTTATTCTGGTGGCTTGTCCACAAAAAATCTGTTATAAATGGCTTAATGCCTACGTTTGGTGTGTTGGCGGGGTGGGTGACTAAAGCTCCCCACAGATGTGTTGGTTGGTACCAGTGGTGTGTAGCGGATGGAATACTAGGCTAGGTTTGGGAATTGCATTTCATATTCATGTTATATTCATTACATTATTATTATTGTATGTGGGCTTAGTCCCAAATAATTGCTTAATGAGATTTTGGCCCAGAGAACAACGGTAAGGGGATTTCACACTGAGTTCTTGTAACTCACCCCCCTTTTCTCTTAACCCTCGTAGGTAATGCTCAGTGACGTGGACTTGGGCCATGGATGACTTGGTGGAGGCCATACTTCGGAAATGGTTTTTATTGAACTTTAGTTTCCTGATTTCGTTCACTTTATTATTCTTACTATTTTAGGTTTATTTTGTGTTGTAATAAGACCTCTGGAATATTTTATTTTGCTTATGTTTTTGTCGTACTTAGTACTATGCTTGAATTGTTTTTAAATGGGGATTTTTCTAAAAATCTTAAGTAAAGGTTTTCCCAAATAGATTAACAAATGATTTTCATAACAAACTTTTACAAATGATTTAACTCGGAAATTCTCTTTCAAATTATCGACAACATTTCCAAAAGTAACGGTTAAAGTTCATTTCCTAGATTTTTGACTCATCAATTAACCTCGCAAAAATACTTGTATTTTATCTACGTTTCCGCAATGTTTTCAAAAGGTTTCTGCAACTCTATTTTCAAACGTCATATTTTCGTAAATTGTTTATTTCAAATATGTTTTCGCAACCAAAAAGGTTTTTAAAAATAATTACATTTTCAAGTAGATAACAATTGCTTAAGTGTTTTGGGTTTTAACAAAGAGGCTGTAATTCTCAAACAAGTTTTAACAATCGCAAAGACGGTTTTATAAGAGCATTAGTTCAAATTTATTGATTTATCAATAAATCTTCGAGGTCAGTAGTATTTTATCAAATGTCTCAAATCAAACTTGTTTTTCTTGATTTTAACAAAACTTATTTTAGTATGAATCACAAATCCTTTATACGTTTTCTTCAATGTGACACACCAAATTCGGGCCTAACTTCTGAGCCGGGTTTGAGGTGTTACAATTTAACTTAGATTCTCTTTCAAAATTTCAACATCATTTTCAAAAGGCCTGATTTTAAAGTCCACTACTTCGATTTTCGACTCATCAACCAACCTCTCAAAAATACTTGTATTTTATCTATGTTTTTGCTATGTTTTCAAAATGCTTCTGCAACTCTATTTCCAACGTCATATTTTCGTAAATTGTTATTTCAAATATGTTTTCACAACCAAAAAGGTTTTTAAAGCTGATTACATTTTCAAGTAGATAAAAAAATTGCTTAAGTGTTTTGGGTTTTAGCAAAGAGGCTATAATTCTCAAACAAGCTTTTAACAATTGCAAAGATGGGTTTGAAAAGAAAAAAAAAACACTTTCATGTGACACGCTAAATTCGGGCCTAACTTCTAGGCCAGGTTGGGGTGTTAAATTTTATGGTATCAGAGCCTAGTTACAAAACTCGGTCGTGGTTTGGGTTCAAAAGTGTTTTCGAAAGTTGTTTAGAATTTTGATTTATAAATATATGTTCTAAAGGAAGTATGGCACCACGAGTATCGAGCACCAAGTCAAGTAAGTATTTGTTTTCATTTTATGATTATTGTGTTACGAAAAATCTACAAAGTAGAATACTCTAGAACTATTAGCTTTAGGAGTTGAAACTATAGAGACTGAGACTCTAGGATGCGAATTTGACTCTCGAAAACAACTTTTCTACTCATACTCCATAAAACATCATTTAATAAACATCGAATAGCATAATGATTCATAAAACTCTTAATCAGATTATATCGACTTAGTGAACATGAGCGCTAGAAGATGCGGACGCGGTAGACGTGGATGTGGTAGAGGTCGAGGTGCTAGGGCTAGATCTTCGTCACCAAGGCATGTGCCCGAAAGGGAGGCGCAGACATCGTTAGTGGCTGAGACAGGATCTCATGATTGAGTTGGAGTTGATGAGCTGACTCAGATAGTTAAGAAGGTATTGAAGGAGGTTAAGGAAATCAGTGAAGCATTTCAAGTTGGGTCTATGGACTGTAAGAAGAAAGGAGATCCTGGTTCTTTTGGATCGCAGTTTCGTTCCCTAAAGCGTGTTAAGGCACGTCCAAACTTTTTGGCTTGCGATCACTGCAAAAGGCGTCATCCGGGGGAATGTTGGAGGAGGTCAGGAGCATGCTTAAGATGCGGGTCTAAGGAGCATAAGGCTCGGGATTGTTACATCACCATGAAGTCAGGTATGTTTTGGTTGGACGTGATGATTGAATGTAGAAAATTCTAAGTATAAATGGTAGACAACTGTTTGCTTTTGTGGTTAGATGTTGGTTGTGTGAAAGAGGATTCAAGATTTTGTTAAAAGTACATTGTGTTTTTTTGAAGATCAGAGTGTGCAGCGAAAGCATAGTAGTGTGATTTGAGTGATGCGTTTAGTAGTAGGATGGAAATTTCGAGGATGAAATTTTCTTTAAGGAGGGTAGAATTGTAACATCCCAAAATTGGGCCTAGTAAGATTGGGCCCAATGGGCCTTGGGCGTAGGAATGTTTAAAATTTTGAGAACAAGAGAATGGCATTATTATAAATTGGACTTATTAGTTAAGCGAATTTGGAAGGTTACAAGGTTTCTATAAAGTCTCAAGTTTAATTGGGCCTTAGGAAAAATTGTGTATTTTTAGCACTTTAAGGAGAGATGGTAAGTAGCTTCAAAGCTTATAGAAACAAATAAGTAATGTGCTTGCATAAATGAGCTATTGGTAAAGAGGTTATGGCATCAAGTGAAGTACCTTGAGGGAAGAAGTTCAAATCCCTTTGTATGCAATTTTTTACTAATATTTTTGCACTCTTTCTTTAAGTGTCAACCAAGAGGTATTATCGGCAAGTTTGACTTCTTTATTTTTTGTATGGTGGCTAATGAATTAAGGAAAGGTTGAGGTTGGGGAAAGGAATCAAAAGGAAAAGGCAAGTAAGGGGAACAAGTGGCTTATTTCATGGAGAATGCTATAGAAAGTATGGTTGGCAAAATTTTGACCCTTACGACTATGCATGTGGACGGTTTTGGGGGTAGATAGGTAGCTGAAATTTTGCTTTGGCATTTGGTAGGTTCTAGGTATTGTTTTGGCCAAAAATCACATTTGCAACTTTAGTGCCATCTTCTCCCAATTTGCTATTCTCTTTGCCGAAATCTTCTAGCACAATAATTCATTTTTCTTCTTTTGGATTGGTTTCATATTCACCTTTTGTCCATGTTCCTTGATAGCCGAATATTAACATACAATTTCCTCCATAACCAAACTTTCATCTTTTCTCTATTTCTTCTGCTCATCCAAATTAACATCCGTTTCTTGATCAATAGGTAAGTATTCTTCTCAATATTTTATTTTCATTGGTTTTGGGTGGCCATTTTGACCTAGACCATCACCTTACTTTCCCTCATTCGAAATCATTTTTCTTCCTCGTAGAGATATAGTGGAAGGTCGAAACTTTGATTTTTCCAAAGTAATCATATAATCGCTAGAAATTGGATCCAATATTAATAAGGTAAGAGTTCTTATGGATTATTGATATTATTCAATATTCGATTGGTTGCTAACGGAGTAATAATGTGATATAATTGACTACATGTTTTAGGGACAAATCACTCGATATATTCTACCTTTGAACATAGCGGTAAGTGATTCAAGTGTAAGTGATACGAAATCTTTTAGAAATCTGAGGCTAACTTTTGGTTGGTATTGTTCTAGGTCAACGACGAGTGGTTCATTAGGAAATCGAAATCAGGTGTGTAATCCCGTACCTTTCATATACATAACTGAAATGGTGTGTAATCTCACATTTCTCAGAAAGTTTGTATGCAATATTTTGTGAATCGGTCGAAATACCGAAGAAAATTGGAAACCGGCATCCGTGATCACTCAGGCGTCCGTATGATCGTAGTGGTAAACGTATTTTGTAATAAAACAGTTTCGGGTAGAAGCAGTGACGTGTTTTTGAAAAATCACGACAAATAGAAGAAAGGGAATTAGAAATTGAATGAGATATCGAATAAAAGCTTGATGTGTTTATTTTTATAAGGAAGAAATGGAGAAGGAAAAGGGATTTTATATTCTGAGCTATATTAATTCTAGTGAGACTGGTTCTGAATGATTTCGTGGTTCCCTGATCTGTCTTGGTAAAATCGTATAAAATTTTAAAAAGTGAATTATAGGTTATAATTTATATGTATAGATTCCTTAGTGAGCCTATTTTCAATAGAAACAAGTGGGTGCAGTATATGAAAATCGTACAGTGAGATATTTGAAATTAAGGAAAGAGAGGTCAGAATCGTTGGACAGTGAAACAAGGGAAACTTTAAGGAATAAACTGTACTAAATGGTTAAGCCAAAAATTCTGGAAAAATTGTAGGAAGAAGATATATGAGTCTAGTTTCATGGAAAATTTACGGATTTTTGAGATTCCTAACACAAGTTATAGTCAATTTAGTTAGTACGACGTAGATGGACAGTTTAAATCGTTATACCCAAATTAGTCATTAAGTCTGGATTGCGAAATTATCGAATTACCCTTAGTGGGTAAATTGCCGAATTACAAAAATGCCTCTAAAGGGCCGAAATATGGAAATGCCCCTAATGGGCCGATTTGCAAAAGTGTTAATGGGCCAATCTGATATTTTGATAAATGGGCCAATTTGATATTTTGATAAATGGGCCAATCTGTTATTTTGATAAATGAGCCAATCTGGTATTTTGATAAATAGGCCAATCTGATATTTTGCTAAATGGGCCAATCTGATATTTTGCTAAATGGGCTAATCTAATATTTTGGTATATGGGCCTAGTTGATAATTCGTTATAATGAGCCGTACTTTTGTAATAAATATCTGAATACAATTATTGTGATTTGTTATGCATTATATACATGATTTGCAGAGGATGGGATAATGATGAAGATAAGTTCTAGTAGCTATGTTACATAAATATGGTGGCTCTGCCACAAATCTGAAAAATGGTAATGCCATGTAAATTCTGTTAATTTGGTGGCTTGTCCACAAATTTGATATAAATGGCTTAATGCCTATGTTTGGTGTGTTGCCGGGGTGGGTTGACTAAAGATCACCCATAGGTGTGTTGGTTGGTACGGGTGGTGTGTAGCGGATGTAAAACTAAGATTTGGTTTGGGAATTGCATATCATATGCATATTATATATGATACATTTATATTATTGTAAGCGGGGTTTGGCCCAATTAATTGCTTAATGGGATTTTGGCCCAGTGAACAATGGTAAGTGGATTATACACTGAGTTCTTGTAACTCACCCCCTTCTCTTAACCCTTGTAGGTAATGCTCAGTGACGAGGATTTGGAGCCATGGATGATTTGGCGGAGGCCATGCTTCGGAAATAACATTTTCGAATATTAGTAAACTTCTTTTCCATTTTATTTGATTACTTTTATTGTTTCGGGTTTTAAAGTTGTAATAAGGCATCTTGACTATTTTTATTTTGTTTCATGGTTGGGATGTTTTTATTATTCTTCTTAAATTATTTAAAAAGGAATTTTATAAAAATATAAATAATGGTTTTCAAAATTGATTAATAAATGGATTTTATAGCAAACTTTTACAAATAATTTAACTCGGATTCTCTTTCAAAATTTAAACGTCATTTTCAAAAGGCCTGATTTCAAAGTCCACTACTTCGATTTTCGACTCATCAACCAACCTATCAAAAATACTTGTATTTTATCTACGTTTCCGCAATGCCTTCAAAATGCTTCTGCAACTATATTTCCAAACATCATATTTTCGTAATTTGTTATTTCAAATATGTTTTCGCAACAAAAAAGGTTTTTAAAGATAATTACGTTTTCAAGTAGATAAAAAAATTGCTTAAGTGTTTTGGGTTTTAACAAAGAAGCTGTAATTCTCAAACAAGTTTTTAACAATTACAAAGATGGTTTTGAAAAGAAAAAAACACTTCCATGTGACACGCCAGATTCGGGCCTAACTTCTAGGTCGGGTTTGGGTTGTTACAAGATTGGTATCGTTTAAGCATCGATACATGAAATGCATTATATATCTTTTCTAGTTCAGGTGGCAACAACAATCCATACCAAAATGGCCCAATACGTTCAGTGGTCTCATACGGTCCAATGAAACTCAAACTCAACTTGCCTTTATGTCCGAATCGGGGTACTTTCTTACATGGAGACACTTTTAAGAAAACTTTGTCACTGATTTCTAATTCAATCTCTTTTCTTTCCAAGTCTGCATAAGAATTTTGACGATCAGATGCTGTTTTTAGACTGTCACAAATTACTTTCACTTTCTGTTTTGTATCTTTTATCGAATCGACCCCGTGTAACTTACTTTCACTGAGCTCAATCGAATATAGAGGTGTTTGACATTTGCGTCCATACAAAGCTTCATATGGTGTCATTTTAATGCTCGACTAAAATATATTATTGTATGCAAATTCAATCAATAACAAATATTGTTCCCACAAACCATTAAACTTAAGGATGCAACATCTCAACATGTCCTCGAGAATCTTAATAATCCGTTCAGACTGACCATCTATTTGCAAATGAAAAGCTGTACTGAAATGCAATTTCGTGGCTAAAGTTTCTTGTAGTTTCTTTCAGAACCGTGAAGTAAACCTCAGATCTCTATGTGACATAATGGATAATGGCACCCCGTGTAATCTCACAATATCAGAAATGTAAAGTTCACCTAACTTGTCAAGTGAATAATAAGATTTCACCAGAATAAAATGGGCAGATTTGGTCAATCGATTAACTACCACCCAAATCGCATCTTTCTTTCTTGGAGTCAGAGGAAAATCTCGAAAGAAAATCCATTATCACTCTATCCCATTTTCATTCAGAAATAAGAATCGGTTGTAACAACCCAGACGAAACCTGATGTTCAGCTTTAACTTGCTGACAGATTAAGCATTACGACACAGAGTCAAAGATATCTTGTTTCATACCAGACCACCAATAGTGTTGCTTCAGATCATGATACATCTTGGTATTACCTAGATATACAGATAGGAGACTATTATGACCTTCACTCAAAATTAATTGAATCAATTCTTGGTTTCTCAAAACACATATTCTATCTCAAAATCTCAAGCAATTATCATTATCAATTTGAAATTCAGAATCAGAGTTTGAATCACACTGAGCTCGTTTCACTAACAATTCATTATCAATCTTCTGAGCATCACAAATTTTTTGTATACATTTATATAACTTTTCAGCATACACACTCTATCTCGAAATAACAAATAATCATCGATACCATATCTGAGATTCTGAATTAGAAATCAATTTACGTTGAACTCCTTTTAACTTATAGTTTGCTTATACACTTCTTAATTTTACGACTTCACTAAATAAACATTTATTTAACTTTTAATTCAACTAATAATTGTTCATTACCTGATAAAATCAATCACGTATTCATTTCCAATTCAAAATATTCAAAACCATAATCATTTTCCTCGAACAATAATCACTTATAGGCTCAAAAGTTTTTCGACAATTGAAGCTAACCTTGCTGTGCCATGTTCAGATCTTTCATTCATTAACACAAGGACGAAGATCGTAATCTGTTTATTGAACTCGGACTAAACCAGAAGTGATATTTTGGTCGAAATTATTTTCATGTAGAAGAAAACTTCAACAATCAAACTAACTTTAATTTATCACAACATTTCGCAGATAGAATCGTTCCTATAGATATAATTCAGTATCAAGTCTTTGAGAATGCGAATTCTTCTTCCAGACTATCCCTCAATTCACACATGTACATTCAAAATTTGTTTCCAGTTAGATGGATAGATTCAGTCACATATAACCTATTCAAATCATTTAACTCAATCCGAACTGTTTCATCATTCTGACATCTCAAATCAATAGTCTTTCTTTTACGATTTACAACAGCAGCATGTAGTATCAACCAGTCCATACTCAAAATTATGTCAAACTGATCATATGGTAATAGCATCCGATCAGCAGGAAAACAAATATCTCGAAACATTAATGGATAGTTCTTGTATATTTTGTCAACTAGAACACTTTTACTTAGGGGTTTGACATTTTTTTTACAATAATCTCAATAGACTCTAGGGGCAAAGTCTTACTGATTACTAGGTTCATGTATATATACGAATGAGTAGAGACAGGGTCTATCAATGCAATCACAAAAGTGTCATAAAGAGTAAACGTACCCGTAATAATATCTGAAGATGAAGCTTCGTCACACGCTCGAATAGCATATGCTCTAGTTGGCTCACTAAATTCAGATTTTGCAATAGTATCCCTCGTTGACCTATGACTACCACTGACATTTCTTGTATTTCGGGAAGGTCTATCTCTCTCTGGGACGTTATCGGATCTTTGATTCTGAGTAGTCTCTTGTTCAACAGACTCTGGGCAGTCTCGAATAAAATGATCTAACGAATCCACATCTGAAGCAAGCTTGATTATTCAATCTACAGTTCCCCGGATGTCTTTTACCACAACGCTTACACTCGAGTCATTTGGATTTGACATTTCCAACACTCACCATCGTTTGGCAGTCTCGAATGAAATGATTTCATGATCTACATTTATAAAAAACTCTACTGTTATACTTGCCCCAACATTTTCCCACATGTCGTCTTCCACATTGTCTACACTCAGGTTTGTTGGTTTTAGTACTTCCATCATTTGATTCAATTGGTGCTTGAGTTCTCAGACCAACACTTGGTCTTATGCGATCTCTACTCGTATGTCCAAATGAAGCATTTGATCGATTGTTTGCATCTCTATATTTCTTCGTCAAAGGTTGAGAAAACTTACTCATAGATCTTTTTCTTTCATTATGATCTTCAGAATCAGCTTTCTCGGCATTATCATCATTAGTAGCCCTAAACTCTCCGACCCCATACTTACAGATTCTGTCTACCAGAGGCTTATTCAACAGATTCATATTCATAATCGGAGGCACAACTGAAGTTTGAGGGGGATTAGATAGGGGCAGAGATTGTGAAACAGTCGGATTATTTCTCATAATTTGAGTGAACCATTCACTAATCATCTGGAAGAAAGCTTGTTTAGCTTCCCCCTCTTGACCGCTCGTACCCAGTCTCGGATCAGAAGGCGTTGTCCCTTGCAGCGAAAGTTGGAGCATTACTTTCTACGTCATCGGATACGGCTCTTTCGGGATCCATTACTATATAAAAATTAAATTTTTCACTCCAGGATTCATTACACTATCATAGTTCAGATATATGGAATGTATAGCTAGACTCTTACACGCTACATTAATCAAAGAATCAGCTAAACCATAGCTCTAATACCAACAAAATTTAACACCCCTAACCCGTATCTATCACCGAACTTAGGGTTAAAGGCATTATCGGATAGCTCGAAAGCATATATAGATGCTACATTCATTCAATTATCAATCGCAACAGAAATGTCCCTTAAATAGGTCAACGAGACCCTAATCATGCTTTAAAGTAGGCCGGACTAATCCGAACACTTACGAAATTCCTCAAAAATTTAATACTTTTCTAGGTTATACAGGACACACGCCCGTGTGGGCAGGCCATGTGTCTCTCACCGACACCAGACACACCCATGTGTCTTGGCCGTGCAGAATCAAGGCTTGTATACTGACTTTTCCACACAGCCACTAGGCACACCTGTGTACCATGGCCGTGTGTTTTTAGGCCATATACTAACTAAATCACACAGCTACCAAGCATGCTCGTGTGCCATGGCCGTGCACTCTTAACTAGATACTGCCAATTACCCACAGCCATTAGGCACGCCCTTGTGCCATAGCCATGTAGGCAAAACAGGTCATTTGCATGGACAAAATGCCACCCTTACTTAGGTCATACCTACAAGCAATGTTTCAATTCATTTCATGTACAATTAACAACCAAAGACATATTTAATGATCAACAAATCTTCACATTCAACCTCATTTCTAAACATGTTAATTGCTTACCAATTTGCACAACTAAAAATACATATACAAACAATCATGGTTCATCCATATTTGCTTTTCATATACTCCCTTCTTTGATCAAACATGCATACTCACATTTCATTCATATACTTACCATTAACTTAACCAATTCATAGTTACCAAGCCACACCAAAACATACACCATATTTCATATTTACTCAAGCATATTATCAACACTTATGTAGCCACATCTCATGGCTAATTATACACTTTTCAATCATAATCAAAACATCTGGCCTATACATGCCATATTTAGCTATGTACACATTTCAAATGTACCAAAATGAATTTGAGAAGTGTGATGACGATCCTTGACGGTCCCCGAGCCTTCAGTAGCTTCAACGATCTATAAAACAGAGAAAACATACACAGAGTAAGCTTTCAAATGCTTAGTAAGCCATATACAAATAAACTAAACATATAATTTACTTATTCAATTTAATGGAATGTCATTTATAATTCTCATAGCAAATTCATCCCATATTCATTAGCTCATATAATTAGCCATATAATACCAAAATTCTTCAATTCAAATATCATATTCACACATAACTTAGTCAAGCATATGTCGCATATTAACTCATCATTCCATTTCACATATTCATCATAATAAGTTCATATAGATACTTAACTTTTATGCACACTTAGTTTACATATCAAACATACCTGATACGGATATACAAATCATATAGTCGTTCAATGCCAACATCCCAGACGTGGTCTTGCATGAAATCAGATATCGATACCTCTATCCCAGACAAGGTCTTACATGAAATCAGATATCGATGCCACTGTCCTCGACAGGGTCTTACACGTAATCAGATATCGATGCCACTACCCCAGACAGGGTCTTACACGTAATCAGATATCGATGCCACTATCCCAGACAGGGCCTTACATGTAATCAAATACCGATGCCACTGTCCTAGACAGGGTCTTACACAAAATCAGATATCGATGCCACTATCCTAGACAGGTTCTTACACGTTATCAGATATCGATGCCACTGTCCCAGACAGGGTCTTACACGTAATTAAATATCGATGCCACTATCCCAGACAGGGTCTTTCACGTAATTAGATACCAATGCCACTGTCCCGCATGTGGTCTTACACGTAATCGTATTAATCGATGCCACCGCCTTTGATGTGGTCTTACACGTAATCAGATATTGATGCCACTATCCCAGACACATTCAAATGTAATCCATTTATTTACCAACACATTCAATTCAATCAAAGAACACATATTTAGGGAAATTTGTAAATTAGCCCTCATATTTTCATATTTGTACAATTTAGTCCCCAATTCACAAAATCATCAAATACACAAAATCACCATATACTCATGCTTAGCCAAATATTCGTATATCTCATAGAAGTCCATACATTTCATCAAAATCACAATTTAGTCCTTCAAATTTCTATTTTCATAATTGAGTCCAAAATACTCAAATTCAACAAAACTCCAAATACAAACTATGATATTGATATACCTATCTTTCATATTTCACTATAAAACATCACAAATCTCACCATATCATCAATGACACATTTCACAAATATCATCAATTCTCAAATTTACAACATGGGCTTGATAGTATACTAAGCAACAATCTCAAAAACATAAAAATTATCAAAATCTAAAGTTAAAACATACCTTAATTTAGTCAAATTATAGCCGAATGCCCTAGCTTTCCTATTCTCTTTTTCTTTTCTTTATTTCAATTCCAATAGAAAGATGAACACATATATCATGGATTTATTCTTTTATGTTTTTTTAATAATCTTTTTTAACTTACTAAATTAACCCTTCCATTATAATTCAAACAAACATACATTAAGGGCACATTTGTCCTTTGTTCATCCACTAACTAAATAGTGGTTAAATTGCCTCTTAAGGCCACTACTTTCAAAAGCCACATCAAATAGGCACTTTTACAATTATCATGCTAGTTTTGCATTTAATGCAATTCAATCCTTTTGTCAAATTAAGCATAAGACGGACAAATTAACTTACGAAACTTTCACAAATGCATAAACACATATTAATGACATAGAAAAAATAATAAAATACTATTCAGATTCAGATTTGTGGTCCCAAAACCACTGTTTTGACTGGGGTACTAACCAGACTGTCACAAAAAGCCGAGCATCAGGTACCTTCTAGGTTACTTCAGCCAATTATGATACCTAGGTGGAAATGGGACAGAGTCACGATATATTTTGTATCTGGTTTACCGTTGACACCGAGCAAGAAAGATGCAATTTGGGTTATTGTGGATAGATTGATTAAATCTAGTTTACCTTTGATTGAATTTTCTCATAATAATAGCTTATAATCTAGTATCAAATGGAATCTTATGAGGCTTTGTACGATTGTAAAAGTCGTACGCCATTGTATTGGATTAAGCTCAGTGAAAATAAAATACACGGGGTTGACTTGATTAGAGAAACCAAACAAAAAGTGATAAAGATCCGAGTAGCTTGAAAGCTACATCAGATCGTCAACAGTCTTATTCAAATTTGAAACGTAAGGATATTAAGTCTCAGATCAGAAATCAAGTATTTTTGAAAGTTTCACCGTGGAAGAAAATACCCAGATTCGGTTGTAAAGGCAAGTTGAGTCCGAGATTTATTGGGCCATCTGAGTTCATAGAGCGTTATGCAAACCTATTCATCGATAAGATTTTTGGGGACGAAAATCCCTAAGGGAGGGAGAGTTGTAACAACCCGATTTTGACCCTAATAAGAATAGTGGTTTCGGGACCACAAATTCGAGTTCAAAAAATATTTTTAAAATTATTTTCTGTGTTTATTATGTGTGAATTTGTTTGTGTAACACCCCAAACCCGGCCCAAACACTACAACCGGATCTAATATGTCACTAAGAAAATTTTTGTAAAACCAATCGTGTTGACAGAAAGCCCAAATATAATTTATATAAAATATGCCTAATAATCAAAAGCCTAAAACTGAATTACATGTCTTAGTTTTAAAATATATAAAAATAAATAATAAAGGCCCATAATAAAACAAAAGGTAAACTATTGGCCCATGGCCTTATTACAACGTAGTTCAAATCCATAACATAGAATACTTTAAAAAAAAAACTAATAAGGGGAACTTTTCGCCGGATCCACACATTCTTTTGCATGGCCACCTTCCGCTCCTCTCCAGCCCGGTCCGATACACTAAGTGTCACCTGAAATGTTAATTTAAATGGTTGAGTCGCGAGACTCAGTGTGCAACCCTCATGCACCACTAGATTTGGGCCTTAACACATAGAACATAATAATAATTTCATTTACATAGATAACCAAATAATATGCAAAACCCAACCCAATTGCCTAGGTTTCCATCCGCTACACGCCCCCGTACCAACCAACACTCCATTGGGGATTTCTACAATCAACCCACACCGCTATATCGCCAAGATGGCGCTCATCTTGCTCATCAACATATATTGGCCGAAGCCCTTATAACAGATCACGGCATTAGCTGCTATAGTAAATCACGGTAAAAACTGCTACACATATACATATACATATAACTTCCTCCTTTCATCACCCAACCCATGCAAACATGTACAATAATTTAAAAAACATGTACAATAATTTACTTGTAACATATAATCAGATTATTTACTAACCTGAGGGTCCGCTGTTTCAATCTGATATTTCGGCTTTTAATGTAACATACAAAGATTAAGAGAGTAAATTGACAAATATTACTTTGGTTTTGGGTTTGCTTCAACCGAAAGCACTAGGGAGAAATCGGTAATGCTAAGGGAGATTTTGACTTGATGCAAAACAAAGAATAACACCTTCAAAGCTAACCGAAATGTCACCTAACTACAAAGGAAATTTCAGCACTTTTTCCCCCTACACAAATCAAAATTCAGCAATCACACCAAAGTTCTTCTTGCCATCAATTCAAATAAATTTTGAATTAAACACACTCCTAATTTTCTCCCTATTTCCTCCTATTCACTCACAAAACTTAAGCCAACCCCCTTAGTCCATGAAACCGTCCACATTCATGGTCTTCAAAGTCAAACCTATCCACACAAAACTTACCATAACAACACACCTTACATCAAGCCTTATGTTCTCACATTATCCTTAATCAACATGATTCTTTCCCAAACATCAAGCTTACCTAAATTATTATTCAAATTGCCATAAAAATTGAAAGTCCAACCTTATCATAAATAAAGTTGACCGAATATAAGTGCTAGGATGAACAAAAATAAAATCCTCAATATGCTTTCCATGCTACTCGAACCACTTCCCTCAAGCAACCTTTCAAGCTCCTTATCCACTATGCCACTAACTACTCATGTGCTTTAATTTAACACTTAATTGAACTTAAGTGTCAAGCTCACTTAATCCACTTCATTAAATAAACCATACTAACAATTATTCTAACTTCCTAAATAAAATCAAACCTTCATAAGACTATTCTAAACACACAAACAATCCTACCCGAGCTAACACAAGTAACAGGATAATACTCAAATTTTTCCTAAAGCCCAAGGCCCAATCCTACTAGGCCCAATTTCGGGATGTTACATCCGCTGTTTAAATCTGAGATTTCAGCTTTTAATGTAATATATAAAACTTATGAACATATATATATAATTAATCAGATCTAGACGGTGGGGAAGTATTACACACCTGATATTGCGAAATCCAATATTCTTAATCGATGTCCTTGCTATTCGGATCTATTATCCTCAATCTATAACTTTGCTTAAAAGCCAGGAAAACTGTGAAAATATGCCCTCTCCTATAGTCGGCCAGGGTTAGTATTCTACCCGAGTTTATATATATAAATAAACAAATCCTCTTACCTTGAAATACCGAAAGTAACACAGTTCTATAACTTAGAGATCTATGCGATTGGCCTCCTTCTTCAAATCCTGGAATGCCGAAAAGAAGTGTGAAATAAAAGATTAGTTTCTAAAAGCCATTCGGCTAAGGTTTTTGAAAAGCCAAAAGAACATTAAAATCCCAAAATCAAAACTTACCTATTGTTTCTTTTAGATTCCGGCATAAGTAGACTCTATTAAAGAGGATTCGGCTTATATGGACAAAGAGGGAAAATCGACAGGCATTAGTACACAAGATTCAGGTTAGATCTTAGGAAAAGAAAGAGTGAAATCGAATAGAACAGGATCTCGAAACTCACTGGATTACAGAGTATTCGGCTTACGGTGCACCTTCGGGAAATAGAGATCTCACCTAAAGGTTCGACTATGGAGGAAGAAGATGTACACCAAGAGTATTCGGCCTTCAGAAGGGTTTTTGAGGAGAGGAGAAACACTAAGGATTTTCGGCTAGAAGAGAAAAATTAAGGCATGTGGGTGAGAAGAGTTTCGGCTAGAGAGAAAAAAGTGTGAAAGAAAGAGAAGCAAATGGAAGAAAAAGATGATTTCCTCCTACTAAATTCAACACACATGCATAGAGTTAGAGTTTCTACCAACTCTCTCCCTCCTGATAGCCTTCATCTCACCTAATAACCCGATCCTTATCTTACCTTTAGAAGAGCCCATTTGAGAACCACCTCTTTCCTCCTAATTATCATCTTTTTATCACCTAAAATAAAAGAAATAGACACTCCTAAATGATAACAAATGTGCCGTCCACTCCCCCTCCTTGATATGCCAAAATTTTACCCCCAACACTTGGGCCTCAAGTGGCCACACATGGCCCAATAACCCCCCTAAGTGGCGCTACCTTAATGCCCACTCAAAGCACTCCAAATTTTTGGGCCACAAGCCCAGCTTGCTTCCAAACATACCTATTTAAATTTAATTGCTACTAACACTATTTTTAATCATTCTAACCCAAGTTTTAGAGCCCAAAATATCACTTAAACTACTCAGAACATTAATGTAAACTCTAATCCATATATTTAATCAAGGCCTTAGCCCGAGCCTTAAATTCTTGAACTAACATGTTAAACCAACATATAAATGCACAGGCCCACATTTAGGATGTTACAGTTCTACCCCCTTAAAATAAATTTTGGCCTCAAAATTTACCTGATCAGAAAAGATGGGTATACTATTGGCGTATAACATCCTCTGCCTCCTTCGTTGCCTCTTCTGTGCCATGATTTTGCCACAAGATTTTGACCAAAGGAACAGACTTCCTTCTCAACACTTTCACATCTCGATCCAGAATTTGCACTAGTTCCTCCTCAAAAGACAAATTCGGCTTCACTTCTATTTCTTCTACCAGCGCTATGTGCGATGGATCAGATCGATAATGTCTCAACATCAAGACATGGAACACATCATGTATCTGCTCCAACTCCGAAGGCAACTCCAAACGATAAGCCACTGGGCCCACCCGATCTAGTACTCGATAAGTTCCAATAAACCGTGGATTTAACTTCCCTTTTCGACCAAACCTCATTATTTTCTTCCACGGGGATACCTTCAAGAAGACTTGATCACCTATTGAGAATTCCACCTCTTTTCTCTTTAGATCCGCATAAGACTTCTATCGATCAGACGCTTCCTTTAGCCGAGCCCGTATCAACTTCACTTTCTCCTCTGTTTCTAAAATTAATTCTGGACCTAACACCTTATGTTCACCCAACTCCGTCCAACAAGTGGGAGTACGACATCTCCTTCCATATAATGCTTCATAAGGCGCCATCTGAATGCTAGCTTGATAACTATTATTGTATGCAAATTAGGCCAAGGACAAATACTCTTCCCAACTGCCCCTAAAGTCGATGATGCAACTGCTTAGCATATCTTTCAAGATTTGAATGACCCTCTCGAACTGACCATCAGTCTGCAGGTGAAAAGTGGTACTAAAGTCTAACCTTGTTCCCATTGCTTGATGAAGAGCCTTCCAAAATCGTGACGTGAACCTAGGGTCCATGTTTGATATGATCGACACCGACACACCATGCAATCTTACAACTTCAGCCACATATAACTTAGCCAACTTTTGAAGAGGAAAGTCCACCCGAACTGGTATGAAGTGAGCAGACTTTGTTAGTCGGTCAACAATCACCCAAATCGTATTCTTCTTAGTTGGTGTAAGGGGTAACCCACTAACAAAATCCATTGTGATTCTCTCCCATTTCCATTGGGGAATCTTCATCGGCTGTAATAATCCTAAAGGAACTTGCTGTTCAGCTTTGACCTGTTGACACGTGAAACATTTTCCTACGATATGCATTACCTCTTTCTTCAGACCTGGCCACCAAAATTGCTCTCGTAAATCACGGTACATCTTGACTCCTCCAGGATGCATAGCATAAGGGCTACTATGCGATTCCCGAAGAATCATCTGCCGTAACTCTTTATCTATAGGCATGCAAACCTTCTCATGATAGCACAGATTTCCATCCGTGTTCAGACTATAGTCCTCCTTTCCACCATATCTCACTCGCAACAGTCGAGCACTCAGGTCTTTATCTCCTAACTGTTTGTCCTTAACCTGACTTACCCATGTTGAGTTTACTTGCAACTCAGCCAGCAAACTCCCGTTGTCGAATAAACTCAGATGAGCGAACATGGCTCTTAATTCTGATACTACTTTATAGCTTAATGCATCCGCCACCACATTCGCCTTACCAGGGTGGTATTCGATTGAACAATCATAATCCTTCAAAAGCTCAATCCACCTACGTTGTCTTAAATTTAGCTCCTTCTAGGTAAGGAGGTACTTTAGACTTTTATGGTCGGTGTAAATTACCGACTTCTCCCCATATAAGTAGTGCCTTCAAATCTTTAAGGCAAACACTACCGCCGCCAACTCCAATTCATGCGTAAGGTAGTTCAACTCATGCGGTCTCAACTGTCGAGACGCATACGCCACCACCTTTCCTTCTTGCATCAGCACACACCCTAAACCCGTGCGTGACGCATCACAGTAGACGATAAATTTTTTTCCTACCTTCGGCTGAATTAATACTGGTGCTTTCGTCAGGATATTCTTCAACTTCTCAAAGCTCACTTGCTGTTTATTAGCCCATATAAACGATACTCCCTTCCTCAACAACTTAGTTAGAGGAGCCGCTATTAGAGAAAACCCTTCAACGAACCTTAGTTAACACCCTACCAAACCTAAGAAACTCGAACCTCTGCCACAGACTTTGGTGGTTTCCAATCCAATACAGCCTCTATCTTTCGAGGGTCCACCCTGATTCCCTCGATTGAAACCACATGTCCTAAGAAAGTCACTTTTTTCAGCCAAAACTCACACTTACTGAACTTTGCAAACAACTGCTTCTCCCTCAGAGTTTGTAACACCACGCGAAGATGGTCGTCATGCTCCTCATCCAACTTAGAGTAAACCAGGATATCATTGATGCACACCACGACGAACTGATCAAGATATGGCTAAAACACCCAGTTCATCATATCTATAAAGGCCACTGGTGCGTTCGTCAACCCGAACGGCATTACCAAGAACTCATAATGCCCGTACCGAGTCCGAAACACCGTCTTATGGATGTCCCCTTCTTTAACTTTTAATTGATGGTATCCAGACCTTAAGTCAATCTTAGAAAAGACCGATGCTCCTTTGAGCTGATCGAACAGGTCGTCGATCCTCGATAACAGATACTTGTTTTTTATTGTCAACTTATTCAGTTGACGATAGTCCACGCACATACGCATGGATCCGTCCTTCTTCTTCACGAATAGGACTGACGTTCCCCATGGAGACACACTCGGTCGAATGAACCCACGATCTAATAGTTCCTGAATCTGAGGCTTGAGCTCCACTAACTCCTTCGGCGCCATCCTAGAAGGAGCAATGGATACTGGTGCTGTACCCAGAAGTAGGTCTATTCCAAATTCCACCTCGTGATCCGGGGGTAATCCTGGCAATTCCTCTGAAAAGACATCCGCAAAATCCTTGACGTTTCGGACCTCATTAACAGTCACCTCCTTAGCATCCAACGCACTAATAAAAGCTAGATATACACTACATCTCTTCCGAATCATCTTAATAGCTTTTAAGGATGATACCACATTGGACAAGTAATTCCTCCTTTCTCCTAACACAACCACCTCCCCGCCTTCTGGGGTACCCAACACCATACGCTTGTTCCCACAGTCCAACTTGGCACGATGCTTAGTTAACCAATCCATTCCCAAAATAAGGTCAAACTCTCCAAACGGTAATTCCATTAAATCTGCTGGGAATACTACCCCTTGAGTCTCTAAAGGTACATCCCTAAACAGTTTTTCCACTACCTTAGATTGTCCTAGGGGGCTAACCACGGTCATCTTCCTAGTGGTTATTTCAGAGTCTATACTTAGAGTCTCAGATAATGAGCATGCAACATAAGAGTGGGTTGATCCAATGTTAATTAAGATAAGAAAAGGGTTATCAGCGATAAGAAATGTACCGGTTATAACATCTAGTGCATCACCATCCTCCCGTTGACGAGCTGCATAAACTAAGCCTGGCTGCCTTGCATCTGTATTACCCGTACCTCTGCTAGATGCTCCACGACCCTGACCAGATCCATTCCTTCCTCTTGTTGTACCTCTACCCCTTGGTCTAGGCTGATCACCTCTCCTAGCCTGATCAGAACCTCGGCCCATTGGCTGCCCACGATCCATCTGAAGATAGTTCATCATCAAATGTTCTCTGGATCCACACCTACAGCATCCACCAATTTTCACTCTACACTCCCCATAATGGTTTCTCCCACATGTAGAACATGGTTGACTCTGGCCCGTTGGAGCACGAGCTGACCCATCAGTCCTAGGCCTCTTTTGAAAATTCTCAGTTGCTCTGGAGGGTCCAAAACTTCTCTTACTCCTGCCCCGATCCTTATCCTTCTCTTGTCTCTCCACCCGTTTCACTTTCTCAGCTATTTTAACTTTATCCACTAGAACCGCAAAAATTCTCTCTCGTTGTGGCGCAATCAGAACCCTTACCTCATTCCTTGGCCCATCCTCAAACCGAACGCATCGTTCATACTCCGTTGCCACCATTCCCTAAGCGTAACTACTTAGGCGTAGAAACTCAGCCTCATACTCAGCCACAGACTTACTCCCCTGCACCAAATTTAGGAATGCTTTCCTTTGAGCATCCATGTAACTAGCCCCAACGTACTTTCCCTGGAATGACTCCCTAAAGAAATCCCAGTCAATTAGGTCCGCGGCAGTACCCTCTTTCACTGTGAGCCACTATTGGTAGGACTCGTCTCGAAAAAGAGACATGACCCCCTTCAGCTTCTCCTCCACCGTGAAGTCTAGGTCATCCATTATACGTTCCACTGCCTCCAACCAATATTCAGCAGAACTTGGGGATACGCCAGAGACTCCCCTAACTACTTCAGCCCCATTGTTCCTCAGCCTCTCAGGCACAGATTTTTGGGCTCCTATGCCCATACCAGCCTCAGCCACTCTTTCTAAAACCCTGAGTACAGCCTGAGACACCACGCCTTCTCCACTTGTCTGGTCTTGAAATTCCACCTCAATAGCTGGTGGAACCAATATCTCACTTCCAGACCCATGACCCGATCCTACGGGTTCCGACACGGTCATCCTACCTCTACCGCAACCACGTGGCGGACGTCCTCGACCTATTATGGTCATTCTTCTGGTTCGCGTTTATCTGATTTAAAAATTTTATGAGTCATTAGTTGTTTCCACTAATTATCCCCGAACAATCTTATGAAACATAGTTTTAAGAGTGATTCTTTCGAATTCAAACATATCTACATTTTTCAGTCTTCCTATTCTAGGCATTATGCACACACAACGTTCATGCAAGTAACATTTATCACCTAAGGGTATTTTTGCCATTTCGCTACCCAGGGGTATTTTCGTAAAAAAAATTTTCAAAGTATGATTCCGGGTGATATTACGAAATAAAGGTATTTAAATTTTTTTCAACTCGGGGGTATTTCGGTAATTTTGCAAATCTGGGGGTATGTCGGTAATTTTACAAATCTGGGATATTTCGGTAATTTATAAAATTTGGGGTTATTTCAATAATTTTTCCAAACATGGGTAATTTGATCATTTTGCAAATTAGGGGTGTTTTGGTCATTTACAACTCAAGGGTAATTTGGTAATTTTACAATTCAAGGATATTTTGATGTTGTTGTTGTTGCTTTTGTTTTCTATGGAAAGATTCTGTTGATTTTGTAAATCGGGGTATATTTGCAAATCATAGGTATTTTTTTCAAAATAAGGATATTCTAATAATTTTGTGAGAAAAACAGGTGGTTGGTCCCTTTCGGGTTTTAATTGTAGTTTTGGTGCATCAACACGCACTCAGTAACTAGGGTGAATAGTCACTACGCACTGGGTAGGATTCTAGTGGAAAGAGGTGAGTCACTAGGACCGCTTAAGTACCAAGCTTTCCCTGAATCCACTCCTAGACATGCATATGCCTATTGCCACACCCTGTCAAGGCTAAAGTGAACAATCACTATGCACCAGGAAAGATTCCGGTTAAGAGGAGGTGAGTCACTCGAACTGCTCAAATACCAAGCTCTTTCGAATCTATTCCTAGACATGCATATGCTTGTTACCACATTTTAGTCTTGTGACTTGTTTACAGGTTTTGTTTAATGAAGTTAAGTCTTATGGATTTTTAAGAGTTTGGTTGTCTAAGCCTAGAGTCCATCAAGTTCTAACCTAAATAGTCTACGTCCCATAAGCTCGTTAAGCCCACATTTATACCACATAATGGTTTAGAGTACTTACCTGACGAACTTGGCCGGAGACGCAGGTGCCATGCTGAATTAATAAGCTTTTGCTAAGAGAAATCCATGTTTTAAAAACCCATTTTTAGAAAATCTTTTGGGCCCAAAATCCCAAAGCTGAGTTTTGAACTGGGCTCTGATACCAATTTGTAACACCCTAAACCTGGCCCAAACACTACAACCGGATTTGATATGTCACTAAGAAAATTTTTGTAAAACCAATCGTGTTGACAGAAAGCCCAAATATAATTTATATAAAATATGCCTAATAATCAAAAAGCCTAAAACTAAATTACATGTCTTAGTTTTAAAATAAATAAAAATAAATAATAAAGGTCCATAATAAAACAAAAAGGTAAACTATTGGCCCATGGCCTTATTACAACGTAGTTCAAATCCATAACATAGAATACTTTAAAAAAAACTAATAAGGGGAACTTTTCGCCGGATCCACATATTCTTTTGCATGGCCACCTTGCACTCCTCTCCAGCCCGGTCCGATACACTAAGTGTCACCTGAAATATTAATTTAAATGGTTGAGTCACGAGACTCAGTGTGCAACCCTCATGCACCACTAGATTTGGGCCTTAACCCATAGAACATAATAATAATTTCATTTACATAGATAACCAAATAATATGCAAAACCCAACCCAATTGCCTAGGTTTCCATCCGCTACACGCCCCCGTACCAACCAACACACCATTGGGGATTTCTACAATCAACCCACACCGCAACATGCCAAGATGGCAGTCATGCTGCTCATCAACATATAATGGACGAAGCCCTTATAACAGATCATGGCATTAGCCGCTACAGTAAATCACGGTAAAAACTGCTACACATATACATATACATATAACTTCCTCCTTTCATCACCCAACCCATGCAAACATGTACAATAATTTAAAAAACATGTACAACAATTTATTTGTAACATATAATCAGATTATTTACTAACCTGAGGGTCCACTGTAACACCCCAAACCCGGCCCATTTGCTATGACCGAATTTGAAGTGCCACTGCGGAAAAACGTTTGAAAAGCTTTTGACTTAGAGTTAAAAACATAATAATTTGTTGTCTTTACTAAAACATTAAGTAATTAAAGTTCCAAATAAAATTAAGTTGTTTAAAAATAAAACATTTTCAAATAATAATATAATCGACAATCCAACTTAAAACATAATAAAATCCTTAAATACTTAAAGTGACCCTTATTACAATAAATAACCTTTCATAAATAAAATGTGTAAAACAAATAAAATATCTTCTGCATGGGCCACCTCGTATCCACTCCAACCCTGCACGAGCATCACCGAAAGGTTTGAGAAAAATTGGGTGAGTCACATGACTCGGTGTGTAAATAATCCACCTAATTCCACCCACATGTTAACCACATATTAACCCATATATCGATAACAAGATATCATATTCACTTAATAACACATTCGGCTTGGCCCATATTCATATAACTTATCAGGGAACCGGGTAATTAACCGCATAAATTCACATATCGGGCTTAACCCATTTCCACACTGATTCACATTCATATCCGGGCTTGGCCCATTTCTAATTAATCCACATATCCATTAAAATTATGCAAATGCACCCAACCCAACCTAGGGTTCATCCTCTACACACCCCCGTATCCATCCACCACACACCGGGGATTATCAAATCACCCTCTCCTTTTACTCCAAAAGGCAATCAATGCCGCCCACGCAATTAAGCACAATAATCCACAACGCGACCTCGATCCACGCCAATCCACGATGTAGCCGTAGCTAACACCAAAACCATGATGGGACACATAGTCACTCATCAACCATGATATGGCACATAGCCGATATCAACCATGATGAGGCACATAGCCACTCATATATCAACCATGATGAGGCACATAGCCACTCATCAAGCCACACGAACTAAATCGCAATTAATCCACAACGTGACCTTAGTCAATGTCAATCCACGATGTAGCTCAAGGCTAACATCAAACCACGCATCAAGTACACCAGTACCTTCTTTCATATCATATCCCAACCCATGCACATGCAACATTCCATAATGACATAATATAATGATGCATGAGCATGTTCATCAAGCATATTATCACATATTCATATTAGAAATCACTTTTTATCAGATATGGTACTTACCGAATTATCGACATACCCCTTGAGGGTATCCACATCAAAATTTCCATTGCACTTGTTAGTACATATTTAACACATACAGATATAACACAAATAGTTGGAAAATAGTAGGCTAACTACACACCTGCCTATTAGCGAAATCCCTAACCACTCGAATCTAACACGATCTCGAAACGTGGTTCTTCCTTCTCCTAAATTCGATTTGGTCTCCTACCAAATCCCGAATCACACTGAGTTCCCTTTGCAATCGCCACCCACTAGTACCTATAAATAATTAGCCTTCAGCTTATCAACCATTTAAAAAAAATGATAAACTAACATAGATACCCTTACCACTTGACTTACCAACTTCGATTGCTAGAGAGTAAGACTTAGATCGACCGCTTCCAAAGTCCCAAAAAGCCTAAAAGAATTTGATTCCCATGATGATTAACAATATTATCAACAATTGCGGATTAGGCTTTCACCAAATATCGACAGAGAAGAAGAAAAGTAAGAAGGAGTTTCACCATGGACACTTGCCTTCTTAAAATCGATTGAAGAAACAACCAAAAGGAATCAAGGCTTGATTGAGATTCGCCAAAATATCAAAAAGAAAGAAAGAAGATTCGGCTATGGTTGATTAAAAACAACAAATAGAATTCGGCTAGAGTGGAAAAAGAGGAAGAAAAAGAAAGTAAAATGAAAGAGAGGAAATTTGACAAAGGAAGATGGAGATGATTTCGGCACAAGAGTTTGAGAGATGAAAAGAAAAATG
Organism: Gossypium rotundifolium; assembly: GCA_025506655.1. Lineage (NCBI taxonomy): Eukaryota > Viridiplantae > Streptophyta > Magnoliopsida > Malvales > Malvaceae > Gossypium > Gossypium rotundifolium. The sequence continues at coordinate 85,408,268 of CP106725.1, forward strand.
AAAGGGTGGAGATGAGTACTTTCGGTTTTGAGCAAAAAGAAAGAGAGAAAGAGAGAGAGTTGGGAGAGTAAAGTTTCGGTTTCAAGAAGAAAAAGAGAGAAAGCAAATGGAATTTGGCTCAAATATTAAGAGAGTAAATCGACAAATATTACTTTGGTTTCGGGTTTGCTTCAACCGAAAGCACTAGGGAGAAATCGGTAATGCTAAGGGAGATTTTGACTTGATGCAAAACAAATAATAACACCTACAAAGCTAACTGAAATGTCACCTAACTACAAAGGAAATTTTAGCACTTTTTCCCCCTACACAAATCAAAATTCGGCAATCACACCAAAGTTCTTCTTGCTATCAATTCAAATAAATTTTGAATTAAACACACTCCTAATTTTCTCCCTATTTCCTCCTATTCACTCACAAAACTTAAGCCAACCCCCTTAGTCCATGAAACCGTCCACATTCATGGTCTTCAAAGTCAAACCTATCCACACAAAACTTACCATAACAACACACCTTACATCAGGCCTTATGTTCTCACATTATCCTTAATCAACATGATTCTTTCCCAAACATCAAGCTTACCTAAATTATTATTCAACTTGCCATAAAAATTGAAAGTCCAACCTTATCATAAATAAAGTTGACCGAATATAAATGCTAGGATGAACAAAAATAAAATCCTCAATATGCTTTCCATGCTACTCAAACCACTTCCCTCAAGCAACCTTTCAAGCTCCTTATCCACTATGCCACTAACTACTCATGTGCTTTAATTTAACACTTAATTTAACTTAAGTGTCAAGCTCACTTAATCCACTTCATTAAATAAACCATACTAACAATTATTCTAACTTCCTAAATAAAATCAAACCTTCACAAGACTATGCTAAACACACAAACAATCCTACCCGACTAACACAAGTAACAGGATGATACTCAAATTTTTCCTAAAGCCCAAGGCCCAATCCTACTAGGCCCAATTTTGGGATGTTACAGTTCTACCCTCCTTAAAGAAATTTCGTCCTCGAAATTTCCAACAAACTAACAGTCGTGCAATCCTACCCATCACACTACGCTTATGCTGCGCACTCTGATAAAACTATCTTACCTTCTAGGCACAGTTCCTAAGTTCATATCCAAAGTTTCAAGCACTTCACTAGCAACACAAGAATGAGCTATCTCTAAAACAAAACAAAGAACTTACCCGCTATCACATCCTTGGTTGACCCACATCCGAACCTTCAGCACCTCTATCGGGTGTTCCACGACCTCGGCCAGAACCATTTCCTCCATGGTTTGGGCCACGAACCTTCGTTGTCTGAGGACAATTCTTAACCAAATGAGCCTTAGATCCATACCGGAAACATTCCTTACTATTACCCTAACACCCTCGTGTGAGTTATCCCACATTGAGCACATAAACGATTCCGATTCTCAGTAATTGGTACAGGTGCACGTACAGAATTCTTGATCCTTGGCCTTTTCTGAAAGTCTTCCGGCGATTTTGCTGGGCCAAAACTCCTCTTGTTCCAATTCCTATCCTTTCTGTTCTCCTTATGCCTTCTTAACTTCTTTAGCGATCCGAGCTTTCTCCACTAGAACAAAGAAAGTCCCTTTCTCTTTGCGGAGTAATCAACATTCGCAACTCATCTCGTAACCCATCTTCGAACCGGACACACCTTTCATAATCGGTGGACACGATCCCTTTGGCATCGACTTAACCGCACAAATTTCGCTTCAGACTGCTACCGACTTACTTCCTTGAACTAAGTTGAGAACGCCTTTCTTTGCGAGTCCAAGTAATCGGCTCCAACGTACTTTCCTTTAAATTTAACCTTAAAATAATCCCAATCCAATCGATCGTCAGACACCTTATCCGACGGTGAGCCACCATCGATAAGCTTCGTCCCGGAGCAACGAAACAAAGACCTTTAGCTTTTCCTCATCGGTACAGTCCAAATCGTCCATTATTCTTTCGACTGCTTCTAACCAATACTTTGCCACATTCGGAGCTACTCTAGATATTCCTCTAAAAACTTCAGCCCCGTTCAACCTGAGTCATTCCGACACTGACTTTCAAGCTCCGCTTCCTACACTAGCTCCTGCCACTCGCTCGAGCACTTGCAACATGGCCCGCGATACTGCGTCATCGCCTCCTGCCTGATCTTGATCCTCCGCACCCACTACTGGCGGTGAAACTTCATTTTCGACCCACGCCTGCACCCTACCAGCTTCGACATCGCCATTCTACCTCTCAAGGCTTCACGACAACCACGCCCCTAGAACTCATTTCTAACGCCGCTTTTAATCGATTAAGAAGTTTTATGCATCGTAAATTTGTTCCACTTATTAACCGCAAACAATTTTTATGAAATAAAGTATTTAGAAGTAGTTCTTTCGTTCACACAAAGGTTCGCTTCAATTTCACTACTCTAGTTCGTAGAGTCACATTCACATTCATAAGCGAGACACATTCATTCACTACATCTCTATGGTCATTTCAAATTCTTCCCAACCTGTGGGTAATTTCGTCATTCGTCCTATAAGGGTATTTTGGTAATAATTCAGGGTCAATTCCAAAAATTTTAATAAATCAAAGCACTTTGAAATTTTCCAAAACTCGAGGGTATTTCGAAAATTTTCCCAAATCAGAACCATGATAGAAATTTTTGAAAATCAGGGTTATTTTGGTAATTTTGTCAATCAAAGGTAATTTCGTAAATTTTCCAAATCAAGGAATCTTGTTATTTTTCAAAATAAGGTTTTTGGATACTTTTTGCAAAGTAAGAAAATTTTATTAAAATCAAGGGTAGTATTGAAACTTTTAGAAACCAAGGGCATTTTAGTAATTTTACAACCAGGGGTATTTTCGTAATTTTGTAAATCAAAAATATTTTGAGAAATGTCTTCAAAATAGTTTGTACAGATCAAAAGGGTAGTTTGGTGATTTAAAACTAGAGTTTTTATAAAACCGCATGGCTAGTCCCTTTCGGGTTTTAGTGATTGGTTTAGCTTGTGAATAAGTCCTCTTGGTTAGGGTGAACGGTTACTATGCACCCGTAGAATTCGAGTAAAGAGGAGGTGAGTCGCTCTGACCGCTTAAATACCAAGCTCTCATGAATCCACTCCTAGACATGCGTATAATGGTTGCCACACCCTAACTCAAATGACTTAGTCATGTGTTTGTTTAGTTGTTCTTAAGTCTTATGCATGTGTTTGAGTATACTAGCCCTAGGGTTCAATAGTCCTAATCATCTAGTCTACGAGCCCAATTATTCCCATAACATTCACATATACAAATCACTTCAATAGTCGAGGTACTTACTCGCGGACTTGGCCGGACATACAAAGTGCCATGCCGAATAACTCAAAAATTTTACTTAAAATCCATATTTTGAAAAGTCCATCTAAAAAATGTTTTTGGCCCAAAACCCTCAAAGCCGAAGTTTTGAACCTAGGCTCGATACCAATTTGTAATACCCCAAACTCGCCCATTTGCTATGACCGAATTTGAAGTGCCATCATGAAAAATGTTTGAAAAGCTTTTGACTTAGAGTTAAAAACATAATAATTTGTTGTCTTTACTAAAACATTAAGTAATTAAAGTTCCAAATAAAATTAAGTTGTTTAAAAATAAAACATTTTCAAATAATAATATAATCGACAATCCAACTTAAAACATAATAAAAATCCTTAAATACTTAAAGTGGCCCTTATTACAATAAATAACCTTTCATAAATAAAATGTGTAAAACAAATAAAATATCTTCTGCATGGGCCACCTCGTATCCACTCCAACCCGGTCCGAGCATCACCTGAAAGGTTTGAGAAAAATTGGGTGAGTCACACAGACTCAGTGTGTAAATAATCCACTGAATTCCACCCACATGTTAACCACATATTAACCCATATATCAGATAACAAGATATCATATTCACTTAATAACACATTCTGGGCTTGGCCCATATTCATATAACTTATCAGGGAACCGGGTAATTAACCGCAAAAATTCACATATCGGGCTTAACCCATTTCCACACTGATTCACATTCATATACTGGGCTTGGCCCATTTCTAATTAATCCACATATCCATTAAAATTATGCAAAATGCACCCAACCCAACCTAGGGTTCTTCCTCTACACACCCCCGTATCTATCCACCACACACCAGGAGATTATCAAATCACCCTCTCCTTTTTACTCCAAAAGGCAATCAATGCCGTCCACGTGCAATTAAGCACAATAATCCACAACGCGACCTCAGTCAGCGCCAATCCACGATGTAGCCGTAGCTAACACCAAAACCATGATGGGACACATAGTCACTCATCAACCACGATATGGCACATAGCTGATATCAACCATGATGAGCCACATAGCCACTCATCAAGCCACGCGAACTAACTCACAATTAATCCACAACGTGACCTTAGTCAACGTCAATCCACGATGTAGCTCAAGGCTAACATCAAACCACGCATCAAGTACACTGCATCTTCTTTCATATCATATCCCAACCCATGCACATGCAACATTCCATAATGACATAATATAATGATGCATGAGCATGTTCATGAAGCATATTATCACATATTCATATTAGAAATCACTTTTTATCAGATATGGTACTTACCAAATTATCGACATACCTCTTGAGGGTATCCACATCACAATTTCCATTGCACTAGTTAGTACATATTTAACACATACAGATATAACACAAATACCCGGAAAATAGTTTTACTAACTACACACCTGCCTATTAGCGAAATCCCGAACCACTCGAATCTAACACGATCTCGAAACGTGGTTCTTCTTTCTCCCTAAATTCTGATTTGGTCTCCTACCAAATCCCGAATCACACTCTGAGTTCCCTTTGCAATCGGCCACCCACTAGTACCTATAAATAATTAGCCTTCGACTTATCAACCATTTAAAAAAAATGATAAACTAACATAGATACCCTTACCACTTGACTTACCAACTTTGATTGCTAGAGAGTAAGACTTAGATCGACTGCTTCCAAAGTCCCAAAGAGCCTAAAAGAAATTGATTCCCATGATAGATTAAGAATATTATCAACAATTGCCGGATTAGGCTTTCACCAAATATCGACAGAGAAGAAGAAAAAGTAAGAAGGGAGTTTCAGCCATGGACACTTACCTTCTTAAAATCGATTGAAGGAACAACCAAAAAGGAATCAAGGCTTGATTGAGATTCGGCCAAAATATCAAAAAGAAAGAAAGAAGATTCGACTATGGTTGATTAAAAACAACAAATAGAATTCGCTAGAGTGGAAAAGAGGAAGAAAAGAAAGTAAAATGAAAGAGAGGAAATTGCAAAGGAAGATGGATAGGATTTCGCACAAGAGTTTGAGAGAAGAGAAAAGAAAATGAAAGGGTGGAGATGAGTACTTTCGCTTTGAGCAAAAAGAAAGAGAGAAAGAGAGAGTTGGGAGAGTAAAGTTTGGTTTCAAGAAGAAAAAGAGAGAAAGCAAATGGAATTTGGCTCAAAGATTAAGAGAGTAAATCGGAAAATATTACTTTGGTTTCGGGTTTGCTTCAACCGAAAGCACTAGGGAGAAATCGGTAATGCTAAGGGAGATTTTGACTTGATGCAAAACAAAGAATAACACCTTCAAAGCTAACCGAAATGTCACCTAACTACAAAGGAAATTTCAGCACTTTTTCCCCTACACAAATCAAAATTCAGCAATCACACCAAAGTTCTTCTTGCCATCAATTCAAATAAATTTTGAATTAAACACACTCCTAATTTTCTCCCTATTTCCTCCTATTCACTCACAAAACCTAAGCCAACCCCCTTAGTCCATGAAACCGTCCACATTCATGGTCTTCAAAGTCAAACCTATCCACACAAAACTTACCATAACAACACACCTTACATCAAGCCTTATGTTCTCACATTATCCTTAATCAACATGATTCTTTCCCAAACATCAAGCTTACCTAAATTATTATTCGACTTGCCATAAAAATTGAAACTCCAACCTTATCATAAATAAAGTTGACCGAATATAAATGCTAGGATGAACAAAAATAAAATCCTCAATATGCTTTCCATGCTACTCGAACCACTTCCCTCAAGCAACCTTTCAAGCTCCTTATCCACTATGCCACTAACTACTCATGTGCTTTAATTTAACACTTAATTGAACTTAAGTGTCAAGCTCACTTAATCCACTTCATTAAATAAACCATACTAACAATTATTCTAACTTCCTAAATAAAATCAAACCTTCATAAGACTATTCTAAACACACAAACAATCCTACCCGAGCTAACACAAGTAACAGGATGATACTCAAATTTTTCCTAAAGCCCAAGGCCCAATCCTACTAGGCCCAATTTCGGGATGTTACATCCGCTGTTTAAATCTGAGATTTAAGCTTTTAATGTAACATATAAAACTTATGAACATATATATATAATTAATCAGATCTAGACGGTGGGGAAGTATTACACACCTGATATTGCAAAATCCAATATTCTTAATCGATGTCCTTGCTATCCGGATCTATTATCCTCAATCTATAACTTCACTTAAAAGCCAGGAAAACTGTGAAAATATGCCCTCTCCTATATTCGGCCAGGGTTAGTATTCTACCTGAGTTTATATATATAAATAAACAAATCCTCTTACCTTGAAATCCTGAAAGTAACACGATTCTATAACTTAGAGATCCATGCAATTGGCCTCCTTCTTCAAAACCCAAAATACCGAAAAGAAGTGTGAAATAAAAGATTAGTTTCTAATATCCATTCGGTTAAGGACTTTGAAAAGCCGAAAGAACATTGAAATCTTGAAATCAAAACTTACCTATTGTTTCTTTTAGATTCCAGCACAAGTAGACTCCATTAAAGAGGATTCGGCTTATATGGACAAAGGGGGAAAATCAACAGGCATTAGTACACAAGATTCAGGTAAGATCTTAGGAAAAGAAAGAGTGAAATCGAATAGAACAAGATCCCGAAACTCATCAGATTATAGAGGAGTATTCGGCTTACTTCGGGAAACAGAGATCTCACCTAATGGTTCGGCTATGGAAGAAGTGTTTTTGAGGAGAGGAGAAACACTAAGGATTTTCGCCTAGAAGAGAAAAATTAGGGCAAGTGGGTGAGAAGAGTTTTGGCTAGAGAGGAAAAAGTGTGAAAGAAAGAGAAGCAAATGGAAGAAAAAGATGATTTCCTCCTACTAAATTCGACATACACAAAAAGAGTAGGAGTTTCTGCCAACTCTCTCCCTCCTGATAGCCTTCATCTCACCTAATAACCCGATCCTTATCTTACCTTTAGAAGAGCCCATTTGAGAACCACCTCTTTCCTCCTAATTATCATCTTTTTGTCACCTAAAATAAAAGAAATAAACACTCCTAAATGCTAACAAGTGTGCCATCCACTCCCCCTCCTTGACATGTCGAAATTGTGCCCCCAACACTTGGGCCTCAAGTGGCCACACATGGCCCAATAACCCCCCTAAGTGGCACTACCTTAATACCCACTAAAAGCACTCCAAATTTTTGGGCCACAAGCCCAGCTTGCTACCAAACATAACTATTTAAATTTAATTACTACTAACACTATTTTTAATCATTCTAACCCAAGTTTTAAAGCCCAAAATATCACTTAAACTACTCAGAACAATAATTTAAACTCTAATCTATATATTTAATCAAGGCCTCAGCCCGAGCCTTAAATTCTTGAACTAACATGTTAAACCAACATATAAATGCACAGGCCCACATTTAGGATGTTACAGTTTGTGTTAAATTTTTGTGACTTAATTTTGCCGTTTAGGTGTCCGATTAAAAAAACAGACTTAATCGCGTAAAATGTAAAAGTTACAAAATATAGTGTAAAGTGCTAATTTGATAGTGGCTTTTTAATATGAGGTCCTTAAAGGGCAATTAGCCCATTTTAAAAGTTAGCGGATGGCATATGTTAAGGTTAAAATTATTATTATTATTTTATATATTAAAATATAAAGGTTATTTAAATAATTTATTAATTAAGTTAATAATAATAAAAACAAAGTCATGAAATAACATTTTGTGTTCATCTTCCTGGTGCCAAAAGTGAAGAAACGGAAAAGAATTAAAACCTAGCTAAGTTCAGCCATTTCCAAGCTTGATTAAAGGTTCGTTTTTGTTCGATTTTTGATATTTTTTATGTTTTTGAGATCGTTGCTTTGTGTACTTCAAAACCTGTGTATCAATTTATGATTTTGATGATGATTTTGTGTTTTGACATTGATGATACCTTGTGGTTTCTGATGTTTGACGATGAAATATGAAATATATGTGTTAGATTAACAAGTTTTGTCTTTGAATTTTTGATGAAATTGAGTAATTTGGACTAAATTAAAAAAATAAATTTTTTGAGGGACTAAAATGTAAAATAAACAATATTTTTGGGCTTGGATGAACACTAGGAAGATTCGGCCCTTGTATAGTGTGGTCAAATTTTTTATTTTTTGTGTTTTCTGCAAAAAGGACTAAATTGTAAAAAGTGTGAAATATATAAGGGGAAGAATTGTAATTTTCCCATTTATGTGTCTTTAGGCTAAATTGAATAAGATGGTGTTGAAATAAGCTTAATTTGAATATGTTTAGATCAAGAATTAAAGAAATCAGATTTGGATCGAGGAAAGACAAAAGTGGTCGTATAGCCGGTTTCATAGTCGTCGATGTTTGAGGTAAGTCAATAAGCATTTAAATGTAGTTATATCTATGAATATATATTTTTTACATAATCAAAATGAATTATTTGAATTATTTATGCTATGGCCTAATGTGCACTTGGATAATTAGCTATCTTTTGAGCTTGATTCGATCGAGATTCGACGTTCGTAAAGCCCCGTACGAACCTTAGGAATAGATAGGATACATATGTCATGACATATGATATACGATATGTGTTATCGTGTAAGACCATGTCTGGGATGTTGGCATCGACTTGTGTTTACGTGTAAGACCATGTCTGGGACATTGGCATCGTATTTGATTCGTGTAAGACCCTGTCTGCGACAGTGGCATTGATATGTGATTACATGTAAGACCACGTCTAGGACTTTGGCATTGTACGAGCTTTATACTATCCGCGTATCCTTTTGAATTTTGATTGGTTCAACGGGCAAGTGTAAGTGAAGGCCAATGTGAAAATCAAGTTAAAAGGACTCAGATATGTAATTTAAACTATGTTATGAAAATTAAGGTAAGTTGAATGCTTAATTCATTGTATAAAAGTTAAAGTATGAGTATGTGAATTATGTGTAAGTTTGTAATTTAATATATTCGGCCAAAGAGTTTTATATATGATTTTAATATTGAGTTTTACATAAGCTATTATGAATATGTTTAAGTTAACTATTTGATTTGTTGATGAAAATATTTAATGTTAATTTATATTCATACTTTGTATATGTGATTTGGCTTAATTGGTTGATATTAACTTGCTTATGACTTACTAAGCTTAAATAGCTTACTCTGTGTTTTTCTGTTTACTTTTGTTTTATAGATTTGGATATACGTTACGAGCTCGGGGATCGTCAGCAAGACTATTCACACTATCGGCAGTTTCCTTTGGTATTTTGCTAAGTTGAAAGTTTGATATATGGCATGTATAGCATAGTAAAAGGTTGAATAGGAATTAAGTACTCTGTATGTAATTAATAGCCATGCGAAGATGGCTTATCTTCTTTTGATTGATTTGGTTTCTATGTTTATGGTTGATAATGGTCATTGGAAAATAAGTTTATACTTATGCATATGTGATTATGGTATATGTTTATGACAGGTAAGTATGTGTTATGTTTTATTTTATGTTAGACATACTTGAACTTGGTTGTGTTATTAATATATGTATATTGGTTATATTTGAATGATGGATTGAATTAGTTAAGAGGTGAACCAAAACCGAATGTATACATATAGATATTTTGGTTGTTGTTAAGTGATATATAAATGTATATTTGTTGTGCATTGTGTGATGGTTTGATTTGTTTTTTAGATGAACTAAGGCCAAATGTGTATATATACATATATTGTGGTTGATGTTAAGTGAAACGCTTGTATAGATAATTTTGTGAGTATGTATATTAGTACGATGTGATTTGGTTTTATTATATAAATGTTTGAATGTGGAAATTAGGTATAAGGTTATGTTTAGTCAATAAGTCATTGATAATTGAGTTTGTATTAATAAGGTTAAATATTTATGTATTCGGCCATGGTGTGAAATTACGACGGATGATTACATGCGATGCAAATGAATTTAGTTTTGTAATTAGGTTATGAAATTTGTATTGGTAAATGTTAGATGTAATTTTAGTTTGTGAAATAAAGGATATGTCTTATGATTAATTAGTTATATAATGTGAGAGGAATTTGACTAGGAAATTATGTATGCATTTATATAGATATTTGGCTATACTTGGTTAAAATATTTGGTGGTTGTTAATAATTTTTCTTTACTTAATAGTTGTGAGATTATAGAAAAGTGGTTAATATGTTATATAAGAATATGTGTGTATTAGTTTTGAAAGGTAACATGATTAGGTACATCATTCACCTTTTAAATGGTTGATATGCTATATAGATTAACTAAGATGAATTATATGATATTCAAATAGCACATAAAATGAATGACTAGATTTGTGGTTTATTTGGTTAATGATATGTTAACATGATTAAGCATATAGTGAGTTGGTATTTATTTAGTAAATGAAATTGAAATATTGAATGTCTTGTTGTTTGATAAGTATAAGATAATAGTATATGTTAAATTTATAAAGATTAGTATGATTTGATTGAAATAGCTAAATGTGTAACTTTATTCATTTGGATGATTCAGGATACAAATATCAACTTTGATTTGAATGTTAAGTATGTGAATTTGTATGTTATGTAATGATCACTTTTAATCGTAAATGTAGAAATGTGGTTACAAAAATGTATGACATGTGTGATATGTATTAATAGTATTGTAATACTCAGCTTAGATGTAATGTGTTATATTTTTTTTTAAAAAATAAAGTATATATGCCTATTCTGAGTTGTGTCTTATCTGGTAATGCTCCGTAACTCTAGTCCAGCGACGGATAAGGGTTAGGGGTGTTACAATCACATATGAATATCAAAAAATCGTAATAAGCTCATCTCTAAACAAATTTTTCATGTTATTTACTGCAAAAAGTCACTCTGATTTATCGAAATGCAATGTTCAATCGTAACGATAACACTTTATCTATATTCTTCAACTTATTGTTAATTCATTGTATCCGTTAACACATACATATTGTGAACTTCTATTCATATCTTTCCAAATTTTCACACATCATAAGCACATTTCAATCATTTCAATATCATTATCAGTATTATCGAAAAATAGCTCGGTTGGAAGTCATCTCTGTCTTAACAAAACAATTTCGTCAGAGTCGAGAGATATCACACTATCACGAGTAGTAATATGACATGTATGGCTAGAATCACATACGCTATGTTAGTTCGAGAATCCACTAAACCATAGCTCTGATACCACTAAATGTAACACCCCTTACTAGTATTCGATGTCGGAATAGGGTACGAGGTATTATCAGAGCACATACACTTGTAAACGTATTAAATCGAGTCATAAAATTTCATCCAAATAAAAACTTTTCAAATTTTTATCTTTGAGTCCCTAAATAGGGCCTACGAGGCCCAATACATACTTTGGAAGTGGTCCGGGACTAAACTGAGAACTTTGGAAAACATTAGAAAATTTCTTGAAAAATAAGGGCACACCCCCGTGTCCAAGGCCATGTCCTTCACATTATTTGAGACACACGCCTGTGTTAGGCCGCAGGACGTTCAATTTTCAAAATCAAGTGCAGACTTCACACACCCTGGGCACATGGACGTGTGGCTGCCCGTGTGGCCACAAGTAAGGCTATTTACCAAGCCCTTTGCCACCCCAAAACACTTATACATTTATACAAATTTATCATCACACAACATAGTATTATTAAACATTCTAACATCCACACTAAGACATCCACATACCATTTACAAACCACATTCATCATGCATAATCACACACACACACTTAACCATTCACATGCAAGCATACACATCCTTGAAATGCATCATCATAGACTTATAACATAACAAGTATTGGCCATATTAAATGGCCTTATACAACAATAACCATCAAATAGCATAGGCCATCATTCTAGGCCAACTCATAATAACATGTACACATAATCAAGTCCCTATACATGCCATAGACTTAAAAATACTTGAAGATCGTTGATACAATACCAATCAATAACTTGTTAGTGTGATAGAATCTCCAACGACCTCCAACTCAAGCCAGCATCTGTGACACTATAGGAAAAAGGAAAGGAAGGGGGTAAGCATTATAGCTTTGTAAGTAGGTTTGTAAATAACAAGTGATTTGTTAACAGGCTTTTATAAATCTTCACAATATGTTCTCAAGATAATACAATCATAATTACACATAGTTCCACCATTTACTCATGTTCATCTCAAGCTGTCTACTCGAGTCACAATCACTAAATTATTTATATCTCCAAATTAAGATCCGTTAATTTTCCCTGAAACGACTCACATATCTTCTTACCATAAAATTTTCAAAATTTTTGGTTTAGCCAATAAGTACAGTTTATTCTTTAAAGTCTCCCCTTTTCTACTATCTAAAAATTTCGACCATTCTTCACTAAAAATTAATTATCTCTTCGTAAGGGATTCAGATGATGTTCTTGTGTAACAGCCCGATTTAGACCCTAGTCAGAATAGTGATTTCAATACCACAAATTGGAGGTCAGAATAATATTTTAATGTTATCTTTGGTGTTGATTTTATGTGATATAGTCTGTGTGAAAATTTTGTGTGATAATTTTATCGATTGTGTGCCGAATTATGAGAAAAGACTTAATCGCATAAAAGGTAAAAGCTGAGTGCTGATTGTTTAAGTGCTAGATTGTCATGACTTATTAAGTGTGGAGTACTTAAATTGAAATTATACCATTTGAGGAATGCATGGACAGTTAAGACATTATAATGCATGATTTTTGTGTTATATTAAAAAGGGTATAATAGTAAAAGATGAAATAAGTTAATGTTAGTCAAAATAAAACAAAAGTAAGTGGAGGAGTGTTCATTTTTCCACCGAAATTGAAAAGGAAAAGAAAGAGTTATGGATTGAAACATTCGGCCATTGTTCTCCTTAATCAAGGTATGTGTTTTGATCAGTTTTTGATAATTTTTACGTTTTTGAGATCGTTGCTTAGTGTACTATAATACCCCAAACCCGGTCTATGTGTTAAGACCAAATTTGACATGTCACACGAAATGAACATACATCTAGTCTTTTAAAGATTTAAAGAAATTGGATTTTACAAAACATTTTGACGTGGAGTTTTTTTTTTTTTTTTTGAAAACTAAGGTTGATTGGTAAATCTAATAATTTGAGACGTAAGGATTTATAAAATGAAGCTTGGAAAATTTAAATTAATATTTTAAGAAGATTTACAAGAGTTTAAAAATAATTTTGGAAAAATTATTATAACATTGTTAACAAAAATTTTCTCGAGTAAAAATATTTAAGAATGTAACCCTTTCTTTTTGAGAAAAACATTTATTTCAATTTTAGATAAATCCCATTTAAAGTATTCAAGCAATTTATAAAATCCATCCAAAAGCAAAACATCATTAAAAATTTATCCAGAGGCCTTATTACAACTTAATCCTAAATAGCAAAATGATAAAAGTACTTAAAAGAAATCTGAAATTTAAATAACCCATTGTTCGTAGTATGGCCTCCACTGAGTCGTCCACGGCCCAAGCCTCCATCACTAATCATTACCTGAGAAGGGTAAGGAAAACGGGGTGAGTTACATAGAACTCAGTGTGTAACCCACTTACCGTTGTCACTGGGCCAAAAGTCCGATTAGGCATTTATTGGGCCAAAGCCCATTTACAATTATAACATTAATATCATATATAATATGCATGTGATATGCAATTCCCAAACCAAACCTAATTTTCATCCGCTACACACCAACCGTACCAACCAGCACACCTGTGGGGAGCTTTAGTCACCCACCCCGCCAACACACCAAAATAGGCATTTAGCCGTATATCAATTTGTGGACAAGCCACCAGATTTACAGAGTTTACATGGCATAGCCATTTTTCAGATTTGTGGTAGAGCCACTGTAACACCCTAAATTAGGGGTTGTTTGTAATTTAAATAATTTCCTATGTGTGCTTGAAGAAATAAATATTTTGATTGCTAGACATGTTTTAAGGGTCTAGTCATAACCCCGAATTAGGTCAGATTTGGAATCAAAAAATTTCTTTCTTAGTGTTTTAAAGAAGGAAGCTAGGTGAGATAGGGGTTAAGGGGAAATTTGGGCGAAATATGAGACAAAGAAAGGGCTTGGCACAATTGGCTTGGTGCGTCTAAGGGGGTTGCTAGGGAGGAGGTTCGAGTCCCGGCAATAACAAGGGGGAAATGTTTTTTTTTCCTTTTGAGCTTTTTGGGCGTTAGGGTTAAGGAAGGTTTTAAAGAATTTTGAGGGTGAGTTTGGGCATGAAAGTGAGTTAGTAGAGTGGCTTGGGTTTGGAGGTGGCAATTGGGCAGGTCACGGGTTCGAACTGCCTAGGTTGCATTTTGGAGTTTATTTTATTTTACTTTGGAAAGGGAATCGGCCTAGAAAGGCCTTATAATTAAAAGGTGAAGGCTTTATGTCATGAAAGTCTAATGGGAGAAGTGGCAAAGGGCGTTGGAAGTAAGGGCTGCAGTGAGGTCGCGGGTTCAATCTAAGGAAACTGCATTGGCATTTTTATTTTTTTCTTCTTCGAGGCCGGCGTGAATGGGGGAGATGATGGCATGAAATTGGACTCTTTAAATGGTATGGATAAGCTTATTTTTTTGCCTATTTCGGCTGGAAGGGAATGTTTTAGGAGTTTATTTTCATTAAACTAGTTAAAGAGTAGATTAAGGGATAACAATAGATAATTGTAACTTGAATAAAAGCTGGAATTATCACCTAAAAGGGAGGTGTTGGCCGAAATAGGGACTCTCTAGGGCCATCTATTTTTCAGTTTAATGCTAAACAAATGAGTGTCGAAAATCATTCAACAAATTTTTCTTTTCTTCTCCAAAATGCTGCTGCCGAATTCTCCCTTGATTCTTAGCCAAAATTGTTCAAAATTTCCAGCTTCTCTTGCTTATTGTTAGCCGAACCTACCCCTCTTCTAATCAAAATTTCCAAACCTTTCCATTTGTGATAGCCGAATCTTCTTTCCCCCTAACTAGGTGCTGCCAAATTTCATAGTGTGGTAAGGGATCTCTCTAATCTTTATTCTTGTTATGGCTAGCTGAAATCCAGCATTTGTTGATGGTGTGGCTAACTATTTCTCTTCTTAGGAATCGATTTCCCATAAGGTACTCCAGGATTTTGATGTACTCAATCCAACCCTCTAATCCTCTAGCAATCGGTTTTGGTAAGTGAATAAGCTACATTCGGCCAAGGGCCTTTTGATTAAAAAGTTTATGTTAAATGCCGAAACTAACATGTGCCATAGATTTAGGGGCTAGTTAAGGCTTCGGGATTTGTTTGGAAATCAATTCCGTTTAAGGTAAGTGCCACAAGAGCCCTTGGTATGAATTTTTGGTTTGGCCGAATAGGCCTTTGATACTAACAGAGATGATTGGCCGAATATAGGGTCAAGATCTAGCGTTGTAGATCGAATCTTCGAGATCTAGGAATTTTGGTAAAAACAGGTGTGTAAAAACTCACTACACACTTTATTAATTTACATGACTTTGTTGTTTGCATTTTAATCTTTTTGGTTGTGATTAGCTTGTGGCATAATCATGGTTGCTGGGTAAGTCCCCTAACTTGTGATCTATGATATATGGTTGAGTTTGCCATCACATGTTATGTTGTACATAATGCATGATATATATATATGGGATCATGATAATTGATATGTGAGCATGATGATGGTGGGATTGATAAGTGGAGGGGGATGATTTTATGGACTGTCGTCAGTGGTTTTGACCACAAGATGGGTTGGACCCATCAGATTATTTGTGACCTATGGTCATCAGTGGTTTTGACCACACCGATTGATAAATTGCGACTAAGTCCCAGTGGTTTGGTACCACCAGTGGTTTTGACCACACTTGATAAATTGTGACCTATGGTCATCAGTGGTTTTGACCACACGATGGGTTGGCCCCATCATTTAATTTGTGACACTAGTCACCAGTGGTTTTGACCACCAGTGGTTTTGACCACACGGGGTAGTTAAGGAGTATGGATGGTTAGGTTGGGTTGCATGTGCACATTTATTAATAATTGTGTATGAGATGTATTTTCCGGGTAGGGGATTTACACACTGAGTCTTGGTGACTCACCCACTTCCCTTAGCATTTTGCAGATGAGTAGATCGCATAGATGGAGCCGGAGAGGACTCGAGGCGGCCATGATTATCGTGGGATTTAATTTATTATCTTCAAGTTTATTTATTTTCTTTTCTAAGTCTTTTAAATTTGGGATGTAGTAAGGCCGCTATTCTTATTTTGGATGTTTATTTTACTGTTTTATTTTACTTATGTTATATTACAAATGATATTTATAAATGTTAAATGAACCGGTTAAAAGTAACTTTTCTAACTTAATAACTTTTATGAGTTTTCAAAGAAGTTACCATCGGGTAACAAAATTTACCAAGTCACCAATAACTCAGACGATTTTAAGATGTTACATGATCAAATATTTTCAAAGGGTTCATCAACCCAACCATGTTTATAAAAGCCTAATTGAGATTTATCAAACCCCGTTTTAAAACCTTAGCCATATTTTAACAAGTTTTCACCGGACACTCAAAATGTTTTCAAATTATTTTACTCCGTGACATACCAGATCTGGTCAGGACTCATGGGCTGGGTTTGGGGTGTTACAGCCACCAGAATTTTGTAGCAAAGCTACTAGAACTTCTCTTCGTCAATTATCCCAACCCATGCAAATCATGTTTATAATATGCATATTCAATTACAACAATCCATTCATATAATTATTACAAACATGCGGCCCATTATAAAAATTTTCACAATCTGTCCCATATCACATTTTGGCCCATATAGCTCATAACACACTTGGCCCATATATAAAAGATCACATTTGGCCCATATTTTCAAATATCACATTTGGCCCATATTTCAAATATCACATTTGGCCCATTGAGGGAAAATTTCAAAATTTTTACAGTCTTAATACTGATTTCATAGTCTTTATCAATAAAGTGATAAATCTGCCATTTTACCCGGTTTCACTAACTTGTGATTTAATCAAACGATTAATACGATATTGTCTTCCAACCCAAGATACGATGTGAGATTACACACCTTATTACGGTAAGCACTACACTTTCCTGATCATCAACACCTAAAAATATTTTTAACGCTCGATTAGATCATTAACACTTATAGTAAATCTACTCTAAGATAAATGGTCTATGATTTTTACCCTCGGAATCGCAAATGACTACTATTTGACAGTTCTCCCTGGTTGATAGTTCACAACCCGGTGGAAAATCCCGAACAGCTAATGGCTCAGAACTGCGAACAACCTCGAATAGTTGATTTTCATCGGATGTGGGTCCACAACCCGGTGGAAAATCTCGGATCGCCGAAACAGCCCTTCGTTTGAATCTAGAAGGGATCGCAAATCCGCTCCTTTTTTGATCACCAATCACTACTCCTTTTGATTCAATCTTGTTTCCCTCTATTGAACAAATAAATATTAGTCCAAACTAATATTTCGTTATTATAACTGATTGATCTTATGAACGAAGTCGGCTTACCACAAAATCCTTACGGTCACAGGATGAAAATCGAGTGATAGAGTCCCTATAATAAAATCAGTTAATCAACACTATATTTAACAAATAAAAAGTAATATAGAACCCTTCAAAAAAATCCTTACATTGAACGATGAATTTTCCTTTTTCACACGATCTTCCTACGGCTAGAGTCGATTAAGCAATGTCGAAATAATCGGCAATCCACTATACCACTACAAGAAGAAAGGTTTTGTTTGAAAGAGAAAAGATGATGATTTCGGTCAAAAAGACCCTCCCAAGTCAACATATGAATTTCGACAAAAGAGGAAAAATAAAAGAATTGAAAAGAGTGTTCTTACCGATTGTTCAAAGATGACCACTCGAATGAAAAAGAGGGTTAAATGGAAGATGGAAGATTCGGCTATAGTGAAAATATTGGAGAGGATGATGATCAATAACATTCGGCCATGGTGAAATATTAAAGAGGGAGTGATGTTTGAGAGTTTTTGCAAGAAGAAAGGAATAAGAAAATAGGGTGTTTATGTTTCAGGTTTTCTTTCAAGAATGGAAGATGAACAAAGAAAAAGTCTTGAGGCTAGCGTGCATTCGGCAAGAGATGAAAAGAAAAGAAAAGAAAAAATGCCCTTCAAGATTGTATGGTTTCGGCACAAAGAGGAAAAGATTTTGGTGAGAATGAAAGATAATACCGAAATGGTCAAAATGAAATGGCCAAAACAAAACACAAATTTTACCTATTGCTGAAGACACATTCGGCTAGGGAGAAGAATTTGGAGAGAAAGATTTTGGAGAGGAAAACTATTGATACACCAAAATGCCAAAATGAAAAATGACCAAAACTAGCACCTGCCTTACCAAATGCTAACCAAAAATTCGGCCATCCCCCCTAGCCCCTAAAACCATCCAAGTGCATGGCCAAATGGTCAAAGTTTAGCCACTCAAACTTTCCAAAACATCTCCCTTGTTATAAGCCTTATGTTCCCCCTACATGCCTTTTCCATTTGATTCCTTTCCCTAAGTTCAACCTTGCCTTTTCTCTTAGCCACCTTGCCATAAAAAAATAAAAGTCCAACTTACCATAAGTTCAATGCTTGGCCGACACTATGAGGAAGGAAAGGAAAAAATAAAATTCTCACATGTACACCAAGGGATTCGAGCTCCTTCCCTCAAGGAACACATACGGCGCCGTATCCTCTTTACCTTTTGCTGATTTATACTAACTTTTTACCACATAATTACATTAAGCTTTAAGGTCACTTGTTCCATTTCATTAAGGTACTAAATACAAAAAGTTATACCAAATCCAAATAAATCTCGAGCCTTCTCAGGACTATCTAAACACACACATTGGATAATTTAACTAGCTGAGCTCCAAAATAATGCAACATATAAAAACTCAAATTTTAGGATGTTACAATTCTACATCCCTTAAAGAAAATTTCGTCCTCGAAATTTACCTTGTTAAAAGAGGTGAGGATATTGCTGTCGAATTGTCTCCTCAAGCTCCCATGTAGCTTCTTTCGCTCCGTGATTATGCCATAGAACCTTGACTAACGGCACAGTTTTCCTTCTCAGCACCTTTACATCTCAATCTAAAATTTTCACTAGCTCTTCCTCAAATGACAAGTCAGGCATTAAATCAACTTCCTCTACCCGTACTATATGAGACGGATCCGATCGATAACGCCTCAACATTGAGACATGGAAAACACTATGAATCTGACTCAACTCCGGAGGTAATTCAAGCTGATAAGCCACTGGTCCTACACGCTTCAACATACGATACGGCCTGATAAACCGAGGGCTCAACTTACCATTCCTTCCAAATCTGAAGATCTTCTTCCAAGGTGAGACCTTTAGAAAGACCTGATTTCCCACCTCAAACTCAATGTCCTTACGCTTCAGATCCGCATACAACTTTTGTCTATCCAAAGCTTCCTTTAATCGAGCCCGAATCACCTTTACCTTTTCTTTCGTCTCTGATATCAATTAAGGACCCAATAACTATCATTCCCCCAATTCAGTCCAACAAGTAGGAGTACAACACCTACGACCATACAATGCTTCATAGGGTGCCATTTGGATACTGGATTGATAACTATTATTATATGCAAACTCTGCCAACGGTAGAAAATCCTCCCAACTCCCCCGGAAGTCAATCACACAGCCCCTTAACATGTCTTCCAGGATTTGGATTACTCTCTCTGACTGAACATCCGTTTGAGGATGAAATGCCGTACTGAAATTCAACTTGGTTCCCAAAGCTTCATGTAACGCTTTCCAAAATCATGTTGTATACCTAAGGTCTCTGTCTGAAATAATAGACACTGGTACCCCATGCAACCTCACGATCTCTGTTACATACAACTTGGCCAACTTCTGCAATGAGTAATTCGTACAAACAGGTAGAAAATGGGCAGTCTTAGTCAACCGATCCACTATTACCCAAACGGAATCTTTCTTAGTAGGCGATAAAGGTAACCCACTAACAAAGTCCATAGTTATTCGTTCCCATTTCCATAATGGAATCTTTACTGGTTGCAACAATCCCAATGGTAATTGGTGTTCCGCCTTCACTTGTTGACAAGTCAAGCACCTACTCACGAATCAGTAACCTCCCGCTTCAACCCTGGCCACCAATACTGCTCACGGAGGTCTCAGTACATTTTATTTCCTTCGGGGTGCATAGAATAAGGGCTACTATGTGCCTCTCGCATAATCATTTGTCTCAATTCCAAATCTTTGGGCATACAAATTCTTCCGCGAAAACACAGTACTCCATCCTTATCAAATCAAAAATCCCCTATCACACCACCTTTCACATGCTAAAGTAAGGGACCCAACTTTTCATCTAATAACTGCTTTTCCCTGATCTGACCTAACCACATGGGTTACACCTGAAGTTCAGCTAGCAGACTGCCATCTTCATACAAATTGAGATGAGCAAACATCACTATTAACTCAAATATCACCATAAGACTCAATGCGTCTGCCATCACATTAGCCTTTCCAGGGTGATACTCGATTGAGAAGTCGTAATCCTTCAACAGCTCTATCCACCTCTGCTGTCTTAAGTTCAACTCCTTTTGAGTAAGGAGGTACTTTAGACTCTTATGGTCCGTAAAAATGATCGACTTCTCACCGTAGAGGTAGTGCCTCCAAATCTTTAGAGCAAAAACCACCGCAGCTAACTCCAAATCATGAATAGGATAGTTGACTTCGTGCGGCCTTAACTGACGAGATGCATAGGCCACCACTTTTCCACCTTGCATTAACATACATCCTAAACCCGTGTGTGACGCATCGCAGAAAATGAAAAATCTTTTCCAGCCTCAGGTTGAATCAGTACTTACGATTCCGTCAAAATCTTCTTCAGTTTCTCAAAACTTTCTTGCTATTGTTCTGCCCACACAAATGATACTCCCTTTCGTAACAATTTAGTTAGGGGTGCAGCAATCAACGAAAACCCCTCAACAAAATGTCTATAATAACTAGCCAATCCTAGGAAACTCTGAATTTCTACTACTGTCTTCGGTGGTTTCCAATCCAACACAGCCTTTACCTTCCGAG
Source organism: Gossypium rotundifolium (assembly GCA_025506655.1). Classification (NCBI taxonomy): domain Eukaryota; kingdom Viridiplantae; phylum Streptophyta; class Magnoliopsida; order Malvales; family Malvaceae; genus Gossypium; species Gossypium rotundifolium. The sequence continues at coordinate 85,429,733 of CP106725.1, forward strand.
GATCAACTCTGATTCCTTCGGCTGACACAACATGTCCCAAGAAAGTCACTTCCTTCAGCCAAAATTCACACTTACTGAATTTGGCATAAAGTTGCTCTCCCCGCAATATTTGCAATACTATCCGTAGATGTGAATCATGCTCTTCTTCATTCTTCGAGTATACTAAGATATGATCTATAAACACCACCACGAACCGGTCTAAGTAGGGTTGAAAGACTCGGTTCATCATGTCCATAAATGTAGCTGGTGCATTGGTCAATCCAAACAGCATTACCAAGAACTCATAATGTCCATAATGAGTTCGAAATGCCATCTTATGAATATCTGCCTCTTTAACCTTGAGTTGGTGATAACCCGATCTCAAATCTATCTTGAGAAAACTGAAGCTCCTCACAATTGATCAAACAGGTCATCGAATCTCGGCAATGGATACCTATTCTTGATCGTCAATTTATTCAACTGCCTATAATCAATGCACATACGCATTGACCCATCCTTCTTCTTAACGAGCAAGACCAGTGTTCCCTATGGAGACACACTCGGTCAAATAAATCCCCGATCCAACAACTCCTAAATTTGAGCTTTATGCTCTGCTAACTCCTTTGGCGCCATCCTATAAGGAGCAATGGACACCGGAGCCGTTCCGGGCAAAAGCTCAATACCAAACTCTACTTCTCGATCTAGAGGTAAACCCGAAAGTTCCTCAGGAAAGACATTTGAATATTCTGTCACCATTCTAACATCTTCCACCGATAATTCCTTGGCATCCAAAGCACTGATGAAGGCAGGAATACTCCACACCTTTTTCGCACCAACTTTTCTGCCTTTAAAGTAGATACCACATTTGCTAAATAGTTTCTCCGTTCGCCTATCATCACCACTTCCTTATCTTCCAAAGTCCTTATCGACCTCCACTTTGCAGCACAATCCAAGTGCGCCCAGTGCTTTACCAACGAATCCATGCCCAAAATAAGGTTGAACTCACCGAAAGGTAGTTCCATCAGATCCGCCAATAATATTTCTCTTTGAATTTCTAAGGGCACGTCTCTAAACAATTTATTTACTTGCAGAGAATGTCCTAAAGGACTAAATACCATCATCTCTTTATCAGAAATCCCAGATCTAATGTTTAGATTTCCATATATAGTGTAACACCCCAAACCCGGCCCAAACACCACGACCAGATCTGGCATGTCACTACGAAGAGTTTATAAAACATACTACGATCTTAAGGCAAAATTCGATTTACGACTTCTGTTGCATCTTCAAGTTTAATGGTTTGCTAGAAAGCTTAGACATCTTATGTAAAGCTAATTTAGTTTGCCAAGTTTCAAAATTAGATGACTTTTGAAAACCCATGTCATACATTTGAGTTGTTAAAAATTTTGTTGCGAAAGATATCAATTTACCCAATAATTTTAGATGCTTAGAAAAAAACTTCATTTGCCTTGATGTGTTTATTTAAAATATTTTATTTTTATATCTTTATTTTAAAGAAAAACATATCGACAATCACTAACCCCATAATTTGAGTGTCTAAAACTTAAAACCCAAAAATTAAAACCCCATTTAACAGTGGCCTTATTACAATGTGAAAACGAAACCAGTTATTAAAGATAAATAAAGTTCTTTACTGAAACAAAAGGAAACCATGCATGGCCACCTCATACTCTCTCCAGCCCGGTCCATTGCACTAGCTGCTACCTGAAAAGATGTTAATCAACAGAGTGAGTCACAAGACTCAGTTTGTAACACTCAAACTCCACCAGACCGGGCCTTAGTCTTACAGAACAGAATAACAAAATATCGTATGCCAAAAATGATGCAGAACCCACCCCATCCTAGATTTCCATCTGCTACACACCACCCGTACCTGCCAGTCACACCAATGGGGATTTCTACAATCAACCCTCACCGCTATATACCATCGATGGCAGTCATACTGCATGTAGCTGCTCATTGTCAGAATCGTGACATAGTCACTAGATTATGTGGCATGGCCACCAGAACAGATCGTGGCAGAGCCCCAAGAACAGATTGTGGCAAGGCCACCAGAACAGATTGTGGCAAAGCTACCAGAACAGATCATGGCAGAGCCACCAGAACGCTTCCCCTAACATTCAATAACATATGCCCAACCCCATGCAGGCATAAAATCTTGATGTATAGATGTAACATATTTTAGCTTGCATGTAAAAGATGTCCATCGTGTATGTTAAATCATCTCATCATAATCATTTGCTTCACATAAACAGAAATCACTAACCTGATGTCTCGCGTTTACCCTCCATGGATAACCCGATGGCTAACACCGAGATTTTAGCATATAATAGCATATATATATAAATTAACAAAACAATGTCAATGGTGTGAAAAGTTACACACCTTAATACGAAGAGAACTAGGCTTCCAATACTATCGACACTCTAAGAAGAGGGAATAACTGCTATCTGATGATTCAAATTCGAAGCAGGTCCACAACCCAGAAGGAAATCTCGCACCCCTGATACCGCACATCTTTTGAACCTAGGGGTAGGGTTATGAGTCCAACCCCCTCCTTCCCTTGTCTATCATTTGAATCAATAATAGTTCTTATCAGAGAACCAGATAAAATATTGGAAAGAAAGAAAGAAAGAACCGATATATGTACCAAAAAAGTCTCTTACCTACTTAACCGAAATCGAACCACCCCCTTCAAGCTACTTGACGCCAAGGATTCAGGAATAAAATGATGGAACAAAACCCGATTAGCAGCATATAAGGTTGACGAGAAAATAGATAGAAACCAAAAAGAGAAGAAGATAAAAAGATTCAGCTTCACAAGAGGAGAGAATGTTACCTTCAAAATCCTATAGCAGAGTGTAATTGAGTCACTTGACAAGGGACTAATCGACTGAAAATGAAAGTGAGGAGCTATAAGAGATGAACCACTATTCTGATTTTACAAAGAAGAAACTGGAATCTAATAAGTGATATGATGCTATCGGTTGTGATGTCAAAGAAAACAAGTAAAGAGAACAGAAGTGATTTGGAGTTGCTCAAGTGATTCACGGCTTAAAGAAAAAGAAGAGAAAATAGAAGAAAGTGGGTAGAATACCACTTAGATTCAGCTTAAGGTAAGAAAAAAAGAAAATAAATTCTCCCAACAAGATTTCGGCTTCAAGAGAATAGGGTCACCGAAAGAATCGAAAGAGCTTCTAAAAAAAATCTACCAAAATTTGGCAATCCCAACACTAAACACACAAAACTGAAACCCCCCTGAACAAGCACTCCACTTTTGGCCAACACCACCACTATCCATCAAATCCCCTTTTTCACTCCTACCTTTACTCCCATCCACCAATTTGAATTAGAAGATTAATTCAAACTCCCTTAACACCTCCTAGCTATACATTTCAAATCCATTGACTTCTTCCAGTAACCACCCTAAAGAGTCCAACTGGGAGCCACCACCTTAGCTCCTTGACGCAAAAAGAACCTCCAAAAGCTGCTAACGTGACTTGAACCTCTACCCTTAGCTATCTTCGTGCTGACGCCACTCCCTTCATGCTCCCAAGATGGCGTCACTTGCCACTAGGCCACACTCTTTCTTTTGTCAACATACACAAGCAACAAATCCTTAACACCTTCCCCAAACCAGGTTTCCCTTAAAGTGCTAAAAAAATTAAAATTCCACTAAGGCTTCCGCTTATCCCGAGCCTTTTCGGGGTCCCCAAACATGCACACACATCAAGATAAACATAACTAACCATGGAAACACAACAAATGCAAAGCCCCTAAATCCCGGATGTTACAGTTCTACCCCCTTAAAGAAATTTAAGCCGCAAAATTTACCTGAACAAAAGAGATGGGGATATTCTGTCGCATAACATCCTCTGGCTCCTACGTCGCTTCCTCTGCACCGTGGTTCCGCCACAAAACTTTGACCAAAATGACTGACTTCCTTCTCAATACTTTAACGTCTCGATCCAAGATTTGCATTGGCTCCTCCTTAAAAGACAGGTCTGATCTTACCTCAATCTCTTCTATTGGCACAATGTGCGATAGATCAGAACGGTAACGCCTCAACATTAAAACATGGAATACGTCATGAATCTATTTCAATTCAGAAGGCAACTCCAGCCGATAAACCACTAGTCCCACAAGTTCTAATACCCGATAAGGCCCAATGAACCTGGGACTTAGCTTGCCCTTCCGACCAAACCTCATTACCTTCTTCCATGGTGAAACTTTCAGAAAGACTTGATCGCCCACTGCAAACTCCAACTCTTTACGCTTCCAATCAGCATAAAACTTCTGCCGGTCAGATGTTTCCTTCAATCGAGCCTGAATTAACTTAACTTTCTCTTCCGTTTCTGAAACCAATTCTTGACCCAACATCTGACGCTCACCTAACTCTGACCAACAAGTAGGAGTATGACACCTCCGTCTATACAATGCTTCATAGGGCGCCATCTGAATACTAGATTGGTAGCTGTTGTTGTACGCGAATTCTGCCAAAGGTAAATACTCCTCCCAACTACCCCTGAAGTCAATGACGCAGCCTCTTAACATATCCTCCAAAATCTGAATTACTCTCTCAGACTGACCATCAGTCTGTGGATGAAAGGTTCTACTAAAGTCTATCTTTGTACCCAATGCTTGATGCAATACGCTCAAAAAATGTGACGTAAACCTAGGGTCTCTATCTGATTTAATCGACACTATTATTCCATGCAGTTACACAATCTCTGCCAATACAGCTTAGCCAACATCTGCAGAGAATAGTTGACAGGAACAGGTATGAAATGGGCGGACTTTGTTAGCCGATCAACGATCACCCAAACCGAATCTTTCATAGTGGGCATAAGAGGTAACCCACTAACAAAATCCATTGTGATTCTTTCCCATTTCCACTACGAAATCTTCACCGGCTGTAACAACCCCGAAGGTAGCTGATGTTCTGCTTTCACTTGATGGCACGTCAAACATTTCCCTACAAACTCCATAATTTCTCGCTTTAAATGTGGCCACCAAAACTGCTCACATAGATCCCGATACATCTTATTCCTTCCAAGATACATAGCGTATGGGCTACTATGCGCCGCCTGAAGAATCATTTGCTTCAACTCCACATTCATTGGTACACAAACCCTTTTTCGGTAACACAAAACCCCATCACTGTTTAAACTATAATCCTCAACTTCACCATTCTGTACTTGCAGGAGTCAAGCGCTCAAGACATCTCTAATAACTGCTTCTCTTTAATCTGGATCGTCTACATCGATTTCACTTGAAGTTCAGCTAACAAAATGCCATCCTCACAAAGGCTGAGATGGGCAAACATTGCCCTCAAATCCGTTATTACCTTCCGGCTCAGCGCATCTGCCACCACATTAGATTTACCTGGATGATATTCAATCGAGCAGTCATAATCCTTCAATAGCTCAATCCACTTGCATTGTCTTAGATTCAACTCCTTCTGAGTAAGGAGGTATTTTAGACTCTTATGATCGGTGTAAATAACGAACTTCTCCCCATACAGGTAGTGTCTCCAAATCTTCAGAGCGAACACTACCGCAGCCAATTCTAGATCATGCGTGGTATAGTTTTTCTCATGCAGTCTTAACTGCCTAGATACATAAGCAACTACCTTCCTTTCTTGCATTAACACACATCCAAATCTCGTGTGTGAAGCATCGCAATAAACCATAAACTCTTTCCCAGTCTCAGGTTGAATCAAAATCGGAGCTTCTGTCAAAACCCTATTCAACTTCTTAAAGCTTTCCTGCTGCTTATCAGTCCAAACAAATGCTACCCTTTTCTGCAACAACTTAGTTAAGGGTGCTGCAATCAAGGTGAATCCCTCAACAAACCCTCTGTAGTACTTAGACAACCCCAAGAAACTTTAAATCTCAGCCACAGACTTTGGCGATTTCCAGTCCAACACAGCTTCTATCTTCCGGGGGTCAACCCTAATTCCTTCTGTAGAGACCACATGTCCTAAGAAAGTTACTTCTCTTAACGAAAACTCACACTTGTTGAATTTGGCATACAACTGCCTTTCCCTTAAAGTCTGCAAGACCACTCGAAGGTGCACATCATGCTCCTCTTCTGACTTAGAATAAACTAGGATGTCGTTAATGAACACCACAACAAATCGATCTAGGTAGGGTTGAAACACTCAGTTCATCATGTCTATAAATGCTGCTAGTGCATTCGGCAACCCAAATGGCATCACAAAGAACTCATAGTGACCGTAGCGAGTTCGAAATGACATTTTATGAATATCCAGTTCCTTGACCCTTAACTGATGATACCCAGACCTCAAATCTATATTTGAAAAGACTGTAGCCCCTTTAAGCTAATCAAACAGATCGTCAATCCTCGACAGCGGGTACTTGTTCTTAATTGTCAACTTATTCAACTGGCGGTAGTCAATGCACATACGTATGGACCCATCCTTCTTCTTCACAAATAGCACTGGCGCTCCTCACGATGATATACTAGGTCGGATAAAACCACGATCAAACAGTTCTTAGATCTGAGCTTTGAGTTCCACCAACTCCTTCGGTTCCATCTATAAGGGGCGATGGACACCGGAGCCGTACCTGGAAGCAGCTCAATTCTAAAACTCCACTTCACGATCCGGAGGTAATCCTGGCAGCTCCTCAGGAAAGACGTCTATGAATTCCTTTACTGTTCTCACCTCATTAACAGTCACTTCCTTTGCATCCAATGCACTGATAAAAGCTAGGAATGCATTGCATCCCTTCCGAACCATCTTAACAGCCTTCAGCGTAGAAACTGCATTGGACAAATAATTTCTCCTTTCCCCTATCACAACCACCCCTTTGCCTCCCGGGGTACTCAACACCATACGCTTAGTCTCGCAATCCAGCCTAGCATGATGTTTAACCAACCAATCCATGCCCAAGATGAGATCAAACTCCCCAAATGGTAATTCTATTAAATCCACCGGAAACACTACTCATTGAGTCTCTAAAGGCACATTCCTAAATAGTTTGTCCACTAACATAGATTGTCCTAACGGGCTAACCACAGTCATCTTCCTAGCAATTATTTCAGATTCTATACTTAAAGTCTCAGATACCGAGCATGCAACATAATAGTGGGTTGATCCAATATTAATCAGAGCAAGAAATGGATTTTTAGCTGTAAGAAACGTACCGGTTATAATGTCTGGTGCGTCACTATCCTCTCGCGGACGAGCTGCATAGACTAGATCTGACTGTCTTGCATTTGCATTACCAACACCCCTACCAGGTGCTCCACTACCCCATCCGAACCCATTTCCTCCTCTGCCTGGGCCACGACCCCTTGATAATGGCTGACCACCCCTCCTGAACTGATCAGAACCTAGTCCAGCTGGCTGTACCTGATCCATTTGTAGACAATTTTTCACTATATGATCCATAGATCCACACCTGAAACATCCATCGGTTCTTCTCCTGCACTCCCCAAAATGCACTTTCCCACACAAAACACATGATCGATACTGATCCCCTGCTGTAGATGTCGGAACACTAGCTGGCCCATTAAACCTAGCCCTTTTCTAAAACCCCCAGATGATCCCGATGACCTAAAACCTCTCTTATTCTTACCCCGATCCTTATCCTTATTCCGCCTCTCCGTCCACATTACCTATTTGGCTATTTTAACTTTCTCAACTAGGACGGCAAAGTCCCTTTCTCGCTGCGGTTCTATCAACACTCTTAACTCATCCCGCAGCCTATCTTCGAATCATATGCAACTCTCATAGTCGGTCGCCACAATACCTCGAGCGTAACGGCTCAAGCGCAGCAATTTCGCCTCATATTCAGCTACAGATTTGCTCTCTTGAGCCAAATTCAAAAATGCCTTCCTTTGGGCATCCACATAACTGGCCCCAACATATTTTCCTTGAAATGCCATCTTAATGAAATCCCAGTCAATCTGGTCTGCTGGAGTACCCTCTCTTACGGTGAGCCACCACTGGTAAGCCTCATCCCGAAGTAAAGACACTGCGCCCTTCAGCTTTTCCTCTGCTGTGCAGTCTAAATCATCCATAATTCTCTCGACTGCCTCTAGCCAATGTTCTGCCACGTTTGGAGCTACCCTAGAAATACCCCTAAATATTTCATCTCCATTAGCTTGGAGTCATTCAGGAATAGATTTCTTGAGACAAGGCATCGTCTCCGCCAGTTCTGTCTTCCGAACCTGCCTCTACCATCGACGATGCTGGCGCCTCACTCTCAGGCTCATTCCTTGCTTCGGAGAGTTCAGCCTCAGTGCCACCTCTACCACAACCTCGAGTAATACGTCCACGCCCTCTACCACTCATCTCTATAGTATCGTCTTAATCTGATTTAAAAATTTGATGCATTAGCATTTATTCCCACTGTTTATTATCGAAAAGTTTTATGAAAATATAATCACAAGTAGTTTTCCACGAATCACATGCATACCTAAAGGTTTTTACTTCTAAAGTATATTTCCTTAGTTCTAACATCCACCACAACACGTTCACATAGCACATGTACTTTATGCAAATCCTTTACTAATCAGAAAACTTACCTTGTGGACTTGGGCTGGAGACTCATGAGCCATGCAAAAAAAAAACATGTATTTATATATATATATTAAAAAAACCATCCTTAGAAAATGTTTTGAACCCAAAATCCAAAGCTGAGCTTTTGAACTTGGCTCTGATACCAATTTGTAACACCCTAAACCCGACCCAAACACCACGGCCAGATCTGGCATGTCACTATGAAGAGTTTATAAAACATACTATGATCTTAAGGGAAAATTTGATTTATGAATTCTTTTGCATCTTCAAGTTTAATGGTTTGCTAGAAAGCTTAGACATCTTATGCAAAGCTAGTTTAGTTTGCCAAGTTTCAATATCCGGTGACTTTTGAAAACCCATGTTACACATTTGAGTTGCTAAAGATTTTGTCGTGAAAGATATCAATTTACCCAATAATTTTAGATGCTTAAAAAAAACTTTAATTTGCCTTGATGTGTTTATTTAAAACATTTTATTGTTATTGTAACACCCTAAACCCAACCCAAACACTACAAATGGATCTGATATGTCACTAAGAAAATTTTTGTAAAACCAATCGTGTTGATAGAAAGCCCAAATATAATTTATATAAAATATGCCTAATAATCAAAAGCCTAAAACTGAATTACATGTCTTAGTTTTAAAATAAATAAAAATAAATAATAAAGGCCCATAATAAAACAAAAAGGTAAACTAGTGGCCCATGGCCTTATTACAACGTAGTTCAAATCTATAACATAGAATACTTTAAAAAAAACTAATAAGGGGAACTTTTTGCCGGATCCACATATTCTTTTGCATGGCCACCTTGTGCTCCTCTCCAGCCCGGTCCGATACACTAAGTGTCACCCGAAATGTTAATTTAATTGGTTGAGTCGCGAGACTTAGTGTGCAACCCTCATGCACCACTAGATTTGGGCCTTAACCCATAGAACATAATAATGATTTCATTTACATAGATAACAAATAATATGCAAAACCCAACCCAATTGCCTAGTTTTCCATCCGCTACACGCCCCCGTACCAGCCAACACACCATTGGGGATTTTTACAATCAACCCACACCGCTACACGCCAAGATGGCAGTCATGCTGCTCATAAACATATATTGGTCAAGCCCTTATAATGATCACAAGATTAGTCACATAAAGAAATCACGGTAAAAACCGCTACACATATACATATACATATAACTTCCTCCTTTCATCACCCAACCCATGCAAACATGTACAATAATTTAGAAACATGTACAATAATTTACTTGTAACATATAATCAGATTATTTACTAATCTGAGGGTCCGCTGTTTAAATTCAAAATTTCAGCTTTTAATGTAACATATAAAACTTATGAACATATATATATTAATATTCAGATATAGATGGTGGGGAAGTATTACACACCTGATATAGTGAAATCCAATATTCTTAGTCGATGTCCTTGCTATCCGGATCTATTATCCTCAATCTATAACTTTGCTTAAAAGCCAGAAAACTGTGAAAATATGCCCTCTCCTTGTAACACCCTAACCCGTATCCATTGTCGGATTAGGGTTATGAGGCATTACCAAGCGTAGTACAATTCATATCAATTTTTAACATCTCAAATAAACTTGATCGAATACAATGAATGTAATGTGCTTTCATAGTGTAGTTAAACCTTTATTTGTTTATACCGTTCATAAACCATTTAACCAAGATTTACAAAAAAACATTTTTCATTGACTAACCATATCACTATTCATTTGGTAATCAAATTTTCCATGAACGAAAATGCCCATAGCCATATTTAATATACCAAGGTAAGATATCAAATAACAGAACTAAATATATATGTATCCATCATGAATAATGTACTCTAAGATATGCTTCTAAAAATGGGCTACTTTTTAAGTCAAATGCATGACATAATAAACATATTAATTAACCAAACTGACAAGTATGCTTGCTTACATTGCTGATTTTACCTATTTAATGATCATGCATCAAGGCCGAATACAACCGAACCATAGTACCATAATTTAATCATTTCATTACCAAATCCCATCAATTGAATTTAAAATACACATGCACCAATGTTATTCATAACCGAATATGCTATCCCATATATATATATATATATATTCACTTTCCAAAGAACTAGTAAAGATTCATACATGTGATTACATATCAAACTTACATATACAAAACATTATGCTTAGCATGATTTTAAACACATTCATATTCATCATTCATGCAAAACTTATACTCTTACCTTAATCAAGACTTGCATAACCTTGGATTATTTATTAGTAAGACAAGCCATTTTCGTATGGCTTATATACATCAACTAAATATCATTCAAACCTTAAGCTAGCCTATACATGCCTTAAGTTCAAACTAGGTTTATAAGTACCAAAAGAGTTGACAGTGTAGTTGACTTCTCCGAAAATCCTCTGAGCTCATAGCTTTGACAAAATCTATAAAACAAACAAGGGATACACACAAAGTAAGCTTACTAGCTTAGTAAGTCTTAAGCAACAAGATTAGAACCTATGGTTATTCATATAAATATGAATTCATAACTAATATTGAAACGTTCTTATAAAAGCTTACGAGACATTAATATAGTCCTCAACGTAGAATATATATATTTCACCCATATCACCTTTAATGCGCAACTCATCGAATCCATGCAAAGTTTTAATACAATTTGTACCTCTATTTGAATTGACTTTAAATGCCATGTATATAACAACCACATAATTCCCATCGATTAACTATGCAAACATACTCATAATCCTCACATATTACACTTAACCGAATGGTAGAATCTCAATAATACAACCAAGATTATATACCAATATATATATATATAACACTTTGTTAATTAGATCATATACACATATCATAATCATGCAAAATGTTTTCCTTATACAATATTTTACCAACACCAAATAGTGGTAGAACAACTTACCTCATTTCTCACAACTATAAAACTTACACGTACCTGAACATTTAGTTTCTTTAAGTAAATAATTTCCACCTTGTCGATGATCTACGAATTCTTTCATCATTACATTTACTTATCATCATAGCTTATGATCATAACATTAAAGTATACTTAATACATACCTTACAGCCGAACTTACCAATTCACTTTCATAAACTTAAGCTTCCATGGTTTATTTCATAACTTTACCATTTCGTAACTAAAGTTCAGAAATATATAACTCACCAGTATATAATGAGCTACACACTAAATTGAATCACATACACCGGCACCCTGCCTGCTAGACTTGAAGTCCAAGTTTTAAAACACCGACATTTAGCCTGCTAGGCTCAAAGCCCGAAATAAATCACCGGCACAAGGCCTGCTAGGCTCAAAGCCCGAAATAGATCACCGGCACAAGGCCTGCTAGGCTCAAAGCTCGAATTAGATCACTGGCACAAGGCCTGCTAGGCTCAAAGCCCGAATTAGATCACCGGCACAAGGCCTGCTAGGCTCAAAGCCTGAATTAGATCACCGGCACAAGGCCTGCTAGGCTCAAAGCCCGAAATAGATCACCGGCACAAGGCCTGCTAGGCTCAAAGCCCGAATTTTCAACATTTTCAACATTCCAACACACATTTAAACATATTAATCGATTTCACATCTTATAACGATTAACATACATAATAATGCATATTCGATCACTAATTCTTCCTTTATTTCCTATTCTCTAATTATCTACAAGTCAACCCAAGATATTTATTCAAACCGAATACATGCATTTTCATACCTACGGCAACATGTCATTAAACCTACCTCAATCATCCAATCCATCCATATAAATGTTTAATTATATATATACATTCACATGATGTTATTACATTCGGCCATCACATATAAAATCAATCTATCTCATTTGACTTTCTCAAGGATGTACATATAGACATAGGTATATATGTACGTATCTACATGAATTCACATCCGTAAGATTATCATGAATCCAAAATGTTGTATATTCAACTTCTTATCACAATTGCACATGAGCATGACTTTGTGATTCCATATAACTTAACTACCATACAAAATGCCTTATACCACATTCGCCAAAATAAAATGGAGGCATTTATATTACCTAAATATATATACATGTACATAAAGAAATTCCACATTAATTGATTGCTTAGGGACTTACCTTAGAAGTCGATAGATTTGAAATTTTGACTATTCATTCACCTTAGTTTTTCCCGGTTTAGCTCCTTCTCTTTTGTTCCCGATCTATGAAATATCAAATGAGGTTTGGTTCAAAATTTTCCACTTAATCTAACTCAATTCAATCAAATTGCAAAGTTTTATACTTCTTACTAATTTACCCTATGATTTCTCACCCAATTCAAATAAGTCCCAAACATATTATTCACAACAACACATTTTTTTTTGAAATTCAACTATTTCCCCTAGTAGCCGAATCTTAAACTTCATTTCCTAGGTTCATAAAACCACTCGGTCTAGCCACTTAGCTTCCAACCGATTTCTTCCAAAATACCCAAGCCATAACTCATACTTATTTTCTTTAATCAACATGCTAATAAACTAACCAAGATCAAGGTTTCTTTATCAAACATAAATATGGCATATTTATTACTAATAGCCAAATCTAAAGGAAACTTTAAACTCAAAACTTATACACGAAATTGGCAGTGTACAAGCCTACTAACATAATTGTGCAGGAATTATCAAGATTGGAGCTTGCTAACTCACCTTAAGAATGCATGCAAGGTCCGCCATGGAGGTTTGAATGTTTTTTTTCTTTTCTTCTTTTCTTTGTTAGTAATTTGGCAAGATGGAGAAAGAAGATGGAAGGTAATTCTTTTCTTTTCTTTTCATCTTTTCATTATAATAATCAAAGTATAATACCTATGTCATACCACTAACTATAATAAAAGAATTAAATAGGAACCTTAAATCATCATGTCGTCCACTATTATTAAAAATGAGGTATTTGACATGCAAGCCCAATCTTTCAAGGAGCAATTCATTTAAACCCTCCTATTTGATACAACTACCTTTATTATTTCCAATTTTAAAATAAACATCCACTTAGTACTATTTTATTTCACTAACCATCCATAAAACAAAGAAATCAAAATGGCTAATTTATCACTTCAATGCCTACTTCAAAGAAAACAATTGATTTGGCTACTAATCTCACAAAAGCTATTATTTTTCCACTTATTCAATTTAATCCTTTCACTTAAGTTAAGTACTCAATCAATAAAATTTTTATACGAAACTTTCACATTTAATAAATCACATATAATTAGCACCAAAAATAATATTAAAAATTTTTTCGGACTTGGATTCGTGGTCCCGAAACCACCGTTTCGATTAGGGTAATTTTCGGACTGTTACACTCCTATATTCGGCCATGGTTCGTATTCTACCCGATTTTATATATATAAATAAACAAATCCTCTTACCTTGAAATCTCGAAAGTAACACAATTCTATAACTTAGAGATATATGCGATTGGCCTCCTCCTTCAAATCCCGGAATGCCAAAAAGAAGTGTGAAATAAGAGATTAGTTTCTAATAGCCATTCGGCTAAGGACTTTGAAAAGTTGAAAGAACATTGAAATCCCAAAATCAACACTTACCTATTGTTTCTTTTAGATTCCGGCACAAGTAGACTCCATTAAAGAGGATTCGGCTTATATGGACAAAGAGGGAAATCGATAGGCATTAGTACACATTATTCGGGTTAGATCTTAAGAAAAGAAAGAGTGAAATTGAATAGAACAAGATCCCGAAACTTACCGGATTACAGAGGAGTATTCGGCTTACGGTGCACCTTCGGGAAATAGAGATCTCACCTAATGGTTCGGCTATGGAGGAAGAAGATGTACAGCAAGAGTATTCGGCCTACGGAAGGGTTTTTAAGGAGAGGAGAAACACTAAGGATTTTCGGCTAGAAGAGAAAAATTAAGGCAAGTGGGTGAGAAGAGTTTCGGCTAGAGAGGAAAAAGGGTGAAAGAAATAGAAGAAAATGGAAGAAAAAGATGATTTCCTCCTACTAAATTCGGCACACACACATAGAGTTGGAGTTTTACCAACTCTCTCCCTCCTGATAGCCTTCATCCCACCTAATAACCCGATCCTTATCTTACCTTTAGAAGAGCACATTTGAGAACCACCTCTTTCCTTCTAATTATCATCTTTTTATCACCTAAAATAAAAAAATAAACATTCCTAAATGCTAACAAGTGTGCCATCCACTCCCCTTCCTTGATATGCCAAAATTTTGCCCCCAACTCTTGGGCCTCAAGTGGCAACACATGGCCCAATAACCTTCCTCCTTGTGATGCCACCATTACTGCCCACTTAGAGCACCTTTTGTCTTCGGGCCATAAGCCTAGCTTGCTACTAATCTATTATCTAAGTTAAATTATGAACTAACACCATCTATCTACCACCTAACCCAAATTTTAGTGCCCAACCTATCACTTAAACTACCCAGAACATTAATTTAAACCCTAATCCATATATTTAATCAAGGCCTTTGCCCGAGCATATTAAACCAACATCTCATATAAATGCACAAGCCCATATTTAGGATGTTACAATTATATCTTTATTTTAAAGAAAAACATATCGACATTCATTAACCCCATAATTTGAGTGTCTACAACTTAAAATCCAAAAATTAAAACCCCATTTAATAGTGTCCTTATTACAGCGTGAAAACGAAACCAGTTATTAAAGATAAATAAAGTTCTTTACTAAAACAAAAGGAAACCATGCATGGCCACCTCATACTCCCCTTCAGCCCGATCCATTACACTAGGTGCTACCTGAAAAGATGTTAATCAACAGAGTGAGTCACAAGACTCAGTGTGCAACACTCAAACTCCACCAGATTGGGCCCTAGTCCTATAGAACAAAATAACAAAATATCGTATGCCAAAAATGATGCAGAACCCACCCCATCCTAGATTTTCATCCGCTACACACCACCCATACCTTCCAGTCACACCAATGGGGATTTCTACAATCAACCCTCACCGCTACACACCATCGATGGTAGTCATGCTGCAGGTAGCTGCTCATCGTAAGAATCGTGACATAGTCACCAGATTATATGGCATGGCCACCAGAACAGATCATGGTAGAGCCACCAGAACGCTTCCCCTAACATTCAATAACATATGCCCAACCCCATGCAGGCATAAAATCTTGATGTATAGATGCAACGTATTTCGGTATGCATGTAAAAGATGTTCATAATGTATGTTAAATCATCTCATCATAATCATTTGCTTAACATAAATAGAAATCACTAACCTGATGTCTCGCGTTTACCCTTCATGGATAACCCGATGCCTAATACTGAGATTTCGACATATAATAGCGTATATATATAAATTAACAAAATAATGTCAATGGTGTGAGAAGTTACACACCTTAATACGAAGAGAACTCGTCTTTCAATATAATCGACACTCTCAGAAGAGGGAATAACTGCTATCTGATGATTCGAATTTGAAGCAGGTCCACAACCCAGAGGGAAATCTCGCACCGCTGATACCGTACGTCTTTTGAACCTAGGGTTAGGGACTATGAGTCCAACCCCCTCCTTCCCTTGTCTATCATTTGAATCCATGATAATTCTTTATCAGAGAACCAAATTAAAATAATGGAAAGAAAGAAAGAAAGAACTGATATATGTACCAAAGAAGTCTCTTAGCTACTTAACCAAAATAAAGCCACCCCCTTCAGGCTACTTGATGCCAAGGATTCAGGAAGAAAAGAATGGAACAAAACCCGATTAGCAGCATATAAGGTTGAGGATAAAAGAGATAGAAACCGCAGAGAGAAAAAGATAAAAAGATTCAGCTTCACAAGAGGAGAGAATGTTACCTTCGAAATCCTACAACAGAGTGAAATTGAGTCACTTGACAAGGGACTAATCGGCTGAAAAGGAAAGTAAGGAGCTATAAGAGATGAACCACTATCCTGTCTTTACAAATAAGAAAATGAAATCTAATAAATGATATGGTGCTATCGGTTGTGATGTCAAAGAAAATAAGTAAATGGAACAGAAGTGATTCAGAGTTGCTCAAGTGATTCACGGCTTAAAGAAAAAAAAGAGAAAATAAAAGAAAGTGGGTAGAATACCACTTAGGTTCGGCTTAAGGTAAGAAAAGAAAGAAAATGAATGCTCCCAACAAGATTTCGACTTCAAGAGAATAGGGACACCAAAAGAATCGAAAGAGCTTCTAAAAAAATCTACCAAAATTCAGCACTCCCAACACTAAACACACAAAACCAAACCCCCCTCAACAAGCACTCCAATTTCGACCAACCCCACCACTAGCCATCAAATCCCCTTTTTCACTCCTACCTTTACTCTTATCCACCAATTTTAATTAGAAGACCAATTCAAACTCCCTTAACACCTCCTAGCAATACATTTCAAATCCATTGACTCCTTCCACCAACCACCCTGAAGAGTCCAACTGGGAGCCGCCACTTTAGCTCCTTGACGCAAAAAGAACCCCCAAAAGCTGCTAATGCGACTTGAACCTCTACCCTCAGCTATCTCCTTGCTGACGCCACTCCCTCCATGCTCCCAAGATGGCGTCACTTGCCACTAGGCCACACTCTTTATTGTGTCAACATACACAAGCAACAAATCCTTAACACCTGTCCTAAACCAGCTTTCCCTTAAAGTGCTAAAAAAAATTAAAATTCCACTAAGGCTTTCGCTTATCCCCGAGCCTTCCTGGGGTCCCCAAACATACACACACATCGAGATAAACATAACTAACCACGAAAACACAACAAATGCAAAGCCCCTAAATCTTGGATGTTACATATAGCACTAGTAACATACAAATGGGTAGATCTGATATCAATCAAAGCAGTAACATGTACATCAGAGATGAAGAACGTACCAGTTATCACATCAGGTGCATCACCATCTTCTCAGCGTCTAACCGCATAAACTAACCTTGGTTGCCTCACCTCTGCGTTACCCCTGAAACCATTACCCCTGCCCGATGTACCTTGACCTCGACCTGCGCCATTACCACCTCAACCTGGTCCTCGGCCCCTCGGTGGCTGCTGAGCGCCTCTAGTTGGCTGTGCATCATGGTTACGAGCTTCCTGAGTTAGAGCAGTCCGTTGAGGACAATTCTTAAGCTGAGGGTCCTTAGAACCACATTTGAAACAACCACAGGTTCTTTTCCAGCATTCACCAGGGTGTCATCTTCCACAGTCAACACATGATTGAATTTGATTGGTAGCACCAGGTGC
Source organism: Gossypium rotundifolium (assembly GCA_025506655.1). Taxonomy (NCBI): domain Eukaryota; kingdom Viridiplantae; phylum Streptophyta; class Magnoliopsida; order Malvales; family Malvaceae; genus Gossypium; species Gossypium rotundifolium. Next base: position 85,447,565 of record CP106725.1, read on the forward strand.
TCTAGCTTGAGCTGGCTCATCATTCCTGGTGCTACCACTTGTTCCTGCCTCTCTGAATACCTAAAGTCCCTCTTGTTCCTGCCTCTATCACTTTCTCAGTTTTGCCTCTCCGAGTTCTTAGCCTTTTCAGCTATTTTGCCTTTCTCCACAAGCGTGGTAAAAGTCCTTTCTTGTTATGGGGCTATCAGTACTTGCAACTCATCATTCAACTCGTCCTCAAAATGCACACAGCGCTCATGATCAGTTGGCACTATAGTCTGAGCATAATGACTCAAACGTAGGAATTCTGCTTCGTAAGCAGCCACTGTCTTATTTCCTTGAACAAGATTCAAAAATTCCTCCTTCCGTACATCTACATAACTTGACCCGACATACTTTCCATAGAATGTAGTTTTGAAGAAATCCCAAGTAATACGTTTGGCCTGAGTGCCTTCCCGAACAGTGAGCCACCATTGATACGCCTCGTCCCTCAACAAGGACACAGCTCCTCTTAGTTTCTACTCGGTAATACACTCTAGGTCGCCCATAATTCACTCCACAGCCTCGAGCCAATACATCACAACATTTGGGGCTACTCCCGAGATACCCCTAAAAGTCTCAGCACTATTTGATCTGAGTCCCTCCGATATTGATCCACGAGCTACTGGTCCCAATCTAACCCCAGCAACCCTTTTAAAAACTCGTAATATTGCTTGAGACAGAGCAATGTCTTCTCTCATATGGTCATGTGATCCATTTTCTGGCACAGGTGATGCCAGCGCGTCCATTTCCGGCATATGTCCCGATGCCTCAGACACAACTCTAGCACCTCGGCCTCTACCACGGCCATGTCTACCACGTCCACATCCTCTAGCGCTCATATTGACTATTTCGTTTTAATCTGATTACAAGTTTTATGAATTAGTATTCTATTTCAGTGTTTATTAACGATATTTTATGAGATATAAGAGGTATAGTTGTTTTTGTAAACGCATCATATAGTCTCAATCTCTATAGTTTCAACATCTAAAACTAAAAGTTCTAGAGTGTTCCTATAGTCATACCACAATAATAATCATTCAATTTCAATACACTTACTTGACTTGGTGTCGGATACTCATGGTGCCATACTACCTTTGAAACATACGTTCTATAATCCAAAATAATTTTGAAAAATGTTTTAGAACCCAAACCACAGTCAAGTTTTGAACCAGGCTCTGATACCATAAAATATAACACCCCAAACTCGGTCTATGCGTTAAGACCAAATTTGACATGTCACACGAAATGAACATACATCTAGTCTTTTAAAGATTTAAAGAAATCAGATTTTCAAAAACGTTTTGACGTGAATTTTTTTTTTTTTTTTGAAAACTAAGGTTGATTACTAAATCTAATAATTTGAGACGTAAGGATTTATAAAATGAAGCTTGGAAAATTTAAATTAATATTTTAAGAAGATTTACAAGAGTTTAAAAATAATTTTGGAAAAATTATTATAACATTGTTAACAAAAATTTTTCGAGTAAAAATATTTAAGAATGTAACCCCTTTCTTTTTGAGAAAAACATTTATTTCAATTTTTAGATAAATCCCACTTAAAGTATTCAAGCAATTTATAAAATCCATCCAAAAGTAAAACATCATTAAAAATTTATCCAGATGCCTTATTAAAACTTAATCCTAAATAGCAAAATGATAAAAAGTACTTAAAAGAAATCCAAAATTTAAATAACCCATTATTCGTAGTATGGCCTCCACTGAGTCGTCCACGGCCCAAGCCTCCGTCACTGATCATTACCTGAGAAGGGTAAGGAAAACGGGGTGAGTTACTTAGAACTCAGTGTTTAACCCACTTACCGTTGTCACTGGGCCAAAAGTCCATTAAGCATTTATTAGGCCAAAGCCCATTTACAATTATAACATTAATATCATATATAATAAGCATGTGATATGCAATTCCCAAACCAAACCTAATTTCCATTCGCTACACACCACCCGTACCAACCAGCACACCTATGGGGAGCTTTAGTCACCCACCCCGCCAACTCACGAAAATAGGCATTTAGCCGTATATCAATTTGTGGACAAGCCACCAAATTTACAGAGTTTACATGGCATAGCCATTTTTCAGATTTGTGGCAGAGCCACCAGAATTTTGTAGCAAAGCTACCAGAACTTCTCTTTGTCAATTATCCCAACCCATGCAAATCATGTATACAATATGCATATTCAATTACAGCAATCCATTCATATAATTATTACAAACATACGACCCATGATAAAAATTTTCACAATCTGGCCCATATCACATTTTGGCCCATATAGCTCATATCACACTTGGCCCATATATCAAATATCACATTTGGCCCATATTTTCAAATATCACATTTGGCCCATATTTCAAATATCACATTTGGCCCATATTTCAAATATCACATTTGGCCCATTGAGGGCAAATTTCAAAATTTTCACAATCTTAATGCCAATTTCATAGTCTTTACCAATAAAGTGATAAATATGCCATTTTACCCGGTTTCACTAACTTGTGATTTAATCAAGCGATTAATATGATATAGTCATCCAACCCAAGATACGATGTGAGATTACACACATGATTATGGTAAGCACTACACTTTCCTAATTGTCAACACCTAAAAATATTTTTAACGCTCGATTAGATCATTAACACTTATAGTAAATCTACTCTAAGATAAACGGTCTAGGATTTTTACCCTCGAAATCGTGAATGACTACTATTTATCGGTTCTTCCTGGTTGACAGTTCACAACCCGGTGGAAAATCCCAAATAGCTAATGGCTCAGAACTGCGAACAACCTCGAATAGTTGATTTTCACCAGATGTGGGTCCACAACCCGGTGAAAAATCCCAGATCACCGAAATAGCCCTTCGTTTAAATCTAGAAGGGATCGCAAATCTGCTCCTTTTTCGATCACCAATCACTACTCCTTTTGATTCGATCTTGTTTGCCTCCATTGAACAAATAAATATTAGTCCAAACTAATATTTCATTATTATAATCGATTGATCTTATGAGCGAAGTCGGCCTACCACAAAATCCTTACGTTCACAGGATGAAAATCGAGTGATAGAGTCCCTATCATAAAATCGATTAATCAACACTATCTTTAACAAATAAAAAGTAATATAGAACCCTTCGAAAAATCCTTACCTTGAACGATGAGTTTTCCTTTTTCACACGATCTTCTTATGGCTAGAGTCGATTAAGCAATGTCGAAATAATCGGCACTCCACTATACCACTACAAGAAAAAAGGTTTTGTTTGAAAGAGAAAAGATGATGATTTCGGTCAAAAAGACCCTCCCAAGTCAACATATGAATTTCGGTAATAGAGAAAAAATAAAAGAATTAAAAAGAGTGTTCTTACCGATTGTTCAAAGATGAACACTTGAATGAAAAAGAGGGTTAAAGTGAAGATAGAAGATTCAGCTATAGTGAAAATATTGGAGAGGATGATGATCAATAACATTTGGGCATGGTGAAATATTAAAGAGGGAGTGATGTTTGAGAGTTTTTGCAAGAAGAAAAGTAGAAGAAAATAGGGTGTTTATGTTTTGGGCTTTCTTTCAATAATGGAAGATGAACAAAGAAAAAGTCTTGAGGCTAGTGTGCATTCGGCAAGAGAAGAAAAGAAAATAAAAGAAAAAATGCCCTTCAAGATTGTATGGTTTCGGCACAAAGAGGAAAAGATTTTGGGGAGAATGAAATATAATACCAAAATGGTCAAAATGAAATGGCCAAAACAAAACACAAATTTTACCTATTTCTCAAGACACATTTGGCTAGGGAGAAGAATTTGGAGAGAAAGATTTTGGAGAGGAAAACTATTGATACACCAAAATGCCAAAATGAAAAATGACCAAAACTAGCACCTAACTTACCAAATGCTAACCAAAAATTCGGCCATCCCCACTAGCCCCTAAAACCATCCAAGTGCATGGCCAAATGGTCAAATTTTAGCCACCCAAACTTTCTGAAACATCTCCGTTGTTATAAGCCTTATGTTCCCCTTACATGCCTTTTCCATTTGATTCCTTTCCCTAAGTTCAAGCTTGCCTTTTCTCTTAGCCACCTTGCCATAAAAAAATAAAAGTCCAACTTACCATAAATTCAATGCTTGGCCGACACTATGAGGAAGGAAAGCAAAAAAGAAAATTCTCACATGTACACCAAGGGATCCGAACTCCTTCCCTTAAGGAACACATATGGCGCCATCTCCTCTTTACCCTTTGCTCATTTATGCTAACTTTTTACCACTTAATTAACTTAAGCTTTAAGGTCACTTGTTCCATTTCATTATGGTACTAAATACCAAAAATTATACCAAATCCAAAAAAATCCCGAGCCTTCTAGGGACTATTTAAACACACACATTGGATAATTTAACTAGCTAAGCACCAAAATAATGCAACATATAAAAACTCAAATTTTAGGATGTTACATGTACTATCAAACCCATGTTTAAATTTTGGAAATTGATGATGGTTTTGAGATATGCCATTGATGAATGCTTGAGCTTTGTAATAGTTGATGATGAAATATGAAAGACATGTGAATGATAAACATATTTTGTCTTGGAATTTTTAGTGAAATTGAGTAATTTGGGCTTAATTGTGAAAATGAGAAATGGAAGGACTAAAATTTCAAATAAATGAAATGTGCGGACTTGTATGAACATAGAGAGAATTTGTCTAGGCATGGGTGAAGTGAAATTTTGTGTATTTTGTGATTTTGTGAATTAGGGACTAAGTGTCAAAATGTGAAAATATGAGGGCTATTTTATAAAATACCCTAAATATGTGTGTTTGGACTAAAATGAATGATTTGGTGATTGAATGGACTAAATTTGAATTTGTACAGACCAAGAGAGGAGAGGTTCGGATCGAGATCGAGGCAAAGATAAAGTGTTTGATTAATTGACCGTTTCGATAGTTCGACGTCCGAGGTAAGTTCAGACATAATACGTGTATTTAGTTACATTTGATGCTATGAAATGAATGGTATGAATATTTTGAAATGTAAATGCTATATGAGAGTTTGAGTTGTGTGGCACTAAGTGTGCGTAATCGAAATGGTGACCAAGATGATTAGCACTGTGTGTGCAAAATAATATAAGCTTCGACTTTGTGGTGGGCACCGTGTGTGCGATGCTGATTTAAGATCAATTTGATATGGATGCACTAAGTGTGAGATTTTAATTAAGTTTCGGCTAACTATTTGAGCATTAAGTGTGCGATTGAATCGAAGAAGAGATAAAAGTTGATCGAGAGGAAATAGTGAGTATTGAGTAGCAAATATAATTGACAACTAAGTTTCGAATAAGGTACGTTTAGAACCTATGTGGTTGATGAATCTATAAACGAGATCATGAAATGTTAAATGAGTATATTAGCTTTGGATGGTATTATATATATACCTATGTAGATGTGAAATAAATCTATGTTATGATTTTGTTTTGGTTTAATGTGTATTGTTACGAACTTACTAAGCTTTGGAAAGCTTACTGTGTGATTTGTTTCTCTACTTTGCAGTGTCAGTAAAGCTAGCTCGGATCTGGGGATCGTCAGCATCTCAATCACACTATCGGCAATCTATTTTGGGTACTTTTGGATAGATGTACATAGTTGAAATATGGCATGTATAGGCTAGTTATTTTGAAACATATTTGAGATGTGTAAATAGCCATGTGATGTGGCTAGATATGTGTTGGCTTTAAGCATAAATGGCTTTGATATATGATGCATATTTTTGTATGGCTTGTGGGTAAAGAGAATGACATATGAATGGTAAACTTTGTGATAGTATGATGCTAGTATGATTTAGTGAATTTGGGAATGAATCATGTTTTGTATTGAATGTGTTCAAGTTGTGAATGTTAGTTTCCAAGTTGATATGTTTAGAAATGAGACTATATGAGATGGTATGTCAATCACTTGATATGAATTATTTTCCAAATTGTGTGTGGAATTATCCCTAAATGTGCTTGTAGGATGGACCCTTGTGTGGGAGTTAAAAGGCCTTGCAAATGGCCTATTTTGTCACACGATTATGGCATATGGGCGTGCCTATTGACCATGGGGCTAAGTTAATAGCTAGCTAAGAGTACACGGCCTTGGCACACGAACGTGCCTGGTAGCCTTATGTTTTCAACAGGATTGACCATGGCCAAAGTACACAGGCGTGCTTGGTGTCCGTGGAGTAAATTCAGGTTTGACAACGGGGAAGACTCACGGGGGTGTCTAGCAGTCGTGGGAGGCATACGGCCTGCCCACACGGGTGTGTAACCCCTGAAATTTTGAAAAGTTTTAAATTTCCTAGAATTTCTATATGTGTTCCGATTTAGTCCCGACTCCTTTCTACCATGTGTTTAAGGTCTCGAAGACCTCAACAAGGGACTATATACTTGTGATTTGATATGTTTCATTAATGTTTGGCTTTGTGTCGTGAAATGGTACTGAAAGGCTTTGAATGTTTGGTAATGCCTCTTAACCCTATTCCGGTGATGGTCTCGGGTTAAGGGTGTTACATCCTATTTGTATCTATTGAAGGTAGACTCGTTAAGAAATTTAAGCATATAAATTATAAACCATAATTATTTTTATACAAGTTTTAGTGATTTTCCAAAGTTGGAACAAGGGATTCTGACATCATTCTGACCCAGTCTCACAAAACTTTGAATATCATAGAATATGAAATTCTTTTGTTTACACTGTTTCTTTTATGTGAAAGTAGACTCATTCAGCTTTAATTTCATATCTTATTTATCCTCTAATTTGATTTCCACCATTTTTAGTGATTTTTCAAAGTCACATAACTGCTGCTATCCAAAACTATTTTGTTGCTAAATTTACTCTTTCATAATTTCACTTACTCATTTTCATCTTACCGAAGGTTTGAGCAAATATCGAGCACATTGTTCATAAATTTTCACACTTATACCTGCACTTATTTATCACATAGTCATATTCAATTACACTTAGTCGTTACATGATCAGCTGTATTTTCACTTAGTCAATTTCTCATTGAACTCGTCGGAATAATAACAGATACATGGTGGCCTGCACATAGTACCACCCTCGTAGCAGAAGCTATCTGGTGCACATAGTAGCCTGCACTTAGTACTACACATGTGACCAAAACCATTACTTACACATAGTGGCCTGTACTTATTACCACACATGTGATCAAGGCTATCGGGTACGTATAGTAGCCTACACTTAGTACTACACATGTGACCTATCCTTCTGGTACGCGTAGTACCCTGCACTTAGTACTAAACACGTGATCTAAAACCATCTCGTAGCTCTCTTATACACATAGTGGCCTACACTTAGTACCACACATGTGACCTAGTTACCTCATTCGTATCTTTTCTATTCCGAAGGTTCAACCGGGAATTCTCACTTTTCAACATTTACCAATTCATCCATAATCAATCAAAATTCATAATTTACATCAAATAATTACTCCATATTCAACCATATCTCATAATATAACAATATATTAAAACATAAATAAAAATGATGTATTATTTACATACAAACTTACCTCGGTAGCACAATCGGTGAAAATGACTCATTCGTCATACTCTTTTTTCCCCCGTTCTAAGTCTAAATCTCATCTTCCTTGATAATCAAGCTTGGAAGCTTGAAAAACCCTAGCCATTGTTTCTAAAATAGCCTGATTTTAGGCCTAGTCAGAACAGTGGTTTCGGGACCACAAATCTGTTGAGGAAAAAATCATTTTTATTATGTTTTTATGGTCTACGATTTCACAAAATTGTTTCATGAAAATTTTGTTCAAAAATTTTGACGTTTGGCACTCAATTTAGTCAAAAGGACTAAATTGTAAAAAGTACAAAAGTTGAGTTCTACATGTTAGAGGGGCCCAATTGTTATGAAATTTTAAAGTTGAAGTCCTTAAATGGTAATTAGACCATTGGATAATTTTTTGGACAAAAATGGATATGGAATTGGTGAAATAGAATATTTTTAAGTTAGGGGCATTTTGGTCATATAGTGATTAAATGATTAAATAAACAAAATTAAAAGCCAATTTTTGTCCATCTTCAACCCATGGCTGAAACTTCCAGGGAGAAACCATGGCTAGGGTTTTCCAAGCTTCCAAGATCAATTATAAGTCCATTCTAGCCCCATTTTTAATGATTTTTACGTTTTTGAAATCCTCGTAACAATATCTATCTATTTCTACCTATATTTTGAGATATGGTTGAAATCTAGGGTTTTTAACCATGATGAATATGTGTGTATGTTAATGTTTAAAGGTAGATTATGCATGTTTAGGGTTAGAGAAATGACTTTTACTAAGTGATTTTTGGTAAAGATGATAAAAAGGACTAATTTGGAAAAGTTATAAAATTTTTCATAAAAGTGTGAATTAGTGGAAATTGTGGGCTGTTATAGCTATGAAAATGGTTCGTCTAGGCCTAAAATACAAGGTAATTGAATAAAAATCATTTTAGGAGCTTAAGGGCAAAAATGTAATTTTCCCATAATATGATTTTTGGACTAAATTCAATAGTATAATAACTTAATAAGTCGAATGTGATATTTTAGATAAAGAAAAACAAGTTTCGGACTTAGAGCAGGGAAAGACGAATATTGGATGGCTCGGTCCCTTTCGCTATTTTAAGTCGAGGTAAGTTCGTATGGTAAACATTAATTTTTATTTATTAGATTGAGGAATAATTTATGAAATTACTCGTATTATTTGTTGAATATTTGAAACTAGTGTTCGAACAAGTAAATGCAGGGTTGAACTATTCTGTTCAGTGCTAAATGATAATTTGACAGAAAAGACCATGGATGAACCATGGCATAGTGTGACAATGTGAAAACTATGTGAAATTGTGACTAAGTGAATCTGGGTGCTGGTCTAGTACGTCCTACTAGTGGCTGGGTATTCCAGTATATTGCGGATACCTGACAGCTTGTGTGAGCAGCATTGAGTAGTTATGTATGAGCGACAACTTGTGTGAGTAGACCCGAGCATATAAATGTGAATAGCTCAAGAACAAGCCTATATGTGTTATGTGATTATGTGATGTCCAGGTGCTGGTCTTGTACGTCTACCAGTGGTTAGGTAGTCCTGCATATGTTGCGGATACATGACAGACTGTGTGAGCAGCACTGTGTAGCTACGTCTAACCTATAGCTTGTATGAGCAGACCCGTGAATGTTAAGTGATTCGGGTACTGGTCTTATAAGTTCTACCAGTGGCTGGGTAATCCAGCGTGTGTTGCTGATAGCTGACAACTTGTGTGTGTAGTACTGAGTAGTTACGTATGACCAACAACTTGTGTGAGTAGACCCGAGAATGTAAATGTGAATAGCTTGAGAATGAGCATATATGTGAAATGTGATAAGAGGTAGCTTTGGCTACATATATGTGGCACGTATGTGCAAGCGTTGCGAGTATCCGTTAATATTCCAATGTGTTTAACGGGAAAATGACAAAAGTGTAAATGAATGTGAATATGTGACAATCAAGTGCAGGTATATGTATGGATACACTCATGAGCAATGTGCTCGGTATGAGATCGAATTTTGGTAAGAATGTAAACGAGTAAGTTATACCTATGAGAATGACCTTGTGATTATAAGTCCATGCTTATGATGTATGAATATGTGGTAAATGTGATTGATGATCATGTGTGATGCTTTTAGGCCAAATTAAATTGAGAAATGATATATTCAAGTCTTTGTTGTTGATGTATAGGTTAAATTGGCCAATGAATGGCTTGCAAATATTTGATAATGACTAGTAATTGGAATGGTTAACCATGGATATATTTTGGTGTTATATGAGTGTAAATGAAAATTAATATAAAGGAAACATGAAAGAGTAAAATTAGCAATAAAATAGTTTGGACAACAGTAGTTGTAACATCCTGAATAAAGGGGTTATGCATTTTTACTTAATTGAATGTTGTTGCATGCCTAAGTATAATTGAGTGTGTTTTGGAAGTTTTAGGAACTTCATTTTGTAAGTGAATGCATAGAGAAATATTAAATTTTTAATATTTCAGATAGAGCTAAGCAAGATAGGCTTTAAGAAATATTGGCAAGAGGTTTTAAGCATAATAAGTCAATTGGCAAGGTGGTAATGGCGCATGGGTGAATGCATGAGGGGAAAGGTTCGAATCCCCTAGCTAGCAAGTTGAAGAATTTTAATTTTTGATTTCTTTCCTATAGGGTCGGTCAAGCTTATCTAGAATGGATGGACATATTTTTATTTTCGGTTAGTAGACTTTAGGAAAAAGGCAAGTTAGGAGTTATGGTATGGAATCATGAAGTTATGGTAAGATAGGGGGACAACGGGGTTGAAGAGGGGAGGATGTTTTGGAAACATTTTCATGGTCATTTGACCATGAACCTAGACGGCATAAGGTGCTAAAGGGGATGGTTTAATTGTGATAGAATCAAGGGATTTGATGGGGAAGAAATGAGGAGGAAAAAGGGGATCATGTTGGCATACATGTTGGCCGGATTTGACAATGGATTAGGGGGTGATAGTTGGCCAAAAATTCTAACATTTTGTGCATCTTTTCTTATTTCTCCAAAAGCTCTTTTCCTAGCCGAATTTTGTTAATGACATTAGGTAAAAGTTTTGCTTTGTTTTGGTTTTTATTTTGACCATTTTGGTTTAAGTGTCTATTCTCTCAAATTCTTGTCCTCTATAGCCAAAAGCATCAAAAAGTTTTGGAAAACATTTCTCTTTTTCGTTCATGGCCGAATGGTCATAGCTTCTAAACCCACTTCTTTTCTTTTGAAAAATCAACATCATCATCATCATCTTCTTCTTTCAATCTTTCTCTTTCTTTCTCTTTACTCCTTCTTTCTTTCAACCGAAACCATCATCTACCATAACCAAAACCACCTTTCTTTTCTTCTCTTTTGTTAAAACTGAACCATTTTTCACTTTCAACTTCTTCTTTCTTTTCTTTTATTGAAAACCGAAACCACTATAGTCAAAAAAATCACTATCTTTTCTCTTCTCTTTTTGTGCAAATCGAAATCACTAATTCTCCTTTTTCTAAATCATTAAAGGCCGAATCTTCCTAATAGTGTAAGTAAGGGTGAATCAATCTCCGTATTACGAGTAAGGATTTTCTACAAATCGTTCTTTTTATTTTCTTTCAGAATTGCCAATTTTAGAAATCTAACTCTATTATTTTCTCCTTGGCCGAACCTTTGAAGTGGATTTTAAGGATTCTTTTTGGAAACCAACGTTTTAGGAGAGATCATTCGAAATCAACCAAGGTAAGGATTGTCATTTTCAGTTATATCGTTTCTTTTAGATAGATTACTAATCGACTTTATTTTAGGGGAGAGTTCGAGGCGAACAAGATAGGATCGAAAAGAGCAGTAAGGAGTGTTTGGAAGAGGGGAGGCTCTGTTATACCCTCAAACTTCAAACGAAGGGCTGTATCGGGGATACGAGATTTTCCACCGGGTTGTGGACCCTCTGCTAACAAAGATCGGTTATTTGAAGTCGTGCATACACCCGAGCCATTTTTCTTTAGTGGGTTGTCATCGGGTTTTGATCCATCTATCGGAGAGAAATCGCGTATAGCGGTTGTTCGAGATTCCGAGGGTAAGGATTTAGATCTCTCATCAATAGTGTAGATTATAAGTATTAGTGTGTTCTAATCAAGTGTAATAATTAATTAGGTGTTGACGAGCGGGAAGGTATCGTTCTCACTGTCATAAGGTGTGTAACATTATGCTAAATTCCTCATAGATCTAAAATAAATAAGATTATATGAAAATATGTTTGATAATGACTGTGGGTACCATTCAGTGGTATGCAATATTCGGGTATGTTTACCCCTAATACTTCGTTAATTTTGCGATATGTATAAATGTGAAATAAGTATGATTTTGCTATGAATTTGGGGTAAATGGCATGAAAACTAAATAATATGTATGTGCATGGGCATATGGGTGTTATTGATAAGGGGAAGTATTCCGGTGGTTTTTACCACATAATCCAGTGACTTCGGTCACATATTTGAATCCGGTGATTTCGGTCACATATGTGAATCTGGTGACTTCGGTCACATATTTGAATCCGGTGACTTCGGTCACAGTTATTTGGTGGCCTTGCCACAAAATTATAAGGGCGATGTGCATGTTGACTGCAGCAACTGCCTTCGATGGTGTGTAGCAGATGGAGGGTCGATTTAGTAATCCCCATGGTGTGATTGGTTGGTACGGGTGGTGTGTAGCGAATGGATATTTAGGTGGGCCGGGTTTGCATTTCATTATATAAATATCCATGTGATTTCTAAATGATTTGATTTGATTTGCTATAAAAATGGGCTTATGGCTAAATATGACTTAATTGGGCTTATGGCTATATGTGTTATTAAATGGGCTTAAAGGTCATGATCAATTGGTCTTTTAGTGTTTTTGTTACACATTGAGTTTATGACTCACCCTTTTGTGGGATAATTTTTCAGATGACTCTTAGCGTGATGGATCGGGTCAGCGAGGACTACGTGGTGGCCATTGCTCAACAAAGTATTTCGGAGTTTCTCCTAATTAAACTTATTAAGCGTATTTTTATTACTTAGAATTTATTATGGGTTTTGCTATTTTTGTAATAAGGCCACTATGAATTGTTTTTAATTTTTGTGTTTGAATTTTTATTCTGCCATGAACAATATTTAATTAAATAACTAAATGGTTTTCGATAAATAATTTAAACTGTTTTTGACACTAATATATATATGTTTTACAATAATAAGTAAAATTTTTCATAAAAATTTGGTTTTCTTTTAACTTATAAATTTCTCTTAAAAATAATATTTTAAGAAGATACAAATTTATTTAAATTTGATTTTAACGTAAATATTAAGCTAATCATTTTATACAAATTCATCAAGTTTTTCTTACACAAAACGAGAAATTGCTAAAGTTTTATTCGAGGAACATATCAAATCCGGTCAGGCTTTTTGGGCCGGGTTTGGGGTGTTTCAGTAGTTGTACGACTTTGAAAAACAGCCAAAAAAATGGTGGAAATTGAATTAGAGGTTGAATGAGATATGAAATTAAAGCTTATTGAGTCTATTTCTACATAAAAGAAACAGAAGAAGAAAAAGAATTTCATATGGTGAGATATTTCAAAATCCCCTGTTCTGGCTTGGGAAATTCAATAAAAAATGTACAAAAATAATAATGGGATAAAATTTATATGCTTAAATTTCTAAATGAGTCTATTTTCAAGAGAAATAAACAGAAACGTAATTCAAGTTCTGTACAATGAGATAATTATTTTTTAGTGAAGAGGGGTCAAACCTGTTGGATAGCAAAACAAGGGAGACTTTAAAGAATAAAATGTACTAATTGGTTGAGCCAAAAATTCTGGAAATTTTATGGTAAGAAGATATCTGAGTCTAGTTTTAGGGAAAATTAGCAAATCTTAATTTGGAGTTTTGTAACTTTAGATAAAAATAATTTAGTGACTATAACTTGAGTAAATAGCTCAAGATGAACATAAATGAATTGTGAAATTTTATGTAATAATGATGGTATTATCTTGAAAGCTTATAATGAGGATTGTTAAAAGCATGGTAATCAATTTTTTATTATTTACATACATACTTACGAAGCATTATAGCTTACTCCGTTGTTTTCTGTGTTTATAATGTACTCAGGTTAGCTCGGGTTGGAAGTCGCCGGAGAACCTTTCACACTATCAAGCTTACAATTTAGGTATTGATGATTTTATACTTAAGGTTATGAAATGTATAGGGAACTTGGTCATGTGTATATGTTACTATGAGTTGTCCTAGAATAATGACCCATGATATTCAGAGTTCATTGTTGTATAAGGCCATTTAATGTGGCCAATAAATTGGTTATGGTATAAACTCTTGATGATGCATTCCATGGTTGATTAAATTGTATGCTATGACTTGTTACGCGTGTGTGGTGGATGTTTTGGTAGCTTTAATATGTCATGAAATATGTCATTCAAGTTATACTCAAGTATGGGCTGATAGGGTAGAAATTGGCTTGGAAAATAGCCAACTTCTTGGCCACACAGGCAGAGACACGGCCATGTGTCTCAGCCATGTGGAGGATACGACTTGCCCACACGGGCGTGTGATTCTCCAAAACAAGAAAATTTTCTAAATGTTCCAATAGTTTTAGAAGTTCTTAGTTTAGTCCCGAATTGCTCCCAAAGCATGTTTTGGGCCTCGTAGGCCTCTTTTAAGGACTTGATGATATAAGATAAAAGTTTTAAATTTTAAATGAAAATTTATGCCTTGAATTTGTTCAGTTGCAAGTGTTATTGTCCGGTAACGCCTTGTACCCCTGTTCCGGCTTTGAACACAAGTAAGGGGTGTTACAGTTTCCCCTGGTGAAATTCGGCCATGGGGTTGAAGATGGACAAAAATTGGCTTTTAATTTTGTTTTTAATTCATTTTAAATACCAAATGACCAAAATGCCCCAGACTTAAAAATATTCTATTTCACCTACTTCATGTCCATTTTTGTCCAAAAAATTAACCAATGGTCTAATTACCATTTAAGGACCTCCAATTTAAAATTTCATATCAATTGGACACCTCTAACACGTAGGACTCAACTTTTTCACTTTTTATAATTTAGTCCTTTTGACTAAATTGAGTGCCCAAACGTCGAAATTTTTGAACAAAATTTTCACGAAATCATTCCGTGAAATTGTAGACCACAAAAATATAATACAAATATATTTTTTCTCGTCGAATTTGTGGTCTCGAAACCACTATTTTGACTAGGCTCAAGTTCAGGTTATTACAAATTGACCATTGTGAATCAGTTGAATATGAAAATTAAATATATTTACTCATAGATTTAGTTGAATATCATTTTTAGTTGGTCAGATCCCTCTATTCATATTCTAGGGGAAAGAAGGGTCTGTTTTGAAGAAGGAGATGGAAAGTACAAAGTTTTTTAGAGAGCGCCCCTTCAAAGGATCTTTAGAATATATATAAGGGGGTTTTTCGAGTTAAATTCTGGGTCACTAGAGCGGGTTGGACTTCGGGTCGGGTTCTAATATATTTATTATAATTCTATAACAATTTGTCCCACCCTTTGCCGAAGAAGAGTTATAAAGTGACTCTTTTGAGACAGGCTCACATGTGTGTAGCGTGTACTTGGGAGCTTACGATGTAAGTTGAACTCGAAAATTTACAAAACAAATTTTGTTTTTTGACGATGTGGTGCAAAAGTCAAAAGGTTATTAGGGAAATGGTTTTAAGGAAACGAATCGTGTTGTAGAGTACTGTGAACTATATTTACATAAATGTTGCAAACTGCATTGGAGAACTACTAAGAACTATATTTGCATAAATGTTGTAAATTGTATTGTAGAATATTGTGAACTGTATTTACAAAAATGTTGTGAACTATCTTTGTATAAATTTTGAAAATTATATTTACAGAAACACCGCGAACTATAGTCCATAAGATTTGACAATATTGTATGCAGAATGTCGTAATTGTAAATCAGCAAACCAGGAGATTCGTAAATCTCAAAAGTAAAAGGTTGTGATCGTAAATCAGCGGACTGTGAGATTCATAAAATCTTGAAAGTAGAAGGTCGTGATCGTAAATCAACATGACTACCCAAAAGATATAAGTTTGACATGTATTCACACATAGAGCATACAAGAAACGAGCAACAAGATATACCACAAATAGTAAAGAGAAGTTTCATAGGAAGACGAAGATAAAAAATGGCAGCACACAACATCAATATTAGAAAACATTTGGGACCATATATGCCATAAGATCCACCTTAGTTGGGAAACTCCATCATTGAAGAGGTGCACTGTAGAAATCAAATGGTGTTTAGTAATTCAAAACCCATAGTCATGGAAAATCCAATGACTTCATACATATAGCTCACAGTTTTGCACTTTCTAGAACTAAACTCCCCGACGAACGGTGATTGATAGGCATAGGAAATAACAATCATCGTAAAGTTGATGATATACAAGAACTTGAATATTTTACTCTTTTTCTTGAGAATTTCAAGCCTCATCTGAAAAGAAAAAAAAAGGCAGGAGAAAAAGCAAGATAACCTAAGTGTAGAACATCACACTGACGAGTTCCAGTCCTCAAAATCAATATAAGGACTAGGTCTAATAGACAACAATAACAATAAATCCTTACATAGTCAAGAAAGGTCCACATGCTTTTGGTTTTAAAAGAGAGATCTTGTAACACCCCTCACCCGTATTCAATGTCAGAATAGGGTTACGGATCATTATCGAACATATAATAGAATTACACATATATTTCACCTACATTTTCAAATTTCATATAATCATCAATCAACAACATTCATATCGTCCCCTATACAAGCCTACGAGGCCCAAAACATACATTTGGGGAGGTTCAGGACTAAATCGATAACTTTGAAAACTTTAAGAACACTTAATTTTTTTTTCCAAAAATAGGGGACACACACCCGTATGGCTTGGTCGTGTGTCTCACAAGGCCAAAGAAATGCCCATGTCACAGGCTGTGTGGATACTCAAAATGGAAGCATATGGTCGTGTCCTAGCTCGTGTCCGAACCCGTGTGACTCTCTGACTTGGGTCACACGGCCAATACACACGCCCGTGTGGCCAACCCATGTGCCCTAAAAATGGCCATACACGCCCGTGTACCAGGCCGTGTGCTAGGCCTTGCCAAACTTGTAAGGTATACTAACTTAGACCACTCGACTAATAACAAGCCCGTGTGCTAGGCCATGTGGAGCATACTGACTTGATTTTTAATTCAACACCAAGGGACACACGGACGTGTAACATAACCATGTGTCATACACGACTGAGACACATGCCCGTGTCTCTGCCCTTGTGGACAAAAATTTGGCTATTTACCAAGGCATTTTGCCACCCAAACTTGCATACACCTACACCACAAATATTGGCACCAAAACAAGGCATAAATAGTCATTCAAACGTTCACAACCAAGCATCATTTATACCATTTCAAAACTAACAAATATGAAACTTATCAATACCACAATGTGTAACAGCCCGATTTAGGGGCTAGTCAGAATATTGGTTTCGAAACCACTAATTTGAGGTTGGAGAAATTAGTTTTAAAATTATTTTATGTGTTATAACATGAAATTATGAATGCATGAAAATTTTGGTGCATTAATTTTAGCGATTGCATGCTTAATTGCAAAAAATGACTAAATCGCATAAAGTGTGAAAGTTTTATTTTACAAGCTAGATGTGTCAAATAGCTGAGGAATATTACTTGGAGGTCCCTAATGTGCAATTAGGCCTTGTTAAGGGTGGTGGCTGGCCATAGGAACAAAGAAAAGACTTGGCCAATTGGTTAGGTAAAAAATTGGTGACTAAATTGATTTAAGTCATAAAATAAAGAAAAGAAAGATATCATCTTTCCTCTCCATCTTCTCCACCAAAATTTTTAGCAAAAATAAGGGGTTGAGAACTCAAAAATTTCAGCCAAGCTTTTCTCCTTGCAAGTAAGTGTTTTAATGGTCAATCTTTGATGATTTTTGTACTTTTGAGACCCTTGTAGCTTGAGCTAGCTAATGATGAGACTATTTTACAAAATTTTTTAAAACCTAAGGTTTTTCCATGGGAGCATTAGTGTTTATTTCTGAAATTTTATGGAAGAAAATGAGTCTTAGTTGTTAAATAAATGACTTTTGTCAAAGGTGTTTCCATGAAAACACCTAAAAGGACCTTTTTGTAAAGGTTGTAAATAGGTGGTAAATGTGTGAAATAATTGATATTATGAGTTGTTGTAAGAGTAATAAATGTTCATCTAGGCTTGTTAAAGGAGGAAACTTTATTAGAATCGATTTACAAGCCTAGAGGCAAAATCGTAATTTTTACTAAAGTATGATTCATGGGCTATTTAAGTTAATGTGATCATTAAACTAGTGAAATTGTTATTATAGATCAAGAAACATGAAGCCTAGACGGAAACCGAGGCAAGGACAAAGTTGTGGACTAAATTGAACAATTCCACATATATTTTGGTACTGATGTAAGTTTGTGTGAAATTAAAGCTACATAATGTTTTTATATTCTTAATTGCTTGATATTATGAGAAATGTTTAGTATTTATATGAAATTGATTAATGATGCCTCAATGAAAGTATAATGCTATTATGTTGAGCTGAAGCTCCGGTTGAACATTAGGAATAGTAAGGATACCATTATCACAATATGAGATAAAGAAGATCCCATATAAAACCATGTTTGGGACATGGCATTGGCACCGAAGGGAGATCTCGTGTAAGACCATGTCTGGGACATGACATCAAAATCGATATATGATCTCGAGTAAAACCATATCTGGTATATGGCATCGGCATCAAATGAAAGACCATATTTGGGATATGGCATTGGCATCATGTTACATGTGTGAGGAGATTGAGTATCCTTCTATGTTCCAATTAGTTCAATTGGTAAAGGGCTAAGTTTACGTTTTAAGATGCCAATAAGTTGATTTTATGTTCAAGAGAGTAAAAGTACTAAAGTTATGTGATGAAGTGATCTAGGTACCCAAGAGTAACTTATGAGCAATAAATGCAAAATGTGATGTGTGATTTGGTAAGAGTAAACATGAGTAAGTTATGCTGATGAGCTTCAGAACTTGTGTATTATCTAATGTAATGAATGGATGTTATCATGAACCTTTATGTTGCTATCTATTTCATGCAAACTTACTAAGCTTCATGCTTACCCCTCTCATTTCCCTTTCCTTTATAGTATCGCCAAGCTAACTCAGGGATCGTAGGACGTCAGAGTTCGGAATCACACTATCAACTTCTCTTTGGTATGGCAAAGTTTGATAAATTTTGAGTGTGGCATGTATAGGAACTTGGTTATTTTGTGTTGTCATATTTGTTAGCCATTGTGTGGCTATTAATGTCCTTAAATTCATTTTGTAAATGGTCATTGGAAATTGTCCAATACTTGACAAGTTTATATATTCAATGATGATGAAGTTTATGAAGTACATGCTTGTGTGATGGGATGAGTGATAAGTCAAGTATACACATGATGAATGTAGTTTAAACATATGTGTGTGGATGTCTTGATTTTGGGTATTATAAGTGCCTTATGGTCATGATGTATGTTGCCTTGAAATGGTATAAGTTTGGTTGCCTTGTAGAGTGGAAAATGGCTTGGTAGATAGCCTTACAATTGTCCACACGGGTGTGTGTCTAGGCCGTGTGTGACACACGGTCAGCCCCATGTGTGTGTTGCTAGGCTGTGTGTCCCCCTGCATGCTAGGTTGGCAAGTCAGAATGCCTAGTAGTAAACACACGGGCTGAGACACGGCCGTGTGTCTCAGCCGTGTGGAAGGCACGGCCATAGAACATGGGTGTGTGCCCAGGCCGTGTGAAGTCTGCACCTGAATTTAGGAATTTAATTTGCCACACAGTCTAAGAACACGGACGTGTGCCTTGGCCGTGTGAACTTATTGAGATGACCATTCGGAATACTATTAGATACTCGGGAAACTCGCACTATAAGTGCCAATAAATATATATAGCCGAACCTATCTCAATATCATATCTCAATATTGCTCACTCTCGAGCTATCAACAGGCCTGCTCACACAAGCTGTCTGTCAAGACGTAGCTACACGGTGTTGCTTACACAAGCTATCAAGTAACCGCAACACATGCCAGTATACTCAGCGACCAATAGGATGTACAGGACTAACACCTAGATCACAATATCATAGTAACCTCTAGTAACATGTCATTTTATCATAATCTATTCCTAAGGTTCAACTGAGATTTTGAATGTCGAATCGTCGTCGAATATATCTGCAATGTTGTAATTCACAATTTATTAAATATTAAAGCATTTTTTTGAACAAATTTAACCTTTTTTTATTTAATATTAAAGTATTTAAAATACAATAACGATAATGCTTATTACATACAAAATTACCTCAGATGTAAAAACAACAAAACGAGTCAATTAATCCAAAACCTTGTTCTTTCCCCGATCTAAGTCCGTAGTTCGCTTTTCTTGATCTATATAATATCAAATTTAGCTTGTTTAATTACCTCTCTATTCAATTTAATCAAAAACACACACTAAGGTAATTTTACACATTTACCCCTAATATTTCACATTTTTACGATTTAGTCCTTATTTTATAAAAACACAAATTCTTGCAATTTAATTCACACCCATGCTATCCGAATTCTCTTAGTACACATATCAGCTTATATTTTTGTAACAGCCCGATTTAGGGCCTAGTCAGAATAGTGGTGCGAGGCCACGAATCTGAGGTAAATTTATGAGTTTTTAAGGTTTATGCCATTTTTGCATGCTAGTGTGAAAGTTTCATGAAGTAATTTTGTTAAATTGAGGTTGAATGGTCCATTAGGACTAAATTGAAAAAGTTGCAAAATATGAGTTTCGAGAAGCTTTTTGTATGAAATAGCTTTAGAAAGTTAATTAGAAGTCCTTAAATAGCAATTTTCCCAAATTATAATTTTTGGACAAAAATGGACATGTGTTACTAATATGTGAAAATTTTAAGAGAAGGGTATTTTGGTCATTTATTAATTAAATGACTAAAATAGGAAAAAGATAATAAAAATCTCATTCATCTTCTTCCTTGGTGCCGAAAATTTTAAGAACCCCATAGATAGGGTTTGTTTATTTTTCAAGCTTGCTACTAAGTTCATCTTAGCCTCGTTTTTAATATTCTTCGTATTTTTGAAATTCTCGTATTATGAATTAGCTACTTTTATCTATAAAATGAGCTAAGATGCATGTTCAAAAATCTACCCATGAATGATATGGTCGTAAAATGATGTTTTATGGAAGATTATGAGAGTTTGATGTTAGATAAACATCTTTTCCTAAGTGTATTTAATGAAAAATGTTAGTACGGATTAATTTGTAATAGTTCTGAAATTTGTCATTCATGATAGAAATATTGAGAATTGATGATTGTTATAGTAGAGAAAATGAATCAGCTAAGCATGAAGTTTAAGAAAGTTGAATGAAAATCACTTTACGAGCCTCAGGGTAAAAGAGTAATTATGAAAAAGTTTAGGGGCAAAATGGTAATTTTGCCATAGTATGATTTATGAGTCCATCTAATTATTATGAGTATTAAATGAGTGAAATTATTATTATAGATCAGCAGAAATGAAGCCCAGATCGAAACCGAGGCAAGAACAAAGTTGATGACTAAATTGCAATATCTACATACATTTTGTATGTCGATGTAAGTTTGCATGATTTCTAAGCTTTATGATTACTATCATTGATTTGCTTAGTGTAATGTATATTACTACCATAGAAATGCTCAATACTATGTTAAATAAAGAAAGCAATAAGATTAAGCATGAGAAAGTCTCGATTGAAGTTAAATTACTTAGGATACTCGATCTACCACATGAGATGAGAAAGCTCGTATAAGACCAAGACAAGGCATGGCATCGGCAATCAAGCAAGTTATCATGTAAGTCCAAGACAAGTCTTGGTATTGAAGAGTTATTATGAGATGAAGACCTATGTAAGCCTAAGCCAAGGCATGGCATTAGTGAGAATCAAGGAAGATTTCATGTAAGTCCAAGCCAAGGCTCGGCATTGACCAGTTCATGAGTAAAGATACCAAATAAGACCATGTCAAGACATGGAAATGGTAAGTTCCCAAAGGAACACACAAGGAAAACATTGAGTTAGTCCATGTCAAGACATGGCTTCAATACCAAGATGAGAGATTCCATGTAAGACCATGTCGAGGATATGGCTTTGGCATCGAGTTATATGTGGGATGAGATTCCGTATCCTCAGTTATTCATGGTAATTCATCGGGCAAAATGAGTAAAGAGTAAATGAGAAAACGAGAAAGTTAAGTAAGTAAAGCTATCATTAAAGAATGCTAGTTAAAACTAACTAAAAGTATTATTCATGTTGTGAATGATGAAGTAAGATTATGCTTACCATGACAGAGTATGTTAATCTATATGATTAAGTGATACTGGTACCTCGTTTACTTCACGAGCATGAGACTAGTAAGTTTCATGAGATATATAAGAATCAGTATGAGTAAGTAAGCTTAAATAGCTAAAATTTATGATGCTATTGTGTATGCCAACTGATTTATTTTAACTAAGTATGTTGCTTTGTGCATTATATGCAAATTTACTAAGCTAAATGCTTACGTCTTTAATTCTTTCTTTCCATGTAGTTCTGCCAAGCTAATCTCATAGATCATCGTCATCAGAGCTCGAAGCACACTATCAGTCGCTATTTGGTATAGCCAAGCTGTTTATATTATGTATGGCATGTATTGGAAGTATTTTATTTTTAGAATATGTCTTAAAAAGGGCAAATGTATGGGCCATCAAGTCTATTATCATTTTGTATATGGCTAAGTGATTGGCCAAAATTGACTAAGAATGTATGTTTATTGATATCAATGAAGCATGTAGTATTGTTCATGAAAGATGTAGTATTTGAGTTGTTGAACTGAGTCTGAGATTGATCTTGATTTCAGGGTGGTAATTGGCTTGGTAAATAGCCTCTATGTGCCTACACAGATAGACACACTGGCCTGTGTCTAGGCCGTGTGTTCCCTGCATGTTAGTGTCGTAAGTCAGAATAGACTACAGGTAAATCCCCCGGCCGTTTATTTAGGCCGTGTGTTACAAACGGTCAGAACATGGGTGTGTGCCCCAGGCCATGTGAATAAGTCAGTATATCAAGGTATACCACATGGTCTAAGTCCGCAGGCGTGTCAAGGCTGTGTGATATTAGTCAGTGTCAACCACGGTTGGAAGACACGGGCATGTCTTAGGGGTACACGGGCGTGGTGGAAGCCACATAGGCGTGTGACCCCTGTTTCGAGGAAAAGTTCCCGTTTGAATTTTGAAAGTTCCCGAATATGGGTTTAAGGCCTCATAGGCCCATGAAAGGTACATTTTTTCTAAGCAAGAAGAGTTTCTATTTCGGGACAAAATTTTACAGGCCGTAGGTACATGTTTAAGTGAGTTCAAGCATGGTAATGTCTCGTATTCAGTCTTAGCCTTGAACTCGGGTATGGGGTGTTACATTTAGTGGTATTAGAGCTACGGTTTAGTCGATTATAGGACTCATGTAGCATGAGCACGAGTCTAACTATACATTCTATATGTAAAAATGTTTTTATAATGATAGTGTGACCACTTTTGATGACTTAAATTATGTTTATACATATAGTAAATGGATCCTAATAGAGCAGTGGTGGATGATGTAGAAAGCAATGTGTCGGCTCCCGCTGAACAGACGGTGCCTGATGAGGATGAGAATAGACCCACTACGGTGAGTCAGAAAGTAGGAGAAGAGGCTAGAGAAGCCTTCCTCCACATGATGAACACATGGTATACGGAGGTCGTTCGTACGGACCCGAATGGACCCCTCCACCCCACCTATTCCTCAACCTACCCCAGTAACCCCTCAAGTAGTAGAAGTGGTAAGAGGAGACAAACCTCCAGTTGATAGGATCAGGAAACATGGGGCAGAAAAATTCTGGGCTAAAAGGGATGATGATCCAGAAATGGCTGAGTTCTGGTTAGAAAATACCATCAGGGTATTTAATGAGTTGTCATGCACATCTGAGAAAAGCTTGAAGTGTGGTTTCTCTTTTAAGAGATTCTGCTTATCAATGGCGGAACACCTTGGTGTCGGTTGTATCCAGAGAAAAGATCAGATGGGAATTCTTCCAAGAAGAGTTTAAGAATAAGTATATCAGCCAAAGGTTTGTGGATCAGAAAAGAAAGGAATTCTTAGAACTAAAACAAGGAAAGATGTCTGTGATTGATTATGAGCGCGAGTTTGTACGACTCAGCAAATACGCTCGAGAGTGTGTATCCACTGAGGCTATCATGAGCAAGAGATTCGAATATGGACTAAACGACGACATCAAATTGTTTGTTGGTGTCCTAGAATTAAAAGAATTTGTGGTGTTAGTGGAGAGGGCTTGTAAAGCCGAAGAACTGGTAAAATAGAAGAGAAATTTGAAAATGGAGTCTAGTGACCCTAGAAAGAGACAGTGGAATAAGTCATTCCAATCTTCATCAAAGAATTCAAGAGATTTCCCTACCCGATCGGCTACTTCCACTGGGTTTTTAATGAAGGACAAGAGTAAACAGTATTCAGGGAATAAAGCACATTCTACTTCAGTCGCTAGTGTGGGGAATATTCGATCTGATAGACCTGAATGCCCATAATGTGGCAGACATCATCTTGGTGAATGCTGAGCGCATGAAAATATTTGTTTTAGATGTGGTTCCCTGGATCACTTTATAAAAGATTGTCCCGAGATGATGAAAGAAGAGAGAACTCAGAACCCTAGATCTGGGGGTATGGTCAGAGGCAGACCGTAGAGGAACCCTGAAAGTGGGGTAGGTGGTAGAGGTTACCCTAAAGAACAGGCTGCGATACCCAAGGGTAGAGCACCTGCGAGGACTTACGCCATTCTCGCTCGCGAAGAGGCATTTTCTCCTGATGTTATTACGAGTACCTTTTCTCTTCATGATATTAAAGTTATTGCTTTAATAGATTCCGAATCCACACACTCTTATATTTTCATGAAACTAGTATCCAGTATGAGTATGCCTATAGAGTCTACAGATTTTATGATTAACATGTTTAATCCTTTTGGAAAAAGTGTTTTAGTTGATGAAGTATGTAAAGACTGTCCATTGATGATTAGAGGTCATTATTTTAAAGCAAACCTAATGTTGTTACCATTTGATGAGTTTGACATCATTCTTGGTATAGATTGGTTGACCACCCATGATGTAATAGTTAATTGTGGGAAGAAATACATTGAGATGAGATGTGAGAATGGGGACACTCTTCACGTAGAATCAGATGAACTGGGTAGATCGCCAATAATGATTTCTTATATGACGGCACAGAGATATATAAGAAAAGGGTATGAGGCGTATCTTGCCTTTGTGATGAATACTAGGGAGACAGAGCTAATGATTGATTCAGTACCGATATAATGTGAGTACTTGGATGTTTTTCCCGATGAATTACCAGGACTACCACCAGTTAGAGAGGTTGAGTTTAGTATTGATCTACCTCCCGGTACTGTACCAATATCTATTACTCCTTACAGAATGGCTCAAACAGAGTTGAAAGAGCTGAAGATACAGTTACAAGTGTTGACGGATAAAGGCTTTGCTAGGTCAAGTTGTTCTCCCTAGGGTGCTCCAGTTTTGTCTGTGAAAAAGAAAGATGGCACCATGAGATTGTGCATAGATTATCGTCAGCTTAATAAAGTGACGGTAAAGAATGATTACCCACTGCCTAGAATCAATGATTTGTTTGATCAATTGAAGGGAGCCACCGTGTTCTCCAAAATAGACTTGAGATTGGGGTACTACCAGTTGAGAGTAAGAGACTCAGATGTGTCGAAGACAGCTTTCCGAACGAGGTATGGACATTACGAATTTTTTTGTCATGCCCATTGGTTTGACCAATGCCTTTGCAGTATTCATAGATCTAATGAACCGCATTTTTAGGCCATACCTCGACAAGTTTGTATTCATTTTTTTATTGACGACATATTGATTTAATCCTATAATGAGCCTGAGCGTGCTGAGCACCTACGGACAATTTTGCAGATTCGACGAGAAAATCAGTTGTATGCCAAGTTCAGTAAAAGAGAAGTTTGGCTCAAGAAAGTGGGATTTCTGGGACATATTGTCTCGGGAGATGGAGTACAAGTGGATCCAAGTAAGATTTCGGCTATAACGGACTGGAAACCACCGAGGAATGTCTCTGAGATCAGAAGTTTTCTAGGCCTAGCTGGTTATTATAGGTGATTTGTCAAAGGGTTTTCTATGATTGCAACTCCGATGATGAAGTTGCTACAAAAAAATGTGATGTTTGAGTGGACAGAAAGATGCCAACGAAGTTTTGAGAAACTGAAAGCATTATTGACAGAAGCTCCAGTTTTAGTACAACCTGAGTCAGGGAAAGAGTTCGTAATATAAAGTGATGCATCCTTAAATAGATTAGGCTGTGTACTTATGCAAGAAGGCAAGGTTATTGCTTATGCCTCCAGACAGTTGAAGCCTCGTGAGAGGAATTATCCCACACATGATTTAGAGTTGGTTGCCATAGTCTTCACTTTGAAGATTTGGAGACACCATCTATATGGTGAAAGATGTCAGATTTTCACCGATCAAAAAAGTCTGAAGTACTTAATGACACAAAAAGAGTTGAATTTAAGGCAACAAAGATGGTTAGAGTTGATAAAGGACTATGAGCTAATCATTGATTACCATCTCGGAAAGGTGAATGTGGTCGCCGATGCCTTGAGTAGAAAGTCCCTGTTTTCATTAAGGGCATTGAATTCACGGATGACTTTATTTGACGATGATTCTATTCTAGCTGAGTTGAGAGCTAGACCATTGTTCCTCCAAGAGATCATTGAGGCTAAAAAATAAGATAGTGAGTTGCAAGCCAAGAGAACTCAGTGTGAGCCAGATGTTGAGTCCGATTTCCAGATTAGCTCAAATGGAAGTCTGAAGTTTAAGGATAGAGTTTGTGTACCGAGAAAGGAAGAGCTTATTTAGAGAATTTTGCATGAGGAATATAATGCATGTTTATCTGTACATCCGGGTAGTATCAAGATGTATAATGATTTGAAGCAACAGTATTGGTGGCTGAGAATGAAGAAAGATATTTCAGAGTTCATTTCAAGATGTTTGATTTGTCAGCAAGTAAAGGCTGAACACCAAGTACCTTCGGGTTTGCTCCAACCAATTATGGTACCTGAGTGGAAATAGGACCGTATCACTATGGATTTTGTAACGGATTACCACTATCATCGAGCAAGAAAGATGCTATATGGGTTATAGTTGATAGATTCATGAAGTTAGCTCATTTCTTACTTGTTCGAGTTGTTTACTCACTGACAAGCTAGCAAGCTTGTATGTTTCTAAAATAGTAAGGCTTCACGGAGTTCCTTTATCGATCATATTGGACAGAGATCCGAGATTTACATCTAGATTTTGGAAAAAGTTACAAGAAGCTTTCGGTACAAAAAGTTGAGCTTTAGTACAGCTTTTCATCCCCAAACCGATGGTCAGTAGGAGAGATTAATTCAAGTACTCGAGGATATGCTTAGATGTTGTATTCTAGAATTCTGAGGTAATTAGGAAAAGTTTCTCCCATTGGTAGAATTTGCCTACAACAATAGCTTTCAGTCGAGCTCAAAGATGGCGCCTTATGAGGCTCTATATGGGCGTAAATGCAGAATGCCTTTATATTGGACTGAACTCAAGGAAAACTGAATTCACGGAGTTGATTTGGTTAGAGAAGCTGAAGAGAAAGTGAAAGTGATACGAGAGTGTTTAAAAGCTGCATCAGACAGACAGAAATCTTATTCAAATCTAAAGAGCAGAGAGATAGAGTATCAAGTCGGGGATAAAGTTTTCTTGAAAGTGTCACCATGGAGAAAAGTTCTCAGATTCAGCCAGAAAGGCAAGTTGAGTCCACGTTTTATTGGACCACATGAGATTACCGAGAAAGTTGGGCCAGTAGCTTACAGATTGGCTTCGCCATCAGAGTTAGAAAAGATACATGATGTGTTTGACGTGTCTATGTTGCGACGCTACCGATCAGACCCTTCACATGTAATTACCCCGTTAGAGATAGAGATTCAGCCCGACATGACTTATGGTGAAGAACCAGTCAAGATTTTAGCTCGAGAAGTCAAGCAGCTATGTGACACCCCAAACCCGGTCTATACGCTATGACCAAATCTGGCATGTTACATGAAGGGTAGTTTGAAATTTTAGCGAAACATTGTAACTTAGAAGACATTTCGTTTAGTGTCTCCATCTTGAAGTTGATTTAAAAAAAATCCTACTTGAAGGTTTCGTACCGACTTCTTATTAAATTGATCTAAAAGGTTGTAAACAAATTTGTTTTTTCTTTTTATAAAAGCCAAAATCAAGGGATCCCATAAACGTGTCATTTGAAATCAATGTTGCGGTTTTTAATAAAATCTCCGAATTAATTAGTTATTTGTAAGCCATCTTTTGTTAACACTTTGAAAACCATTTGTTTATGTTTTTAACTTTAGAAAACCCCATATTTGACAGTTTATAAAATATATAAGATCAGCATTAAATTAAAACCCAAATTAAAGTTATAGTGGCCTTATTACATAATAAAATCCCAAATTAAAATAAGTTTAAATAAAAGGAACGAGTTTACGAGAAAAACATTGCATGTCCACCCAAAGTCCGCCTCAGCTCCAAATTCGCGATCTAATGCTTACCTGCAAAATTAAGCAGAGCGGTGAGTCACTGAGACTCAGTGTGTAATTCCCCTTATAATGCAATCGACCTTAAGCCCACAGATGCACATTGGGCCTCATCCTACCTAACATAGCATATTAAAATGTATGCAATTCAGCCCCAGCCCAACCTAGTTTTCCATCCTCTAGGTCACCTGAATCAACCAAACACCCGTGGCATCAAGCCACTCTGGTCCCAGACCACTATGGTCCCAGACCACTTGTGACAGAGTCACAGAATATATAAAAGTGGGGCCAACCCAATGTGGTCCCAGACTACTGTGACAATCTCTGAAAAGTATACGTGGGGCCAACCCACTGTGGTCCTAGACCACTGAGACAAGTCTCTAATAAACATATGTATACGTGGTTCCAAACAACTATGGTCCCAGACGACTGTGACAATAGTCACTAAATCACACTTCCCCTTTCATTCATATCCCAAAACCCAATGCAAACATATTATCCATGTACAACAGTTAATCATGTCATACATAATCATATTATATGCATAGCAAATACAACGGTACTTACCTGGTGTCCTCAACCTTACCAACAAGGGTATCTCGACCGATTTCACTGTCGTTTCGGCTTTCATCCATCACAATTATTTACACAAAACAATAAAGAGAAAGCGTGAGCATTACACACCTGATTACGCGTAAAACTAGACTCTCTACGTCGATACTCTCACTAGCAGGGATAACAGCGATTTGCCTATCCTAGGCAGATGTCAGCTCTCTACCACACCCCGGCGGAAAGGCTTAAACCGCCGACACAGCACATCTTTTAATCTTAGGAGCAGAGACCACGGGTCTGTTCTCCTCAGGCCCCTTAGACGCACCCTTCTTGGATTGGCTAGCACTGATATCCATGATAAGAGTCTTGATCAGTACTTAGAGAAAAACCTTTGGTTGTCTATCAAAGAAATTTGGTTAAGGAAATGAAAAGGGAAATGGGAAGTAGACAACCCAAAATTAAGTGAATCTCCTTACCTCAAGAACCCGAACAGAATGGTAAGGTTCGGCAACCAACAAACCTTCAAGCTTCGGACTACAACTGTTCGACTACTGGGGTTTCCCAGAGTAAACGTCCCAAAATGAGAGAAGAGGAATAAAAAGAGAAGGGTTAGCCAAAATCTAAACACCATGAACAAATAGCCATTCGGCTATGGCCACTTAGAACCTGAGAGAAAAGAAAAGAAAGGGACAAAAGAGTCTCCCCTTACCTTAACCAACAGAACCCAATTAAAGAGACTTCCTGCGGCCAAAGATTCCTAGCACCTTGCTTCGCGATGTTCGGCTAAGAGTAAAAAGTGTAAAAATCGATTCGTGTGGTGCCAAAGGGGATTCGACTTTGAGAAGAAAATAGGAAGAAACAAGATTCAAAGAAAAGTAAATGGTTAGGCTGAGGGTCAGCTAAAAGAAAGAAAACCAAAAGAAGATTCGGCTTAAGAAGAAGATAGGAGAGGAGGAAAGATAAAGAAGAAAAGAAGTAATAGGAGAGATAAAGGAGAGGGTTTTGGCTTGGAGCAAGGAGTGTAGCAAAGTGAAGAAGAAGTAAGTTGAATGGAAAAGGGAGGATGCTGAAGAGAGATTCGGCTTAGGTATAGAGGAGTCAAAACTAGATTCGGCCAAAAGTGTTTTTGGATCACCTTGAAAGAAAGCAATGCAAGAATAGGCAAGGGAAGGTTTGACAACAAAAGTGAAAAGATGAAAAGGAGTTGAAAAGAAACAAAAAAGAATGCACAAAAAGAGACCTTAGATGCACTAGGGACTTTCGGCACACACTAAGATTAGGCAACCTGAAATGGAAAAACAAAGGAGCACTCTTCACAAATTCGGCACACTCACCAATCCGCGCAACTAAACCAAAATCCCCCTCCAAGCTCTCCACATTTGGCCAAAACCTTTCACCATCACCAAAACCATCGATTTGCTCCTTAATTCACTCTCCAACACCCATTTGAATTGGTTTGACCAATTCAAACTCCACCAGCTCCTCATGTCCACTCATTTGAATGCATTGACCCATTCAACCATCACCCTTGAAGAGTCCCTGCTGAATCCATCTTCCCTCCATATTGACGCCAAAAATAAAGCTTCATAATGAGGCTTATGGGATTCAAACTCCTCCCCTTCTACTTCCTTGTGACGACACTCCCTTGCATCGAAGTGGCGTCACCTTGCCACCATACCACACTCCCTTTCTGTATCAACAAACACAAAAAAATATTCTTAAGGCCTACTTCAACAAGCTCTCCCCCCTAAAGTGCCCAAAAAGCAAAATTTTACCGAGGCTCTGGCTTGACCCCGAGCCTCCCCAAGACCCCCAAACAAACCAAAATAACATGCTTAGTGAGCCAATCACAAGGAATAGTGCAAAATGCAGAACCCCTAATTCTAGGATGTTACAGATCTACCCCCTTAAAGAAATTTTGGCCTCGAAATTTACCTGATCAAAAGAGGTGAAGGTATTGCTATCGCATCACATCCTTTGGCTCCCACGTGGCTTCCTCTGAACCACGGTTCTACCATAGAATCTTAACCTGCAGAACTGTCTTCCCTCTCAATACTATAACATATTGATCTAAAATCTAAACTGGTTCTTCTTAAAAAGATAAATCATGTATTACTTCAATTTCTTCCTCTGGCACTACGTGAGATGGATCTGAACGATAGCGCCTTAATAACGAGACGTTGAATACATCATGTATCTGCCTCAATTTTAAAGGTAACTCCAGCTGATAAGCTACCGGTCCCATACGTTTCAACACTTGATAAGGCCGATGAATCTGGGGTTCAACTTGCCTTTCTGTCCAAATCTTAAGACCTTCTTCCAAGGTGACATTTTTAGAAAAACCAAATCACCCACTGAAAATTCTATTTCCTTATGCTTCAGATCTGCATAAGATTTTTGCCTGTCAGAAGCTTTCTTCAACCGAGTCTGAATCAAGTTAACCTTTTCCTCTGTCTCTAAAACTAATTCTGGACCCAACAACTATCGCTCACCTAACTCTGTCTAGCAGGTAAGAGTGCGACACTTACGACCTACAACGCTCCGTAGGGTGCCATCTTAATGCTGGATTGATTGCTATTGCTGTATGCAAACTTTGCCAATGGTAGAAAATCTTCCCAACTACCCCTGAAGTCGATAACATAGCCTCTTAACATATCTTCCAATATTTGAATTACACTTTCTGACTGACCATCAGTCTGTGGATGAAACGCCGTGCTGAAATCCAATCTTGTACCCAACGCTTGATGTATGCCTTCAAGAATCATGACGTAAACCTAGGGTCTCTGTCTGACATGATTGACACTGGTACCCCACTATGAACGGGTATGAAGTGAGTAGAATTCGTCAACCAATTGACAACCACCCACACCGAATCTTTCCTAGTAGGCGTAAGAGGTAGCCCACTAAAAATGTCCATCATTATCCTCTCCCACTTCCAAATTGGAATCTTCACTGGATGTAGCAAGCCGGAAGGCAACTGATGTTCTGCCTTCACCTACTGGCATGTCAAGCACTTACTCACAAACTCAATAACTTCTTGCTTCAGACCTGGCCACCAAAACTGTTCACGCAAATTTCGATACATTTTACTCCCACCAGGATGCATTGTGTATGGACTACTGTGCACTTCCTGTAGAATCATTTGCCTCAACTCGGAATCCCTAGGCATACAAGCCTTTCCATGAAAGCACAATACCCCATCACTGTTCAAACTAAAATCTTCTGTCTCACCACCTTCCATTACTGAAATCTAGAACTCAACGATTCATCTGACAACTACTTCACTTTAATCCGATTTACCCATAAAGGCTTTACTTGAAGTTCAGCTATCAGGCTTCCATTATCATACAGACTGAGATGAGCAAACATTGCCCTCAAATCAGATATACTTTACGGCTCAACGCATCTTCCACTACGTTAGCTTTACCTAGTTGATATTCAATCGAGCAATCATAATCTTTCAACAATTCGATCCACCTCCGCTGCCTCAAATTCAACTCTTTTTGGGTAAGGAGATATTTCAGGCTCTTATGGTCGGTGTAGATAATCAACTTTTCTCCATACAAGTAATGTCTCAAAATTTTCAGAGTGAACACTAGCGTAACTAACTCCAGATCATGAGTGGGATAGTTCACTTCATGCAGTCTTAACTGCCAAGACGCATACGCTACCACTTTCCCCTCGTGTATCAACACACACCCTAACCCTATGTGTAACGCATCACAATAGATGACAAACTCCTTCCCAGCCTCAGGCTGAATTAACACTGATGCCTCAGTCAAGATCCTCTTCAACTTCTCAAAGCATTTCTACTACTTATCAGCCCAAACAAATGGTAGCCCTTTCCGTAACAACTTGGTTAAAGGTGCAGCGATTAACGAGAATCCATCAACAAACCTGCTGTAGCATCCGGCTAACCCAAGGAAACTTTGAATCTCAGCTACAAACTTTAGAGGTTTCTTGTCCAACACAGCTTCAATCTTATGGGAATCAACCATAATCCCCTCGGCAGACACAACATGCCCCAGAAAAGTAACTTCCCTCAACCAAAATTCACTTTTGCTAAATTTCGCATACAGTTACTTTTCTCTTAAAATTTACAGAACAATCCGAAGATGCGAATCATGCTCCTCTTCCGTCCTTGAATATACCAAGATATCATCTATAAACACTTCGACAAACCGATCCAAGTAGGGATGGAATACCCGGTTCTTCATATCTATAAATGCAGCTGGTGCATTCGTCAAATCGAATGACATCACTAAGAACTCGTAGTGACCATAACGAGTTCGAAAAGCTGTCTTATGAATATCTGGCTCTTTAACATTAAGCTGATGATAACCTGACCATAAGTCTATCTTTGAGAAGACTAAATCGCCTCACTGCTGATCGAACAGGTCGTCAATCCTCAGCAACGGGTACTTGTTCTTAATCGTCAACTTGTTCAGTTGCATATATTCAATGCATATCCATATCGACCTATCCTTTTTCTTGACAAATAACACAAGAGCTCCCCACGGAGACACACTTGGTCAGATAAAACCATAGTCCAACAACTCCTAAATCTGGGCTTTAAGTTCCACCAGCTCTTTCGGCGCGATAATAGACACCGGAGCTATTCCCGAAAGAAGATTAATACCGAACTCCACTTCGCGATTCGGAGGTAACCCGGGAAGCTCTTCTAGAAAAAACATATGAAAACTCTTTCACAGTTCTAACATCCTTTACAGTCAACTCTTTGGCCTCCAGAGCACTGATGAAAGTTAAGAACGCCTCACTCCCTTTCTGCACCATCCTTTCAGCCTTTAGCGCAGACACCACATTTGACAGGAAATCTCTTCTCTCACCTATCACCAGCACCTCTTTTCTCTCGAGAGTCCTAAATAACATACGCTTAGCGGCACAATCCAAGTTTGCTCGATAATTAGCTAACCAGTCCATGCCTAAAATCAAATCAAACTCGTTGAACGGTAGTTCCATCAAGTCAGTCGGAAAAACTATCCCGTGAACTTCTAAAGGCACATTCCTAAAAAGTTTGCTTACCCCTACAGATTGTCTTAAAGGGCTAACCACAGTCATTTCTCTAGAAACAATCTCTGATTCTATGTTTAAAGTTTTAGACACAGTACTAGCAACATACGATTGTGTAGACCCAATATCTATCACAATATTTCATAAGAATTCAAGTATCAATCAGAAAACTTACAGTGGAGATTGGTGCCGGAGACTCGGGTGCCATACTTCTAAAAAACATGTATTTTTCTAAACCATTTTCCACACCAAC
This sequence comes from Gossypium rotundifolium, assembly GCA_025506655.1. Taxonomy (NCBI): domain Eukaryota; kingdom Viridiplantae; phylum Streptophyta; class Magnoliopsida; order Malvales; family Malvaceae; genus Gossypium; species Gossypium rotundifolium. The sequence goes on from CP106725.1 coordinate 85,481,749, forward strand.
TTTTGAAAACATTTTGAACCCTAAACCCAAAGCTGAGTTTTGAAAACCTGGGCTCTAATACCATAATTGTAACACCCCAAATTTGGTCTATACTCTATGACCAAAATTGGCATGTTACATGAGGGGTAGTTTGAAATTTTAACGAAACATCGTAACTTAGAAAACATTTCGTTTAGTGTCTCCATCTTGAAGTTGATTTAAAAAAAAAATCCTACTTGAAGGTTTCATGCTGACTTCTTATTAAATTGATCTAAAAGGTTGTAAACAAATTTGGTTTGTTAACAAAAGCTAAAATCAAGGGATCCCATAAACGTGTCATTTGAAATCAATGTAGCAGTTTTTAATAAAATCTCTGAATTAATTAGTTATTCGCAAGCCATCTTTTGATAACACTTAGAAAACCATTTGTTTATGTTTTTAACTTTAGAAAACCCTATATTTGATAGTTTATACGATATATAAGATCAGCATTGAACCAAAACCCAAATTAAAGTTATAGCGACCTTATTACATAATAAAATCCCAAACTAAAATAAGTTTAAATAAAAGAAACAAGTTTACGAGAAAAACATTTCATAGCCACCCCAAGTCTGCCTCGGCTCCAAATTCGCGATCTAGTGCTTACCTATAAAATTGAACATAGGGGTGAGTCACCGAGACTCAGTGTGTAATTCCCCTTATAACGCAATCGGCCTTAAGCCCACAGATGCACACTGGGCCTCAGCCCACATGATATAGCATATTAAAATGTATGCAATGCAGCCCCAGCCCAATATAGTTTTCAATCCTGGAGGTCACCTAAATCAACCAAACACCCGTGGCATCAAGCCACTATGGTCCCAGACCACTTGTGACAGAGTCACATAATATATAAATATGGGGCCAACCCACTGTTATCCCAGGCCACTGTGACAATCTCTGATAAGTATACGTGGGGCCAACTCACTTGGTCCCTGACCACTGAGACAAGTCACTGATAAACATATGTTTACATGGTTCCAAAAAACTATGGTCCCAGGCCACTGTGACAACAGTCACTGAATCATACTTCCCCTTTCGTTCCAATCCCAAAACCCAATGCAAACATATTATCCATGTACAGTAGCTAATCATGTCATACATAATCATATTTTATGCATAGAAATTACAATGGTACTTACCTGGTGTCCTCAACCTTACTTACAAGGGTATCTCGACCAATTGTACAGTCGTTTTAGCTTTTAGCCACCGCAGTTATTTACACAAAAAAATAAAGAGAAAGTGAGAGCATTACACACCTGATTACGTGTAAAACTAGACTCTCTACATCGACGCTCTCACTAGCAGGGATAACAGCGATTTGCCTATCATAGGCAGATGTCTGCTCTCTACCACACCCCATTGGAAAGTCTTGAACCGCCAACACAACACATCTTTTAAACTTAGGAGCAGTGACCACGGGTCTGCTCTCCTCTAGCCCCTTAGACGTACCCTCCTTGGATCGGCTAGCACTGATATCCATGAGAAGAGTCTTGATCAGTATTTAGAGAAAAACGTTCGGTTGTCTATCAAAGAAATCTGATTAAGGAAATGAAAAGGGAAATGGGAAGTAGACAACCTGAAATCAAGAGAATCTCCTTACCTCAAGAACCCGAACAGAATGGTAAGGTTCGGCAACCAACAAACCTTTAGGCTTTAGACTATAACTATTCGGCTACTGGGGTTTCCTGGAGTAAACGTTGCAAAATGATAGAAGAGGAAGAAAAAGAGAAGGGTTAGCCAAAATCTAAACACCAAGAACAAATAGCCATTCAGCTATGGCCACTTAGAACCTGAGAGAAAACAAAAAAAGGGACGAAAGAGTCTCCCCTTACTTTAACTAACAGAACCTAATTGAAGAGACTTCCTACGGCCAAAGATTCCTAGCACCTTGCTTCACGATGTTCGACTAACAGTAAAAAGTGTAAGAATCATTAGTGTGGTGTCAAGGGGGATTCGACTTTGAGAAGAAAACAAGAAGAAACAAGATTCAAAGGAAAGCAAATGGTTAGGCTGAGGTTCGGCTAAAAGAAAGAAAACCAAAAGAAGATGTGGCCTAGGAAGTAGATAGGAGAGGAGGAAATATAAAGAAGAAAAGAAGTAATAGGAGAGATAAAGGAAAGGGTTTCGGCTTGGAGCAAGGAGTGTAGCAAAGGGAAGAAGAAGTAAGTTGAATGGAAAAGGAAGGATGGTGAAGAGAGATTCGGCTTAGGTATAGAGGAGTCAAAAATATGTTAGGCCAAAAGTCTTTTTGGATCACCTTGAAGGAAAGCAATGCAAAAATAGGCAAGGGAAGGTTTGACAGCAAAAGTGAAAAGATGAAAATGAGTTGAAAAGAAATAAAAAGAACGCGTAAGAAGAGACCTTAGACGCACTAGGGAATTTTAGCAAACACTAAGATTAGGCAACCCGAAATGGGAAAATAAAGGAGCTCTATTCACAAATTCGGCACACTCACCTATCCTAGCAACTAAACTGAAATCCCCCTCCAAGCTCTCCACATTCGACCAACACCTTCCACCATTACCAAATCCCTCGATTTGCTCCTTAATTCACTCTCCAATACCCATTTGAATTGGTTTGACCAATTGAAACTCCACCAACTCCTCATGTCCACTCATTTTAATGCATTGACCAATTCAACTATCACCCTTGAAGAGTCCCTGCCGAATCCATCCTCCCTCCACCCTAGCACTAAAAATAAAGCTTCACAATGAGGCTTATGGGATTCGAACTCCTCCCCTTCTGCTTCATTGTGATGCCACTCCCTTGCTCCTTAAGTGGCGTCACCTTTCCACCACACCACACTCCCTTTTTGAGTCAACAAACACAAGAAAATATTCTTAAGGCCTGCTTCAACTAGCTCTCCCACCTAAAGTGCCCAAAAGGCAAAATTTTACCAAGGCTCTAGGTTGACCGCGAGCCTCCCCAAGACCCTCAAACATACCAAAATAACATGCTTAATGAGCCAATCATAAGGAATAGTGCAAAATACAGAACCCCTAATTCTAGGATGTTATATTTCTACCCCCTTAAAGAAATTTTGGCCTCGATATTTACCTAATCAAAAGAGGTGAGGGTATTACTGTCAAATCACATCCTCTGGCTCCCACGTGGCTTCCACTGAACCATGGTTTCATAATAGAATCTTAACCAACTAAACTGTCTTCCCTCTCAATACTGTAACATATTGATCTAAAATCTGAACTGGTTCTTCTTAAAAAGGTAAATCAAGTTTTACTTCAATTTCTTTCGCTGGCACTACGCGAGATGGATTTGAACGGTAGTGCCTTAACATCGAGATGTGGAATACATCATGTATCTACCTCAATTTCAGAGGTAACTCCACCGGTCCCATACGTTTCAACACTTGATAAGGCCCGATGAATCTAGGGCTCAACTTGCCTTTCTGTCTAAATCTTAGGACCTTCTTCCAAGATGAAATTTTTAGAAAAACCCGATCACCATTGAAAATTCTATTTCCTTACGCTTCAGATCTGCATAAGATTTTTGCCTATCAGAAGCTTCCCTCAACCGAGTCCGAATCAAGTTAACCTTTTCCTATGTCTCTGAAACTAATTCTGAACCCAACAACTATCGCTCACCTAACTTTGTCCAGTAGGTAAGAGTATGACACTTATGACCTACAACACTTCGTAGGGTGCCATCTTAACGATGGATTGATAGCTATTGTTGTATGCAAACTTTGCCAACGGTAGAAAATATTCCCAACTACCCCTGAAGTCGATAACACAGCCTCTCAACATATCTTCCAATATCTGAATAACCCTTTCTGACTGACCATCAGTCTGTGGATGAAACGCCGTGCTGAAATCCAGTCTTGTACCCAACCCTTGATGTAATCCTTCAAGAATCGTGACTTAAACCTAGGGTCTCTGTCTAATATGATCGACACTGGTACCTTACTACGTACAACTTAGCTAACGTCTGCAACTAGTAGTCGACACGAATGGGTATGAAGTGAGCAGACTTCGTCAATCGGTCGACAATAACCCACACCGAATCTTTCCTAGTAGGTGTAAGAGGTAGCCTACTCACAAAGTCCATCGTTATCCTCTCCCACTTCCAAACTGGAATCTTCAGTGGCTATAGCAACCCCGAAGGCAACTGATGTTTTGTCTTCATCTGCTAGCATGTCAAGCACTTACTCATAAACTCAGTAACTTCTTGCTTCAAACCTAGCCACAAAAATTGTTCACGCAAATCTCGATACATTTTACTCTCACCAAAATGCATTATGTATGGACTGCTGTGCGCTTCCTGTAGAATTCTTTGCCTCAACTCAGAATCCCTCGGCACACAAGCCTTTCCATGAAAGCGCAATACCCCATCACTGTTCAAACTAAAATATTCTGTCTCACCACCTTCCACTTGCTAAAATCTAGAACTCAACTATTCATCTGACAACTACTTCTCTTCAATCTGATTTACCCATGAAGGCTTCACTTGAAGTTCAGCTATCAAGCTTCCATCATCAAACAGACTGAGATGAGCAAACATTGCCCTCAAATCAGATATCACTTTACGGCTCAAAGCATCTGCCACTATGTTAGCTTTACCTGGTTGATATTCAATCGAGTAACCATAATCTTTCAACAATTCGATCCACCTCTGCTACCTTAAATTCAACTCCTTTTAGGTAAGGAGATATTTTAGGCTCTTATGGTCGGTGTAGATAATCAACTCTTCTCCATTCAAGTAGTGTCTCCAAATTTTCAGAGAGAACACTATTGAAGCTAACTCTAGATCATGAGTCGCATACGCTACCACTTTCCCCTCCTGCATCAACTCACACCCTAACCCTGTGTGTGCCGCATCACAATAGACGACAAACTCCTTACCAGCCTCAGGCTGAATTAACACTGGTGCCTCAGTCAAGATCCTCTTCAACTTCTTAAAGCTTTTCCGCTGCTTATCAGCCCAAAAAAATGGTATCCCTTTCGTAACAACTTGGTTAAAGGTGTAGCAATCGACTAGAATCCCTCAACAAACCTTCTGTAGCACTTGGCTAACCCAAGCAAACTTCGAATCTCAGCTACAAACTTTGGTGGTTTCTAGTCGAACACAGCTTCAATCTTACGGGGATCAACCATAATCCCCTCGGCAGACACAACATGCCCCAGAAAAGTAATTCCCTCAACCAAAATTCACACTTGCTCAATTTGGCATACAGTTACTTTTCTCTCAAAATCTGTAGAACAATCCGAAGATACGAATCATGCTCCTCTTTCGTCCTTGAATATACCAAGATATCATCTATAAACACTACGACAAATTGATCCAAGTAGGGTTGGAATACCCGGTTCATCATATCCATAAACGTAGCTGGTGCATTCGTCAACCCGAACGACATCATTAAGAACTCATAGTGACCATAACGAGTTCAAAAAGCTGTCTCATGAATATCTGGCTCCTTAACATTAAGCTGATGATAACCTGACCTTAAGTCTATCTTCGAGAAGACCAAAGCGCTCGCAGCTGATCGAACAGGTTGTCAATCCTTGGCAACAGGTACTTGTTTTTAATCGTCAACTTGTTCAGTTGCCTATAGTCAATGCACATCCGCATCGACCTATCCTTTTTCTTGAAAAATAACATCGGAGCTCCCCACGGAGACACACTTGGTCAAATAAAACCACGGTCCAACAACTCCTGAATCTGGGCTTTAAGTTCCACTAGCTCCTTCGGCGCGATCCTATACAGGGCAATGGACACTGGAGCTATTCTCGAAAGAATATTAATATCGAACTCCACCTCGCGATCCGGAGGTAACCCTGGAAGCTCTTCTTAAAAAACATCTAAAAACTATTTCACCGTTCTAACGTCTTTTACAGTCAACTCTTTGGCCTCTAGAGCACTGAAGAAAGCTAAGAACCCCTCACACCCTTTCCGCACCATCTTTTCAGCATTTAGAGCGGACACCACATTGGACAGGTAATTCATTCTCTCACCTATCACGAGCACCTCTTTACCATCGAGAGTCCTAAGTAACATGGGCTTAGCAGCACAATCCAAGTTTGCTCGATACTTAGCTAACCAGTCCATACCTAAAATCAAATCGAACTCACCGAACGGTAGTTCCATCAAGTCAGTCAGAAAAACTATCCCTTAAACATCTAAAGGCACACTCTTAAAAAGTCTGTTTACCCCTACAGATTGTCCTAAAGGGCTAACCAAAGTCATTTCTCTAGAAGCAATCTCTGATTCTATGTTCAAAGTTCCAGACACAGTACTAGCAACATACGAATGTGTACACCCAATATCGATCACAATATTTCATAATAATTCAAGTAGAAACCAGAAAACTTACAGTGGAGATTGGTGCCGGAGACTCAGGTGCCATACTTCCAGAAAACATGTGTTTTTCTTAACCATTTTCCACACCTACTTTTGAAAACATTTTAAACCCCAAACCCACAGCTGAGTTTTGTAAACCTAGGCTTTAATACCATAATTGTAACACCCCAAACCTGGTCTATACGCTATAACCAAATTTGGCATGTTGCATGAAGTGTAATTTGAAATTTTAACAAAACATTGTAACTTAGAAAACATTTTGTTTAGTGTCTTCATCTTGAAGTTGATTTAAAAAAATCCTACTTGAAGGTTCCGTACTGACTTCTTATTAAATTGATCTAAAAGGTTGTAAGCAAATTTGCTTTTTTAACAAAAGCCAAAATAAAGGGATCCCATTAACGTGTCATTTGAAATCAATGTTGCGATTTTTAATAAAATCTCTAAATTAATTAGTTATTCGCAAGCCATCTTTTGTTAACACTTTGAAAACCATTTGTTTATGTGTTTAACTTTAGAAAGCCCCATATTTGACAGTTTATAAAATATATAAAATCAACATTAAATCAAAACCCAAATTAAACTTATAGCAACCTTATTACATAATAAAATCCCAAATTAAAATATGTTTAAATAAAAGAAACGAGTTTATGAGAAAAACATTGCATGGTCACCCCAAGTCCGTCTCGGCTCCAAATCCGATATCTAGTGCTTACCTGCAAAATTAAATAGAGGGGTGAGTCACCGAGACTCATTGTGTGATTCCCCTTATAACGCAATTGGCCTTAAGCCAACAGATGCACATTGGGCCTCAGCCCACATAATATAGCATGTTAAAATGTATGCAATGCAGCCCCAGCCCAACCTAGTTTTGCATCCTCTAGGTCACCTTAATCAACCAAACACCCATGGCATGAAGCCTCTGTGGTTCCAGACCACTATGGTCCCAGACCACTTGTGACAATGTCACAGAATATATAAATGTGGGGCCAACCCACTGTGGTCCCACACGACTTTCAACAAAGTCATAGAATATATAAATGTGGGGCCAACCTAGTGTGATCCCAGACCACTGAGACAAGTCACTGATAAACATATGTATACGCGGTTCCAAACCACTGTGGTCTCAGACCACTGTGAAAATAGTCACTAAATCACACTTCCCCTTTCGTTCACATCCCAAAACCCAATGCAAACATATTATCCATGTACAACAGTTAATCATGTCATACATAATCATATTATATGCATAGCAATTACAATGGTACTTACCTGGTGTCCTTAACCTTACCTACAAGGGTATCTCGATCGATTGCACAGTCGTTTCGGCTTTCAGCCATCATTGTTATTTATACAAAACAATAAAGAGAAAGCGTGATCATTATACACCTAATTATGCGTAAAACTAGACTCTCTACATTGACGCTCTCACTAGCAGGGATAACAACGATTTGCCTATCCTAGGCAGATGTCGGCTCTCTACCATACCCCGGTAAAAAGTCTTGAACCACCGACGTAGCACGTCTTTTAAACTTAGGTGCAGAGACCACAGGTCTACTCTCTTCAAGCCCTTTAGATACACCCTCCTTGGATCGGCTAGCACTAATATCCATGATAAGAGTCTTGATCAGTAGTTAGAGAAAAATGTTTGGTTGTCTATCAAAGAAATTTGGTTAAGGCAACGAAGAGGGAAATGTGAAGTAGACAACCCAAAATTAAGCGAATCTCCTTACCTAAAGAACTCGAACAGAATGGTAAGGTTTGGCAACCAACAAACCTTCAGGCGTCGGGCTACAACTATTCAGCTACTGGGGTTACCCGGAGTGAACGTCCCAAAATGAGAGAAAATGAAGAAAAAGAGAAGGGTTAGTCGAAGTCTAAACACAAAGAACAAATAGCCATTCGGCTATGGCCACTTAGAACCTATGAGAAAAGAAAAGAAAGGGACAAAAGAGTTTCCCCTTACCTTAATCAACGAACCCGATTGAAGAGACTTTCTGCGGCAAAAAATTTCTAGCACATTACTTCGCGATGTTTGGCTAACAGTAAAAAGTGTAAGAATCGATTAGTGTGGTGTCAAATGGGATTCGACTATGATACGAAAACAAGAAGAAACAAGATTCAAAGAAAAGTAAATGGTTAGCCTGAGGTTTGGCTAAAAGAAAGAAAACCAAGAGAAGATTCGACTTACGCAGAAGATAGAGGAGCAGGAAAGATAAAGAAGAAAAGAAGTAATTAGAGAGATAAAGGAGAGGGTTTCGGCTTGGAGCAAGGAGTGTAGAAAAGAGAAGAAGAATAAAGTTGAATGGAAAAGGGAAGATGGTGAAGAGAGATTCGGCTTAGGTATAAAGGAGTCAAAACTAGATTCGGCCAAAAGTGTTTTCAGATCACCTTGAAGGAAAGCAATGCAAGAATAGGCAAGGGAAGGTTTGACAACAAAAGTGAAAAGATGAAAAAGAGTTGAAAAGAAACAAAAAGAATGCACAAGAAGAGACCTTAGATGCACTAGGGAATTTCGGCACACACTAAGATTAGGCAACCCAAAATGGAAAAAAAAAAATAAGCTCTCTTCATAAATTTGTCACACTCACCTATCCTAGCAACTAAACTGAAATCCCCCCTCCAAGCTCTCCACATTCAGCCAACACCTTCCACTATCACCAAATCCCTCGATTTTCTCCTTAATTCACTCTCCAACACCCATTTGATTTGGTTTGACCAATTCAAACTCCACCAGCTCCTTATGTCCACTCATTTGAATGCATTGACCCATTCAACCATCACCCTTGAAGAGTCCCTGCCAAATCCATCTTCCTCTATCCTGGCGCCAAAAATAAAGCTTCATGATGAGGCTTATAGGATTCGAACTCCTTCCCTTCTGCTTCCTTGTGACGCCACTCCCTTGCTCCTTAAGTGGCGTCACCTTGCCACCACACCACACTCCCTTTTTGTGCCAACAAACACAAGAAAATATTCTTAAGGCCTGCTTTAACCAGCTCTCCCCCCTAATGTGTGCAAAAAGCAAACTTTTACCAAGGCTCTGGCTTGACTCCGAGCCCCCCAGGACCCCCAAACATACCAAAATAACATGCTTAATGAGCCAATCATGAGGAATAGTACAAAATGCAGAACCCCTAATTCTAGGATGTTACAGTTCTACCCCCTTAAAGAAATTTTGGCATTGAAATTTACCTGATCAAAAGAGGTGAGGGTATTGCTATCGCATCACATCCTCTAGCTCCCACGTGGCTTCCTCTGAACCATGGTTCCACCATAGAATCTTAACCAACAAAACTATATTCCCTCTCAATACTGTAGCATCTTAATCTAAAATCCGAACTAGTTCTTCTTAAAAAGATAAATCAGGTCTTACTTAAATTTCTTCCGCCGGCACTACGTGAGATGGATCTAAATGATAGTGCCTTAACATCGAGACGTGGAATACATCATGTATCTGGCTCAATTTCAGAGGCAACTCCAGCTGATAAGCTACCGGTCCCATACGTTTCAACACTTTATAAGGCCCGATGAATCTGGGGCTTAACTTGCCTTTCTGTCCAAATCTTATTACCATTTTCCAAGGTGAAATTTTCAAAAAAACCCGATCACCCACTAAAAATTCTATTTCCTTATGCTTTAGATCTGTATAAGATTTTTTCCTGTCGGAAGCTTTCTTCAACCGAGTCTGAATCAACTTAACATTTACCTCTGTCTCTAAAACTAATTTCAGACCCAACAACTGTTGCTCACCTAACTCTATCCAGCAGGTAAGAGTACGACACTTACGACCTACAATGCTTCCTAGGGTGCCATCTTAACACTGGACTGATAGCTATTGTTCTATGCAAACTTTGCCAATGACAGAAAATCTTCCCAACTACTCCTGATGTCGATAACACAACCTCTCAACATATCTTTCAATATCTGAATTACCCTTTTTGACTGACCATTAGTCTATGGATGAAACACCGTGCTGAAATCCAATCTTGTACCCAACTCTTGATGTAATGCCTTCAAGAATCGTGACGCAAACCTAGGGTCTCTGTCTGATATGATCGAAACTGGTACCCTACTATGTACAACTTAGCTAACTTCTGCAACTAGTAGTCGACACGAACTGGTATGAAGTGAGAAAACTTCGTCAACTGGTCACCAACCACCCACATTGAATCTTTCCTAGTATGCGTAAGAGGTAGCCCACTAATAAAGTCCATCGTTATCCTCTCTCACTTCCAAACTGGAATCTTCAGTGGCCGTAGCAACCCCGAAGGCAACTGTTGGTTTGCCTTCACCTGCTGGCATGTCAAGCACTTACTCACAAACTCAGTAACTTCTTGCTTCAAACCTGGCCACCAAAATTGTTCACGCAAATCTTAATATATTTTACTCCTACCAGGATGCATTGCGTATGGACTACTGTGCACTTCATGCAGAATCCTTTGCCTCAACTCAAAATCCCTCAACACACAAGCCCTTCCATGAAAGCGCAATACCCCATCACTGTTCAAACTAAAATATTTTGTCTCACCACCTTTCACTTGCTAAAATCTAGAACTCAACGATTCATCTGACAACAACTTCTCTTTAATTTGATTTACCCATGAAGGCTTCATTTGAAGTTTAGCTATCAAGCTTCCATCATCATACAGACTAAGATGAGCAAACATTGCCCTCAAATCAGATACACTTTACGATTCAACGCATCTACCACTACGTTAGCTTTACCTGGTTGATATTTAATCAAGCAATCATAATATTTCAACAATTCGATCCACCTTCGCTGCCTTTAGTTCAACTCCTTTTAGGTAAGGAGATATTTCAGGCTCTTAAGGTCAATGTAGATAATAGACTTCTCTCCATACAAGTAGTGTCTCCAAATTTTTAGGGTGAACAGTATTATAGCTAACTCCAGATCATGAGTGGGATAGTTCACTTCATGCAGCCATATCTGCCGAGACGCATACGCTACCACTTCCCCTCTTACATCAACACACACCCTAACCCTGTGTGTGATGCATCACAATAGACGACAAACTCCTTTCTAGCCTCAAGCTGAATTAACACTGGTGCCTCAGTCAAGATCCTCTTCAACTTCTCAAAGCTTTTCTACTGCTTATCAACCCAAACAAATGGTAGCCCTTTCCGTAACAACTTGGTTAAAGGTGCAGCGATCGACGAGAATCCCTCAACAAACCTTCTGTAGTACCTGGCTAACCCAAGAAACTTTGAATCTTAGCTACAAAATTTGGTGGTTTCTAGTCCAACACAGCTTCAATCTTACGGGGATCAACCCTAACCCCCTCGGCAGACACAACATGCCCCAGAAAAGTAACTTTCTTCAACCAAAATTCACAGTTGCTGAATTTGGCATACAGTTGCTTTTCTCTCAAAATCTACAGAATAATCTAAAGATGCGAATCATGCTGCACTTCTGTCCTTGAATATACCAAGATATCATCTATAAAAGCTACGACAAATAGATCCAAGTAGTGTTGGAATACCCAATTCATCATAACCATAAATGCAGCTAGTGCATTTGTCAACCCGAACGGCATCACTAAGAACTCGTAGTGGCCATAATGAGTTCAAAAAGCTGTCTTATGAATATCTACCTCCTTAACATTAAGCTAATGATAACCTGACATTAAGTCTATCTTTGAGAAGATCAAAGCGCCTCGCAGCTGATCGAATAGGTCTTCAATCCTTGGCAACGGGTACTTGGTCTTAATCGTCAACTTGTTCAACTGCCTATAGTCAATGTACATCCGCATCGACCCATCATTTTTCTTGGAAAATAACAATGGAGCTTCCCACGGAGACACACTTAGTCGGATAAAACCATGGTCTAACAACTCCTGAATCTGGGCTTTAAGTTCCACCAGCTCCTTCAGCGCGATCCTATAAGGGGCAATAGACATTGGAGCTATTCCCAGAAGAAGATTAATACTGAACTCCACCTCACGATCCGGAGGTAACCTTGTAAGCTCTTTTTGAAAAACATCTGAAAACTCTTTCACTGTTCTAACATCCTTTACAGTCAACTCTTTGGCCTCCAGAGCACTGATGAAAGCTAAAAACGCCTCACACTCTTTCCGCACCATCCTTTCAGCCTTTAGAGCGGACACCACATTGGGCAAGCAATTCCTTCTCTCACCTATCACCAGCACCTATTTACCTTCGAAAGTCCTATGTAACATGCGCTTAGCAGCGCAATCCAAGTTTGCTCGATACTTAGCTAACCAGTCCATGCCTAAAATAAAATTGAACTCATCGAACGATAGTTCCATCAGGTCAGACAGAAAAACTATCCCTTGAACTTTTAAAGGCACACCCCTAAAAAGTCTGTTTACCCCTACAGATTGTCCTAAAGGGCTGACCACAGTCATTTCTCTAGAAGTAATCTCTAATTCTATGTTCAAAGTTCCAGACACAGTACTAGCAATATACGAATGTGTAGACCCAATATCTATCATAATATTTTATAGGAATTCAAGTAGCAATCAAAAAACTTACAGTGGAGATTGGTGCCGGAGACTCGGGTGCCATACTTCCAAAAAACATGTATTTTTCTAAACCATTTTCCACACCAACTTTTGAAAACATTTGAACCCCAAACCCACAGTTGAATTTTGTAAACCCGAGCTTCGATACCATAATTGTAACACCCCAAACCCGTTCTATATGCTATGACCAAATTTGGCATGTTACATGAAGGTAGTTTGAAATTTTAATGAAACATCGTAACTTAGAAAATATTTCGTTTAGTGTCTCTATCTTGAAGTTGATTTAAAAAAAATCCTACTTGAAGGTTTTGTATTGACTTCTTATTAAATTGATCTAAAAGGTTGTAAACAAATTTGGTTTTTTAACAAAAGCTAAAATCAAGGGATCCAACAAATGTGTCATTTGAAATCAATGTTGCGGTTTTTAGGAAAATCTCTAAATTAATTACTTATTCGCAAGCCATCTTTTTTTAACACTATGAAAAGCATTTGTTTATGTTTTTAACTTTAGAAAACCTCATATTTAATAGTTTATAAAATAAATAAGATCAGCATTAAGTCAAAATCCAAATTAAAGTTATAGCGACCTTATTACATAGTAAAATCCTAAAATAAAATAAGTTTAAATAAAAGAAACGAGTTTACGAGAAAAACATTATATGGCCACCCCAAGTCTGCCTCAGCTCCAAATCCGTGATCTAGTGCTTACCTGCAAAATTAAACAGAGGGGTAAGTCACAGATACTCAGTGTGTAATTCCCCTTATAACGCAATCGGCCTTAAGCCTACAGATGCACATTGGGCCTCAACCCACATAATATAGCATATTAAAATGTACGCAATGCAGTCCCGACCTAACCTAGGTTTCCATTCTCTAGGTCACCTGAATCATCCAAACATCCATGGCATCAAGCCACTGTGGACCCAGACCACTTGTGACAGAGTCACAGAATATATAAACGTGGGGCGAACCCACTGTGGTCCCAGACCATTGTGACAATCTCTGATAAGTATAAGTGGGGCCAACCCACTGTGGTCCCAAACCACTGAGACGAGTTACTGATAAATATATGTATACGTGATTCCAAACCATTGTAGTCCCAAACCACTATGACAATAGTCACTGGATCACACTTCCCCTTTCGTTCACATCCAAAAACCCAATGCAAACATATTATCCATGTACAGCAGTTAATCATGTCATACATAATCATATTATATGCAAAGCAATTACAACGGTACTTACCTGGTGCCCTCAACCTTACCCACAAGGGTATCTCGACCAATTTCACAGTCGTTTTGGCATTCAGATGGCACCCTACGAGGCGTTGTATGGTCCTAGGTGTCGTACTCCTACTTGCTGGACTGAGTTAGGTGAGCGTCAGCTTTTAGGTCCTGAGTTGATTTCGAAGACGGAGGAGAAAGTTAAGGTAATTCGGGCTTAGTTAAAAGAAGCTTCGGATAGACAAAAATCGTACGCGGATTTGAATCGTAAGGATATAGAGTTTTCGATGGGAGATCAGGCCATTCTAAAGGTCTCACCTTGGAAGAAGATCTTTAGATTTGGGTGGAAAGGCAAGTTGAGCCCTAGATTCATCGGACCTTACCATGTACTGAAGCGTGTTGGACTAGTGGCTTATCAACTTGAGTTACCTCTAGAGTTAAGTCAGATACATAGTGTATTCCATGTATCGATGTCAAGACGTTATCGTTCGGATCCGTCTCATATTGTACCAGTGGAGGACGTTGAGTTAAGACCTGACTTGTCTTTTGAAGAGGAGCCAGTACAGATTTCTTTAATGGGAGCCCGAGTACTCGATTCGGCAATAATATCCTCATCTCCTTTAATCAGGTAAATTTTGAGGCTAAAATTTCTTTAATGGGGGTAGAATTGTAACATCCTAAAATTTGAAATTTATGTTTATGCATTATATCTCGCTTTAGGCTAGTTATAATATTAATTGTGTATGTTTAGGGGTCCTAAGAAGGCTCGAGATTGAAATGGGCCTTGGAAAATTTTTATGTTTAAGCACTTTAAGGAGAGAAGGTAAGTGGAATCAATGCTTATGGAAATAAGTGAGTAATTTGCTAGCATAATTAAGCATTTGGTAAAGAGGATGTGGCGTCACATGAAGGGCTTTACGGGAAGAGATTTGAATCCCACCCAGTACAAATTTTGTTTATTTTTTTAAGTTATCTATCCAAAGTGTCAGCCAAGGCTCTATTTAAGGCAAGGAAGACTTTTTAATTATGGTAAGGCGGCTAAGGAAATAAGGTAAGGATGTGGGTAAGAAAAGAAATAAAAGAAAAGGAGCAAGAATGGGGATATGTTGGCCGATTTTGGGGAGAATGTTTTGGAAAGTTTTTATGGTTAATTTTTTATTCTTTTGGTATGGTATACATGATTTGGGAGGGGTTTTGTGGTAGCCAAATTTTCATTAGACCTTTGGTAAAATTTTGGTGCTTGTTAGGCCAAATTTCTTTTAGCATTCTTTTGTGTTCTTTTCTTCAATTTCTTCTCTTATTGCCGAAACTCTAAAGCCAATTGTAAGTATTTTTTTCTTTTTTTTTTTTATCTGAAACCACCTAGCCATTGTGTCTAAATTATTTTCACTCTCTTCTCTTTGAGAACTAAAACTAGATAGCACCCTTTCTCCCTCTTTTTTTTCTTTCTTTACACAAAATCTCCAACCCATCTTCCTTCCTCTTTAATTCATAGCCGAATCTTCTTGCTTAATTTTCCTCCATAACTGAACTTTTGTATCCTACATCTCTTCTTTATTATGTCTTTCTCATTTGTGTTGACACTCACTTCTTTGATCAATCAGTAAATGGTTCTATTCTATCAATTTATTTTTTTCCTAGTCGAATGTGTGTTTATCAACATTCGGATATTCACTTTGTTCTAACCGAAATATCTTCCTCTCATAATTCGTCACAATGTAATCACCTTCTAATGCAGAGTATAGTGGAAGGCTGAATCTTTGACTCATCCGTAGCCGTTGTACAATCGTTGGGAATCGATTTTATAATCATTAAGGTAAGGGATTCATCATGGTTCATTTTGATCTTTTTCGTTGACTGGTTACTTTGCTAAGTCAGATAGTGGTTCTGAGTAATTTTTTATTTATAAGGTCTAAATCGCTCGATCTATCCACTTGTTGATCATAAAGAAAATGTGGTAAGCCAAACCATTTTCCTTAGACAATCGATATATATATCATAATATCGTATTGACGAAGATTTTATCTGATGGAGGCTAGTGGTACCGATTTGAAAGGGAAAGCGATTGGAGAACACAAAAGGAGCGGATTTGCGATTTTTACTCCTAAGTTCAAGCGTAGAGCGATTTCGGGGGTTCGAGATTTCCACCGGGTTGTGGACCTTCATCCAATGAAAATAGATAAATCGTGGTCATTCACGATTTCGAGGGTAAGCATTTCAATAGATCGCTTGGTTTAGATTTAGATTAATAAAAATCTCGTTCATTAAATTAATTGAGTGTTATGTTGTCATAGGTGCCGATGATCAAGAGAGTCTAATACTCACCGTAATCAGGTGTAATCTCACACTATAATTCCTTAGATCCATGATTCGGAATAATTTTTGATATAAGATTGTTATTGTTATACGGCTAAAAATCGTAAAGTTGGCTTAAAACAAGAAATTTGCTTAAAGTACTTTATTTTTGAAGATTTGTCAAAATAGATGTTAAAATCGATAAAATTACAGAAATGCTCCTATGGGTCAATTTATCGAAATGCCCTTATGGGCTGAATTACGAAAATGCCCTTAGTGGGCCGAATTATGAAAATGCCCTTATGGGCCGAATTACTAAAATGTCTCTATAGACCGATTTAACGAAATGCCCTTATGGGCCGATTTGTTATGAATGCCTTAGTGGACCGAATAACAAAGTTCTATAATTGATCGATTTATCGTAACAAATTTCTAGACTTATGTTTGTTATTTATATTTGTAAATATTATGCTTTATTATGTTGCATTTACATAATTGTGCATGGGATTAGAAAAATGATTGAAGAGAAGTGTAGCTCGGTGGCATTGCCACAAAAAATTGTTTGTTATTATGATTCAATATGATTCCGGTGGCTTGGCCACAATTAGAATATATTATAAATGGCAAATTGCCTGCGATTGGTGTGTTTGGTGGGGTGGGTTGACTTGATCCCCACAGGTGTGATGGGATGGTACAGGTGGTGTGTAGCAGATGGATTACTAGGATAGGTTGGGTTGCATATATTTTTAATTCATTTATACATTGTTTTGTATAAGGGTTTTGGCCCAAGATATGGCTAAATGGGTTCAGGCCCAGTGGACGATGGTAAGGGGGATTATACACTGAGTTCGAGTAACTCACCTCGTTTCCTTAACCCTTCCAAGTAATGCTCAATGATGTGGACTTGGGCCATGGATGACTCGGTGGAGGCCATACTTCAAAAATGGTGTATTATTTTGAAACTTTCGACTTCTATTTCCACTCACTTTACTATTTTGGGTTTTTATGTTGTAATATGCCTCTGGAATATTTTATTTTTGTTTTGTGTTTGACATACTTATATTTTGCTTAAATTATTTTAAATGAAAATTTTTCTAAAAACTTAAATAATGATTTTCTAAAATAAATTAACAAATAGATTTCAGAACAAACTTTTACAAATATTTTAACTCAGAAATTTTCTCTTAAACTATCAAACAATGTTTTCAAACGCCATGGTTTATAAGATCTTTAGTTCAGATTATCGATTTATCAATCAACCTTCAAGGATAGTAGTACTTTATCAAATATTTCAAATCAAACTTGTTTTCTTGGTTTTAACAAAATAATATCTATTTTAGTACAAATAAAAAGGATTTAACTTATTTTTCTCATGTGACATGTCAGATCCAATCATAACGTATGGGCCGGGTTTGGGGTGTTACATTTTATGGTATCAGAGCCAGGTTCAAAACTCAGCTGTGGTTTGGGTTCAAAAACATTTTCAAAGCCGTTTAAAATTTTAAGTTATACATATATGTTCTAAAGGAAGTATGGCACCACAGGTATCCGGCACCAAGTCAGTAAGTTTTTGTTCTCATTTTATGATTATTATGTTAATACAGTGATAAGAAATTCCACAAAACAGAAATACTCTAGAACTTTTAGTTCTTAGAGCTGAAACTATAGAGATTGAGAGCATAGGATGTGTCACCTATGACTGAAGCTGGGTCACATGATCGTGTGAGAGAGGACGACGCTCTGTCCCAAGCAATGTTGCGAGTTCTGGAAAGGGTTGCTGGGGCAAGAACTAGGTCAACAGCTCGTGGGTCAATATCGGAGTGACTCAGATCGAATGGAGCTAAGGTTTTCAGAGGTATCTTGGGTGTGGCACCAAATGTAGCGGAGTACTAGCTTGAGGCGGTGGAGCCAATCATGGACGATTTGGATTGCATTGCCGAGCAGAAACTGAAAAGAGTGGTGTCTTTGCTGAGAGACGAGGTGTATCAGTGGTGGCTCACTGTCCGGGAAGGCACTCAAGTCGGTCGCATTACCTTGGAATTCTTTAAAATTGCATTCCAAGGAAAATATGTCGGGGCTAGCTATGTAGATGCTCGAAGGAAAGAATTCTTGAATTTGGTCCAAGGAGGTAAATCTGTGGCAGCATACGAGGCAAAATTTTTACGTTGAGTCGATATGCTAAAGGAATAGTATTGACTAATTACAAACGCTGTGTTCATTTTGAGGACGGGTTGCGTGATGAATTGCGGATGCTGATAGCCCTACAGAAGGAGAGGAATTTTTCCACACTAGTGGAGAAAGCCAAGATAACTAAAGAGGCTAAACACTCGGAGAGGCAAAATCGAGACAGGGATAGGGGTAGAAACAAGAGAGACTCGGGATACTCAGGTCCTATTAGAAGGTTTCAGAAGAGGCCTAGGAATAAGGAGCCTGCTCAAGCTAGAGTACCA
This sequence comes from Gossypium rotundifolium, assembly GCA_025506655.1. Taxonomy (NCBI): domain Eukaryota; kingdom Viridiplantae; phylum Streptophyta; class Magnoliopsida; order Malvales; family Malvaceae; genus Gossypium; species Gossypium rotundifolium. The sequence goes on from CP106725.1 coordinate 85,500,553, forward strand.
GTTGTTACCAATCAGATACAACCATGTGTGGATTGCGGGAAACTTTACTCTGGTGAATGCTCGAAGAGAACCAATGGTTGTTTCAAATGTTGTTCCAAGGACCATCGACTTAGAGATTGCCCTCGACAGCTTGCTCAGACTCAGGGTGATTGTAACGATTTTGTAGAACCAGCTAGAGGCGCTCAACAGCCGCCGAAAGGCCATGGCCTAGGTCGAGGTGGTAATGGCATAGGACGTGGTCAGGGTGCACTGGGTAGAGGTACGGTAATAGGGGTAACATAGAGGTGAGGCAGTCCGGGCTGGTTTATGCGGTCAGACATCGAGAGGATGACGATGTACCTAACGTCATAACAGGTACATTTTTCATAGCTGATGTACCTGTCACTACTTTGATAGATATTGGATCAACCCATTCGTATGTTACTTGTGATGTTTTAGAACCTTAAACATTAGATCTAAGATTACTGCTAGAGAAACAACTGTGATTATTCCTCTAGGACAGACGGTGATAGTAAATAAGTTGTTTAGGGATGCGCCCTTAGAAATTTAGGGAGAATATTTTTTGCGGATTTGATGGAACTACCATTCGGCGAGTTCGACCTTATTTTGGGCATGGACTGGTTGGTGAAACACCGTGCAAACTTAGATTGTGCTACAAAGCAGATGGTACTAAAAACTATGGAAGATAAGGAAATGATGGTGATAGGTGAAAGAAGAAACTATCTGTCTAATGTAGTATCTGCGTTAAAGATAGAAAGGTTGGTACAAAAGGGGTGTGAAGCGTTCCTAGCCCTTATTAGTGCTTTGGATGCCAAAGAATTGTCAGTAGAAAGTGTTAGAACCGTGAAAGAGTTTCGGACATCTTTCCCGAGGAGCTTTCAGGTTTGCCTTCGGATCGAGAGGTGGAGTTTGGCATTGAGCTATTGTTAGGAATGGCTTCGATATCCCTTGCTCCTTATAGAATGGCACCGTAGGAGTTAGTGGAGCTTAAAAGCTCAGATCCAAGAGTTTTTGGATCGAGGGTTCATTCGACCGAGTGTGTCACCGTGGGGAGTGCCGGTCTTGTTCGTTAAGAAGAAGGATGGGTCGATGCTTATGTGCATCGATTATAGACAATTGAATAAGTTGACAATCAAGAATAAGTATCCGTTACTGAGAATCGATGATCTGTTTGATCAACTGTGAGGAGCTTCGATTTTTTCAAAGATAGACTTGAGATCGGGGTATCACCAACTTAAGGTCAAGGAGGAAGATATTCATAAGACAGCGTTCCGAACTCGTTATGGAAATTACGAGTTCTTAGTGATGTCGTTTGGGTTGACAAATGCACTAGCTGTATTTATGAACTGGGTCTTCCAACCCTATCTAGATCGGTTCGTAATGGTGTTCATAGACGATATCTTGGTATACTCGAATAATGAAGATGAGCATGATTCGCACCTGCAGGTAGTATTGCAGATATTAAGGGAGAAGCAACTATATGCCCAATTTAGTAAGTGCAAATTTTGGCTGAGGGAAGTAACCTTTTTGGGGTATGTTAAGTTTACCGAAGGAATTAGAGTTGATCTCCGGAAGGTAGAGGCTGTGTTGGACTAGAAACCACCGAAGTCTGTGGCAAAAATCTAAAGTTTTCTAGGTTTGGCTGGGTATTATAAGCGGTTCGTTGAGGGGTTTTCGTTGATTGCTGCACCATTAACTAAACTATTAAGTAAGGAAGTATCATTTGTGCGGTCAGATCAACAGTAAGAGAGCTTTGAGAAATTAAAGAAAATTTTGATGGAAGCATCAGTATTGATTCAACATAAGGCTGGTAAAGAGTTTATTGTTTATTATAATGCATCACACACAGGCTTAGGATGTGTGTTGATGCAAGGGGGAAAAGTGGTGGCTTATGCATCTCGTCAGCTAAGGCCGTATGAGGTGAATTATCCTACTCATGATTTGGAGTTAGTTGCAGTGGTGTTTGCTCTGCAGATTTAGAGACACTACTTATACGGTGAGAAGTCAATTATCCATACGGATCATAAGAGTCTGAAGTACATCCTTACCTAAAAAGAGTTGAACTTAAGAAAACGGAGGTGGATAGAACTATTGAAGGATTATGACTTCTCAATTGAGTATCATCCCGGAAAGGCTAACGTAGTGACGAGTTGAAAGGTGATATCAGATCTGAGAGTGATGTTCACTCATCTCAGTCTTTAAGAAGATGTAGTCTGTTAGCCGAACTTCAGGTTAACCCTGTTTGGGAAAGTCAAATTAAGGAAAAGCAATTGATAGATGAAGCATTGGGTTCTCAACTTCAACAAGTGGAATGTGGTGAGATAGGGGATTTTTGATTGAATAGTGATGGAATATTATGTTTTCGCGAAAGAATTTTTATGCCCAAGGATTCAGAATTGAGGCAAATGATTCTACGTGAGGCACATAGTAGCCCATATGCTACTACCGAGACCTTTGTAAGCAGTATTGGTGGCCAAGGTTGAAATGGGAGGTTACTAATTTCATGAGTAAATGTTTGACATGTCAGCAAGTGAAGACAGAACACGAATTGCTGTCAGGGTTGCTACAACGGGTGAAAATTCCATTATGGAAATGGGAAAGGATAACGATGGACTTTGTTAGTGGGTTACCCTTAACGCCTACTGAGAAAGATTCAGTATGGGTTATAGTGGATCGGCTGACAAAGACTGCTCATTTCCTACCTGTTCGAATGGATTATTCATTGCAGAAGTTGGCTAGGTTGTATATAGCGGAAGTCGTGAGGTTACATAGGGTACCAGTGTCTATTATATCGGACAAGGACCCTAGGTTTACATCATAATTTTTCAAGGCTTTGTATGAGGCTTTGGGAACAAGGTTAAATTTTAGCACGTCATTTTATCCGCAGACAGATGGTCAGTCGGAGAAAGTAATCCAGATTCTAGAAGACATGTTAAGGGGCTGTGTGATCGATTTTAGTGGTAGTTGGGAAGATTTTCTACCTTTGGTGGAGTTTGCATACAACAACAACTATCAATCCAGCATTCAGATGGCACCCTAAGAGGTGTTGTATGGTCGTAGGTGTCGTACTCCTACTTGCTGGACTGAGTCAGGTGAGCGCCATCTTTTGGGTCTTGAGTTGATTTCGAAGACGGAGGAGAAAGTTAAGGTAATTCGAGCTCAGTTAAAAGAAGCTTCAGATAGACAAAAATCATACTCAGATTTGAAGCGTAAGGATACAGAGTTTCCAATGGGAGATCAGGCCTTTCTAAAGGTCTCACCTTGGAAGAAGATCTTTAGATTTGGGCGGAAAGGCAAGTTGAGCACTAGGATCATCAGACCTTACCGTGCACTAAAGCATGTTGGACCAGTGGCTTATCAACTTGAGTTACCTCCGGAGTTAAGTCAGATACATAGTGTATTCCATGTATCGATGTTAAGACGTTATCGTTCAGATCTGTCTCATATTGTGCCAGTGGAGGAAATTGAGTTAAGACCTGACTTGTCTTTTGAAGAGGAGCTAGTACATATTTTAGATCGGGATGTTAAGGTGATGAGAAGGAAGTCAGTACCATTAGTCAAAGTTCTATGGTGTAATGACGGATCGGAGGAAGCTATATGGGAGCCCGAGGACTCGATTCGGCAGCAATATCCTCATCTCTTTTAATCAAGTAAATTTCGAGGTCGAAATTTCTTTAAGGGGGTAGAATTGTAACATCCTGAAATTCAAAATTTATGTTTATGCATTATATCTTGTGTTAGGCTAGTTAGAATATTAATTGTGTATGTTTAAGGGGTCCTAAGAAGGCTCGGGATTGAAATGGGCCTTAGAAATTTTTTATGTTTAAGCACTTTAAGGAGAGAATGTAAGTGGCATCAATGCTTCTGGAAATAAGTGAGTAATTTGATAGCATAATTGAGGATTTGGTAAAGAGGATATGGCGTCACATGAAGGGCTTTAGGGGAAGAGGTTCGAATCCCACCTAGTACAAATTTTGTTTATTTTTTTTTAAGTTATCCATCCAAAGTGTCGGCCAAGGCTCTATTTAAGGCAAGGAAGACTTTTTAACTATGGTAAGGTGGCTAAGGAAATAAGGTAAGGATGAGGGTAAGGAAAGAAATGAAAGAAAAGGAGCAAGAAGGCGGATATGTTAGCTGGTTTTGGGGAGAATGTTTTGGAAAGTTTTTATGGTAAAATTTTTATTCTTTTGGTATGGTATACACGGTTTGGGAGGGGTTTTGTGGTAGCTAAATTTTCATTAGACCTTTGGTAAAATTTTGGTGCTTGTTAGGCCAAATTTCTTTTAGCATTCTTTTGTGTTCTTTTCTTTAATTTCTTCTCTTATTGCCGAAACTCTAAAGCCAGTAGTAAGTATTTTTTTCTTTCTTTGTTTTACCGAAACCACCTAGCCATTGTGTCCAAATTATTTTCACTCATCTTCCCTTTGAGAACCGAAACTAGATAGCACCCTTTCTCCCTCTTTTCTTTTCTTTCTTTTCACAAAATCTCCAACCCTTCTTAATTCCTCTTTAATTCATAGCCGAATCTTCTTTCTTACTTTCCCTCCATATCCGAACTTTTGAATTCTACATCTCTTCTTTATTATTTCTTTCTCATTCCTGTTGACACTCACTTCTTTGATCAATCGGTACCAATTTGAAAGGGAAAGCGATTGGAGAACACAAAAGGAGCAGATTTGCGATTTCTACTCCTAAGTTCAAGTGTAGAGTGATTTTGGGGGTTTGAGATTTCCCATCGAGTTGTGGACCTTCATCCGGTGAAAATAGACAAATCGTGGTCGTTCACGATATCGAGGGTAAACGTTTTAATAGATCGCTTAGTTTAGATTTAGATTAATAAAAATCTCGTTCATTAGATTAATCGAGTGTTGTGTTATCATAGGTGCCGACGATCAATAGAGTTTAATACTCACCGTAATCAGGTCTATAATCTCACACTGTAATTCCTTAGATCCATGATTCGGTATAATGTTTGATAGTAGATTGTTATTGTTATATGGCTAAAAATCGTAAAGTTGGCATGAAACAAGAAATGTGCTTAAAGTACTTTATTTTGGAAGATTTGTCGAAATAGATGTTAAAATTGATAAAATTACCAAAATGCCCCTATGGGCCGATTTACTGAAATGCCCTTATGGGCTGGATTACGAAAATGCCCTTAGTGGGCCGAATTATGAAAATGCCCTTATGGGCTGGATTACGAAAATGCCCTTATAGGCCGAATTATCGAAATATCCCTATGGACCAATTTACCGAAATGCCCTTATGGGCCGATTTGCTAAGAATGCCTTAGTGGACCGAATAACAATGTTCTATAATTGGTTGATTTATCATAACAAATTTCTGGAAAAATGATTGTTATTTATATTTGTAAATATTATGCTTTATTATGTTGCATTTACATAATTTTTCACGGGATGGGAAAAATGATTGAAGAGAAGTGTAGCCCGGTGGCATTGCCAGAAGTGTAGCCCGGTGGCATTGCCACAAAAAATGTTTGTAATTATGATTAAATATGATTCCGGTGGCTTGATAGTTGATGAAAAGTGAAATATATGTATTAGATTAACATGTTTTGTCTTTGGATTTTTGGTAAATTTGAGTAATTTGGGCTAAATTTGAAAATAATATTTTCATGTGCTAAAATGTGAAATAAATGAAAAATATGGGTTGCTAGGGACCTATAGAGAATTCGGCTAAGCATGGGTTATATTGAATTATATGTATTTTGTGATTTTATGAAACAGGGACTAAAATGTCAAAATGTGAAAATATGAGGGCTAATTTGTAAATTTCCCTAAATGTGTGTTTTTGGATTGAATTGAATGATTTGGTGAATAAATGGGTTAAATTTGAATATGTATAGATCAAGAACCGAAGAAAACGGATTTAGACCGTGGAAAATTGAAAGTGATTGAGTAGCCGAAATCGTCCGTTTATATCCGAATCCGAGGTAAGTCTATATACAAATAAATTTATTTGAATTGATTTACTTATGTTTGTATGAAATTAAATTGTGCTGATTGTCTACAGAAGATATATATACATGAAGTCCGAGAAAATATCGACAATGTGTCAAAATCCGAAAAGTCCCGTACGAACGTAGGAATAGATAGGATTTCATATGTCATGACATAGGTTTTCGATATGTGATATCATGTATGACCACGTCTAGGACGTTGGCATCGATATGAGATTTACATGTAAGACCATGTCCGGGACATTGGCATCATATTTGATTCGTGTAAGACCTTGTCTGGGACAGTGGCATCGATATTTGGTTACATGTAAGACCACGTCTGGGACGTTGGCATTGTACGATTATTCTGAGTATTCCAATTATCCTATTTGAATCTGAATGGTTCAACGGCCAAATCCATGAAATGAAAGAATAGGTGAAATGTATAACCGTTTCATGTATGTTTGATGCGTATGCTTTGATTAAGCAAAAAAAAGGTAAGTATTTGTGAATTTGCAATAGAGAAATATGTGCAAATATTCAATGAGACAAAATGTGATATATGTATGATTGTGTTATGAGCAAAAGAGATACTTTGAGATATGAATTGTGGGTAAGCAATGGCTAAATAAATGAGCCAAAGAAGAGTTATGAATTTACAATTGAGTAACATTAATGATCTTATATTTGATATGATTATGTGTACTATATGTTAAGTTTATTTGTATATGGCTTACTAAGCTTTTGAAAGCTTACTTTATGTCTGTTTGCTTTGTTTTATAGATCGTCAAAGCTACGAAAGGCTCGGAGATTATCGAGGATCATCACCACACTATCAAACTCTATTTTGGTACCTTTTGAATGTGTACATAGTTAAGTATGGCAAATATAGTCTAGTTGAAATGGTTGATATTTGAGAAGTGTATAGAGCCATGTGATATGGCTAGATAATTGAATGTGATGTGAATGAGTAGTCATGTTACATGATGCATAGTTTGGAATGGTTTGATGGCTAATGAGATGTGTAAGACCCAATATTTGCCCGGCCCATCTTTAACCAAAAACAAAATAAAAAATAAAACCACAAAATAATAAACCAAATTATTTAAAGTGTCCGATAACAGTCCATTTACATCAGTCCTTTAGACACAATAAATTAAAACCCAAATACTAAACCTAAACTAGCCAGTACCCAATATAGACCTGAGCCCATTTTTTTGACCCAATAAACTAAGCATAATAAAAGGCCCAAGGTTAAAATAGCCCAAATGGCCCAATATCGGAACAAATCAATGGCCTGAATACAATAGGAACCTTTGGAAATTCTAAAAGATTTTAGGGTCTTCTGGCATCCCTGTTCACAAGAGCGTAGCCTCGTCACCGCCTCAGCAATGACCTTTCCCACGAGCGAGTGCGCAACTATACTCGCCTGCAAAACAAACAGAAAACAACAGAATGCACTAGAAGGAAAAGATAAAAGATAGATCTCGTGTATTTTATTTTTATCAGGCTATAAAAAGACATGTACTAGCATTGTAAAATGGTCCCCATTTTTATGGTACACACAGAGAAATAGATATATAGAAAATACGAAATAAAAAAAAGATTGAAAGGTGATTTTCTCGTGTTTTTTTCCTTTCCTTTCTATTTTCTTTTGTTGATACCAATTTATAAATAAAAAGAGAAGTAGGGAGGAGGAGGTTACCTTAGTTAGATCATGTTCTCGTTCTCTCCGTTGCGATCGGGACTAGATGGTGGTTGATCGGATTGGGTTTTCATGGATCACCTCTCGCCATTGGCAGTGACGTTTGTGTGGTTAGTAGGAAGGGGTTTTGGGATTGTGGCTGAAAACAAAAATTGAAATAGGGTTAGAGTTAGTCAAAATGATGTTTAATTCATTTTTAACCTGATTTTAATTCATTTAGGAAATGACGCCGTTTAGGAGGGTGTAGAATCCGCACGTCGACCCGATTTGTGACTCGGATGCGCGCCTTCCACCTTAAAAGGATTGTTTACGCAATTGATCCCCCATCCTCTGATTCTTTTGCAATTTACTCCCATTCGAATGCAGCGTTTTCGCGAATGGAAATATTTCATTTTTAATCCACATCATTTGCGCGCATTTCATTTTAGTCTTTCTTGTTTTCTTTTTTAATTTATTACTTCTAGCTCTTCAATTTTGTTCTGTTTTCAATATAGTCCTTTAATTATTTTATTTGATTATTTGTTTCTTGTTTAATTATCCTTTTAAAATTGATACTATATACTATATATTTTCTATGGTTCTAGATATTATTTTTCCATTGTTATTTTCATTAATTTTATATATATATATATATATTCTTTTTATATATATACCTATAATTTATATTAAAACTATTTTTATATTATATATATCATTGTTTTCACATTATTATTATTATAAATATGTATATATATTTTATCTATTTATGTGTATAGGTATATTTTTCTTTAAATCTATTTATTTATTTCCTTTTTATTCCCTATTTTATTATATATATATATATATATATATTGTCTATTTTAATAACCTTGATGTATTATTTTCATGCATAAATTATTAACTTTAAAATTTTATTTTCATGTATATTATTTAGATTGAAACATATCATTTTATCATTGGCTTATATTGTTTTAAAACTTGCAATATGTTATTTGCATTAATTGGCTTGCCATTGTATGTACCCAAATCCATTCCCTTCAAATTTCATATTACGATTATTCATTAGTATAATTTTTATCCATGTATATTATGTAATGTTTATAATCTTGTTTATTTACATTATCGCATTGTGATTCAAACTTTAACATCTTGATTGATATTAGTAGTCCCATTGTTATTCCAAATAGATTAATAAAATGCATTTTGAGCCATTTTTTAAAATTGTGTGAAAATTCTTCAAAACAAGGCAAATTTTGTATGTTTAGAACTTTGGAAAATTATGCCCTAACGTACTGGGTGTTAATTTTCTGTTCAACCAAATAACCAAATACCCCTTTTTTAATTGCATGTTTTGAAGATCAATGATGATCTAGGAATCAAAGTATAAACGTGTTATATCCTAACATATTGGAAATGATATTTTTATTCCTTTGAAACGAGTTAATCTTGATATTCAATCCCAAATAATTAGTGCATTTTTGCATTGTGCCTCAAATTCTAATATATTCAAATCTATATTAAATGTTATATTTCATTAAAAATGCATTTTGAGCCAAGTTCAAAATTGTGTATTAAAAAACAGTTTCTAAAATAAGGCAATATTTGTGCGTTTGGAAGGTCAGAAAATTATGCCCTAATGTACTGGGTGTCAATTTTCCATCCAACCAAACGGCCAAATACCCTTTTTATTGCATGTTTTGAAGATCAAAGATGATCTCAGTGTCGAGATAAATGTATTATATCCTAACGTACTGGGTATGATATTTTTATTCCTTCTAAATGAGTTAATCTTGAGATTCAAAATCAGCATTAAATTAACCTTCTTTAAAAAAGAACAATATTTTAAACATTTTTCAAATTTTCAACGCAAGGACATTAATTAATTGATTTGGTACCCATTCTGGGGCGCATAACTAACTTTCGAACCCTTCTTGCCATTAATCTCGTAGACCAATAAAAATTTTACAAGGTGATCCAATCACACCTAAACAAAAAAGGGTTGGTGGCGACTCCATATTTCTTTTAAAGTCGATCCCCGTTTTCCAAACATAAAATAAAAATGGTTTCGATAGCTTGGCGACTCCACTGGGGACTGGTTGAGAGTCAGGCCATAGATTGATTAATTTTTGTCCTTTTGATTGAAAATTTGGAAAATTTGTTTTCTTGATGCATTTTTTGGTGCTATGATTGTAATAATGTCAAGTCTCATAAAATACTTTGGCATCGTATTGCATGACCATTGTGGTCACACCTTTAAGTGGGAGTGAGAAACTATGCCTTCGTGAGGTTTTCACCTCCGCATGGGCTAGTGGACTACTTCCAGGACACATCTGTACCTATATGTTTCGTGAGATTTTCATCTCCACATGGCCATAGAGAAACGTATTCCCCTGAACCAAACTCGATCCATATAAGCCTATAATGGGTGAGGATTGAGGAATCTGCTGGTTTAGGTACCTATTCTTTAGAACTAAGCCACATATAATGAACCCTAAAATCTCACCCTAAATAGTGCCGCAATATACCATAGTGGTCATCCGAATATGTACTCTACTTGTTTTTCTTTGCTTATTTTTATCCTATATTAATGTGTTTCATTTTGTTTTAGGTATGATTGCATCGTATATCATTTCATATCTAAAAGAGTGTCAATTCATGTTTGATTACTAAATTAGAGAGTTTTTTCATGGAGGATGAATTTCTTGATTAAATGGAAGACAATACGGTTGTCCGTGTAACACCCCTTACCCGTATACTACCTCGAAACCGGGTACGAGGCATTACTAGACTTAACAATACATTCTACCAAATCCCGAGCCACAAATTTCACTTATAATTGAAACTTTAACAAACAAATGAATACACAAGAATTATAACTCCATGACCAATATGAGCCACAACTCATGGCTAAATACAGAATAATCCTTATTACCGTTATGAAGCAATACATTTAATCAAATTAATTAACACATATACAAGATGACTTAGTCAAGCCCCTATACATGCCATAACTTAAATCATTTATAAATAAAGATACCTATAGATAGCTTGATAGTGTGAAGCGATCTCTGACGACCTTCAGCCCGAGCTTGTTTAATAGGACTCTGAAACATGGGAAAGAAAAGGGGGTTAAGCTTATAAAGCTTAGTAAGCTCACATGTAAAAATAATAAGCATTAGCAATAAATTTAACTTACTACTAAGCTATCATAACTTGCACAAATAATGCTAAGTTCTTACTCACTTCTAGCCTTACCAAAGCCTCAAAGAGATAAATCCTCACAACAAGTTCTCAAATTGATACAATCATTAAATCACATGCTTATACCTTATTACTTATGTTCACATTAATCTGTCTACTTGAATTGCTGTCACTAAATTATTAATTTCTTGAAATACAGAGCTCCAAATTACAAACCGCTAATTTTACCTGAAATTAGACACACATATCTTCATACCATAAAATTTATAGAATTTTTAGTCTTTCCAATTAGTACATTTTATTCATTAAAATTTCCCCTCTTTCACTGTTTGACTATTCTGACCTCTCTTCACTACGAATCAATTATCTCCTCATACAGAATTCAGATGAACTTATTGTTTAGTTTATTTGAAACTAGACTCATTCAGAATTTCAGGAATGTAAATTATACCATATAATTATTTTTTTACAATTTTTAATGAATTTTCCAAGATAGAATAGGGGATCACGTAATCATTCTGAACCAGTCTCACAAAAATATAAATATCTCAAAATACAGAATTTCTTAGCTTTATCTGTTTTTTTAATATAAAAATACACTCAATAAGCATTAATTTCATATCTCACTCAACTTCTGATTCAATTTCTACCATTTTTGGTGATTTTTCGAAGTTACTCTACTGCTGCTGTCCAAAACAGTTTTATTTGTAAATTTTTGCTCTCACTCACTTTAGTTGTATTCATTACTTACCTATAACAATCTTTCCAATTTCTGATTACATATCGAGCATATTGCTCATACGTTACACATGCATATACCTACACTTATCACTACAAGCCACACATAATTTCACTTAATCGATTTTCTCGGTGAACTCATCGGTAACCTTACCAAAGGCTCAGAATACAAAGGGCACCTTACTTAATAGCTTGCTTACATACCTGCAACATCTCACTTAACACATGAGTACTCTTTCATAATATAGGTGTATTGCCAATCATGTCATAAAGTGTCACAAGCATAACTGAAAACTCATCACTTAATATTTGATAATCTCAATTACTTAAAATCTCAATATTAAATAAGCCTTAAATGCATACCTGTACTCTTTCTTCAAGTTCTCACCTAGTCATTTCTTTGACTTACTCTTTGGATTACTCGGGAACCTTTTCCTTTTCGAACATACCATTGCCATGTCTTGACATGGTATTACGTGGTCTCTTTGCCTTATGAACTCACCAATGCCATGCCTTGGCATGGTCTTACATAAGACCTTTGCCTTATAGTATCTCATCAATGCCATGTCTTGACATGGTCTTACATGATTTCCTTACCTTATAGAACTTATCAATGCCATGCCTTGGCATGGTCTTACATGATATCCTTATCTTACCAAATGCCATGCTCCAAACATGGTCTTACATGGTATCCTTGTCTTATTGCCAATGCCACATCTTGATGTGGTCTTACACGGAGTCCCTAATCAATGCCGATGCCATGTCTTGACATGGTCTTACACGAGATCCTTGCCTTACCAATGCCATGTCTTGACATGGTCTTACATGGTATCCTTAACTATCAATTCCTCCTTAAATGCCATGTTATGAACATGGACTTTTCCGTCAATTCTTCCTTAATTGCCATTGTATAGCCATGAACTTTGAGATATCAATGCCTTGTCAAGTCATAGCTGAAACATACTTGCTCAAATTCTCAAGGTTAGTCGCATGACTCAATAATAACATTACCAATAACAATAATTGCATAATAATAAAATGCTACTAAACTTACATACTTACATTCTAAATCTCATCATATCATAAGCTTAACTTATTCTCATCAAACTATGCTAGTCAATACTTTCTTGTTATCTTACAAAGCCATAATACAAAATATGGTCTTACATATAAATTATACAAGTTCTCTTTCCAATATCGAATTATTACCGAACATTAATCATTATATCTGAAACTCAATACTAAAGTATTTATGGCCAAAATATCAATTTATCATTCAAATATGCACAATTAAATACTAATTAAACATATCAACTTACCTCGATACCAAAACGGTCATTTTACCAACTTTCTCGATTTTTGATTTTCCTCCTATTCTAGGTCCAAATCTAATTTTTTTGGGGTCTAAGACATCACATTTCACTTATTTAATTAATGTACTACTCAAAACAGTCCCTAACTCAAACTTTGGCAAAATTATAATTTTTCCCCTAAACTTTTGCATAATTATAACTTTTCCCCTAGGCTCAAAAATTAAACTTCATCCCCTATTCTTATGTTTTATAACATGCTGATCATTTTTCCCTTCTATGGCAACATCAAATTCTTGCTCTAACATGGACTTAGGTACACTAGGTATTTTTGCTGATTATGTCATTTTACTCGTTTTCACTTAAAATTGCTTAGTAAAAGTTGTTTAACATAATTCTAAGCTTCATATTCTGCCATAAAACATCAAAATAAACACATTTCACCTATGGGTATTTTTCCAAATATGAACCCTAGGTTAAATTATTGCTAGAATAAGCTAAATCAAGTTACCGGGACTCCAAAAACGTAAAGAACATGAAAAACGGGGCTAGAATGGACTTATCATGAAGCTTGGAAAGCTTGAAAACCCTATCCATGTCTTCCCACATGTTAAATTCGGCCTAAGCTTGAAGATGGACAAATTTGGCATTTAAATTTTGTTTTTAATTCATTTAATTCACTAAATAACCAAAATGCCCCTTAAAAAATCTTTTGAAACATACCTATCCATGTCCATTTTTGTCCACTAACTTAACCAATGGCATTATTATCATTTGAGGACCTCCAATTTAAAATTTCATAACAATTGGACACCTCTAACATGTAGAACTCAACTTTTACACTTTTTACAATTTAGTCCTTTTGACTAAATTGAGTGCCCAAATGTTAAAATTTTGGAAAGAGATTTTCATGAAATCATTTTGTGAAATTTTAGACCACAAAAATATAAATAAAATAAATTTCTCAACATCGAATTTGTGGTCCCAAAACCACTATTCCGACTAAGCCCAAAATCGGGCTTTTACAGTCCGTATATTTGTAGTTCGTTTCATGTAAAGAATTTTACCCTCTCATAAAGTTTTGTAGTAGAAATTGAATTGGAATCGACACCCTTTAGCATCCATTGCATGCATTCACATAGCATTACATCATATGTATTAGATTTCATGAGAGGACCCTGATTGGTTGAAATTATTTCAGCATTAACCTGGACACCAACAAAACCAAACATCCTTACGGTACCCGAACTAAGATGAAAGATATGGATCATAGATTAGAGAAGCTTGAACAACTCCAAAGAGAGATACAGGAAAAACTTCAGCTGCAAATGCAAGAGCAGCTTGCTAAGATCCAGCAGGATATGATGGATCGGATGATGGAATCACAAAAGGATATGATGTCCCAAATGACTCAATTACTGGCGGGAGGAATCAACAAAGAAAAAACCCCCATGGTTAACACTAGTGAAAATAGTGATGAACGACTATATCCCCTGGGTTTTACCCCGACACATCCTGAAATGCATCCATGGAAGACATCCGTCACAATTAAACCTCAGCAATTTCAAGAAGATGTTTCGACACTGGTAAACTTCCAAACGGGATTGGGTTCTAATTTAGGGGATCATCCGATTAATGCTGTTATCCCTAACTTTGATGAGGCAGCAGAGAGAGAAAAGGCAAGGGCTAAATTGCCAAAATAGTTAGAGGAATGATGCAAATGGTTGGAAGACAAATTTAGGGCCATGGAAAGCGCTGATTGGCAACATGGAATCGACGATAAAGATCTAAGTTTGGTACCAGATCTAATATTTCCCCACAAATTCAAGGTTCCAGAATGTGAAAAATACAATGGGACTACTTGCTCAGAAGCTTACATAACTATATTTTGCCGGAGAATGACTGGGTACATTAACAATAACCAACTACTAATTCATTGCTTCTAGGACATTCTGGCAGGAGTAGCATCTAAATGGTACAATCAGTTGAGCCGTACCAAAATTGGTTCTTGGAGGGATTTAGCACATGCATTTATGAAGCAGTACAGTCACATAACAGACATGACCCCTGATAGAATCACCATGCAAAACATCGAGAAGAAACCAAGCAAAAACATCGAGAAGAAATCAAGCGAGAGTTTTTGGTAATATGCACAAAGGTGGAGAGAGGTTGCCATGCAGGTCCAGCCACCTCTTTTGGAGAAATAAACTACTATGCTCTTCATCAACACCTTGAAAGCCCCATTTATCAACAACATGTTGGGGAATGCCACAAAGAGTTTCTCGGACATAGTAATGTCCGGTGAAGTGATCAAAAATGCTGTGAGAAGCGGTAAAATAGATGCGGGGGAAAGCACAAAAATATCAGCCCCGAGAAAGAAAGAAAATGAGATCAACAATGTGGGAGCATACAGTAAGGTTTATTCAAAGCAAGTTACTGTGGGATCACCAAGAATGACAACTATTAACCTTCAGACTCATTCGAGGAATGAATCTAGTCAAAGGATGAAAACAAAAAGCTTCAGTTTTGCAACACCCCAAACCCAGCCCAAAACACCACAGCCAAATTTAGAATGCTACTAGGAAAAATGTTTGAAAAGAATTTGATTTAAGGGTGAAAACACGTTTTGAGTTTAAAATATTTTCCTTAGTTTTATAAAAGATAACGGGTCTATAATATGTTTGTTGTTTTGAAAATACGTTGCCGAGGATAATGAAAAACTTTAAATGTCGTGTGCAGTTTAAAACCATCGTACGTTTGGAAACTCGAGAGAAATCGAGTTCTTATAAGTATCTGGGTTTTAAAACTTTAATGTAAGTCTTTAAGTTGTAAATTATTTCCAAAACCGTTTCCAATTATTAACCGATAATCAATATAACTAAATATAGTAAAAATCCCCAAATATTTAAAATGGCCTTATTACATGAAAGAGAAATTAACCCAAAAGTAATTAAAAATCCATGTGCATAAAGAATTAAGACAACTTCTGCATGGCCACCTCGAATACACTCCAGCCAGGTCCATGTTTCACGTATTACTTGCGTTGTATAAGAAAATAGGGTGAGTCGAACAGACTCAGTGTGCAATTATTCCACATGTTTCCTAAATGGGCTTGGCCCATAACCACACAATCCACAAACCACACATGATAATGCAAAATGTTACCCATCCCAACCTAATATCCATCTGCTACACACCACATTATCCTGCCACACACACCAGGGGATTACTAAATCGACCCTCCATCCGCTACACACCTCTTTGGCAGTCGAGCTGCTCAAAGCTAATATAATGTGGCCTAGCCACCGATCACCATGTGACCAAAGTATAACATATAACGTGGCCTAGCCACCGATCACTATGTGATCAAATCTCGATATCCACGATGTGACCCATGGTCATCATCAACCATGATGAAGCACAAAGCTAACATCATCCCTCGATGTGGCACATAGCCTACATCAAGCCATGATATGGCATATAGCCAATCATCACCACGTACATAAATGTACACCCTGTCCTTCATTGAATATATATATCCCGACCCCATGCATATACAACATGTTATAATGATATGATAGAATAATGCATGGGCATATTAGATAGGCATACGGCATGCTCACAAGTACTCATAGTAATCAACCACAACCACACCTTAGATAGGGTACTAACCTGGTTATCGAAATGTCCAATTAAAGGTAACAATTTCCCCCCACAACAACTGTACCGGTTATCACACACATAACACATATAATTAATTGACTAACAGGAAACAGTGAATTAGCCACACACCTGATAACCCGAAGCACTAGACTCTCAATTTCCCTAGCGTCCTTACTCGAAGAGACTACAACGATCTGCTTGTCTCTTTTTGATGCTGGCCTACACCCCGGTGGCCAATCCCGAACTACAGAAACCGAACATTTCTTGAACTTAGGGGTAGGGACAACCCCTTTCTCTCCTTGTTTGGTACTTGTATCCATTGAATGGCACTTAATCAAGAGACCCGGTTAAACATTAAATCAATCTAAATGAGACAACACCAATCTTAATCGAATACTCTTACCAAAATAGATCCGAGTTCCAAAGGCTCCTCCTCCACCTCTGTGGAAACTCCCCCTACAACAATCTAGTTAGAATCGGCTAAACTGCATAAAGCCAAAAGATGTGGCCTTTGGCCAAACCAAAGGTACACCCCATTACCTTGCTTGATCAAAACCCAAAAGCTCCTAGATACCCCCAACGTCGGCTTCCAAAATGGACACAAGGTCACCACCTTGAATAGATTCGGCCACACCTATACAAAGTAATACATCTAACTTTCAGCAATCAAAAATGAATGAAGATAATTGAATCAAGAAACCCTTACCAACTATTAGATCTAATGGAACAGAGCCTGACAGATTCGGCCTAGAGTAAAAGGTTTGAGAAATAGGAGAAGAACACAAAAAAGAAAGAGAAGAGATGCCTTACAATATTCAGCCAAGACTCAATGAAACAGAAGGGTTATTCGACTTCTTAGGAAATGAAAAGAAAAGAAAGGGTTGGGGGTTTATGGGTGTTTCAGCTATGGTGAGAATGGAATGTGTGTTTCGGCTTTTTGAGAGAGAGAATTGAGAAAAGGAGAAGAGATTGTAAAGAAAAGAAAAGATGCACAAATGGTCACTACCTCATTCGGCTTTGGACTTTTAGAAAGAAAAAGTCCCTTGCTGACACTTGCGGCAAAACTTAGAAAAGGAAGAAGAGAGAATCAACAAGCTACACATCCAATACTAAAAGAAAGAACCCACTCTAAGGAGTTTCAGCACCCACATATCGTACTACCACGAACCAAAAATGCCACCCTCCAAAGCCTCATATTCGGCCAACTCTTCCTCTCTCACCCAAATCCCTTCTTTTCCTCCTATTTTTCCTCGCCTCCACTCATTCAAATGAGTTTGAGTGAATCAAACTCCTACCTCCTCTCTTAGCCACAAATTTAAGCTGTTGACTCAATCCACTCCTCATCTATGCAGAGTTTGCTTGCCGTCCAACTCTCCCACTGACGCAAAAAGTAACCCCAAAATGCTTCCTCTGCAGCTCGAACCTTGCCCCCACTAGCTCCCTGAGGTGTCACTCCCTTGTGCTCTAAGTGGCGCCTCCCTTGCCACTCTACCACTTGATTCCTTGTGTCCTAGACTCCACACAAGAACTCTTAAGGCCTATCTCCCCTAGCTTTCCCCTAAAAGCTTTAAACCAAAAATTTACATAAGGTCCAAACTTAGCCTCAAGATTTCCCGAGACCAACACTACCACATACATGTAACTAAGAAAGAAATACAAGACCCCTAAACCCCGGATGTTACAGTTCTACCCCCTTAAAAATAATTTCAGCCTTAAAATTACCTGATCAAAATAAGTGAGGGTATTACTGTTGCATCGCTTCCTCCGATTCCCACGAAGCTTCTTCTGCACCATGGTTACGCCATAATACTTTGACTAGAGGAACTGATTTCATTCGAAGTACCTTCACATCTCACTCCAGAATCTGAATCGGTTCTTCTTCGTAGGACAAATCTGCTCTCAACTCAACTTCCTCAACTGGTACTACGTGAGATGGATCCGAACGATAACGACGTAGCATTGACACGTGAAACACATCATGCATCTGCTTCAATTCTGATGGCAACTCCAACTAGTAAGCCATTGGCCCCACTCGCTTCAAAACCCTATAAGGCCCTATAAACCTGGGACTCAGTTTACCCTTGTGTCCAAACCTCATCACCTTCTTCCACGGTGAAACTTTCAGGAATACATTGTCTCCCACGACAAATTCTATCTCTTTTCGCTTAAGATTTGCATACGCCTTCTATCTCTCAGATGCCTCTTTCAATCGTTCTCGGATTACCTTAACCTTGTCCTCTGATTCTGCCACTATCTCTGGACCCAAAACATGACATTCACCTAATTCTGTCCAACACATAGGAGTGCGACCCTTCCATCTATACAGTGCTTCATACGGTGCTTCATACAGTGCTTCATACGGTGGCAAGAATTCTTCCCAGCTACCCCTGAAGTCGATAACGCAACCCCTCAACATATCCTTCAACACATGAATCACCCTTTCAGACTGGCCGTCTGACTGTGGATGAAATGCCGTACTGAAGTCCAACCTGGTACCCAAAGCCTGATGCAACGCCCTCCAAAACCTCGACGTAAATCTAGGATCCCTATCCGATATGATTGACACAGGCACTCCATGCAGTCTCCCAATTTTGCTACATAAAGCTTCGCTAATCTTTACAGAGAGTAATCAACCTGAACAGGTATGAAATGCGCAGACTTTGTCAACTGATCTATAATCACCCATACGGAGTCCTTCTTAGTAGGCGTAAGAGGAAGCCCACTTACGAAATCCATTGTGATCCTCTTCCACTTCTATTGCGAAATCTTCACTAGTTGTAGCAACCCCGAAGGTTCTTGATGTTCAGCTTTGACCTACTGACACGTCAAGCACTTCCCCGCAAATTCTGTAACTTCACGTTTCAATCTAGGCCACCAAAACTGTTCTCGTAGATCCCTATACAACTTACTTCCCCAAGATGCATAGTGTAAGGGCTACTATGCGAATCCCGAAGAATCTTCTGCCTCAATTCCACATCCTTCGGCATACACACCCTACCACGAAAACACAAGACTCCGTCACTGTTCACACTATAATCCTCTAACTCACACTCTGAACTTGCTGAAGTTGAGTACCCAAAACCTTATCCACCAACTATTTCTCTCTTACCTGACTTAACTATGTCAGCTTCACCTGTAGTTCTGCTAACAAACTCCCGTCGTCGTAAAGACTAAGATGTGTGAACATAGCCCTCAGATCCGATACCACTTTCTGACTTAATGCATCCATCACCACATTTTCTTTACCTGGGTGGTACTCAATCGAACAGTCGTAATCCTTTAATAGCTCCACCCACCTTCGTTGTCTCAAGTTCAGCTCCTTCTCAGTCAACAGATACTTCAAGCTCTTGTGGTTCGTGTAGATCACTGACTTCTCTCCATACAGATAATGCCTCCACACTTTCAAAGCAAAAACTACTGCTGCCAATTCCAGATCGTGCGTCGGATAGTTAACTTCATACGGTCTCAGCTGCCGAGGCGTATAAGCAACCACCTTCCCTTCCTGCATCAGTACACAACCTAATCCCTCTAGCATACAGACTTAACCTCAAGAATTCAGCCTCATATTCCGTTACTAACTTACTCCCTTGCACCAGATTCAAAAATGCCTTCCTTTGTGCATCCACGTAACTAGCTCCGACATACTTCCCTTCAAACTTTACCTTAAAGTAACTCCAATCTACTCGGTCACTGGAGTACCCTCTTTGATGGTAAGCCACCACTGATAGGCCTCATCCCGTAGTAGAGATACAACAGCCTTCAGCTTTTCCTTAGCAATGCAGTCCAAATCATCCATGATCCTCTTGACTGCCTCCAACCAATACTCCGTCACATTCGGAGCCACCCCCGAGACACCCCTAAATATCTCAGCTCCATTCGCTCGAAGTCTCTCAAAAATAGACTTTTGAGCCCTGGTACCCACATTCACTCCCGTAACCCTTTCCAAAACTCACATCAACACCTGAGATACTGCGTCATCTCCACCCGTCTGATCTTGAAACTCAGCTTCTACTGTGGGCGACGTCGTTTCGTTCCCCGATCCATGACCAGACCCAACTGGTTTCGATATTGACATTCTGCCCCTACCACGTCTACGAGTATTATGACTTCGTCCCCTAGAACTCATGTCTATTGCTGCATTTTATCTGATTAAGAAATTTTATACATTAACTTTTTGTTCCACTGATTACCCACAAGTAATTTTATGTAAAAACATTTAATAGTAGTTCTTTCGGTCATTCAAAGTTTTTTTGTCTTAAGTCTTCCATCCTATCTCAGAGAATCTCATTCATTCATCAACACTATCCACTACACACATTCACCACTTTGAGCATTTTGTCCGTTCCCAACCCAAGGGTATTTTCGTAATTTATCCTATAGGGGTATTTTGGTAATTTTACAAATCAGGGGTATCCTGATAAGAAATCGAGGGTAGTGTGGTAATTAATAAATTTTCTTTTTGAAATCGGGGTAATTTGATTGTTTTACAAAATTGGGTATTCGATCCCTTTCGGGTTTTAGTTATAGATTTGGCCCGTTAACAAGTCCTCACGGTTAAGGTGAACAATCACTACGCACCAGGTAGGATTCCAGAAATGAGGTGGTGAGTCGCTAGGACTGGTTAAATACGAAGCTCATTCGAAATCCATGCCTAGACATGCGCATGCTCGTTACCATACCTGAACTCTGTGACTTATTCCCGGTTTTGGTGAAATGAGTTAAATCTTATGAAATTTAGTGTTGGAGTAAGCTAATCCTAAGGTTTAATAGTTTCTAACTTACTAATCTACGAACCCATATCACCCTTTACCTTACATACAATCGTGCAACGATTTAAAGTACTTACCTGGTAGACATCGGGCCGGAGACTCAGGTGTCATGCCGAAAAAACTAATCAGCTTGTAAAAATACCAGTTTTAGTAAAACCACCTTCGAAAGACCTTTTTGGGCCCAAAAGCCCACAAAGCTGAGTTTTAAACCGGGCTCTGATACTAAACTGTAACACCCCAAACCCGACCCAAAACACCACGATCGAATTTGAAATGCTACTAGGAAAAATGTTTGAAAAGAATTCGATTTAAGGGTGAAAACACGTTTTGAGTTTAAAATATTTTCCTTAGTTTTATAAAAGATAACGGGTCTATAATATGTTCGTTGTTCTGAAAATTTGTTGCCGAGGATAATGAAAAACTTTGAAGGTCGTGTGCAGTTTAAAATCATCGTACGTTTGGAAACTCAAGAGAAATCGAGTTGTTATAAGTATCTGGGTTTTAAATCTTTAATATAAGTCTTTAAGTTGTAAATTGTTTCCAAAACTGTTTCCAATTATTAACCGATAGTCAATCTAACTAAATATAGTAAAAATCCCCAAATATTTGAAATGGCCTTATTACATGAAAGAGAAATTAACCCAAAAGTAATTAAAAATCCAAGTGCATAAAGAACTAAAACAACTTCTGCATGGCCACCTCAAATCCACTCCAGCCCAGTCCATGTTTCACGTATCACCTGCGTTGTATAAGAAAATAGGGTGAGTCGAACAGACTCAGTGTGCAATTATTCCATATGTTTCTCAAATGGGCTTGGCTCATAACCACACAATCCACAAACCACACATGATGATGCAAAATGTTACCCATCCTAACCTAATATCCATCCGCTACACACCCTCGTATCTTGCCACACACACCAGAGGATTACTAAATCGACCCTCCATCTGCTAAACACCTCTTTGGCAGTCGAGCTACTCAAAGCTAATATAACTTGGCATAGCCGCCGATCACCATGTGACCAAAGTATAACATATAACGCGGCCTAGCCACCGATCACTATGTTATCAAATCTCGATATCCACAATGTGACCCATGGTCATCATCAAGCACGATGAAGCACAAAGCTAACATCATCCCTCGATGTGGCACATAGTCGACATCAAGCCATGATATGGCACATAGCCAATGATCACTACGTACATAAATGTACACCGTGTCTTTCATTGAATATATATCCCGACCCCATGCATATGCAACATGTTATAATGATATGATAGAATAATGCATGGACATATTAGATAGGCATACGGCATGCTCACAAGTATTCATAGTAATCAACCACAACCACACCTCAGATAGGGTACTAACATGGTTATCGAAATGTCCAATTAAAGGAATAATTTCCCCCCACAACCACTGTACCGGTTATCACACACATAACACATATAATTAATTAACTAACAGGAAACAACGAATTAACCACACACCTGATAACCCGAAGCACTAGACTCTCAATTTCCCTAGCGTCCTCACTCGAAGAGACTACAGCGATCTGCTTGTATCTTTTCGATGATGGCCCACACCCCGATGGCCAATCCTGAACTGTAAAAATAGAACGTTTCTTGAACTTAGGGGTAGGGACAACCCCATTCTCTCCTTGTCTGGTACTTGCATCTATTGAATGGCACTTAATCAAGAGACCCAGTTAAACATTAAATCAATCTAAATGAAACAACACCAATCTTAATCGAATACTCTTACCAAAATAGATCCGAGTTCCACAGGCTCCTCCTCCACCTCTGTCGAAACTCCCCCTACATCAATCTAGTTAGAATCGACTAAACTACATAAAGCCAAAAGATGTAGCCTTTGGCCGAACCAAAGGTACACCTCCTTACCTTGCTTGATCAAAACCTGAAAGCTCTTAGATACCCCCAACGTCGGCTTCCAAAAATGGACACAAGGTCACCACCTTGAATAGATTCGGCCACACCTATACAAAGTTAAACATCTAACATTCGGTAATAAAAAGTGAAAGAAGAGAATTGAATCAAGAAACCCTTACCAACTATTAGATCCGATGGAACAGAGTCTGATAGATTTGGCCTAGAGTAAAAGGTTAGAGAAATAGGAGAAGAATGCGAAAAAGAAAGAAAAGAGATGCCTTAGAAGATTCGGCCAAGACTCAATGAAACAGAAGGGTTATCCGGCTTCTTAGCAAATGAAAAGAAAAGAAAGGGTTGAGGGTTTGTGGGTGTTTCGACTATAGTGACAATGGAATGTGTGTTTCGACTTTTTGAGAGAGGGAATTGAGAAAAGGAGAAGAGATTGTAAAGAAATGAAAAGATGCACGAATGGTCACTGCCTCATTCAGCTTTGGACTTAAGGAAAGAAAAAGTCCCTTGCTGACACTTACGGCAAAACTTAGAAAAGGAAGAAGAGAGAATCAACAAGCTACACATCCAATACTAAAAGAAAGAACCAACTCTAAGGAGTTTCGGCACCCATATATCCTACTACCACCAACCGAAAATGCCACCCTCCAAAGCCCCATATTCGGCCAACTCTTCCTCTCTCACCCAAATCCTTTCTTTTCCTCCTATATTTCCTCCCCTCCACTCATTCAAATGAGTTTGAGTGAATCAAACTCCTACCTCCTCTCTTAGCCACAAATTTAAGTTGTTGACTCAATCCACACCTCATCCATAAAGAATTTTCTTACCGTCCAACTCTCCCACTCCCTTGACGCAAAAAGCAACCCCAAAATGCTTCCTCTACAGGTCGAACCTTGCCCCCACTAGCTCTCTGAGGTGTCACTCCCTTGTGCTCTAAGTGGCTCCCCCCTTGCCACTCTACCACTTGATTCCTTGTGTCCTAGACTCCACACAAGAACTCTTAAGGCCTATCTCCCCTAGCTTTCCCCTAAAAGCTCTAAACCAAAAATTTACCTAAGGTCTAAACTTAGCCTCAAGATTTCCCAAGACGCTCAAACACATACAAACAGCATATAGAGCACACTACCACATACATGTAGCTTAGAAAGAAATACAAGACCCCTAAACCCCGGATGTTACAAGTTCACTCATATTCCAATAACATACCGAGAGATGTATCAGAGATTGTTTGACACACACGTGTTGTCCCCTTTTTACCTGACACCATTGCAACCTCCATACCCCTAGTGGTATGATGCAAAATGCCCAATGTGACTATCATGTGGGTATTTCAGGGAATTCAATAGAAAATTACATTGCCTTCAAGAAACTCGTGGAAAAACTTATCAAGATGGGCGTTGTAAAAATTGATGATACATCAAGTGCTGATAATCAGCTACCAAATCACACTGAGGATGGAGTACATGTGATTGAGGGAAAGACAAGAAGAAAAATTAAGATAAATATTAGGGAGGTGAAAATGTATTTGAATTGGGACTGGAAGCAAATAGTGGAAAAGGGTTTAGTCATGTCAAATTTAGAAGGAAGTTGTAATGAGATGAAGAATTATTGTAAGTTTCATGATGAAATAGGGCACGAAATTCAGGATTGTGAGTAGCTCAAAGCTTTGATTCAGAACCTGATGGACCGTAAAGAAATGGAATTTTACGAAGTGGTTAAGGAGGAAGGGAGTATATGCACGTCAGAATCAACGATGAAAGCCAATTATCCCAATTTCATCATTTCATGTCCTAAATATGAAGTGGGGATTCAGACACCGAAGGTTATAATTCAAAAACCAGCTGTTTTCTCTTATAAGGATAACAACAAAGTTCCTTGGAACTATAATTGTAATGTGACAGTTCTAGGAAATGAGGGTTCAACCAGCAGTGGAGATCAGAATATAGGGTCTCACACGTGCAGTGAAAGACGCTATAACTTGGTAAATGCCCGAACAGAATTTACAAAAGGAAAAGCTCCGACAATGGAACAAAAGAAAGGAAAAATGGTCGAATCTGAGTTGTCCATCAATTAATCAGTAAATGAGGAGGAACCTAAAGAGTTCTTGAAATTTCTGAGGCATAATGAATATAGTGTGGTGGAGCAATTACATAAATAGCCAACTCGTATATCCATCCTAGCTTTGCTTTTAAATTCAGAGGTACATAGAAGCACACTAATGAAGGTATTAAATAAGACATACGTGACCAATGATATCTCGGTCAACAAGCTAGATAGACTGCTCAATAACATAAGTGCTAATAATTTCATCTACTTTAACGATGATGAGATACCCCTGGGAGGTACGGGATCTACTACAGCCTTACATATAACTTCTAGGTGCAAGGGATACACATTGCCGGGAGTTCTAATAGATAATGGGTCAGCATTGAATGTGTTACCTTTGTCTATACTGAACAGATTACCCATAGATAGCTCACAAATGAAAGGGTGTCAGAATATAGTACGGGCATTTGATGGCACAGATAGAAAAGTCATGGGGAGAATAAAAGTACCTTTGTTGATTGGTCCAACTACTTATGGGGTGGACTTTTTAGTGATAGACATTAAGCCCTCGTATAATTGCCTGTTGGGAATACCTTGGATGCATTCAGCTGGGGCAGTGCCTTCATCGTTGCATCAGAAGTTGAAGTTAGTATCAGAGGGGCGGTTGATAACGATAAATGTAGAGGAATATATTATTGCCACAGTAACTAGTGATGCGCCATATTTCGAGACAGATGACGAAGAAATTGAATGTTCATTTCGATCTTTGAAATTTGTAAATGCAACATTTATCACTGAATGAAGCATGATTTCGGTGCCAAAAATATCCAGAAATACATGGATGGGTTTGCAGTTAATGGTCGAAAGGGGAGCTTTACCAGGAAAGGGACTTGGGAAGAATCTTCAAGGGGGAATTGAGGTACCGATGCTAAAAGATAAGTATGATCACTTTGGTTTGGGATTTAGGCCAGATGTGAGACAGAGAAATAGAGAATTAGAAAAAAGACGGGAGAAGAGAAAGGCACGAATGAATGGAGAGGAACTCAAAAGGGAATCCATGATATTTCCTCACATTTCCAAAACTTTTGTATCAGGAGGTTTTATTCACCATGAGTAAAAGATGCTAGAGGAAAAAGACATTGAAGAAATGCTGGAAAGTGTACACATTTATGCCATACATGAAGAAATCACTAAAAGAGGGACCTTGTCGGATATTTGCCCTTACGAACCTGGAGTTTTTAGAGCTTATTCAGAGTAATTTTCTAAACACCTTTGTTGCTTTTAACCTAGAAGCAACAAGAATTCCTTTGTGAAATAGGCTTATGGCTAAACTTTATTATGAAATACATACTTGAGATCATTTTGAAGAAAAATCTTATCATCCTTTTCTTTCATTGTTTTGGACTTTTGTTCGGAATCATTCTTTCACTCCATGCATAAGCATACCGTGCAAATAGTTATTCTCAAATTCATTCGTTCTTTGTATATTCTTCTGTGCCTACAACAGGTCCCTAGATATCAATAACGTGAGTAATGCTACTATGGATTTAGAATCTCTTTTTGAGCAAGACATGAGTTTGGAGGGATCCTAGGACTTTGAAGATGACATAGATTGTGGCTTATCTCTGAACTTGTTAAGAATGGTAAAATAAGAGGAAAAGTGAATTCTACTTCATGAAGAAACAGTAGAGATTGTGACCTTGGAAGAGGGGAAGGTAGTGAAAATTGGAATGTGCATAACTGAAGAAACGAAACGAGGCCTCGTAGAGTTACTTCAAGAATTCAAAGATATCTTTGCATGGTCAAACCAAGATATGCCAGGGTTAAGCACTGACATTATTGTACATCGTCTCCCCATAAGAGAGGATTATAGGCCGGTTCAATAGAAGATTCGGAGGATGAGGCCAGACATTGTGCTGAAAATAAAAGAGGAAGTCAAATGCAATTTGATGCCGAATTTTTGCAGGAAGTCAAATACTCAAAATGGGTAGCCAACATTGTGCTTGTCCCTAAGAAAGATGAGAAAGTACGGATGTGTGTAGATTACAGAGATTTAAATAAGGCCAGCCCGAAAGATAATTTTCCCTTGCCTCACATTGACATTTTAGTAGACAATATGGCAGGCTTTTTATTATTTTCCTTCATGGATGGTTTTTCTGGGTACAATCAGATAAAAATGCATCCTGAAGATATGGGAAAGACTACCTTCATAACATTTTGGGGTACGTTCTATTATAAAGTAATGTCGTTTGGGTTGAAAAATGTAGGAGTTACATACCAAAGAGCCATGGCGACTTCGTTTCATGATATGATGCATAAAGAGATTGAGGTTTATGTGGACAACATGATTGAAAAGTCTAAAATAGAAGAAGAACACATCCGAGTTTTAAGGAAACTATTCCTAAGGTTGAGAAAATTCCAACTGAAGCTCAATCCAATGAAATGTACTTTTGGAGTTAGATCTGGCAAATTACTAGGCTTCATAGTCAACGACAAGGGAATCGAGATTGACTCAGACAAGGTCTGGGCTATACAAGAGTTACCTCTACCGCGTACTCAAAAAGAAGTTTGAGGTTTCTTGGGAAGGTCAAATTATAATGCTCGGTTCATTTCACAGTTAACCGAGAAATGTGATCTGATATTTTGTCTTCTGAAGAAACACAATCCAGGCGTGTAGGATGATGAATGTCAGAAAGCTTTTGATAGGGTCAAACAGTACTTGTCAAATCCTCCAGCATTGTCACCCCCATGTCTAGATAGGCCACTAATCCTGTACTTGACAGTATTTGATCACTCTATGGGGTGTGTGCTAGTTCAACATGATGGCTCGTGGAGAAAAAAAAGGAGGTACACTACCTCAGTAAGAAATTCACTGAGTGTGAGATGAGATATTCGCCAATTGAGAAATTGTGTTGTGCGTTGATTTGGATGACTCAAAAATTGAAGAAATATATGTTGTATCACACAATTTGGTCAATCTCGAAGTTGGACCTTCTAAAGTATATGATGGAGTCAACCGCTTTGAATGGAAGAATAGCTAGATGGTAGATTCTGCTCTCTGAATTTGATATCGTCTATGTGAGTTAGAAAGTTGTGAAAGGGAGCGCAATAGTAGACTTTCTAGCTAGGAAAGCTCTAGAGGATTATGAGCCATTAAACTTTGATTTCCCCAATGAGGATTTAGTGTAACAACCTGAATTAATGGGCCTCTGTGTTTAATGTGTGTAGTTGTGCTTGTTATGCTTGATGGAATGTTTTAGGGGTTTAAAATGGGCTCAGTGATTAGGCTGAGGCCTTAATCAAATTTTTTGTTTGGATATTCTAGTGGAAAGCCAGTTAGGATACGGCTTAAAAGATGTTATCTGTGTTTTAAGACGTAAGTGGGCTTGTGGCCCAGTGTCAAAGTGGCGCCACTTAGGGAGTAGGGAGGTGGCGTCAGCTGAGGAGGTCTAAGGTTTGAGTCACATTACCCACTTATTTTAAATGTTTTTGGCGTTAAAGGAGAGGAGAGTTAGGGGCGGCTAGGATGCTTGGAAGTAGGAGATTAATGGAATGGATGATGTGGATAGTGTGGCTGATAAAGTGACTAATAAAAAGGAGGAAGATGTGGTGTTATCTAGGCCACTTGAGGATGAGTGACCAGATGAATATAAGGGAGAAAATTTAGGAATTATCTGCTGGTCAGTGGTGGCCCGAAATTCCAACACTGAGGGGGAGGAGGAATCAGTTTTGGTATATCCAAGGGGTGCCGAAATTTTTGTGTTTAGGTGGGGGGAATATCTTTTTATTTTCGGCATTATGGTTTTATTTTCCATTCTCTTCTCTCATTATTCAAAAGCCGAAATCCCTAATCTTATTCTATCATCTCCACTTTTATGCAAAAGCCAAAATTCTATTATTTTCTCTACTTTCATTTCCATAGCCGAATACCCTTGTATATTCTTTTCTCTTTGTTGATTTCTTTATCAAAGCTGAATCTTCATAGATCTCTTGAGATCATCTTTTCTTTCTGTTCTTCTCAAAAGCTGAAATTCCCTAGGAGTTGTTGAATTCTCTGTGTTAAGGTAAGTGCTGATTTCTTGTGTTCTTTTTTTTTTCTTTTCTGATTTTTGAGACCATAGCCGAATAGCTAGTTGGTTGTTAGGCCATCTGTAGTTTGACGTTTTCACTGATCTCATGTTCTTTTTGGATGGCATTTCGAGATTTGAAGGAGATCTAATCACCTAGGTTTCTAAGCCAGAAATTGTGAACGTTTGAACCATATTATTATTTTTGGGATTTCAAGGTAAGGGTTCAATTCTCCCTATGTTGTTTAATCGGTTTCTTTTCGATTAATTATGCCTTAACCTAATGCCTCATTAAGCAATCATTATAGTATCCTCTGAATAAAGTCATTCATGGACTCGAATGTCAGCAAATCGAAGGAAGGGGTTGGATCTGTAGTCCCAGCCCCAAAGTTCAAGAAACGCGCGGAGTCAGCAGTTTGGGATTGGCTGCCAGGTTGTGGACTAGCTTTGGAGCAAAACCTTAGGCAGTTAGTAGTCGTATCAACTTTTAATAGTGTCGACATAGAAAGTACTATCCTATCGATAATCAGGTGTGTAGATCTCTATCACACTAGTTCATCTGTATTATATGTATGTTATGAGCTAAAAACTGAAAAATGAGGTCAGATAAGCAATCAGTATTACCCGTAAAGGGTAGGCAAGGGATGCAGTACGTAATCATAGAAATTTCTATGTGTATCGAAGTATGTGAAAGTCTGGGATCTGTTTAGATAGTATAATGTTCTGATTCTTACATGTATGTATGCATGGGATGGGATTGATATGATGAAGGGGAAGAAGGTCGCACGGCGATCGGTGGATTTACCACATAGGTCATACAGTGATCGATCTTTATGACAGGCAGCACAGTTGTCGACATACTACAATGTATTATTAAGGTCGCATGGCGATCAGTGGCTTTGCCACATAAGTCACATAGTGATCGGTCTTTATGACAGACAGCACGCTGTCGATATGGTGGGTAGCGGATGGAGGGTTGATTATAGAAATCCCCACGGTGTGATGGTTGGAATGGGGTGTGTAGAGGATGGACTCTTAGGTTTGGGATGGGACATGTTGCATGTAAATATTCTGTTGCCATTGTATATGGGCCAAGGACCATAATGTGTTTGTGGGCCTCAAGACTTTTATGTGTTTTCGGGATTTGCACACTGAGTCTTGGTGACTCACCATTTTATTTTCCCAACTTTTTAGATGAGCAGTAGATCGTGGACATGGGGGTCGAGGCGGACACGAGGGGGCATCAAGTCTTTTATCTTCATAAGACTATTTTCGGTTTTTCTTTATTTTTTAATTTTGGGATTATTTTTGTAATAAGGCTTCTATAACTTAGGTTATCGAACTATATTTTTTTTATGTTCCATCATATAAACTTATGTTTTCAAAGTCTTAATTATAAATTGAAAGGAAAATGGATTTTTCCAGCATGTTCAATGTAAATGCTAAAGTTTCTTCAAAAATGTCACAATTAATGGTTAATCGATTAAAATAAACTAAGATTTTCAAAACCCTTCAAAGCAAAGTTTTCAACAGTCAACCCGTAGCATACCAGATCCGGTCATGATGTATGGGCAGAGTTTGGGGTGTTACATTTTTGGTATCAGAGCCCAGTTCAAGACTCGGGCTGTGAAATGGGTCCAGTAGTGATTTGTAAAAGTGATGTAAGTTTGAGAAAAGTTCGGTTGAGATATAGCGCTCGAGTCTACCGGTACCTGATCCACGTAGGTAAGTATTCTAAACTCATTATGTGATATGCATGTTGGGCTTGATGGGCTCTCTAGGGATGTTGGCTAGTATGCTAGAGTTTATGGACTTTAGGTTTAGTATAAACAATTCTTCAAATCTCATAAGACTTAATTTCTAATTAAACCTGTCTATGAACAAGTCATAGGGTTAGGGTGTGGTAATAGGCATACGCATATCTAGGATTGGATCCAGGGAGAGCTTGGTATTTAAGCGGCCCTAGCGGCTCACCTCCTCTTTTCTGGAATCCTACCAGTGGTAGTGACTGTTCAACGTAGCCACGGAGACTTGTTGACGGGCCAAAATTTATAACTAAAATCGGAAAGGGACCAGCCACCCTATTTTTGTAAAATTACTTATATCCCTAGTTTAGTAAAATTTCTGAAATACCCTTGATTTGTGAAAACTTCCCAAAATACTCTCGATTTTTAAAATTACCAAAAATTTGCAAAATAACCGAAATACACCCAGATTACAAAATTACCAAAATACCCCTATTTTGTAAAATCACCATGATACCCTATTTTAGAAAATTACAGAAATACCCCTGTATGATAAAAATTACGAAAGTACCCCTGGGTAGTGAAATGACAAAAATACCCTTATGTGATGAATGTGAGTTCATGGATGCTACTTGTATGTTGATGTGTGATAGTTGAAAGTATGTGGATTCTAGAGCTAGAAAATACAGACCTGAGAACTGGACTTTGTAGATAAAGTTTGAATTCGAAAGAACTACTGTTAAAACTACTTTCCATAAGATTGTTCGTTATTAATTAGTGGAAGAAATTAATAATCCATAAAATTCCTAATCAGATAAACACGAATCGGTAGAATGAACACTAGAGGACGTGGTGTGTGTGGCTGAGATAGAGGCAGGATTGCTGTGTTAGAACTGGTAGGGTCTGGTCACGAGTTGGGGAATGAGGTACCAGTGCCACCAACTGTGGAGGCAAAATTTCAGGATTAGATGGCTGGAGATGATGCGGTATCTTAGGCGATATTGAGGGTGTTAGAGAGGGTTGCTGGTGCAGGCATTGGCACAGAAGCCCGAAAATCTGTGCTAGAGCGACTTAGAGCTAATGGGGCAGAAGTGTTTAGGGGAATTTCTGGGATAGCCCGGAGTACAGCTGAGTATTGGTTGGAGGCGGTCGAACGCATAATGGATGATCTGGATTTCACGGAAGAAGAGAAGCTGAAAGGAGTAGTGTCCCTTCTTCGGGATGAAGCTTATCAATGGTGGCTTATGGTTAAGGATGGTATAGTGGCTAACCGTATCACCCGGGATTACTTCAGAATGGCATTCCAGAGTAAGTACATTGGAACGAGTTATGTGGATGCGCAGTGTAGAGCATTTTGAATCTGGTTCAGGGAAGTAGGTCGGTGGCGACATATGAAGCGAAATTCTTACGCTTGAGCCGTTATGCTCGAGGGATAGTGGCCACAGAACATGAATGGTGTGTTCGATTTGAAGATGGCCTGAAGGATGATTTACGTGTTTTGATAGCTCCACAGCGGGAGAGGGAATTTGTTATGCTTGTGGAGAAGACTAAGATAGCTGAGGAGGTAAAACAAATGGATAAGCTGAATCGGGATAAAGATATGAGTAGAAGTAGGAGGAATTTTGGATCGTCAGGAGCAACTGGGCGTACTCAGAAAAGACCTAGGTCGTATAGGCCGAACCAGGTGGAGAGACCTGCTGTTAATCAGACACGGAGGTGTGTTCGCTGTGGTAAATTCCATGTAGGTGAGTGTTGGGAAGGCAGTGGAAAGTGTTTTAGGTGTGGATCTTTAGACCATCAGATTAGGGACTGTCGACGGCCACGGAGCGATGTAGGACCCGTAGGGCAGGGAAATGCTCAGCCAGGTAGAGGAGGTCAGCAGCCGCAGAGGGGTCATGGTCCAGCTAGAGGTAGTAACGATTTCGGTTGAGGCCGTGGAGCACCAGGCCGAGGGGCAGGAAAAATTGAGGCGAGACAGTCAGGGTTAGTCTATACTGCTAGACGTCAAGAAGAGGTTGACACATCGGATGTTATAACCTGTACGTTTTTAATATTTGGTTTGCCTTACACTACATTGATTGACATTGGGTCGACACATTCATATGTTGTTAGTAGTGTGTCTGGAATTAAGTTTAGATAAGTTTAGATTCTGAGATTACCCCTAGGACGATGACTGTAATTAGCCCATTAGGGCAATCTGTGTTAGTAAATAAACTCTATCGGGAGGTACCCTTAGAATTTTAGGGAATAATTTTTCGGACAGATCTGATGGAATTATCGTTCGGGAGTTTGACTTAATATTAGGTATGGACTGGCTGGTGAAGTATCGAGCTAATTTAGATTGTGCAGCCAAGCATATGGTGTTGAAAACCCCCGAGGGTGGTGAACTGTTGGTGATAGGAGAAAGGGGGAACTGTCTGTCGAATGTAGTGACTGCCCTAAGAGCAGAAAGGATGGTGAGAAAAAGATGCAAGGAAGTTTTAATGTTTGTTTGGGCTCTGGAAGCTAATGACCTAACTGTAGGGGACGTTAGAACGGTGAAAGAGTTTCATGATGTTTTCCTAGAAGAGCTTCTAGGACTACCCTCGAATCGTGAAGGAGAGTTTGGTATCGATCTTTTTCTGGGAATAGTGCCAGTATCTACTGCTCCATATAGGATGGCACTAAAGGAGTTGGTGGAATTGAAAGCACAGATTCAGGAGTTGCTGGATAGAGGGTTTGTTCAACTAAGTATGTCACCGTGGGGAGCACCGGTGTTATTTGTCAAGAAGAAAGATGGATCAATCCATATGTGCGTTGACTATCATCAGTTGAATAAGTTAACAATCAAGAAAAAATGCCCGTTGCCAAGGATCGATGACTTGTTTGATCAGTTGAAGGGGGCCTCTGTCTTTTCAAATATAGACCTAAGATCAGGGTACCATCAGCTTAAGGTCAAGGAGGCAGATATTCATAAGATGGCTTTTAGGACTCGCTATGGTCATTACGAGTTCATGGTAATGCCATTCGGATAAACCAATGCACCAGCAACATTTATGGACATGATGAACCGAATATTCCAACCCTACTTGGATTGGTTTATCGTGGTATTCATAGGTGATATCTTGGTTTATTCAATATCGGAGGAGGAACATGACTCACACCTTTGAGTGGTTTTGCAGATCTTGAGGGAGAAGCAGCTGTATGCCAAATTCAGTAAGTGTGAATTTTTGCTAAGGGAAGTTACATTTTTAGGCCATGTTGTGTCGGTAGAGGGATTAGGGTTGACCCTCGAAAAATTAAAGCAGTATTGGATTAGAAGCCGCCTAAATCCATGGCAAAAATTTGAAGTTTTCTTGGACTGGCCGGGTACTATCGAAGGTTTGTCGAAGGATTTTATTCAATAGTAGCACCATTGACTAAGTTATTACGGAAAGGAGTTCCATTTGTTTGGTCTGATAAGCAGCAAGAGAGTTTCGAGAAGTTAAAAGGATTTTGCCAGAGGCTCCGGTATTGATTCAGCCAGAGGCTGGAAAGGAATTTGTAATTTACTGTGATGCGTCACATACGGGACTAGGATGCGTGTTGATGCAAGATGGAAAGGTTGTTGCGTATGCATCTCGACAGTTAAGGCCGTACGAAGTAAATTATCACACCCATGATTTGGAGTTGACGGAGGTGGTTTTTGCTTTAAGGATTTGGAGACATTATCTGTACGGGGAGAAATCTGTTATTTACACCGATCATAAGAGCCTAAAATACCTTTTAACCCAGAAGGAGTTGAATCTAAGGAAAATGAGGTGGATCGAGTTGTTAAAGGATTATGATTACTCGATCGAGTACCATCCGGGTAAAGCTAATGTGGTGGCAGATGCTTTAAGTTGTTGAGTAATCTCTGATTTGAGAGCGATGTTTACTCACCTTAGTTTATACAATGATGGGAGCTTATTGGCTGAACTTCAAGTGAAACTCTCTTGGGTTAGTCAGGTTAAGGGGAAGCAGCAGACCGATAAGTTGCTAGAGGACAAGTTTCATGTAGGATCAAGTGATGGATAGACGATTTCAGTATGAATGAGGAAAGACTGTTATGTTTTCAAAGGAGAGTTTGCATGCAGAAAGATCTGAAATTGAGGCACAGGACTTTGCAAGAAGTGCATGGAAGTTCATACGCTATGCACCCCGGAGGGAGTAAGATGTATCGGGATTTGTGGGATCAGTTCTGGTGACCGGGCTTGAAGCGTGAGGTAACCGAATTAGTAAGTAAGTGTTTGACCTGTCAGCAGGTAAAGGTAGAACATCAGTTACCATCAGGGTTGTCGCAGCCAGTGAAGATTCCACAATGGAAGTGGGAAAGGATCACAATGGACTTTGTTAGTGGGCTACCCCTCACGCCTACTATGAAAGATTCAGTCTGGGTGATTGTTGATCGCCTGACGAAATCTGCTCATTTCATACCAGTACGGGTCGATTACTCTCTACAGAAGCTGGCTAAGTTATATATAGCGGAGGTAGTGAGGTTGCATGGGGTACCAGTATCGATCATATCAGACAGGGACCCAAGGTTCACAGCGCGATTTTGGAAGGCATTGTACCCAACGTTGGGTACGAAGTTGGATTTCATTACAGTATTTCATCCTCAGATCGATGGACAGTCTGAACGGGTAATTTAGATCTTAGAAGACATGTTGAGAGGATGTGTCATTGATTTTAGAGGTAGTTGGGAAGAATTTATACCCTTAGCGGAATTTGCTTACAACAACAACTACCAGTCTAGTATTCAGATGGTGCCCTATGAAGCATTGTACGGGCAGAAGTGTCGTACTCTTACTTGTTGAACGAAATTAGGGGAACATCAAATTTTAGGACCGGATTTGGTTACCGAGAAATAGGAGAAGGTTAAGTTAATTCGAGCTTGACTAAAAGAAGCATCAGACCGACAAAAGTCCTATGAAGACTTGAAGCGTAAGGACATAGAGTTTGCAGTGGGTGACAAGGTGTTCTTGAAGGTGTCGCCATGGAAGAAAGTGCTGAGGTTTGGACGGAAGGGTAAATTAAGTCCCAGATTTATCGGACCTTATCGGGTGTTGAAACGAGTAGGGCCAGTAGCCTATCAGCTAGAGCTACCTTTAGAGCTAAGCCAGATTCACAATGTATTCCACGTCTCTATGTTAAGACCTTACCGTTCGGATACATCCCATGTGGTGTCTGTGGAAGAAATCGAAGTAAGACCCGATTTATCCTTTGAAGAGGAACCAGTGGAAATCCTGGATCGTGATGTCAAAGTGTTGCGAAGGAAAACAGTTCCGTTAGTTAAGGTTCTATGGCAGAATCACGATTCTGAGGAGGCTACTTGGGAACTAGAGGAAGCGATGCGGCGGCAATACGCACATCTATTCTGATCAGGTAATTTCAAGGCCAAAATTTCTTTAAGGGGTTAGAACTGTAACATCCTGAATTAATGGGCCTATCCGTTTAATGTGTGTGGTTGTGCTTGTTATGCTTGATGGAATGTTTTAGGGGTCCAGAATGGGCTCATGGATTGGGCCGAGGCCTTAATCAAATTTTCTGTTTGGACATTCTAGTGGAAGGCCAGTTAGGATAGGGCTTAAAAGATGTTATCTGTGTTTTAAGACGCAAGTGGGCTTGTGGCGCAGTGGCAAAGTGGCGCAACTTAGGAAGCAGGGAGGTGGTGTCAGCTGAGAAGGTCTAAGGTTCGAGTCCCATTACCAACTTATTTTAAATGTTTTTGGCATTAAAGGAGAGGAGAGTTGGGGGCGGCTAGGATGCTTGGAAGTAGGAGATTAATGGAATGGATGATGTGGATAGTGTGGCTGATAAAGTGACTAATAAAAAGGAGGAAGATGTGGTGTTATCTAGGCCACTTGAGGATGAGTGATCAGATGAAGATAAGGGAGAAAATTTAGGAATTATCTGCTGGTCAGTAGTGGCCGAAATTCTAACACTAGGGGGGAGGAGGAATCAGTTTTGGTATATCCAAGAGGTGCCAAAATTTCTGTGTTTAGGTGGGGGAATATCTTTTTATTTTCAGCATTAGGGTTTTATTTTCTATTCTCTTCTATCATTATTCAAAAGCCAAAACCCTAATCTTATTCTCTCATCTCTATTTTTATGCAAAAGCCAAAATTCCATTGTTTTCTCTTCTTTCATCTCTATAGCCGAATACCCTTGTCTATTCTTTTCTCTTTGCAGATTTCTTCATCAAAGTCGAATCTTTGTAGATCTCTTGAGATCATCTTTTCTTTCCGATCTTCTCAAAAGCCGAAATTCCCTAAGATTTGCCAAATTCTTTGTGTTAAGGTAAGTGTCGATTTCTTCAGTTCTTTTTTCTTCTTTTCCGATTTTTGAGACCATGGACGAATGGCTAGTTAGTTGTTAGGCCATCTGTAGTTTGACGTTTTCGCTGATCTCGTGTTCTTTTTGGGCGGCATTCTGGGATTTGAAGAAGATCTAATCGCCAAGGTTTCGAAGCCAGAAAAAGTGAACGTTTGAACCATATTATTATTTTTGGGATTTCAAGGTAAGGGTTCAATTCTCCCTATGTTGTTTAATCAGTTTCTTTTCGATTAATTGTGCCTTAACCTAATGCCTTATTGAGCAATAATTATAGTATCCCCTGACTAAGGTCATTCATGGACTCGAATGTTAGCAAATCAAAGGACGGGGTTGGATCTGTTGTCCCAGCCCTAAAGTTCAAGAAACGCGTGGTGTCAGCAATTCGGGATTGGCCGCCGGGTTGTGGACCGGCTTCGGAGCAAAACCTTAGGCAGTTAGCAGTCGTATCAACTTCGGTAGTGTCGACATAAAAAGTACTGTCTTATCAGTAATCAGGTGTGAGATCTCTATCATACTAGTTAATCTATATTATATGTATGTTATGGGATAAAAGTCGAAAAATAAGGTTGTATGAACTATCGTATTACCCAGAAAAGGTAGGCAAGGGATGCTATGTACGTAATCATAGAAACTTCTCTAAGTGTATCAAAGTATGTGAAAGTCTGGGATCTATTTAGATAGTATAATGTTCTGATTCTTGCATGTATGTATGCATGGGATGGGATTTATATGATCAAGGGGAAGAAGGTTGCATGGCGATCGGTGGCTTTGCCACATAGGTCACACAGTGATCGGTCTTTATGACAGGTACCACAGCTATTGAAATACTACTATGTATTATTAAGGTCGCATGGCGATCGGTGGCTTTGCCACATAGGTCACATAGTGATCGGTCTTTATGACAGACAACACAACTGTCGATATGGTGTGTAGCGGATGGAGGGTTGATTGTAGAA
Source organism: Gossypium rotundifolium (assembly GCA_025506655.1). Taxonomy (NCBI): domain Eukaryota; kingdom Viridiplantae; phylum Streptophyta; class Magnoliopsida; order Malvales; family Malvaceae; genus Gossypium; species Gossypium rotundifolium. Next base: position 85,538,922 of record CP106725.1, read on the forward strand.
ATCCCCACGGTGTGATGGTTGGTACGGGGGTGTGTAGAGGATGGACTCTTAGGTTTGGGATGGGACATGTTGCATGTAAATATTCTGTTGCCATTGTGTATGGGCCAAGGACCATAATGTGTTTGTGGGCCTCAAGACTTTTATATGTTTTCGAGATTTGCACACTGAGTCTTGGTGACTCACCCTATTATTTTTCTCAACTTTTCAGATGAGCATTAGATCGTGGACATGGGAGCCAAGTCGGACATGAGGGGCCATCAAGTGTTTTATCTTCATAAGACTATTTTCGGTTTTTCTTTACATTTCAATTTTGGGATTATTTTTGTAATAAGGCCTCCATAACTTAGGTTATCAAACTATATTTTTTTTATGTTACATCTTATAAACTTATGTTTTCAAAGTCCTAATTATAAAGTGAAAGAAAAATGGGTTTTTCCAGCATGTTCAACGCAAATGTTAAAGTTTCTTCAAAATGTCACAATTAATGATTAATCGGTTAAAATAAACTGAGATTTTCAAAACCCTTCAAAGCAAAGTTTTCAACATTCAACCCGTAGCTTACCAGATCCGTTCATGACATATGGGTCGGGTTTGGGGTGTTACATTTAATGTATGTGGATGCTATTGAAGAGGACATTACAAAAGATCACCTTTGGAAATTAAACTTCGATGGAGCATCAAATGTTGTGGGAAATGAGATTGGAGCAATCTTGGTATCCCCAAATAAATATCACTGTCCATTCACATGCAAGTTGGATTTTGATTGTACAAATAACATGGCAGAATATGAAGCATGTATCATGGGACTCCGTGCAGCCATTGAGTGCAAAATCAAAATGCTAGAAGTATATGGAGATTCTACACTATTAATCTACCAACTAAATGGCGAATGGGAAACAAGAGACCCCAAATTGATCAATTACCGAAGGATAGTCTTGGGGTTAATTAAAGAATTTGACGATATCACTTTCAATTGTCTCCTACAAGAAGAAAATCAGATGGTGGATGCTTTGGCCATCTTGGCTTCCATGATTAAAGTGAGTAGACAAAAGGATGTAAAACCCATTCAAATGATTAATCACGAGGCCCAAACTTATTGTTGCAATATAAAGGAAGAAGAAAGGGATGATTACCCTTGGTACCAAGATATATTGTAATATGTGAAAAATCATTCATATCCTGAACAAATAACCGAGAATGATAAGAGGACGTTGAGAAGACTAGCTATTGTTGAGATGTGTTGACGCTGTTGAAGCTAAGAAAATTCTGGAGAAGGACCATAAGGGTGTTTGCGGAACGCATACTAATGGTTTCACAATGGCTAGACAAATCATGAGATTCGGATACTATTGGTCTACCATGGAAGGAGATTGCATCAATTATGCTAAAACATGTCACAAATGCCAGATATATGGGGACAAAATTCACGTGCCTCCTTCATCGTTGCATGTTATGACTTCCCCATGGCCTTTCTCCATGTAGGGCATGGATGTTATCAGGCCGATCACTCCAAAAGCTTCAAATGGGCATCGATTCATCTTCGTAGTTATTGATTATTTCACCAAATGGGTAGAAACGGCTTCATATGCCAATGTTACCAAGTTGACAGCCAGTAGATTCCTAAAAAAGGAAATCATATGTCGTTATGGAATGCCTGAGAGGATCATATCCGAAAATGCGTTAAACTTGAACAACAATACAATCGCAGAGGTTTGCAGTCAATTCAATATCAGACACCACAATTTGTCACCGTATCGTCCAAAAATAAATGGTGTAGTGGAAGCAGCTAATAAAAATATTAAGAAGATTGTAAGGAAAATGGCTAAAACTTATAAAGATTGGCACGAGAAGCTACCATTCGCTCTCTATGCTTATCGAACATCAGTCAGGACCTCTACCGGGGCAATTCCTTTCTCATTAGTTTATGGAATAGAGGTAGTGTTACCCATCGAAGTTGAAATTCCTTCCTTTCGAGTCTTGTCAGAGTTAAAGTTACATGAAGCAGATTGGATCCAGTCTCGATATGACCAGTTGAACTTGATTGAGGAGAAGAGGTTAAGGGCTATTCGTCATGGTCAAATGAACCAAAAGAGAATGATGCGGGCTTATGACAAAAAGGTTCACCCAAGAGAATTTCATGAGGGAGACATGGTTTTGAAAGAGATCCTCCCTATACAAAAGGATTTCAGAGGGAAATGGATGCCAAATTGGGAAGGACATTATGTGGTGAAAAAGGCTTTCTCCGGAGGAGCACTAGTCTTGGCCGAAATGGATGGGAAAAACTATTCTTGAAGAGGAAAAGAGGCCAAAGTGAAAACCCACAGAGGGCTCTTTAAGACTTTCTTCAAAAAAAAAAATAGAAAATAAAAAAATGAAAACGAAAATGGAGAGGCCAAGGTGAAAACCCGCAAAGGGAACCTTGAGACCAAAGGGGTTTTGAGTCGAAAACTCGAAAAGGGCTGCTCAAATTGTGATTAGAGTATAATGGGGCAGGCAGTGATCTTGCGATACCTGAATTAAAAGGGGGGAGAAATGTTACATCTTGGGGCACCAACAGAGTACTCTTGATATCTTAAACACATATTGAGCTTAAATTGGTCTTTAGAAAGTCTGTATAAAGAAGTTCAGGCTGCGATATCTGGGGCACCTGTCTTTTCCTTCATCATTTCGTATTCTAGCAATGTTTGCTTTCTTTAATTAACCTATTCTTTTCAGATTTTGTCTCTGATAAACTCCATTTTTGTCTATCACTATGATCATATTCAAGTATTTTGTATTGAAATAGTGATTAATGGTCTAATAATACTTTCACAAAAGGAGTTTGTTATATTATTCTGGAAATTTTTGATTAATACGAGAACCTAAAATAGGACTTTTATTTAGATCTCGCCAAGCCTAAGGGTTGGAAATATTTGAGGAGGAAACTCTAAATAGTGACTATTTTTTCAAGGCTTTCTTTCAAAAATGTCAGTGGAACAAGAAGACATGACATTACATCAGTAGTACAACCTGGAAGAGTAATGATCAATGTCAGTCTTAAGTAGTTAAGAAATGGATCATTCTCATGAAATCCTGCATTCATGCAAGACACATTTAGTTAAGAGCATTCGATTCTTTCGAGTCATTGCATCTTAACCATTGTAAGAAATCATTCTCATGACATTCTGCATCCAGGTAGATGTCATCCATAGTACATTTAGTTAGGAGCATTAGAATCATTCCGATCATTGCATCCTAACCATTTTTGCATAAGCATAGACACATAAAATTGACTTTACAGGACAGGTCCCCTAGAGGACGGTGTCACCACGTTAGTAAATTAGCAAATCTTGCCTTCCAAAGCAAAGAAGATCGAAGATACCAATCTGGAAATCCTGAGTTTGCAGGAGCAGATTGAAGATAGCAAATCTAGCAATCCTAAGTTTGCAGGAGCAGATTGAAGATAGCATATCTGGCAATCCTGAAATTACAGGAGTAGATCGAAGACATCAGATCTTGTCTCCCTGAGTGTGCAGTGGAGCAGATTGAAGATACCAAATCTGGCAATCCTGAGTTTGTAGGAGCAGATTGAAGATAGCAAATCTAGCGATCTTGAGTTTGTAGGAGCAGATTGAAGATAGCAAATCTGGCAATCTTGAGTTTGCAGGAGCAGATTGAAGATAACAAATCTAGCAATCCTGAGTTTTCAGGAGCAGATTGAAAACTGCAAATCTGGCAATCCTGAGTTTGCAAGACCAGATTGAAGATTGAAAATCTGGCAATCCTGAGTTTGCAGGAGCAGATTAAAGATAGTAAATCTGGCAATCCTGAGTTTGCAGGAGCAGATTGAAGATGGTAAATCTGGTAATCCTGAGTTTGCAAGAGCAGATGAAAGATAGCAAATCTAGAAATCCTGAAGTTTCAGGAGCAGATCGAAAAAGAAAAGCACTGAAAAAGTCTAAGATTCGAAGACCGGGCAAAATTGGCCCTTTTTGAAGTCTTTGCTATATTCTCGTTACATGACAATGAGCAAAGATGGGCAGCTATAAGACCCAATTTTCACTCGGCCCATCTTTAACCAAAAACAAAATTAAAAATAAAACCACAAAATAGTAAACTAAATTATTTAAAGTGTAACATCCCAAAATTAGGCTTCGTAGGATTGGGCCCAACGGGTCTTAGGCATAGGAATGTTTAAAATTTTGAGAACAATAGAATGGCATTATTGCAAATTGGACTTATTAGTTAAGTGAATTTGAAAGGTTAGAAGGTTTTTATGAAGTCCCAAGTTTAATTGGGCCTTAGGAAAAAATGGGTATTTTACCACTTTAAGGATAGATGGTAAGTAGCTTCAAAGCTTATAGAAATAAATAAGTAATGTGCTTGCATAAATGAGTTATTGGTAAAGAGGTTATAGCATCAAGTGAAGAACCTTAAGGGAAGAGGTTCAAATCCCTTTGTGTGCAATTTTTGACTAATATTTTTGCACTCTTTCCTCAAGTGTCGGCCAAGAGGTATTTATGGCAAGTTTCACTTCTTTATTTCTGGTATGGTGGCTAAAGAATTAATGAAAAGTTTAGGTTGGGGAAAAGAATCAAAAGGAAAAGGCAAGTAAGGGGAACAAATGGCTTATTACATGGAGAATACTATGGAAAGTATGGTTGGCAAAATTTTGACCCTTATGACTATGCATGTGGACGGTTTTGGGGGTAGATAGGTAGCTAAAATTTTACTTTGGCATTTGGTAGGGTCTTGGTATTGTTTTGACCAAAAATAACATTTGCAACTTTAGTGTCATCTTCTCCCAATTTGCTATTCTCTTTGTCGAAATCTTCTAGCACAATAGTGCATTTTTCTTCTGTTTGGATTGGTTTCATATTCACCTTTTGTCCATCTTCCTTGATAGCCGAATATCAACATACAATTTCCTCCATAACCGAACTTTCAACTTTTCTCTATTTCTTCTTCTCATCTATATTAACACCCGTTTCTTGATCAATCGGTAAGTATTCTTCTCAATATTTTATTTTCTTTGGTTTTGGATGGTCATTTTGAGCTAGACCACCAGCTTACTTTCCCTCATTCGAAATCATTTTTTTCTTCCTCGTAGAGATATAGTGAAAGGCCGAAACTTGGATTTTTTTGAAGTCATCGTATAATCACTAGAAATCGGATCCAATATTAATAAGGTAAGGAGTTCTTATGGATTATTGATATTATTCAATATTCGATTGGTTGCTAACGGAGTAATAATGTGAAATAATTGACTACATGTTTTAGGGACAAATCACTCGATATATTCTACCTTCGGACATAGTGGTAAATGATTCAAGTGTAAGTGATACGAAATCTTTTGGAAATCCGAGGCTAACTTTTGGTTGGGATTGTTCTAGGTCAATGACAAGTGGTTCGTTAGGAAATCGAAATCAGGTGTGTAATCTGGTACCTTTCGATACATATCTGAAATGGTGTGTAACTCACACTTCTCAGAAAAGTTTGTATGAAATATTCTTTGAATCGGTCGAAATACTGAAGAAAACCAGAAACCGGTATCTGTGATCACTCGGGCGTGCATATGATTGTAGTGGTAAACGTATTTTGTAATAAAATAGTTTCGATTAGAAGCAGTAACGTGTTTTTGAAAAATCACAAAAAATAGAAAAAAAGGAATTGGAAAGTGAATGAGATATAGAATAAAATCTTACTGTGCCTATTTTGATAAGGAAGAAACGGAGAAGGAAAATATATTTTATTTTCTGAGATATATTAATTTTAGTGAGACTGGTTCTGAATGATTTCGTGGTTCCCTAATCTGTCTTGGAAAAATCGTATAAAATTGTAAAAAGTGAATTAAGAGTTATATTTTATATTTAAAGATTCCTTAGTGAGTCTATTTTCAATAGAAAGAAGTGAAAACAGCATATGAAAACTGTACAATGAGATATTTGAATTTTGGATAATAGAGGTCAGAATCATTGGACAGTGAAACAAGGGAAATTTTAAGGAATAAACTGTACTAAATGGTTAAGACAAAAATTCTAGAAAACTTTTCGTAAGAAGATATATGAGTTTAGTTTCATGGAAAATTTACGGATTTAGATTTCGAGATTCCTAACCCAAGTTATAGTCAATTTAGTTAGTACGACGCAAATGGATAGTTTAAATTGTTATGCCCAAATTAGTAGTTAAGTCTGGATTGCAAAATTATCGAATTACCCTTAGTGGGTAAATTGCCGAATTATGAAAATGCCTCTAAAGGGCCGAAATATGGAAATGCCCCTATTGGGCCGATTTGCAAAAGTGTTAATGGGCCAATCTGATATTTTGATAAATGGGCCAATATATTATTTTGATAAATGGGCCAATCTGATATTTTGATAAATGGGCTAATCTGATATTTTGCTATATAGGCCTAATTGATAATTTGTTATAATGAGCCGTACTTTAGTAATAAATATCTGAATAAATTATTGTGTTTTGTTATGCATTATATACATGATTTGCATGGTATGGGATAATGATGAAGAGAAGTTCTGATAGCTATGCTACATAAATCTGGTGGCTCTGCCACAAATCTGAAAAATGGCAATGCCATGTAAATTCTGTTAATCTGGTGGCTTGTGTAACATCCTTAAATCGGGGCCTTTTCATTTTATTTGTTTGCATGTAGATGTTATGGATGTCATGCTAGTTTAAGCTATTTTAAGGTTTATGCATGAGCCAGGGTTAGGCCAAAGTCACTTTGAAATTTGTGATTTGGGCTTCTAAAAGAGGGGAGCTATTTGAGCTAGGTGTTAAAGGTAGTTGATGGCAAGTTTTGACACAAGAAGTGCCTTGGTGAAGTGGCAGGGAGGTGCCACTTAGGGCATGAGGGAGTGACGCCTCAAGTGAGTGGGGGAGCCTTGGTTCGAGCTGCAAAAATCCCCTTTTGCTTGTTATTTTTGACGCCAAGACCAAGAGAGTTTGTGTTCGGGATGGACTCTTGTGGATGAGGATTGAAGGGGTCAACAGATGTGGATGGATGGAAGAGAGAAAAGTAAGGAGTTTGAAATATTCAAACTTGTTTGAATAGGTGGTCAGGAGGAAAGCAAGGAGAAAAAGAAGGGATAGTAGTGGGAAGGGTGTTAGCCGAATTTGAAAGAGTTGGAGGGGAGTGGGACTTTCGATTTTGTGTGTAGCTTAGGTGAGTGGCCAAATGTGGTATGTAGGCCTGGGGGAGGTGTGACATTCGGCTAGTTAGGGAGCACCTAGAGATCTTTTTCTTTTATTTTCTTTTGTGCCAAAAGTGAACCACTCCCACATTTTCACATCTTGCATTTTTTTTCTTCTTCCTTTTCTCTCAAAATACCCAAAGTCAAATGCTCTCCTAGATCTCTTCTCCTTCTTCTGTTTTATTGCTTGGCCGAACCTACTTTGCTCACCATTCACTATTTGTGTCCCAAATTCCTTGCCATTTTCTTGTAAGCTAGAAACCGCTGTAGCCATACCTCTGCCGAAATTTCATTTCCCATTTTCTTCACTCTCAAAAGCCATAGCTGAATCCCTCCTACATCTTTCTTTTTTTGTTCTTTCATCTTATTTTATTTTCCCTCATTTAATTTCAAAAGACGAATCATCATTTCTCCCTATCTTCCATTTTGTTATTTCTTTTCGAAACACCTTGTTAGCCGAAGTTCATACTTTCTTTTGCACCTAGCCTAATCTTAACCCATAGTGTGGTAAGATCTCATTGCCTTTTACTATTTTCTTCCTTTATTGTTCTTTTGTTCTTTGGCCGAATCCTCCCTGGGTGCTTATCCTTTCTTTTTCGTCTCTTGTGGGTAAGTGGCTCGTTCTCATCTTACGGTATATCTTGTCAATCGGATTCTTGTTCAATTGTGGGGGAGGGTGTGTTGATGCCATCTTGTGTGAATCTTCGGGATTTGTCGATATAGGCTGACTAACCGTTAGGAGGGGTTGGATCTGAGACCCCAACCCCTAAGTTCAAGAAGCAGGTCGTATCTGCGGTTCGCGATTGGCTACTGGGATGTGGACCAGCATCTGAACAGGATAGTAGATAGATAGCGGTAGTGTCGATTAACGACAGTGTCGACATAGAAAGCGTAGTCTTGTGAGTAATCAGGTGTGTATCTCTTACACACTTCATATACAATGTGTTATTATGTTAATATCATGTATATTGTCAAAAGCCAAAATAAATGTGGATATAGATATAAAAGTGAGGACTCCGGGTAAGTCCAATTCTGATGGCTAGTGTTAATTGCCTCTGTTAAATCTGCATATGCCATGTTACATTATCTGTGAATGCTATGCCTGACTATTTCTGAAAGGCATGTTCATTTAAATGGGTATGATGAGAGGAGGAGGAAGATATGATTATTTGTGACTTTGGGTCACCAGTGGTTTGGAACCACCAGTGGTTTGGTACCACATATGAATATTTGTGACTTTGGGTCACCAGTGGTTTAGCACCACCAGTTGTTTGGTACCACATATGTTATCTTCGTGACTCGTCCCAGTGGTCTGGCACCACCGTGGGTTGGCCTACATATTATATTAAAAGGGATTGTCACCAGTGGTTTGGCACCACCAGTGGTTTGGTACCACATATGTTAATTCGTGACTTTGAGTCACCAGTGGTTTGGCACCACCAGTGGTTTGGTACCACAGAGGGTAGAATCGGGAGTTCAGATGGTTAGGTTTTGGGTTGCATGGTGTAATATCCTGATTTTTGTGGGTCTGTGTATTTGGTATGTTGCATGGCTAAGGCATTACGGTATGAATTGGGCTCGGGTTGGACTTTAAAACCTAGGTTAAGTGGCCGATAAATAGTGTTAGTAGAAATTAAAAGTTAAACAATTATATTTAATAGCAAGCTGGGCTTGTGGCCCAAAGTTTAGAGTAGTTTTTAATGGGTATAAAGTGGTGTCACTTAGAGGAGGAGTTTGGGCAAATGTGGTCGATTGGGGCCCAAGTTAATAAGCCAAAATTTGGCACTCCTAAGGGAAGGGGGTGGACGGCACAATGGCTACAAATTAGGAGCTTAAATTCTTTTATTTTGAGTTATAGATGATGATAATTAAGAGGGAAGAAGTGGATTTCAGGTGGCCTCTTTTAAAAGAGAGATAAAAGTTGGTTTATCAAGATGGATAAAAGTTATCAAGAGGCAGAGAGTTGGCTGAAACTCCAACTTTGAGGGGTATGCATGTGTAGCCAAAACTAGTAGGCACTAGTCCATCCTTTTTCCCATTTGTTTTCTTTCTTTCCACAACTTTTTCTCTGAAAGCCGAAATTCCCTTTTTCTTTGGTGAGATTCTTTGCTGCAACTCTCTAATATTTTCTTCTTCTCATCCTTTTTCCTCCTAAAAAAATCTTCTAAAAGCTGAATACCCTAGTCCCCATCACCTTCTTCCATAGCTGAATCTTCAAGGAGAAATCTCTTTTTCCCAAAAGTCCACCATAGCCGCATACACCTCTCGAGCTTGGTAAGTTTACAGGATTTTCTTCTTCGTGGTTTCTCTCTTGTTTAATTAGTTTCTAACCTGAATCACGTTTCCAAGGTTCGGTCAATTTCACTCCTTACTCCTAGAAGCCGAATCAGACTCACTAAAAGTCTCCTGTGCCGATCTGTGGAAAAGACGAAGGCAGGATGGTGTAGGTTCGGCCTAATGGCCACTTCTCTTGAATCTTTTCTTTTGGCCGAATGGCCTTACTTGTACAATCATGGTTGGCCGAATGGTCTTACTTGATTAATGTAACGGACTGAATTTAACCCTAGTCAGAATGGTGGTTTCGGGACCACGAATCCGAGTCTGAGAAATATTTTAATATTATATTTTGAGTCTATTAAATGTGAATTAATGTGGGTGAAAGTTTCGTAAAAAAATTTTATTGTTTAAGTGGTTAATTTGATAAAAAGGACTTAATCGCGAAAAGCGTAAAAGTTGCATGCTAAGGTGTAATGTACTAGATTGCTTGTGGCTTTTTAAGTGGGTGTCCCAAAAGGGCAATTAGCCCATTGACTATATTAATGGACGGCAATGGGCCAAGTTAGCTACCTATATATGTTAGTTTAATTATATAAAATTTTATTATAAGGTTATGTTATATATTATAATAATGTTAATGCATTTATATAAAATAAACATAAAAATAAAGCCATCATCTCTTTCATTCTCTCCTAGCCGAATGTTAGGATAGAAAACACCATTGTTAAAGCTTCAAGTTTCGGCAAGTTAGAAAGCTCGATTAAGGTATGGTCGATTTTAGTTTTGATAATTTTACGTTTTTGAGATCGTTGCTTCAGATATTACCGACCCATGTCTAAATTTTTGAAAATACTATGTATATAGGATTGACCATTAACATGCTTGGATAGTTTTGATGTTTGATGATTTTAGATTTAATATATGTTAAAGATTTATAAGTTTTGTGTTGAAGTTTTGGAGATTTGAGTAAATAGGGTTAAATTGAAAAAATAAATTTGTGAAGGGTTAAAATGACAAATAAATGAAATGCATGGACACATATGGCTATGGGGAAGATTCGCCTAGCTATGGTGTTGGGAAATTTTGCATATTTTGTGTTTTGTGTAAATAGGACCAATTTGTAAAATTGAAAACATTAGGGCAAAATGGTAAATTGTTTATTTAAGTGTTTTGGATTAAATTGAGATGAAATATGCTTGAATGAGCTAAATTTTAATGTGTTTAGATCAAGAACAAAGAAAACGAATTGGACCAAGGAAAGACAAAGGTTCTCGAATAGCCGATTTTACGGTCTATCGACAACCGAGGTAAGTCCTTGTGAAATTTGTTAAAGAATTATTTATGAACTTATTAAATGATAATGTTTGATAAATTTTAGTACATAATCATGTCATAGCCGAATGTATATATGTATATTAGATTGATTTCATAAATTGATAATGTGATATGAATAAGTGTATCAATGCGAATTGTGGGATTTTACGATGAAGTAATGAATTATTTGTTTAATGTTAATAAGTTTAGTTGAATTGGATATGTAATATAGATATGAAGTGTGTGTGGAATGATTAATCACATTGATGTGTTCGGCTTTAAGCCCAAAGGTGCCTAGTCTTGGGTGATTTATTTTGGGCTTTAAGCCTTGCAGTGCCTAGTCTTGGTGATTTATTTCGGCTTTAAGCCCAGCAGTGCCTAGTGCCGATGATTTATTTCGTGCTCGAGCCTAGCTTGTGCCTTGTCTTGGGTGTTACTTATCGGGCTCGACGCTTAAAGGTGCTTGATCTTGGGTGATGTGTTTTACAAAAAGAAAAGAAAGCAAAATTTTGTTCAAAGAAAGTCAAAGCTAATTTATTGAGTTAATAGTTCAGGTAAGCATGCAAGGTATGAATTAACTGCTTGCCTATTTAAATTAAGGTAAGCATGTAACTCAGTTATTTATTTCAAGTTGTATGTGTTACAAATGGAGTTTACACATATATATAATTATAAAATGTGTTCTCGGTTTTGCTAATGAAGGATATGAATATTGTGGTTTGGTCTTTTACTATGTGGATACAAGACCAGGTATATTCGGCCACTTGGATGGTTGTGTATGTGATGCTATATTATAATAATTGAACTTTAAGTATATGAATGTTTCTACATATGGTTACATGAGGACATTTTGGTTGTGGAAGGTTGGATTATTAGTAAATACTTTGTTTATAAGCATTCGGTCAAAGAGAAATTATTCTATAAATTTTATACGTTTTATAGGTATAAAATTGACAGCTTGAAAGTAAATGTGAGTACAAACGTATGAGTTGAATTATTTTAATTTAAATGTTTAATGTTTGAATGTTATATTATCATGAATTTAGGACTTACTAAGCTAGTAAGCTTATTTGTGCGAAATGTTTCCTCTATTTTATAGATTAGGTACAAGCTACAATTTCGTCGGGATCGTTCAGAAAGTCGTCCACACTATCAAACTATTTTGGTACTCTTTCATTTTGGTTTTCGAATGAAGGCATGTATAGGAAAGACTTTGTCTTTGTTTAGATGAAAACTTTTTGTTCATGTATATAATAGCCATGCGAATATGGCTAAATTTCTAGTTAAGTATGCTTTTTGTGCTTTTGATACAAATGTCGGTTTATGTTGGTAATGTTTGTGCATTTTTAATCGAAGTTGAATCGTTTTTGATAAGGAAATGTATGTCTATGAAATGAATCTTTGAATTAGGTATTGTGGTAAGTAACCGATGGTATATTCGATTATATGGAACCATAGTTGTGTTTTGTAAATAAATCTCATTGGACATGTATATATATATGTGTGGTAGGGTTTGGTTGTGTATATCAGTAATGAGCTAAATGATGGATGCTTGTTGAATTATAGTATGTAAGATATTAGTTAAGTATTTCGCATGTCATACATCTGTGATGTGTTTGGTATTAACATATAGTTTAAAGTAATAATATGTATGGTCTGTGATTGTTCATTAGGATAAGCATATTGGATATTCGACCATGATGCTAAATTAATTAAGTTCGGATTAGTAAGGTAAATATGAATGTAGTTAATATGGTTGACTGAATATGTATATGTGATTAGTTGGGGAAATATATATATATATATATTTGGTTCTTGAAATGGTGTTTGTGTATACATAATGTTCACCCATGTTTATGACTTGTAAGTTGCATGAATATTTTGAAGAAAAAAAATGTATTAGTCGAATAGATCATGAGATGAATGACTAGAGTTATATGCTAGACCATTTAATAAGTTGCTATTGCCGAATGTACTTATATATATTTTTATATTGGTTATCAAGTCATTAAGTGAATTATATGTATAATAATTTATTCTATACTTAGGGTGCATTCGATTATGACCAAATTGAAAGATATTTATATTACTATGCTTAATTGATTTAATATGTGTTTGCCAAATTTGGAAAATTTGTCTGGAAATGCCTCGTAACCCCAATCCGACGACGGATACGGGTTAGGGGTGTTACATTTGATTGGTATCAGAGCCTATGGTTTAGTCGATTCTAGGACTACCGTAGCGCGTGTGAGTCTAGCTATACATGCCTTTATCATATATGTGATAGTGTGGTGACTTCTGACAATTTCAATTGTATTTAATATAGTATATGGATTTCGATCCCGATAGAGCCGTAGCTGATGATGTGGAGAGTGTTGCGCCTGGTCTCGCTCATGGATCAGCACCATTAGACTCTCAACCAGTTACGGGTAACCAAGAGGTAGAGGCTAAACAAGCCTTCTATCAAATGATGAATGAATGGTTTATTCAATTTGTTCAGAATAATCCGGCTGTACAACAACCTCCACCCCCGAATAATCCAACTCCGGTACCTTCAGCACCCCCGATGATAGATCCAATGAGATCTAATAGGCCCCCTGTGGATAAAATCAAGAAATTTGGGGCCGGGGAATTCAAGGCTAATGATGATGATGATGCAGAACGAGCTGAAATGTGGCTTGATAACACTATTCGGGTACTTGATGAGCTATCCTGCACTCCAGAAGAATGTTTAAAATGTGCTATATCTTTACTTCGGGACACTGCCTATCACTGGTGGAATACACTAGTATCGTGGTTCCAAAAGAAAAAGTAACATGGGATTTCTTCCAGAATGAATTTCGCAAGAAATATATCAGCCAGAGGTTCATCGACCAGAAACGTAAAGAATTTCTTGAACTAAAACAGGGGCAAATGACCGTGATGGAATATGAAAGAAAATTTGTCAGGCTCAGCAGATATGCTAGAGAGTGTGTTTCTACTCAAGCTATTACGTGTAAAAGATTTGAAGATGGCACGAATGAAGATATAAAGATGTTTGTTGGCATTCTTGAAATTCAAGAGTTCGTGGATCAGAGTTGAACGAGCTTGCAAAGTCAAGAGCTCGGGAAAGAGAAGAGAAAGGCGATGAAGCCGAGACATTGAAAAAGGTCTTGGCAAGGTCTTCCATTCCACATCTAAGAAGTTCGAGATGACTACAATCGACATAAAGCTACTACAGATCCACCTAGACGGATCGACCTCCGTGGACTCCCGAGTTACCTCAATAGCCAGTGTTGGTAATGTTCCACAGAATAGAGTTGAATGCAAGCATTGTGGAAAATGGCATTCTGGGAGTTGTAGATTTCGTGATCGGTCTTGCTTTAAATGTGGATCCTCAGACCATTTCATTCGAGAGTGCCCGATGTTAATGAAAGGAATACGACACGTAACTCTAGACCGAAGCAAAGGCATCAAGACGGGTAGACCACCCAGGCATTCTGGCAATATAGGTGGTAGTCAAAAAGGGACTAAGAACACGGCAATTCAATCTGAGGCTAGAGCTCCAGCTAGAGCTTACGTTACTCGAGCTAGAGAGGATGCTGCTTCTCCAGATGTCATTACTGGTACTTTTACCCTTTATGATACTACTGTAATTGCATTGATTGATCCTGGTTCGACCCATTCATATGTATGTGAAACTCTGGTATTCAGTAAGACTCTGCCAGTTGAGTCTACTGAGTTTGTGATTCGTGTATCCAACCCTTTGGGTAGATGTGTGTTTGTTAATAAAGTGTGTAAAGATTGCCCATTGATGATTCAGGATTTTTGCTTCCCAGTCGATTTAATGATGTTGCCTTTCGATGAGATTGATATAATTTTGGGAATGGATTGGTTAACTTCGCATGACGCAATGGTGAATTGCAAAAGAAAGCTTATTGATTTGAGACATCAGAACGGTGAGATCATTAGAATTGAATCCAGTGATATAAGTGGGACAGTTATATCCTCGATGTTAGCCCGGAAGTATGCGAGAAAAGGGTGCGAAGCTTATTTGGCTTATGTACTGGATAATAAATTGTCTGAGAAACAGATTGAATCCGTACCGATTGTATGTGAATACCCAGATGTGTTTCTTGAAGAACTATCGGGTTTACGCCCAGTACGAGAGATTGAGTTTGGCATTGAATTAGCTCCGGGAACGACTCCGATCTCAATAGCTCCATATCAGATGGCACCGACTGAGCTAAAAGAGTTGAAAGCACAGTTGCAAGAATTAACGGATAGGGGCTTTGCGCGACCAAGTTTCTCTCCTTGGGGTGCGCCAGTTCTTTTTGTGAGGAAGAAAGATGGAACTATGCGAATGTGTATTGATTATCGGCAACTGAATAAAGTAACTATAAAGAATAAGTACCGTTACCTCGGATTGATGATTTGTTTGATCGGTTGAAAGGGCTTCAGATTTTCAAGATAGATTTGAGATCGGGTTACTATCGCCATGAGTCGAGATCTGAGATGTGCTAAAGACTGCATTCCGGACGAGGTACGGACATTTTGAGTTTTTGGTTATGCCTTTTAGGCTTACTAATGCACCTGTTGTTTTTATGGATTTGATGAATCGGGTTTTCAGACAGTTTTTGGATCGATTTGTTGTAGTGTTTATTGATGATATGTTGATTTACTCCAAAGATGAAATTGAACATGCTGAGCATTTGAGATTAGTACTACAAAATTTGCGAAATCAGCAGTTTTATACGAAGTTTAGTAAGTGTGAGTTCTGGATGAAAGAGGTCAATTTTTTGGGACATGTTGTTTCAGCATCAAGCATTCGAGTTGATCCGAACAAAATATCGGCTATACTTGATTGGAAGCCACCGAAAAATGTTTCTGAGATTCAAAGTTTTCTGGGACTTGCAGGTTACTATCGACGATTTATGAAAGATTTTTCTATGATAGCTACCCCATTGACAAAGTTATTGCAGAAAGATGTCAGGTTCGAGTGGTCAGAAAAGTGTCAGAAAAATTTTGATCAGCTGAAAGCCCTTTTGACAGAAGCTCCAGTATTAGTTCAGCCTGAATCGGGTAAAGAATTTGTTGTTTATTCTGATGCTGCTTTAAATGGTTTGGGCTGCGTTTTGATGCAGGAAGGCAAAGTTGTAGCCTATGCTTCAAGACAATTGAAGCCACATGAGAGAAATTACCCGACGCATGATTTAGAGCTTGCAGCCATTGTGTTCGCACTGAAGATTTGGCGTCACTACTTATTTGGCGAGAAATGCCATGTTTGCTCAGATCACAAAAGTCTGAAGTATCTAATGACCCAGAAAGACCTGATTTTGAGACAACGCAGGTGGCTAGAACTGTTGAAAGACTATGAATTGGTGATTGACTATCACCGGGGAAAAGCTAATGTTGTTGCGGATGCGTTATATCAGAAATCATTATTTGCTCTTCGTACAATGAATGCACAGATGGCTATGTCTAGTGATGGTTCGATCATACCAGAGTTACGAGCAAGACCAATGTTTATTCAGCAAATTTGTGATGCACAGAAAGTTGACAAAAATTTGATTGCTATTCGGATTCGATGCAGAAAACGACATGTAATCGATTTTCAAAGTTGATGCAAATGATTGTTTGAATTATAAAAGCCGATTGTGTGTTCCAAAGAACTCGATTTGATCTGGTGATTTCGAGTGAGGCCCATAGTGGTCGACTATCGATACACGGGTAGCACTAAAATGTATAACGATTTGAAGCAGTTCTATTGGTGGCCGGCATGAAACGAGATATATCTGAGTTTGTTTCCAAGTGCTTAATCTGTCAACAAGTAAAAGCTGAGCATCAGGTACCATCCGGACTACTTCAACCAATCATGATACCTGAATGGAAATGGGATAGAATTACAATGGATTTTGTATCCGGTCTTCCTATGACACCGAGTAAGAAAGATGCCGTATGGGTTATCGTTGATAGACTGACTAAATCAGCTCATTTTATACCGGTACGTAATGACTATTCACTTGCTAAGCTTGTCGAATTGTATGTGTCGCAGATTGTAAGGTTGCACGGTGTACCGAGTTCTATTGTTTTAGATAGGGACCCGAGATTCACATCGCGGTTCTGGAAGAAATTGCAAGATGCTCTAGGTACTAGACTTCATTTTTTGTACAGCCTTCCATCCGCAAACAGACGGTCAGTCTGAGCGAACTATTTTGATACTTGAGGACATGTTGAGGTGTTGCGTTCTCGAGTTTGAAGGTACGTGGGAACGATACCTACCTTTGATTGAATTTGCTTACAATAATAGCTTCCAATCTAGCATAAAAATGCGCCTTATGAAGCCTTGTACGGGCGAAAATGTCGCACGCCGTTGTATTGGACTGAACTCAGTGAAAATAAGATACACGAGATTGATTGGATTAAAGAAATAGAACAGAAAGTGGTTGTTATTAGGAGTAATTTGAAAGCCGCTTCGGATCGTCAAAAGTCTTATGCCGATTTGAAATGTAAGGACATTGAATTTCAGGTCGGAGATCGGGTGTTCTTAAAAGTTTCTCTGTGGAAAAAGGTACTTCGATTTGGTCGGAAAGGCAAGTTGAGTCCGAGATTTATCGGACCGTATGAAGTCATTGAACGTATTGGGCCAGTTGCTTATAGATTGAGATTGCCCTCTGAGTTAGAGAAGATACATGACGTATTTCACGTTTCGATGCTTCGTAAGTACAGATCAGATCCGTCTCATGTGATCACACCGGCAGAGATTGAACTCCAATCTGATTTAACATATGATGAAGAACCGATCCGTATCTTAGCTCGGGAAATAAAAGAGTTAAGAAATAAAAGAATTCCATTAGTGAAGGTTCTATGGAATCGTCACGGAGTTGAAGAGGCTACGGGAGCCTCGAGGATTCAATGAGGCAACAATATCGACCTTGTTTATCGAAAGAAGATTTTCGGGACGAAAATCCTAAAGGGGGAGAGTTGTAACTGATTGAATTTGACCCTAGTTGGAATGGTGGTTTGGGACCACGAATCCAAGTCGAGAAATATTTTAATATTATATTTTGAGTCTATTAAATGTGAATTAATGTGGGTGAAAGTTTCAGAGAAAAATTTTATTGTTTAAGTGCTTAATTTGATAAAAGGACTTAATCGAAAAGCGTAAAAGTTGCATGCTAAGGTGTAATGTACTAGATTGCTTGTGGCTTTTTAAGTGGGTGTCCCAAAAGGGCAATTAGCCCATTGACCATATTAATGGACTGCAATGGGCCAAGTTAGCTACCTATATATGTTAGTTTAATTATATAAAATTTTATTATAAGGTTATGTTATATATTATAATAATGTTAATGCATTTATATAAAATAAACATAAAAATAAAGCCATCGTCTCTTTCATTCCCTCCTAAATAATGTTAGGATAGAAAACACCATTGTTAAAGCTTCAAGTTTGCAAGTTAGAAAGCTCGATTAAGGTATGGTCGGTTTTAGTTTTGATAATTTTACGTTTTTGAGATCGTTGTTTCAGATATTACCCGACCCATGTCTAAATTTTTGAAAATACTATGTATATAGGATTCGACCATTAACATGCTTGGATAGTTTTGATGTTTGATGATTTTAGATTTAATATATGTTAAAGATTTATAAGTTTTGTGTTGAAGTTTTGGAGATTTGAGTAAATAGGGTTAAATTGAAAAAATAAATTTGTGAAGGGTTAAAATGACAAATAAATGAAATGCATGGACACATATGGCTATGGGAAGATTCGCCCACTATGGTGTCGGGAAATTTTGCATATTTTGTGTTTTGTGTAAATAGGACCAATTTGTAAAATGGAAAACATTAGGGGCAAAATGGTAAATTGTTTATTTAAGTGTTTTTGGATTAAATTGAGATGAAATATGCTTGAATGAGCTAAATTTTAATGTGTTTAGATCAAGAACAACGAAAAACAGAATTGGACCAGGGAAAGACAAAGGTTCTCGAATAAGCCGATTTACACGGGCTCATCGACAACCGAGGTAAGTCCTGTGAAATTTGTTAAAGAATTATTCATGAACTTATTAAATGATAATGTTTGATAAATTTTAGTACATAATCATGTCATAGCCGAATGTATATATGTATATTAGATTGATTTCATAAATTGATAATGTGATATGAGTAAGTGTATCAATGCGAATTGTGGGATTTTACGATGAAGTAATGATTTATTTGTTTAACGTGAATAAGTTTAGTTGAATTGGATATGTAATATAGATATGAAGTGTGTGTGGAATGATTAATCACATTGATGTGTTCGGCTTTAAGCCTCAGCGGTGCCTAGTGGTGATTTATTTCGCTTTAAGCCTAGGTGCCTAGTCTTGCATTGATTTATTTCGGCTTTAAGCCTAGGTGCCTAGTGTCGTTGATTTATTTGAGTTCGAGCTCTTGTGCCTTGTGCTTGGTGTTACTTATCGTGCTCCGAGCCTAGAGCCTTGTGCCGGTGTTACTTATCGGGCTCGACGCCTAGCGTGCTTGATGCCGGTGATGTGTTTTACAAAAAGAAATGAAAGCAAAATTTTGTTCAAGGCAAGTCAAAGCTAATTTATTGAGTTAATAGTTCGTAAGCATGCAAGGTATGAATTAACCGCTACCTATTTAAATTAAGGTAAGCAAGTAACTCGCTTATTTATTTCAAGTTGTATGTGTTACAAATGGAGTTTACACATATATATAATTATAAAATGTGTTCTCGATTTTGCTAATGAAGGATATGAATATTGTGGTTTGGTATTTTATTATGTGGATACAAGACCAGGTATATTCGGCCCCTTGGATGGTTGTGTATGTGATGCTATATTATAATAATTGAACTTTAAGTATATGAATGTTTCTACATATGGTTACATGAGGACATTTTGGTTGTGGAAGGTTGGATTATGAGTAAATACTTTGTTTATAAGCATTCGGTCAAAGAGAAATTATTCTATAAATTTTATACGTTTTATAGGTATAAAATTGACAGCTTGAAAGTAAATGTGAGTACAAACGTATGAGTTGAATTATTTTAATTTAAATGTTTAATGTTTGAATGTTATATTATCATGAATTTAGGACTTACTAAGCTAGTAAGCTTATTTGTGTGAAATGTTTCCTGCTTTTATAGATTAGGTACAAGCTACAATTTCGTCGGGATCGCTCGTAAAGTCGTCCACACTATCAAACTATTACGGTACTCTTTCATTTTGGTTTTCGAATGAAGGCATGTATAGGAAAGACTTTGTCTTTGTTTAGATGAAAACTTTTGTTCATGTATATAATAGCCATGCGAATATGGCTAAATTTCTAATTAAGTATGCTTTTGTGCTTTTGATACAAATGTCGGTTTATGTTGGTAATGTTTGTGCATTTTTAATCAAGTTTAATCGCTTTTGATAAGGAAATGTATGTCTATGAAATGAATCTTTGAATTAGGTATTGTGGTAAGTAACCGATGGTATATTCGATTATATGGAACCATAGTTGTGTTTTGTAAATAAATCTCATGGGACATGTATATATATATATATATATATATGGTGGGGTTTGGTTGTGTATATCAGTAATGAGCTAAATGATGGATGCTTGTTGAATTATAGTATGTAAGATATTAGTTAAGTATTACGCATGTCATACATCGTGATGTGTTTGGTATTAACATATAGTTTAAAGTAATAATATGTATGATCTGTGATTGTTCATTAGGATAAGCATATTGGATATTCGACCATGATGCTAAATTAATTAAGTTCGGATTAGTAAGGTAAATATGAATGTAGTTAATATGGTTGGTGAATATGTATATGTGATTAGTTGAGTAAATATATATATATATATATATATATTTGGTTCTTGAAATGGTGTTTGTGTATACATAATGTTCACCCATGTTTATGACTTGTAAGTTGCATGAATATTTTGAAGAAAAAAATGTATTAGTCGAATAGATCATGAGATGAATGACTAGAGTTATATGATAGACCATTTAATAAGTTGTTATTGCGAATGTACTTATATATATATTTTTATATTGGTTATCAAGTCATTAAGTGAATTATATGTATAATAATTTATTCTATACTTAGGGTGCATTCGATTATGACCAAATTGAAAGATATTTATATTATTATGCTTAATTGATTTAATATGTGTTTGCCAAATTTGGAAAATTTGTCTGGAAATGCCTCGTAACCCCAATCCGGCGACGGATACGGGTTAGGGGTGTTACAATCAATCATGGTTGACCGAATGGATTATGATACTTATTGATTTCGTTTAAGGGTTTGGTCTAATAAATAGGGTGTTGGCCGAATATAGGTTGGTAGTGACGATTCATCAAAGACTTTCGAGATTTGGTTGGTAACCAAATCGGCAACAAGGTAAGGGTTTTGGTCTCTTTAACCCTTCGGGATTTGTGTTTAGCCGAATGGCCTATTGACTAATGTGCTTAGTGATGGCCGAATGTAGGAGAAGAGATCTAGTGTATTAGATCGGGATTTTTGGGATTTCGATTAGATCTACGAGTAATCAGGTGTGTAACCCACCCTAAATTCCCAACTAACAATAATATTGATTTGTTTATGTTAATAAGGCTATGCATGAATATGGCTAAGGGTACCATTCTATGGTACAGTGCATTCAGGTACGTTACCCCTAACTCTCAGTTAAGTAAAGTTTATAAAACATGAATATGGATATATGTAAAATATTGTTAAGGCTATGGGCTAAGGTATAATGCATGTTATTTGTATGTTATGTATGTTGCATGGGCATATGGATGATTTTGTGAAAGGGGAAGTGACCTGGTGGTTCATACCACATTATCTGGTGACTCTATCACATTATCTGAATCTGGCTGTCACATTATCTGGTGGCTATGCAACAATTATAAGGGTGATGTGCAGTTGACTGCAGCGACTGCCTTCGATGGTGTGTTGCGGATGGAGGGTCGATTTAGTAATCCCCACGGTGCGATCAGTAGGTACGGGTGATGTGTAGAGGTTGGATCTAGGTGGTCTCGGTTGCATCATGGTTCACAATTATTTTATGTGATTTAATATGCCTTGTATGATTTGGGAATCTGTGATGGTAGTTACACACTGAGTCAGTTGACTCACCCTTCGAGGGCTAACTTTTTGCAGATGGAACTCAGTAGATGGACCGGGTCGGCAAGAACTTAGTGGTGGCCATGCACAGATTAGTTTTTCGATTTTTCTTTTTAAGTCTATTTTGAATTATTTTTGGTTACAATTTGATGTAATAAGGCCATTATTTTTTTAGCTATTTCATTTTCCCTACGTTTTAAATTTCTATTATGTTGCGAACAGCATCAATTGTTTTGAAACTCAAACACCTATGGTATTTTTTTTTTCAAGTTACAAAAATATTAAACTCTAAAATTCGGTATTTCTTTAACTTGTAACTCTTGAAATATGAAATTATCGATTTAGTACAAAATTAAATTACTACTCAACTTGTTGAGAACAACCCAAATCTATTTTCTTCGAAACTACCACGATTTTCAAAATGTCATACGAGACTTAACTACATTTTATTCAAGAAGCATGTCAATCCGATCAGGGCTTGTGGGCCGGGTTTGGGGTGTTTCAATTTGGTATCAGAGCCCGGTTCAAAACTCGGCCTTGAGGGCTTTTTGGGCCCAAAACATTTTCTTTATTTGAAATTGAGTTTTACTAAAGAATGAGCAGATTTTCTGGCATGGCACCTGAGTCTCTGGCCCGAAGTCCACCAGGTAAGTACCCCTAACCCTTGTGTGATTTGTATGTGGGAATTATAGGGACTTAGATTAGTAGATTAGGAGTTATTGAACCCTAGGATTAGCTTACTCCAACACCGAATTACATAAAATTTAAAGTCCAACCAAACAAACCTGTGAGTGAGTCACCGAGTTAAGGGTGTGGCAAGCTGCAGCGATGTCTAGGATTGGATTCGGGGAGCTTGGTATTTAAGCGCCCTAGTGACTCACCTCCTCTCGCTCGAATCCTACCTAGTGCGTAGTGACGGTTCACCCTAACCAAGAGGACTCAATCACAGGCTAAATTCGATAATTAAAACCCGAAAGGGACCAGTCACCTTGTTTTGTACAAACCTAACATTAAACCTTGATTTCAAAAATGACCCAAATACCCCTAATTTGCAAATTGATCAAATTACCCCTAACTTGTAAAATTATCAAGCTACCCACAGTATAAAAGGTTACCGAAGTACCCCGAATTGAAAATTTCCAAAATACCCTTATTTTGTAAAATCATTTGGAACCATATTTTACAAAATTATCGAAATACCCCTGGTTTGTAAAATTACAAAAATACCCTCAGTTTATAAAAATACCATATTACCCTTAAATCTTCTTACCAAGTATTCCTATTTTGCAAAAATACCAAAAATCTCTATTTTGCGAAATTTTCAAATACCCTAATTGGGAAAAATTACCAAAATACCCTTATAGGACAAATTACGAAAATACCCTTGGGTAGTGGAGAACAATAACAATGACACCCACAACACTTTTTTGTAATGAACGCAAGTTCATGAATGCTGATGATTGGATGAATGAACTTGAGACTCTGTGTGTGTATGAATTCGAAAGAACTACATTTTTTTTGAACTATTAAACATAAGACTGAGCACGATAAATCAGTGGAACAAAAACTAATTCATTAAATTCTTAATCAGATAAATACAACTCAGAAAGATGAGTTCTAGGGACGTAGTCGTAATGTGCGTGGCCATAGTAGAGGCCGAATGACCGTGTCGAAACCCGTTAGGTCTGGTCAAGGGTCCGAGAATGAAATGCCACCACCACCAGCTGCTGGCGATGAATATCAAGATCAAACAGGAGATGAGGTAGTATTGCAAGCGATGCTACGAGTACGTGAGAGGGTGGCTGGAGCAGGTGGAGGTATGGGAGCTCAAAAATCTGTACCCGAGTGGCTCTGAGCTAATGGAGATGAGTTTTTCCGTGGTATATCTAGTGTGGCGCCCAATACGGCTGAGTATTGGATAGAGGCGACGGAGCAAATTATGGATGATTTGGACCTGTCTATCGAGGAAAAACTAAAAAGGGTAGTGTCGCTTCTCCGCGATGATTCATATCAATGGTGGCTCACGATTAGGGATGGCGCTACAGCAGATGATCTCACTTGGGAGTATTTTAAGGTAGCATATCAGAAGTATATTGGAACCAGCTATGTTGATGCGCAGAGGAAGGCGTTTCTAAGGCTGGTTCAGGGAAATAAGTCCGTAGCGGAGTATGAGGCAAAATTCCTAAGGTTGAGCTGATACGCTCAAGGTATAGTGGCTACGGAGCATGAACAATGTGTTCGGTTTGAGGATGGACTAATGGATGACCTGAGATTGTTGATTGCCCCACAGCAGGAGTGGGAGTTTGCTGTGTTGGTAGAAAAGGCGAAGGTTGCTGAAGGAGTTAAGGAGTTTGTGAGATAGAACATGGACAGGAATAAGCAAAATAGAGGTTTCGGATCATCACTGTCATCTGGGAATATCCAAAAGAGACCTAAAACGGATGGGTCGCGAGGTCAGCAAGTTGCTAAGGGAGGACAGTACCGTACTTGTGCTCAGTGTGGAAAGATACACTTGGGAGAGTGTTGGAAGAAGACAGGAGGATGTTTCGAGTGTGGGTCCAAGGATCACATGATTAGGGAATGTCCCATGAAAACAGACGCGAGCCAACCCATAAGTCAGGGTCCTAATCAGGCTGGAAGAGGTGGACAGTGGCCACTGCGGGGTCGTGGTTCGACTGGCAGAGGTAATGGTTTTGGAAGAGGACGAAAACATCGGGCAGAGGTTTTTGTAGCACGGAGGTGAGACAACCGGGTCTAGTATATGCAGTTCATCGGAGGGAGGATGGTGACGCACCTGATGTCATAACGGGTATGTTCCTTATCTCCGATTACCCTTTATTGCGTTGATAGATATTGGGTCAACTCATTCATACATTGCTAGTAAGGTGTCCGAACTCGCATGTGAACTCGAGACTGCACCTAGGAAGATGACTATACTTAGTCCTTTAGGGTAATCGGTAGTGTTAGACAAACTCTTTAGGCGCACTTTGGAAGTTCGAGGCGCAATTTCCAGCAGACTTAATGGAGTTGCCGTTTGAGGAGTTTGACCTAATCTTAGGCATGGATTGGTTAGTGAAGTACCATGCCAATGTGGATTGTCTTTGCTAAGTTTATGTCGTTAAGAACTTCTGACGACAAAGAGGTTGTGGTGATGGGCGAGTGATGAAATTGCTTGTCAAATGTGGTATCTACCCTTAAGGCAGAGAAGATAGTGAGAAAAGGGTGTGTAGCTTTTTTGATGTTGATAAGTGCCTTAGAGGCTAAGGAAGCATTGTAGGAGGAGTTAGAACGAAGAGGGAATTTGTGGATGTCTTTCTGGAGGAGCTACCTGGGTTACCCCCGGATAGGGAGGTGGAGTTCAGAATTGACTTATTGCCGGGTACAGCCCCTATGTCAATTGCTCCGTACCGAATGGCACCAAAGGAACTAGTAGAACTCAAAGCTCAGATCCAAGAGTTACTCGATCGTGGGTTTATTCGACCTAGTGTGTCTCAATAGGGAGCACCGACCCTATTTGTAAAGAAGAAAGAGGGGACTATGCGCATGTGCATAGACTACCAGCAGTTGAATAAGCTGACCATCAAGAACAAGTATCCATTGCCAAGAATAGATGATTTGTTCGATCAGCTTAAGGGGGCTGCAGTATTTTCGAAGATAGATCTAAGGTCAGGATATCATCAGCTTAAGGTGAAAGAGGCTGATATCCATAAGACAACTTTTCGGACAAGGTACGGGCATTATGAGTTCTTGGTAATGCTGTTCGGATTGACAAATGCCCTAGCTGCGTTCATGGACATGATGAACCGGGTTTTCCAACCCTACCTGGATTGGTTCGTCATTGTGTTCATAGACGATATTCTAGTGTATTCCAAGTCTGAGGAAGAACATGATAAGCACCTTCGAGTCGTATTACAAGTGTTAAGGGAAAAGAAGCTGTATGCCAAGTTCAGCAAGTGCAAGTTTTGGCTGAAGGAAGTTACGTTCTTAGGGCATGTGGTGTCTGCCGAAGGAATAAGGGTGGATCCTTGGAAGATTGAGGCAGTATTGGATTGGAAACCACCCAAGTCTATGGCTGAGGTTCGTAGTTTCTTGGGGTTAGCAGGCTACTATAGGAGATTTGTCGAAGGGTTCTCGTCAATAGTAGCGCCTTTGACGAAGTTGTTGAGAAAAGAGGTACCTTCCGTATGGGCGGATAAGCAGTAGGAGAGTTTTGAGAAGCTTAAGCAAGTTTGACAGAAGCTCCAATTTTGATTCAGCCTGAAGCAGGGAAGGGCTATGTGGTATATCACATGGTAGCCCTTATGCTATGCATCTTGGAGGAAGTAAGTTATATAGGGATCTACGAGATCAGTTTTGGTGGCCTGGTCTTAAGCGGCAAGTTACAGAGTTTGTAGGGAAGTGCTTAACATGTCAGCAAGTCAAGGCTGAACACCAAGTACCGTCAGGGTTGCTTCAGCCGATAAAGATTCCGCAATGGAAGTGGGAGAGAATTACCATGGACTTTGTTAGTGGGCTTCCCCTTACGCCTACTAAGAAGGACTCGGTATGGGTAATAGTAGATTGGTTGACGAAGTCTGCACATTTTATAGCAGTGCGGGTTGACTATTCGTTACAGAAATTGGCAAAGTTGTATGTATTAGAAATCATGAGGCTGCTCGGAGTGCTGGTGTCGATTATCTCGGATAGGGATCCGAGGTTTACGTCTCAGTTTTGGAAGGCACTACATCAAGCTTTGGGCACCAGGTTGGATTTCAGTACGGTATTCCATCCGCAGTCAGACGACCAATCTGACTGGGTAATTCAAGTGCTGGAGGATATGTTGAGAGGTTGCGTGATAGACTTCAGAGGGAGTTGGCAGGAGTTCTTTCCTTTAGCGGAATTTGCGTACAATAATAGCTATCAGGCAAGTATTCACATGGCACCGTATGAAGCGCTGTATGGATGGAAGTGTCGCACTCCTACATGTTGGATGGAATTGGGAGAACGTCAGGTTTTGGGTCTAGAAATTGTGGCATAATCGAAAGAAAAGGTTAAGGTAATTCGGACACGGTTGAAGGAGGCATCTGACCGGTAAAAGTCATATGCAGATCTTAAGTGGAAGGAGATTGAGTTTGCTATAGGAGATTATGTGTTTCTCAAAGTTTAGCCGTGGAAGAAGGTAATGAGATTTGGTCGCAATGGAAAGTTAAGTCCTAGGTTTATAGGACCTTATCGGATTCTGAAATGGGTTGGTCCAGTAGCATATCAGTTAGAATTGCCTACGGAATTGAAGTAGATGCACGGTGTGTTCCATGTTTCTATGTTATGTCATTGTCGATTGGATCCATCTCATATAATACCGGTTGAGGAGGTAGAGCTGAGACTAGATCTGTCCTATGAGGAAGAGCCAATTCAGATTCTGGAACGGGATGTGAAGGTGCTTTGGAGGAAATCAGACCCTTTACTCAAAGTGTTGTGGTGTAACCATAGATCGGAGGAAGCTTCGTGGGAGTCAGAGGAAACAATGCGACAGCAATACCCTCATTTATTTTAGCCAGGTAATTTCGAGGTCGAAACTATTTTAAAGGGGGTAGAACTATAATATCCTAATTTTTGTGGGTCTGTGCATTTGGTATGTTGCATGGCTAAGGCATTATGGTGTGAATTGGGCTCGGGTTGGACTTTAAAACCTGGGTTAAGTGGGCGATAAATAGTGTTAGTAGAAATTAAAAGTTAATTATATTTGATAGCAAGCTGGGCTTGTGGCCCAAAGTTTAGAGGAGTTTTTAATGGGTATTAAGTGGCGTCACTTAGGGGAGGAGTTTGGGCCAATGTGGCTGCTTGGTGCCCAAGTTAATGAGCCAAAATTCGGCACTCCTAAGGGAAGGGGGTAGACGGCACACTGGCTACAAATTAGGAGCTTAAATTCTTTTATTTTGAGTGATAGATGATGATAATTAAGAGGAAGAAGTGGATTTGGTGGCCTCTTTTAAAGAGAGATAAAAGTTGGTTTATCAAGATGGATAAAAGTTATCAAGAGGCGAGAGTTGGTGAAACTCCAACTCTAAGGGGTATGCATGTGTAGCCGAAACTAGTAGGCACTAGTCCATCTTTTCTCCCATTTGTTTTCTTTCTTTCCACAACTTTTTCTCTGAAAGCCAAAATTCTCTTTTTCTTTGGTGAGATTCTTTGCCGCAACTCTCTAATATTTTCTTCTTCTCATCCTTTTTCCTCCTCAAAAACTTCTAAAAGCTGAATACCCTAGTCCCCATCACCTTCTTCCATAGCTGAATCTTCAAGGAGAAATCTCTTTTTCCCAAAAGTGCACCATAGTCGCATGCACCTCTCGAGCTTGGTAAGTTTTTGGGATTTTCTTCTTTGTGGTTTCTCTCTTGTTTAATTAGTTTCTAACCTGAATCACGTTTCCAAGGTTCGGTCAATTTCACTGCTTATTCCTAGAAGCCGAATCAGACTCGCTAAAAGTCTCCTGTGCCGATCTATGGAAAAGCCTAAGGTAGGATGGTGTAGGTTCGACCTAATGGCCACTTCTCTTGAATCTTTTCTTTTGGCTGAATGGCCTTACTTGTACAATCATGGTTGGCCGAATGGTCTTACTTGATCAATCATGGTTGACCGAATGGATTGTGGTACTTATTGATTTCGTTTAAGGGTTTGGTCTAATAAATAGGGTGTTGGCCGAATGTAGGTTGGTAGTGACGATTCATCAAAGACTTTCGGGATTTGGTTGGTAACCAAATCGGCAATAAGGTAAGGGTTTTGGTCTTGTTAACCCTTCGGGATTTGTGTTTAGCCGAATGTCCTATTAACTAATGTGCTTAGTGTTGGTCGAATGTAGGAGAAGAGCTCTAGTGCATTAGATCGGGATTTTCGGGATTTTGATTAGATCTACGAGTAATCAGGTGTGTAACCCACCCTAAATTCCTAACTAACAATAATATTGATTTGTATATGTTAATAAGGCTATGCATGAATATGGCTAAGGGTACCATTCCATGGTACAAGTGCATTCAGTGCACGTTACCCTAACTCTCGTTAAGTAAAGTTTATAAAACATGAATATGGATATATGTGAAATATTGTTAAGGCTATGGGCTAAGGTATAATGCATGTTATTCGTATGTTATGTATGTTGCATGGGCATATGGGTGATTTTGTGAAAGGGGAAGTGATCGATGGTTCATACCACATTATCTGGTGACTCTCACATTATCTCAAATTGGTGACTCTGTCACATTATCTCGTGGCTATGCCACAATTATAAAGCGATGTGCGATTGATCGCAAAGAAGCGCCTTCGATGGTGTGTTACGGATGGAGGGTCGATTTAGTAATCCCACGGTGTGATCGGTGAGGTACGGGTGATGTGCGAGAGGTTAGATCTAGGTGGTGCAGGCTGCATCATGGTTCACAATTATTTTATGTGATTTACTATGCCTTGTATGATTTGGGAATCTGTGATGGCGATTACATCGATTCTGTTGACTCACCCTTCGAGGCTAACTTTTTGGAGATGGAACTCAATAGATGGACTGGGTCGGCAGGAACTTAGTGGTGGCTATGCACAGCTCAGTTTTTTGGTTTTTCTTTTTAAGTCTATTTTAAATTATTTTGGGTTATAATTTGATGTAATAAGGCCATTATTTTTTTAGCTATTTCATTTTCCCTGCGTTTTAAATTTCTATTATGTTGCGAACAACATCAATTGTTTTGAAACTCAAACACGTATGGTATTTTTTTTTCAAGTTACAAAAATATTAAACTCTAAAATTCGGTATTTCTTTAACTTGTAACTCTTGAAATATGAAATTATCGATTTAGTACAAAATTAAATTACTACTCAACTTTTGAATTGAGAACAACCCAAATCTATTTTCTTCGAAACCACCACGATTTTCAAAATGTCATACGAGACTTAACTATGTTTTATTCAAGAAGCATGCCAGATCCGGTCAGGGCTTCTGGACCGGGTTTGGGGTGTTTCACATGGCATGCATATTTGCATATGAATCGGTGTATGAGCTTATCATCTTTGGGATGGGGATTTATACACTGAGTCTCGGTGACTCACCCCCTCCCTTACATTTTACAGATAATCCCTAGTTCGCGGGCATGGAGCCGGGATGGACTCGAGGTGGCCATGCTCAGCAGTTGCTTTCTTTATTAAATGGTTAAATTTCAATTTTACTTTGTTTTAAATATTGGGTTTCCGGTTATGTAATAGGGCCATCTATATTTTGCTTTGGGCTTATTTATTTTGACAAATGTCTTAAATTCATGACAAACATTAAAGCAAGGATAACAAGGAAAGAAACTATAAAATGAATGTTTTCACAACCTTAATAAATTTCGGGATTTTCCAAAACTTTACCATGGGTAAATAAGCGATCTTGCAGCAATGATGAGTCAACCTGATTTTCTTTAAAACAAACCTGAAAATGATTTTAACGAATTACTTAACTAAATTTTTGTTTCCATAAAATGAAATGCTTTCCTTGCAATTTAAGTCAACAATTTGTTTAAAAAAAATGATTCTTTTCCAGTGACATGCCAGATTCAGTCGTAACGTTTGACCGGGTTTGGGGTGTTACAGCTTGTCCACAAATTTGATATAAATGGCTTAATGCCTACGTTTGGTGTGTTGGCGTGGTGGGTTGACTAAAGATCACCCACATGTGTGTTGGTTGGTATGGGTGGTGTGTAGCGGATGGGAAACTACGATTTGGTTTGGGAATTGCATATCATATGCATATTATATATGATACATTTATATTATTGTAAGCGGGCTTTGGCCTAATTAATTGCTTAATGGGATTTTGGCCCAGTGAACAATGGTAAGTGGATCATACACTGAGTTCTTGTAACTCACCCCCTTCTCCTAACCCTTGTAGGTAATGCTCAGTGACGAGGACTTGGAGCCATGGATGACTCGGTGGAGGCCATGCTTCGGAAATAACATTTTCAAATATTAGGAAACTACCTTTCCGTTTTATTTGATTATTTTTATTGATTCGAGTTTTAAAGTTGTAATAAGGCATCTGGACTATTTTTATTTTGCTTTATGTTTGGGATGTATTTATTATTCTTCTTAATTTGTTTAAAAAGGAATTTTATAAAAATATAAATATTGGTTTTCAAAATTGATTAATAAATGGATTTTGTAGCAAACTTTTACAAATATTTTAACTCGGATTCTCTTTCAAAATTTCAACGTCATTTTCAAAAGTCCTGATTTTAAAGTCCACTACTTCAATTTTCGACTCATCAACCAACCTCTCAAAAATACTTGTATTTTATCTACGTTTCCACAATGTTTTCAAAATGCTTCTGCAACTCTGTTTCCAAACGTCATATTTTTGTAAATTGTTATTTCAAATATGTTTTCGCAACCAAAAATGTTTTTAAAGATAATTACGTTTTCAAGTAGATAACAATTGCTTAAGTGTTTTGGGTTTTAACAAAGAGGCTATAATTCTCAAACAAGTTTTTAACAATCGCAAAGATCGTTTTGAAAAAAAAAAAAATACTTCCATGTGATACACCAGATTCGGGCCTAACTTCTAGGCCGGGTTTGGGGTGTTACATAAAGTGTCCAATAACAGTCCATTTACATCTATCCTTTAGACCCAATAAATTAAAACCCAAATACTAAACCTAAACTAGCCAGTACCCAATACAGACTCGAGCCCATTTTTTTGACCCAATAAACTAAACATAATAAAAGGCCCAAGGTTAAAATAGCCCAAATGGCCCAATATCGGAACAAATCAATGGCCCGAATACAATGGGAACCTTTGGAAATTCTAGAAGATTCCGGGGCCATCTGGCATCCCTGTTCACACGAGTGTAGCCTCGTCACCGCCTTAGCAACGGCCTTTCTCGCGAACGAGTGCACAACTATACTTGCCTGTAAAACAAATAGAAAACAACAGAATATAGTAGACGGAAAAGAGAAAAGATAGATCTCGTTTATTTTATTTTTATCAGGCTATAAAAAGCCATGTACTAGTATTGTAAAAGGGTCCCCATTTTTTTTTTGGTACACACACAGAAACAGATATACAAAAAATATGAAATAAAAAAAAGATTGAAAGGTGATTTTCTCGTGTTTTTTCTTTTCCTTTCTATTTTCTTTTGTTGATATCGATTTATAAATAAATAGAGAAGTAAGGAGGAGGAGGTTACCTTAGTTATATCCTATTCTCGTTCTCTCCATCATGATTGGGGTTGGACGGTGGTTGATCGGATCGGGTTTTCCTGGATCACCTCTCGCCGCTGGCAGTGACGTATGAGTGGTTAGCAGGAAGACGTTTTGGGATTGCGGCTGAAAACAAAAATTGAAATAGGGTTAGAGTTAGTCAAAATGATGTTTAATTCATTTTTAACCTAATTTTAATTCGTTTAGGAAATGGCACCGTTTAGGAGGGTGTAGGATCTGTGCGTCGACGCGATTTGTGACCCAAATCCGCGCCTTTCCTCCTTAAAAGGATTATTTACGTAATTGATCCCCCATCCTCTGATTCTTTTGCAATTTAGTCCTATTCAAACGTAGCGCTTTCGCGAATGGAAATATTTCATTTTTAATCCCCGAACATTTGGGCGCATTTTGTAACATCCTAAAATTGGGCCTAGTAGGATTGGGCCCAATGGTGTAGGAATGTTTAAAATTTTGAGAACAAGAGAATGACAATATTGCAAATTGGACTTATTAGTTAAGTGAATTTGGAAGGTTACGAGGCTTCTATGAAGTTCCGGGTTCGAGTTGGGCCTTAGTAAAATTTTGTGATTTAGCCTATTAAGGAGAGATAGTAAGTGGCTTCAAGGCTTATGGAATTAGATGAGTAATTTGTTAGCATAAAGGAGCTTATGGTAAAGAGGTTATGACATTAAGTAATGTACCTTGAGGAAGAGGTTCAAATCCCATTGTTTGCAAATTTGACTATTATTTTGCTTTCCTTCCTTATGTGTCGGCCAAGAAGTATTTTTGGTAAGTGTGGACTTTATTATTTTGGTAAGGTGGCTAAAAGAATATGGCAAGGTTAAAGTTTGGGAAAGGAATCAAGAGGAATAGGAAAGAAAGGGGACAAGAGGCTAATATCGGGGAGGTGTTTTGGAAAGTATGAGTGGCCAAATCTTATCCTAAGGGGATGCATGTGGATGGTTTTTTTGGAGTAATTAGGTGGCTGAAATTTTATTTGGCATTTGGTAAAGTCTTAGCTTTGTTTTGGCCAAAATCCTTTTGACAACTTTGTGCCATTTCTCTCAATTTTGCAACCCTCCTTGCCAAATCATAGTAGCACAATAGTGCATTGTTTTTCCTCTCAAATTCTTTTCTTTTCCTTTGCTTTGTGCGAAATTACAAGCCTTGGTGACCATAGTTTCTTCTTTCTTTTTACTTTGGCGAATTCCCTAGCACAATTGTGCATTTCCTTGCTCTTTTGTTTGATCAAGATTTTCATCTATTGTTTATTCCCTTTTGATTTCGAAATTACAAGGCACTCTTCTTCCATCCAATCTCTTCTTAATCAAATCGGTAAGTAATCGTATTTTCCTCTTTTCATTTCATTTCTTTTCTTCCAAGCCGTATATAGGTGAAGGGGTGTATTGTGGTGATTCCTCCTCAAGCGAATAAGGTGTGGCTAACATTTTTTGTGTTAATCACTTTTAAGGACTCAAGTACTTTATCGGAGGGCCAATCGAACACCTATCCCTCCTAATAAGAGACTCGGATTGTTGGTAAGTGATAGATTGTTAATCAATCAAAATAATTGGTTGAAGTGGTAAATTCAGTTTTGGGATTAATTGTTGATCGATTGTATCTTTAGGTGCATGGAGAATTTCGTATTACTGATTCGAATAAGGTGTGTAATCCGTACCCTTCCGAATATATGTTTGAAATGGTGAGTAAGTCTCACATCTCTTTGAAATTTTACATGAAATATTCTGTGATTCGGTAGAAATACCGAATAAAACCGATAACTTAGGCATTCGTGATCACTTTCGAGAGTGCGTATATTCGTAGTGGTAATCGTATTTTGTAATAAAACAGTTTCGGTCAGAAACAGTATCTTGTATTTGAAAAATCATGAAAAATTGGATTAAAGGAATTACAAAGTGAATAAGATATCAGATTAAAGCTTACTGTGTCTATTTTAATATGGAAGAAATGGAGAAGGAAAAGGAATATCAGATTTTGAGATATGTTAATTTTAGTGAGACTGGTTTTGAATGACTTCGGGGTATTCTGTTCTATATTGGAAAAATCATATAAAATTTTACAAAGTGAATTAAGAGTTATAATTGATATTTATGGATTCCTTAGTGAATCTATTTTCAAAAGAAATAAGTGGGAGCAGTAGATGAAAATCGTACAGTAAGATATTTGAGATTAAGGTAAGAGAGGTCAGAATCATTGGACAGTGAAACAAGGGAAATTTTAAGGAATAAACTGTACTAAATGGTTAAGGTAAAATTCTGGAAAACTTATAGTAGAAATATATACGAGTCTAGTTTCAAGGAAAATTTACGGATTTATATTTGAGTTTTCTAACTCGAGTTATGGCCAATTTAGTCAGTGTGATGCAGTTGGACAGTTTCGTTTTATGCCCCAAATTAGTAATTAAGCTTGGGTTGCGAAATTACCATTATACCCTTAGAGGGTAAATTCTGAATTACCCTTTGTGGGTACGATTACAGAATTATGAAAATGCCCTTACGGGTCAAGTTACGAAAATGCCCTAATGGGCGAATTATGAAAATGTCCTATGGACTAAATTACGAAAATACCCTTTATGGGTCAAATTGAAATATGTTGCTATATGGGCCTCATGTGAATAATGGGCCAAATTTTCTAGATCGATTAATGGGCCAAATTTTGCTAGATCGTTAAATGGGCCAAAATTTTGCTAGATTGTTAAATGGGCCAAAAACCCTGATAAATAGTTAAATGGGCCGAAAACCCTGAAAAATAGTTAAATGGGCGAAATCTCTGCTAGATCAATAAATGGGCCGAAATCTCTGCTAGATCGTTAAACGGGCCGAAAATATGCTAGATCGTTAATTGGGCCTAAGTTGCTAAAGTGCTAAATGGGCTAAATGTTATTTTGTGTCATGGGCCTTAATTAAAAACTTGAAATATTGATTCTCTTGTAAATTGGGCCTTTTGCTAAAATTATCATATGGATATAAATTGCTATGCATACATGTTTGCATGGGTTGGGAAAATGATGAAGAGAAGAAAGGCCTGTTGCCAAAATCTAGTTCGGTGGCTCTGCCACAAATAATCAAATGGCTTATTGCCTCTAGTTCGGTGGCTCTGCCACAAATATGGCTTATTGCCTCTAGTTCGGTGGCTCTGCCACAAATAATCAAATGGCTTATTGCCTCTAGTTCGGTGGCTCTGCCACAAATATGGCTTATTGCCTCTAGTTCGGTGGCTCTGCCACAAATAATCAAATGGCTTATTTCCTCTAGTTCGGTGGCTTTGCCACAAATATAAAATGGCTTAATGCCTACGACTGGTGTGTTGGCGGGGTGGGTTGACTTGATCCCCACAGGTGTGATGGTTGGTACGGGGGTGTGTAGCGGATGGAAATTAGGCTTGGTTTGGGAATTGCATATCACATGCATATTATATACATGTTATAATTGTAATTGGGCTTAGGCCCAAAATATTGCTATGTGTGTTCAGGCCAGGTGGATGATGGTAAGGGATTATACATCGAGTTCTTGTAACTCACCCCTTTCTCTTAACCACATAGGTAATGCTCCGTGAGGTGGACTTGGGCCATGGATGACTCGGTGGAGGCCATTCTTCAGAAATAGTGTTTTGAATTTTAAATTTCTATTCCGTTATTTTATTATTTTGGTTTAAGCCGTAATAAGACCTCTGAACTATTTTATTATTTGCTTTATGGTTGGTTTACTTATTATTTTGCTTAAATTGTTTTAAACGAGAATTTTTCTAAGAACGAAAATAAAAGTTTTTTGAAATTGATTAATAAATGGATTTCAAGATAAACTTTTACAAATATGATTTAACTCAATTTTCTTTCAATTTATTAACGACATTTTCAAAAGTCACGGATTTAAAGTTTAATTCCTTGATTTGTGATTTATCAAATTACTTGTATTTTATCTAAGTTTCGAAATGTTTTCAAAATGTTGTTATAACTCTAGTTTTTGCAAATCGTTTATTTCAAATATGCTTTCAAAAGAAGAGGTTTATTAAAGATAATTATGTTTTCACGTGAGCGTAATTGCTTTAGTTGTATTGGGTTTTAACAAAGAGGTCGTGATTCTCAAACAAGTTGTTAACAATTGCAAAGATGGTTTTGAAAAACACTTCCATGTGGCACGCCAGATTTGGGCCTAACTTCTAGGCCGGGTTTGGGGTGTTACACATTTCATTTTAGTCTTTTTCATTTTCTTTTTTAATTTATTACTTCTAGCTCTTCAATTTTGTTCTGTTTTCAATATAGTCCTTCAATTATTTTATTTGATTATTTGTTTCTTGTTTAATTATCCTTTTAAAATTGATACTATATAATATATATTTTCTATGGTTCTAGATATTATTTTTCCATGTTATTTTTATTAATTTTTTTATATATATATACACCTATAATTTATATTAAAACTATTTTTATACTATATAAATATCATTGTTTTCACATTATTTTATATATATATATATATATATATATATATATATATATATTTTATCTATTTATGTGTATAGGTATATTTTTCTTTAAATCTATTTATTTATTTAACTTATTTCCTTTTTATTCCTATTTTATTATATACATATATATTTTGTCTATTTTAATAACCTTGATGTATTATTTTCATGCATAAATTATTAACTTTAAATTTTTATTTTCATGTATATTATTTAGATTGAAACATATCATTTTATCACTAGCTTATCTTGTTCTAAAACTTACTATATGTTATTTGCATTAATTGGCTTGCCATTGTATGTACCAAATGCATTCCTTCAAATTTCATATTACGATCATTCATTAGTATAATTTTTTATCCATGTATATTACGTAATGTTTGTAATCTTGTTTATTTACTTTATCGCATTGTTATTCAAACTTTAACATCTTAATTGATATTAGTAGTCCCATTGTTATTCCAAATAGATTAATAAAATGCATTTTGAGCCAATTTTTAAAATTGTGTGAAAATTCTTCAAAACAAGGCAATATTTTTATGTTTGGAAGTTTGGAAAATTATGCCCTAACGTACTGGGTGTTAATTTTTTGTTCAACCAAATAACCAAATACCCCTTTTTTAATTGCTTTTTTTTTGAAGATCAAAAATGATCTCGGAGTCAAAGATAAACGTGTTATATCCTAACGTATTGGATATGATATTTTTATTCATTTGAAACGAGCTGATCTTGAGATTCAATTCCAAATAATTAGTGCATTTTTGCATTGTGCCTCAAATTCTAAAATATTCAAGTCTATATTAAATATTCTATTTCATTAAAAATGCATTTTGAGCCGAGTTCAAAATTATGTATTAAAAAAAGTTTCTAAAATAAGGCAATATTTGTGCGTTTGGAAGGTCAAAAAATTATGCCCTAACGTACTGGGTGTCAATTTTTCGTCCAACCAAATGGCCAAATACCCTTTTCATTGCATGTTTTGAAGGTCAAAGATGATCTCAGTGTCGAGATAAATGTATTATACCCTAACGTACTGGGTATGATATTTTTATTCCTTCGAAATGAGTTAATCTTGAGATTCAAAATCACCATTAAATTATCTTTCTTTAAAAAAGAACTATAGTTTAAACATTTTTCAAAATTTCAACGCAAGGACATTAATTAATTGATTTGGTACCTGTTCTGGGGCGTACGAGGGTGCTAACCCTTCCTTGTGCGTAACTAACTTCCGAACCCTTCTTGCCATTAATCTCGTAGACCAATAAAAATTTTACAAGGTGATCCAATCACACCTAAACAAAAAAGGGTTGGTGGTGACTCCATATTTCTTTTAAAGTCGATCCCCATTTTTCATACATAAAATAAAAATGGTTTTGACAAGATGATCAAATTGATAATATGTTTTATGATGCAAAGCTAGTTTATTATTGATAATAGATTATCATAATGAAATGGTAAGCTTTGTGATGGATTATACTTGGAAATGCTTGTGATTAGATTGAGCTAAATGGTACATGTTGTGTTTGAAATGTTCTTGAACGGGTAGAAAAGATGGTCAATTTGGTGTGTTTTGGGTTGCCATAAGTGTTTGGAATAATGCTTGTATGTGCTTGTAGGGTTAACCCAGAGTGTGGGTGGCATTTTGGCCTTGCAGATGGCCTATAATTTCCCACACGGTTGAGCACACGGGTGTGTGGCTCGACCGTGTCCTTCGTGGTTGTGTTTCAAAACAAGTCAGACTCAACCACGGGCTAGACACATGGGCATGTAACTGGTCGTGTGGTTTAAGTCAGTACCGACCACGGGTGAGTCACGCGGGTGTGTCCATGTCCATGTGGACAAATCAGTATGTATGCCCTGTTTTGACACAGCTTAGACACATGGGCGTGTATGAGACCGTGTGAAGCACACGGCCAGACCACACGGGCGTGTGACCTCTGTAGCTTTGAAAAATGTTTAAATTTCTGAAAATTCCATATGGGTTTGGTTTAGTCCCGGCCCCTTTCTAAAGCATGTTTAAGGTCTTGTGGACCTAAAAAAGGGACACTTTGATTACATAATGATTAGTTACAATGTCAAATGTTTGTAGAAGTTTTCGATTTGTCTGGTAATACCTTTAACCCTAGACCGACGATGGTTACGGGTTTGGGGTGTTACATTTGATTGGTATAAGAGCTACAAATTAGTCAATTCTAGGACTAACGTAGTGTGTTAAAGTATAGCTATACATGCCTTATATATGAACTGTGATAGTGTGATGAATCCTAACGTGTAAAATGTGTTTTTCATATAGTAATAGATCTCGAAAGAGTTGTACCTGACGATGTTGAAAGCAATGCTCCTATTCCCACTCAAGGGACAGCGCCATCTGATTTGAGACCAGCTACTAGCGGTCAGGAAGGAGAGGCTAAACAAGCCTTCTCTAAATGATGAATGAGTGGTTCACTCAATATGTTAGAACGAATCCGACTGTTTCACAACCTCTGCCCCCGTCTAATCCTCTTCATACTTCTGCTATACCTCCGGTTATGAATTTGAATTTGTTGAATAAGCCTTCGGTCGATAAAATCCATAAATATGGGGCTGAAGAGTTTAGGGCCACCAATGATGATGATGCTGAGAGAGAAGAGTTTTGGCTCGAGAACACAATCCGAGTGTTCAATGAAATGTCATTGACTCCTGATTAATGTGTGAAATGTGTTGTTTCTTTGTTACGAGATGCAGCTTGTCAGTGGTGGAAGACTTTGATTTCTGTTGTTCCAAAAGAATGAGTCACATGGGATTTCT
Organism: Gossypium rotundifolium; assembly: GCA_025506655.1. NCBI lineage: Eukaryota > Viridiplantae > Streptophyta > Magnoliopsida > Malvales > Malvaceae > Gossypium > Gossypium rotundifolium. The sequence continues at coordinate 85,578,279 of CP106725.1, forward strand.
TTTAGTTTAAATTTTGAAAGAAATACATCAGCCAAAGATTTATAGATCAAAAATGGAAAGAGTTTCTAGAATTGAAATAGGGCCGCATGCCTGTCACCGAGTATGAACGAGAGTTCGTGAGATTAAGCCAACAAGCTTAGGAATGTGTTTCGACTGAAGTGATAATGTGTAAGAGGTTTGAAGATGGCCTAAATGAAGATATTCGTTTACTAGTTGGAATTCTGGAATAAAAGAGTTTGTTGTGCTTGTTGATCGAGCGTGTAAAGCTGAGGCACTCGGGAAAGATAAAAGAAAAGCTGAGTCTGAAGCCAGAGATGCGAGAAAAATATTTCCGAGTAAATCATTTCAGTCTCTTCAAAGAAATATAGAGATGAGCATAGTCGTTCAAAGACTAATATGGGACATTCGAACAGATATCGAGCTAGATCGCAATCAAACTTCAAAGTTCCAGCTACTTCGATGGCTAGTGTTGGAAATGTTCGATCCGAACAACCTAAATATAAGCATTATGGTAAAAGACATCCATGTATTTGTAGATTAAATGATCGAGCCTACTTCAGATGCAGATCATTAGACCATTTCATCTGAGACTACCCAGAATCTGTTAAACAAGAGATTGTTTAGAATCCAAAGTCAAATAATGTTTCAACTAGAGGTAGACCTTATCGGAATATAAGAAATATTAGTGGTAGGCAAAGAGCTACAAAATATACGGTTGCGAGATCTGAAGCTAGAGCGCCTGCCAGAGCTTATGCCATTCGAGCCCTTGAGGAACCTTCATCTCCAGAAGTTATTATAGGTACATTTACTCTTTATGATACTTCTGTGATTGCATTGATAGACCCAAGATCTGCTCACTCGTATGTATGCATGAACTTAGTATCCAGTAAGACTTAGCTTGTAGAGTCTACTGAATTTGTGATTAGAGTATCGAACCCCTTAGGTAAAAGTGTCTTGGTTGATAAAGTATGCAAGAACTGTCCGTTGATGTTTCAAGATGTTTGTTTTTCAGCTGATCTGATGCTATTACCTTTTGATGAGTTTGATATAATTCTGGGTATGGATTGGTTAACATTGCATGATGCTGTTGTGAACTGCAAAAGAAAGATTATCGATTTGAGACTTCAGAATGATGAAATAGTTAGGATTGAACCAAACGATTTAAATGGATTGCCGGCTGTGATATTAGTGTTGAAAGCTCAGAGTTATGTGAAAAAGGGCTATGAAGCTCACTTTGCTTATATGATTGATTCGAGAGTGACGGAAAAGAAAGTTGAATCAGTCCCTGTTGTTTGTGAATTCCCTGACGTGTTTCCTAAAGAACTATCGGGATTACCTTCGATACATGAAGTTGAATTTGGTATTGATTTACTGTCGGGAACAACTCCTATTTCGATAGCTCTGATTGACTTTTCACATTAGGGTGCTCCTGTGTTATTTGTGTAAAAGAAAGATGGCACGATGAGAATGTACATTGATTATCGTCAGTTGAACAAATACAAATTGACTATCAAGAATAAATATCCTTTGCCCAGAATTGATGATTTGTTTGATCAGCTTAAAGGAGCCACTGTGTTTTTAAGATAGATCTGAGATCGGGATACTACTAGTTGCGAGTAAAAGATTCAGATATTTCAAAAATTGCTTTCAAAACGAGGTATAGGTATTATGAGTTTTTAGTTATGCCTTTCGGACTAACAAATGCTCCTACTGTTTTTATGGATCTGATGAATAGAATTTTCAGACCGTACTTGGATCGATTTGTTGTTGTATTTATTGATGATATTTTGATTTATTCGTGTGAGGAAATTGATAATGCTGAACATTTGAGAATTGTCTTACAAACTCTGAAAGAAAATTAACTGTATGCGAAATTTAGTAAATGTGAATTATGGTTAAGAGAAGTTGTTTTTTTTGGGACATATTGTGTCAGCATCTAGCACACGAGTCGATACGAGCAAGATTTTAGCTATTTTGGAATGGAAGCCTCTGAAGAATGTGTCTGAAGTTCGCTGCTTTTTAGGACTCACTGGTTACTATCGAAGATTCGTAAAATGCTTTTCGATGATTGCTACTCCATTAACTAGATTACTTCAGAAAGATGTGAGATTTGAATGGTCCGATAAATGTCAGAAATGCTTTGATCAGTTGAAAGCCATTTTGACCGAAGCTCTAGTTTTAGTACAGCTAGAATATGGAAAAGGATTTGTGATTTATAGTGATGCTTCGTTAATTGGTATAGGATGTGTTTTGATGTAGGAAGGCAAAGTTATAGCTTATGCCTCGAGACAATTGAAGTCGCATGAAAAGAATTATCCAACGCATGAATTTGAATTAGCTGCGATTGTGTTTGCATTCAAGATTTGGCGTCACTATCTCTTCGACAAAAAATGTCATGTGTTTTCAGATCATAAAAGTTTGAAATATTTGATGACTTGGAAAGACTTGAATTTACGACAGAGATGACGGCTAGAGCTGTTGAAAGACTACGAGCTTGTGATAGATTATCATCCAGGTAAGGCAAATGTTGTTGCTGATGCACTGAGTCAGAAATCACTATTTGCATTATGTACGATGAATGCTTATTTAGAGTTGTCTGATGATGGTTCAGTTTTGGTAGACTTGAAAGCGAAACCGTTGTTTTGACAACAAATATGTGATGCTCAGAAAGTTGATAATGAAATGCTAGCAAAACAAGTTCAGTGTAATTTGAATTATGATTTTGAATTTCGAGTTGATGTTGAAAATTGTTTGAGATTTTGAGATCGGATTTGTGTTCTGAGAAACTCAGAGTTAATTCAATTGATATTAAAAGAAGCACATAACGGTCGTCTATCTGTTCTTCCAGGAAGTACAAAGATGTACCATGATTTGAAGTAACTTTATTGGTGGCCTGGTATGAAAAGAGATATCTCTGATTTTGTGTCGAAATGTTTAGTCTGTCAGCAAGTTAAAGCTGAACATCAGGTGTCATCTAGTTTGTTACAACCGATTTTGATTCCTGAGTGGAAATGGGACAGAGTGACGATCGATTTTGTTTTAGGGTTGCCTTTGACTCCGAGGAAGAAAGATACAAATTGGGTCATTGACAGATTGACGAAATCAGCCCGTTTTATTCCGGTACTATCTGGTTACTCACTTGATAAATTAGCTGAGCTTTATATTTCAGATATTGTGAGATTGCATGGGGTGCCACTGTCTATTGTGTCTGATAGAGATCCAAGATTTACTTCACGATTTTGGAAGGAACTGCAAGAAACAATAGGTACTAAATTGCATTTTAGTACAGCTTTTCACCCACAAACGGATGGTCAATCTGAGCGGATTATTCAGATACTCGAGGATATGTTGAGATGTTGCATTCTTGAGTATAATGGTACATGGGAACAATATCTGCCATTAATCGAATTTGCGTATAATAATAGTTTTCAGTAGAGCATCAAAATGGCACCTTATGAGGCTTTGTACGGATGTAAATGTCGAACACATTTGTATTGGATTGAGCTAAGTGAAAATAAGACACACGGGGTTGATTTGATCAAAGAAACTGAACAAAAAGTGATAGTAATCCGTAACAATCTGAAAGCTGTATCAAATCGTCAGAAATCCTAGGCAGATTTGAAATGGAAAGATATTGAGTTTGATATTGGTAATAAAGTGTTCTTGAATGTATCTCCGTTGTAACACCCCAAACCCGGTCTATGCGTTGAGACTAGATTTGGTTTGTTACATGAATCGAGCTATCTTTAAATTTGCGATAAGTTGAAAACTTCAATATAAATTTGATTTTAAGAAAAAAATAGAAGAGTATTTGAATTTGATAATAATAGAAAAACATTAGTTGAAAATCATAATATTATTAAAAACCTTTAGGAAATTTGTTAAAGAGTTAGCAATAACAAAATATTTATAAAAGATTTTCATATACTTGAAAACCCAAATTTATTTTAATAAAACATCATAAAATCACACCCATAATTAAAAAGTCCAAAGTTTAGTTTAAATCCCAAACACAAATAAAATCCATAAGTTATTTATAGAGGCCCTTATTACAATAATCCATAATAGTAAAATAGACTTATTAAAAGTTCGAGTTTAAATAACCCTCTTTCGCAGATATGGCCTCCACGAAGTCATCCTCGGCCCAAGTCCACATCAATTTCCATTACGAGATGGAAAAATTAAAGGGTGAGTTACTTAGAACTCAAAGTGTAACTCACTTACCACCATTATTGGGCGGATCATCAAGATATTATCTTTGGGCTTGAGCCCAATTGAAATTCAACAATATATCATGAATTAAAACAAATAAAATGCATGTAAAATGTAATTCCCAACCCAAACCTAGTATCCATCCGCTAACACCCCGTACCAACCATCACACCTGTGGGATCAAGTCAACCCACCCGCCATCACACCAATCGTAGGCGTTAAGCCTTTTTATAATTGTGGCAAAGCCACCGAACTAGAGCAATAAGCCATATTGTGGCGAGCCACCGAACTAGAGGCAATAAGCCGATATTGTGGCGAAAGCCACCGAACTAGAGGCAATAAGCCATTATTGTGGCAGAGCCACCGAACTAGATTTTTGGCAACTGGCCATTCTTCTCTTCATATATCCCACCCCATGCAATCGTGCGTATATAACAAAATATAATCATATAATAATTTCTTTTATTTAACTCATAACAATGGTGGGTTTATCATTTCATTTGGCCTATAAACATAATATAGCAAATTATCTATTTAGCAATATAGTGGGCTTTGGCCCATTTACCGAACTAGAGTATTTTGGCCCAAATTATCGAACTAGAGCATTTTGGCCCAATTTTAACGAACTAGAGTATTTTGGCCCAATTTTAACGAACTAGAGTATTTTGGCCCAATTTTAACGAACTAGACTATTTTGGCCCAATTTTATCGAACTAGAGTATTTTGGCCCAATTTTAACGAACTAGAGTAATTTGGCCCATTTTCACGAAATATCCAATTTACATAATAACGAATAATTTATCGAGGGCGTTTTCGTAATTTTCACGATTTAATCGTTTTTTTTACGTATTTTCATCAAAATATCAATATTTACGTTTTTACCGATCTAATCGTTTTTACGATTTACTTCATACCGAAATTGACATCCAACCGAGAAAATAGTGAGTGTGAAATTACACACCTCGTTACCGAGAGTACTAATCCTTCTCGCTTCTCGGCACCTAAAACATATTTTGATCCGTTAGACAACTATTTCGTAAAATAATCTTAATCGATAATAGATCCAAAATCTTACCCTCTTGATTTTGAATCAATTCGATTTTCGGCTTTTCCTCATTTATTGATTCGTTAGCCGCCGAGAATCCGCCAACGTATAACGGCTCGGAAGTTCGTACTACATCGAATAATGGACTTCCTTCGAAAGATGGCCCGCAACCCGGTGGAAAATCCCGGACCGCCGAAATCGCTCTTCGTTTGAATGGGGGATTTACGAATCCGCCCCTCTTAACGTGACTAACCACCGCCCTTTTCTTCCCTATTTTGAAAGTCTTCAAGATCCAAAAGAATTTTAGTTAGATCTGTAATATCAAATAATACTAAAGATTTTAAAGAGTGGGATTTCCTTACCACAATGAAACGTTTCCAACGTTTCCACGATTTCCCCCGTTCACTTGAGTTCCGATCTCCATTATTGCACTAAATAATAACGAAAGAGACGTTATTAGAATGAACGTTATATCAATCCAAAAAGACCCTCATAAAACCAATGATATTCGGCCATGACACTAACAATAAATCGAAAATGGAGAAGAACCCTTACCTATTTCCCACATTCGAAAGGAAAGGATTGAGAGTGTTGTTTAATTGATGGAAGATTCGCTATGTATGATTAAGGAAAAGAAAATAATTTTGGCTTATAGGCACATTAGCATTTGGCTATGGGAGTGTAGATGGAGAGAACTTGATTGAAAAGAAATAGAATACAAGAAAAGATGGTGATGATGTTGCTTTGATTTCAAGGAGATTAGGAGAAAAGAAAAGAAGAAGACAAGCTTTAGGAGAGATGTATATTCGGCAATGGCAAAAGAAAAGAAAAGGATTGGCTTTTGGTATATGTGATTTTCGGCATTCAAAGAAAAGGTACAACCAAGTACTAAAGCAATAAACAAGAATGACCAAATGGTCAAAATGATCAAGGCTTACCAAATCAAAATTCGCCAAGGAGAGATAGGTTGAGAGAATTTGCAAAAATATGCACAAAACTAAAGAAAATGACCAAAACAAAAGACAAATTTTCCTAGCCAACTATCACCAAAATTCGCCTCCCCTAGCCATATTGTCAGTCCATAAGCATGGTCCAATGCCATGAATTTGTTTCCAAAATTCTCCTTGATATGTGCCTTATGTCCCCCTATCTTTCCTTAAATCTTTGATTCCATGCCATAAGTTAGTTGTTTCCTTAATCCATTGATACACTAACCAAAAATAACATGGTCAACACCTTCCTTATATGTTCATTGCAGACACTTCCTATCCATGAGCGTAAAATTAAAACAAAATTTCATCTAGGTGCTATACAAGGGATTCGAACCTCTTCCCTCTTGCTATAACCCATGCGCCAATACCACCATGCCATATGCTCATTTTATGACACTCTTTAGCACATAATTTAACTTAAGTCCTAATGACATTTGTTTCCTTTCAATAAATTCTCAATTAATAAATTTTTATTCCTTTAAAAATCTAAACACCAATTTATGCAATATAATAATACTCGGATTTTTAGGGTGTTACAACTCTACCCTCCTTAAAGAAAATTTCGTCCTCGAAATTTACCTGGTTGAAAAAGGTGAGGGTATTGTTGCCGAATTGCATCCTCTGGCTCCCACGTAGCTTCTTCCACTCCGTGGTTACGCCATAGAACTTTAACCAACGGCACGGTTTTCTTCCTTAGTACCTTGACATCTCGGTCTAGGATTTCCACTGGTTCTTCTTCAAAGGACAAATCTGAATTCAGCTCCAATTCTTCTACCGGTATAATGTGCAAAGGATCCGATCTATAACGCCTCAACATGGAAACATGAAAGACATTATGAATTTGATCTAACTCCGGAGGTAACTCAATCTGATATGCCACTGGACCAACACGCTTTAGCACACGAGAAGGTCCAATATATCTAGGACTTAGCTTGCCCTTCCTTCCGAATCTGAAGATCTTTTTCCAAGGAGATACCTTCAAGAAAACCTGATCCCCCACATTATACTCGATGTCCCTTCGCTTCAGATCTGCATATGACTTCTCTCTATCTGAGGCCTCTTTCAACCGTGCTCGAATAACTTTTACCTTATCCTCTGTCTCAGATATCATCTCAGGACCTAACATCTGTCTTTCGCCCAACTCAGTCCAACAAATAGGAGAGCGACACTTACGACCATACAATGCCTCGTAAGGTGCCATCTGAATGCTAGGCGATAGTTTGTTGTTATCTGTGAATTACGCGGTGGTAGATAATCCTCCCAACTACCCACAAGTCGATTACACATCCTCTTAACATATCTTCCAATATCTGAATTACTCTCCGATGACCATCGATTTGAGGATGAAAAGCCGTCTTGAAATTCAACTTTGTCCCCAAGGCTTCATGCGAGCTTTCGAATCGTGATGTAAACCTAGGGTCCCTATCCGATATAATAGATCTGGTACCCATGCAACCTCACAATTTCGGATCGTATAGTTTCGCCAACTTCGTAATGAATAATCCGTATGAGCGGCAAGAAATGAGCGGTCTTCGTCAACCGATCAACAATTACCCAAAGCGGAATTTTTCTTAGTAGGTGTTAAAGGTAACCCACTAACAAAATCCATAGTTATCCGCTCCCATTTCCAAAGAGGAATCTTTATCGGTTGTAACAACCTGAGACGAATTGATGTTACGCCTTCACTTTGCGACAAGTCAAACATTTTCCCACAAACTCTGTAATCTCACGCTTCAACCCTGGCCACCAATACTGTTCACGGAGATCTCGATACATCTTATTCCCTTCGGGATGCATAGCATAAGGGCTACTATGCGCCTCTCGTAAAATCAGTTGCTTCAGATCTGAGTCCTTAGGCATGCATACTCTTCCTCGAAAGCACAACACACCCTCCGTGTTTATTCCAAAATCTTCAATTTCACCGTTTTCAACTTGCCGAAGTAAAGGTCCCAACTTCTCATCTGATATCTGTTTTTCCTTGATTTGTTCCAGCCACGGAGGTTTCACACAAGTTACGCTAACAAACCGCCATCCTCATCTGAGACTCAAATGGGCAAACAAAGCTCTTAATTGAGATACCGCCTTACGACTTAACGCGTCGGCTACCACGTTAGCCTTTCCGAGGATGGTATTCGATGGAGAAATCGTAATCTTTTAACAATTCTACCCATCTTCTTTGTCTCAAATTTAACTCCTTCTGGGTAAGGAGGTATTTAAGACTCTTGTGATCCGTGTAGATTATAGATTTCTCACCATAGAGATAGTGCCTCTAAATCTTTAGAGCAAAGACAATGGCAGCTAACTTCAAATCATGGGTAGGGTAGTTTACTTCGTGTGGTCTCAATTGACGAAGCATAGGCCACCACTTTTCCATTTTGCATCAATACACAACCCAGATCCGTGTGAGATGCATCACAATATCTGATGAATTCTTTTAGGCCTCATTGAATTAAAAGCGGAGCTTCACGGGATCTTCTTCAATTTCTTGAAACTCTCTTCGCTTTTCGGTCCAAATATACGGAGCTCCTTTATGCAACAATTTAGTTAGGGTGCGACAATCAGCGAAAACCCTCTACAAAGCGTCTATAGTATCCAACTGGACCCAAGAAACTTGAATTTCACTCATCGATGTTGGTGGTTTCCAATCCGAATAGCCTCAATTTTACGAGGATCCACCCTTATTCCTTGGTGATACTACATGACCAAGGAAAGTCACCTCCTTTAGCCAAAATTCGCATTTACCAAATTTGGCATACAATTGCTTATCACGAAGTAGTCGTAATACTATCCGCAAATCTTTGGTCATGTTCCTCCTCATTTCTCGAATAAACCAATATGGCATCTATGAACACTACCACAAACCGGTCTAAATATGGTTGAAAGACTAGGTTCATCATGTCCATAAATGCATTTGGTGCATTGGTTAATCAAGCGGCATCACTACAAACTCATAGTGTCCGTAGCGTGTCCGAAATGTCATCTTATAAATGTCCGCTTCTTTCACCTTAAATTGGTGATAACCCGACCTTAAATCAATTTTGGAGAAAATGAAGCTCCTTTTAATTGATCAAGCAGTCATCAATTCTCGTGAGAGGATACCGATTCTTGATCGTCAATTTATTCAATATGTCGTAGTCAATGCACATACGCATCGATCCATCCTTCTTCTTGACGAACAAGACCGGTGCTCCCCACGGAGACACACTTGGTCGAATGAATCCCGATCCGGCAATTCTTGAATTTGAGCTTTGAGCTCACCAACTCCTTCGGTGCCATTCTATAGGGAGCAATGGACCTTTGGGTATCCCCGCGAAGCTCAATGCCAAATTCTACTTCCGATCCGGAGGTATACCAAGAAGTTCTTGGAAATACATCGAGAAATTTCTTCACCGTCCTCACATCATTCACGGATAATTCTTTGGCATCCAAAGCACAGATAAAGGCTAGGAATGCTCCGTACCCTTTCCGCACCAACTTCTCAGCTTTTAATGCAGATACCACATTTGCCAGGTAGTTCCTTCGTTCACCAATCATTATGACTTCCTTATCATCCGAGGTCCTTACTGACATTCGTTTTTCAGCACAATCCAATTGCGCCCGATGTTTGACCAGCCAATCCATGCCCAGAATGAGATCAAACTCGCCGAAAGGTAGTTCAATCAAATTTGTTGAAAATACTTCCTCTTGAATCTTTAAGGGCACGTCTTTAAATATTTTATTAACCATTACCGACTGTCCTAAGGGACTAATCACTTTCATCTTATTTTCGGTAATTTTGGATTCTAAATTCAGGTTTCCAGATATGGCACTAGATACATATGAATGAGTAGAGCCAATATCTATTAAGGCAATAACAGGTACATCAAAAATGAAGAACATACCGGTTATCACATCTGGTACATTGCCGTCCTCGCGGCGTCTAACTGCATAGACCAGTCCAGGCTGTCTTGCATCTGCATTTCCTCTATTACCATTGCCTCGACCTGGTGCACCTTGACCACGACCAGCCCCATCACCACCACGACCTGGTCCACGTCCTCTCGGTGGCTGCTGATTACCTCTGGCCGACTGTGCATCATTATTACGGACTTCTTGAGTCGTATCCATTCGTCGAGGACAACTTTTGTCTTGATGTTCCATTGAACCGCATTTGTAGCATCGCCGTTTTCCTCAACATTCCCCAAAATGTCTTTTCCCACACTCAGTGCAATCCCGACTTCGATTATTTGCTACCGGGGTTCTGCCTTGAACTGATTCATCATTCCGGGGTTTCTTCTGAAATCTCTTTGAAGATCCAGACTGCTGTGTCTCTCTCTTGCTTCGAAATCTTTCTCGATTCTACCGTTCTGAGTTCTTAGCCTCTTCGACAATTTTGGCCTTCTCCACCAGAGTGGAAAAATTTCTAACTTGCTGTGGAGCAATCAGAACCCTCAGCTCATCATTAAGTCCATCCTCGAAGCGTACACAACGTTCGTGATCATTGCTACAATTGTTGGGCATAACGGCTCGGGCGTAAAAACTTCGACTTCATATCTCGCCACGGTCTTACTTCCTTGAACAAGATTCGAAATTCCTTCCTTCGAGTGTCTACATATCTCGTTCGACGTATTTTCCTTGGGCGGCTTTAAAGAATTCCCGATTAATCGATGCGGCTTGGTGCCTTCTCGAGCAGTGAGCCACCAGCGTCGCCTCATCTCTCAATAAGGATACAGCTCCTCTCGGTTTTTGCTCGACAGTGCATTCCATATCATCCATAATCCGTTCCACAGCTTCAAGCCAGTATTCAGCCACATTCGGAGCTACACCAGAGACTCCTCTGAAAACTCCCGCATTATTTGCCTTAAGTCGCTCTGAAATTGACCCACGAGTTGTTGGCCCAATTCTAGTTCCAGCGACCCTTTCCAAGACTCGTAACATTGCTTGAGTCAATGCATGATCTTCTTCCATGTGATCGCGTGATCCGGTCTCACTTTTAATTGACGCAGGTGCGTCCACTTCTGGCATATGATTTGGTGCTTCAGCCGTAGCACCTTGGCCTCTACCACGGCCACGTCTACCGCGTCCACGACCACGTCCTCTTGGACTCATGATAGCTTGTTCGTTTATCTGATTACAAGTTTTATGAATCAGAAATTTGTTTCAGTATTTATTAACGATATTTTATGAGATTTGAGATATAAAGTTGTTTTTCGCAACATATCCTATAGTCTCAATCTCTACAGTTTTTCACATCTAAAACTAGAAGTTCTAGAGTGTTCCTATGATCATATCATAGTAATCATTTAAGCAATAAATACTTACTTGACTTGTTGCCAGATGCTTGTGGTGCCATACTGATCTTTAAAAATATCATTGAGCGTTTTCATACAGAAATTATTTTTGAACCCAAACCACAGCCGAGTTTTTGAAACTGGGCTCTGATACCACTAAATGTAACACCCCAAACCCGGTGTATGCGTTGAGACTAGATTTGGTTTGTTACATGAATCGAGCTATCTTTAAATTTGCGATAAGTTGAAAACTTCAATATAAATTTTAGATTTTAAGAAAAAATAGAAGAGTATTTGAATTTGATAATAATAGAAAAACATTAGTTGAAAATCATAATATTATTAAAACCTTTAGGAAATTTGTTAAAGAGTTAGCAATAACAAAATATTTATAAAAGATTTTCATATACTTGAAAACCCAAATTTATTTTAATAAAACATCATAAAATCACACCCATAATTAAAAAGTCTAAAGTTTAGTTTAAATCCCAAACACAAATAAAATCCATAAGTTATTTATAGAGGCCCTTATTACAATAATCCATAATAGTAAAATAGACTTATTAAAAGTTCGAGTTTAAATAACCCTCTTTCGCAAATATGGCCTCCACGAAGTCATCCTCGGCCCAAGTCCACATCAATTTCCATTACGAGATGGAAAAATTAAAGGGTGAGTTACTTAGAACTCGGTGTGTTAAAGGGTGAGTTACTTAGAACTCGATGTGTAACTCACTTACCACCATTATTGGGCGGATCATCAAGATATTATCTTGGGCTTGAGCCCAATTGAAATTCAACAATATATCATGAATTAAAACAAATAAAATGCATGTAAAATGTAATTCCCAACCCAAACCTAGTATCCATCCGCTAACACCCCGTACCAACCATCACACTGTGGGATCAAGTCAACCCACCCCGCCATCACACCAATCGTAGGCGTTAAGCCTTTTTATAATTGTGGCAAAGCCACCGAACTAGAGGCAATAAGCCATATTGTGGTAGAGCCACCGAACTAGAGGCAATAAGCCCATATTGTGGCAGAGCCACCGAACTAGAGGCAATAAGCCATTATTGTGGCAGAGCCACCGAACTAGATTTTTGGCAACTGGCCATTCTTCTCTTCATATATCCCACCCCATGCAATCGTGCGTATATAACAAAATATAATCATATAATAATTTCTTTTATTTAACTCATAACAATGGTGGGTTTATCATTTCATTTGGCCCATAAACATAATATAGCAAATTATCTATTTAGCAATATAGTGGGCTTTGGCCCATTTACCGAACTAGAGTATTTTGGCCCAAATTATCGAACTAGAGCATTTTGGCCCAATTTTAACGAACTAGAGTATTTTGACCCAATTTTAACGAACTAGAGTATTTTGGCCCAATTTTAACGAACTAGAGTATTTTGGCCCAATTTTATCGAACTAGAGTATTTTGGCCCAATTTTAACGAACTAGAGTAATTTGGACCATTTTCACAAAATATCCAATTTACATAATAACGAATAATTTATCGAGGGCGTTTTCGTAATTTTCACGATTTAATCGTTTTTTTTACGTATTTTCGTCAAAATATCAATATTTACGTTTTTACCGATCTAATCGTTTTACGATTTACTTCATCGAAATTGACATCCAACCGAGAAAATAGTGAGTGTGAAATTACACACCTCGTTCTGAGAGTACTAATCCTTCTCGCTCCTCGGCACCTAAAACATATTTTGATCCGTTAGACAACTATTTCGTAAAATAATCTTAATCGATAATAGATCCAAAATCTTACCCTCTTGATTTTGAATCAATTCGATTTTCGGCTTTTCCTCGTTTATTGATTCGTTAGCCGCCGAGAATCCGCCAACGTATAACGGCTCGGAAGTTCGTACTACTTCGAATAATGGACTTCCTTCGGAAGATGGCCCGCAACCGGTGGAAAATCCCGGACCGCCGAAACCGCTCTTCGCTTGAATGGGGGATTTACGGATCCGCCCCTCTTAACGTGACTAACCACCGCCCTTTTCTTCTTTATTTTGAAAGTCTTCAAGATCCAAAAGAATTTTAGTTAGATCTGTAATATCAAATAATACTAAAGATTTTAAAGAGTGGGATTTCCTTACCACAATGAAACGTTTCCAACGTTTCCATGATTTCCCCCGTTCACTTGAGTACCGATCTCCGTTATTGCACTAAATAATAACGAAAGAGACGTTATTAGAATGAATGTTATATCAATCCAAAAAGACCCTCATAAAACCAATGATATTCGGCCATGACACTAACAATAAATCAAAAATGGAGAAGAACCCTTACCTATTTCCCACGGTCGAAAGGAAAGGATTGAGAGTGTTGTTTAATTGATGGATGATTCGGCTATGTATGATTAAGGAAAAGAAAATAATTTTGGCTTATAGGCACATTAGCATTGGCTATGGGAGTGTAGATGGAAGAACTTGATTGAAAAGAAATAGAATACAAGAAAAGATGGTGATGATGTTGCTTTGATTTCAAGGAGATTAGGAGAAAAAGAAAAGAAGAAGACAAGCTTTAGGAGAGATGTATATTCGGCAATGGCAAAAAGAAAAGAAAAGGATTGGCTTTTGGTATATGTGATTTTCGGCATTCAAAGAAAAGGTACAACCAAGTACTAAAGCAATAAACAAGAATGACCAAATGGTCAAAATGATCAAGGCTTACCAAAGCAAAATTCGGCCAAGGGAGAGATAGGTTGAGAGAATTTGCAAAAATATGCACAAAACTAAAGAAAATGACCAAAACAAAAGACAAATTTTCCTAGCCAACTATCACCAAAATTCGGCCTCCCCCCTAGCCATATTGCCGTCCATAAGCATGGTCCAATGCCATGAATTTGTTTCCAAAATTCTCCCTTGATATGTGCCTTATGTCCCCCCTATCTTTCCTTAAATCTTTGATTCCATGCCATAAGTTAGTTGTTTCCTTAATCCATTGATACACTAACCAAAAATAACATGGTCAACACCTTCCTTATATGTTCATTCTTGACACTTCCTATCCATGAGCGAAAATTAAAATAAAAATTTCATCTAGGTGCTATACAAGGATTGAACCTCTTCCCTCTTGCTATAACCCATGCGCCAATACCACCATGCCATATGCTCATTTTATGACACTCTTTAGCACATAATTTAACTTAAGTCCTAATGACATTTGTTTCCCTTCAATAAATTCTCAATTAATAAATTTTTATTCCTTTAAAAATCCAAACACCAATTTATGCAATATAATAATACTCAGATTTTTAGGGTGTTACATCCGTGGAAGAAAATACTTCGATTTGGCAAAAAGGGAAAATTAAGTTAGAGGTTTATCGGGCAGTATGAAATTATAGAGCGTGTTGGACCTATTGCATCCAGATTGTTGTTGCCACCAGAACTAGAAAAGATTCATAATGTATTTCACTTGTCAATGCTTCGTCAGTACAGATCAGATCCTTCACATGTAATTTCTTCGTCTGAGATTGAAATTCGATCCGATATGACTTACGAGGAAGAACCAATCCGGATTTTAGATCGTGAGGTTAAAGAATTGCGAAATAAGAAAATCTCATTAGTAAAAGTATTGTGGTATCGACACGGAGTGGAAGAATCTACGTGGGAGCCTGAAGATACTATAAGAAAACAATATTCAAATTTGTTTAACGGTAAGATTTTCGGGGACGAAAATCCCTAAGGGGGGAGAATTGTAACAGTCCAGTTTAGATCCTAGTCAAAATAGTGGTTTCGAGACCATAGATTCGAGTCAAAAAATATTTTAATATTATTTTTCGTGTCTATAATGTGTGATAAAGCATGTGTGAAAGTTTCGTGAATTAATTTTGTTGTCTGTGTGCTTAATTTGAGAAAAGGAGTAAATTGCATAAAAGGTGAAAGTGGCAATTCATATGTTAATGTGTTAAATTGACATGGCTTATTAAAGGTAAAGTCCTTAAATGGATATTATACCTTTGTTTATGCTAGTGGACATTTATGTCCATATTTTACATGATTTTTATATGGTTTAATAAAGGTTAAAGTTGTAAAATGATTAATAAGTTATATTAAAATAAAACAAACATAAAACAAGCCATTATCATCTTTGTCTTTGCTGAAATTAAAACAAAACAAAAGAAAAAGATATAGCTAGGTATTCGGCCCTTGTTCATCTTGATTGAGGTATGTTTTGGATTCGATTTTTGATAATTTCTACGTTTTCGTAATCGTAACACCCCTTACCCGTATTCAACACTGTAACAGGGTACAAGGCATTACTAAGCTTACACGCAATCAATCATGCAATTTAGAAACTTGACTTTCTCTCCAATTTAATACTTTTACCAACACCTCCTAAAAAAGCTTACGAGGCCTAATTCACGGTTTAGGAATGGATCGAGATCAATTTGAGCCCCTTTCAAGCTCTCTAAAAGACCTTAGAAAATTTTCTCTAAACAGTCCACATGCTCGTATGGAGGAAGGGACACGCCCGTGTGACCTATCACACACCCGTGTTCTACACCCATGTGGAATCATTTCTCAATTCGAATCTACAAGGATTTCCACACGGCCGGACACACACCTGTGTCCCTAGCCCGTGTCCCTCACACGGCCTCGGCACGCTCGTGTCTTAGCCCGTGTGCCAAAACCTTGGCATTCTGTTCTTGACGTCATTAACTTAAAAATGTCACATAGCCTAGGCACCCACCCGTGCCCCTCGACTGTGTGGCGAATTAAATTCCAAATTTCAGGTGTAGATGGTAAACCGTAAAATGAACATATTTTAATCCCACATTTAGCAAACTTTTGGATGATTTTTCCCTTTAATTATGGAAATAGGTGCTCCTAATCCTTTGTTTTCATGTTTTATACTCAGGAGAGCACCGAAGGATGAAAAGAATGAGAAACGGGCTGAAAATGGAGAAAATGGCCCAAAGCACGAATTCCACACGGCCTGGGCCCAAGACCTCACGGCCGTTCCTCTTAAGAAGAGTCGACCACGGCCTGAACCCCGAAAGGCACGATCGTGCCTCATCAACAGGTTCGACCGTGGCCTGGCCTCGAATCACACGGGTGTGTGCCATGGGCATGGCCTTGCCGTAGAAAAGAAGAATTCTATTCAAATTAGGATACTTTCAGGCCATGTAAGGCATCTCGAAGCCTATATAAACACCCTATGAGGAAACTTAAAGGGGGGTTTGACGAGAGTTCGACTGAAGCATTTTTTCAGGGCTTTTCGGGTGTTCAGCCAGGCCAAGGAGCCGAGCCAGAGAAGCTGAATACAAGTATTTACTCAAAGGAAGCCAGTTGGTTCATCTCAAGAAGTCGGGATCATACTTAAGACAGAGGACTTCTCCTTCAATTCCTTTAGGGGGTTTCAGGGTTTTTCTTATGTTTTGTTTTTTATTTTCTCCTGAGATGTTTTCTTTTACTATTATGAACTAAACCCTCAGATACCTGAGGGGGATTAAACCTAAGATGGATCTTGTTATTGTTATCTGAGCTGTATAACAAATACTTGATTTGTTTTTAACTATGTGTTCTTAATTCTTGTTTTCGTATTTACGGGATAATAATTCAAGTATTGATGTGCTTAGGTGGTGGAGCAAAAGTCCCTGCCTAAGAGTAGATTTAGTATAGTTAAGCAAAGTTGAACGCAACCCTAGAAATAGAATGGCGTAAATTTGCCGAATTAGGGTCAAACCTAATATGGGAGTCCATAGATCGAGTTAATACAATTCTAGGGGTTTTAATTAGAAAAAATTTTCAATTAATCAACCTAGGGTTAGACGTTAGTAGCCTCGAAATAGGTATTAATATAACTTAGGGAATCCTACGGATCAAGTCAAGTGAATAAATCGTCTGGTTCAGAGTTAGATAACAAGTGAAGTCTTGGTGGTTTCTTCATCGGGTATTGTCTAAATCAATTTGTTTTCCCTCAAGTCTCTCCTTAATTTCTTTTCTTTGTATTCGTATCTTTAGCATAGTAGTTAGTTAATTTTAGATTATATAAACAAATCCCTTAATTCTTAGGCTACATAATAGAAAGAAAGTTAGCATTAGTACTTTTGGTTCATTTGGGTTTGACAATCCAATCTTGCCACTAGACTATACTACTATTCAATAGGTGCACTTGCCTCCATCGTTGTCTTAGTTAGTTTCCAGGTTCGATCATTCTTTTTATAAGTTTTTAAGACTCTGACACACGATCAAGTTTTTGGTGCCGTTGTCGGGGAACTAAAATATTAAGAACGCTCAATTTTTTTTACTTTAGCCATTTTTTTATTTTTTATTTTTTTTATTTTTTACAATTAAACTTTATTTTTTACTTTTCTGAATTTTCTTTTTTTTCTCTTTTCCTAGGAGGTACCTCTAGTTTATGACTAGAAGGAACCCGACAGGACCACTACTTTACGATAGTGATATTGAAGGAACCGTACATAGAAATCATAGAGAAGTAAGACGAGGCTTAAATTACATACAAGAAGAGAAAGAAGACGAAATGAATACCACCGAAGTAATGGCTGAGAATAATCCGCTACCTCAGGAAGTAGCTGGTCATCATGCTCTTCGAACTATGTATGATTATGCTAAACCTAATTTAACAGGAGCCGAATCGAGTATTGTTAGACCTCCTATAGCCGATAATAATTTTGAACTGAAACCTAACACTATTCAAATAATTCAACAGCTTGTTCAGTTTGATGGTTTGCAGGACGAAGACCAGAATAATCATTTAGCAAATTTTCGAGAATTCTGTGATACCTTCAAAATAAATGGCGTTTCTAATGATGCCATTCGTCTGTGGTTATATCCCTTTTCTTTGAGAAATAAAGCCAAACAGTGGTTATATTCTCTTCCACGAGGATCAATCACTACATGGGACCAAATGACCGAAAAATTTTTACTAAAATATTTTCCACCGGCCAAAACGGCCAAATTAAGGAATGATATCTCTTCTTTTGTGCAGATGGATTTAGAAACATTATACAATGCATGGGAGAGATACAAAGATTTGTTGAGAAGGTGCCCATACCATGGTTTATCCTTGTGGCTACAAGTCCAAACTTTTTATAGCAGTGTGAATCCCTTAACTAGGCAGTTGATTGACTCAGCAGCCAGCGGAACCCTGAATAAGAAAAATCCTGAAGCATCTTATGAATTCATAGAGGAGATGTCACTGAACAACTATTAGTGGCAAGTTACAAGGACAAGGCCAACTAAAACAGCTGTAGTTTTCAACCTCGACACAGTCACCATGATATCAAGTCAGATAGAGATGATGAATAAAAAGATTGATGGTTTGTGTGGTTCTTTGTAGGTACATCCAGTTATGCAATGTGACTCAAATCTAGGAGATGTGGTGAATCCTGAGTACCCACCGTACAATCATGGCATGGAGAGAGAATAGATAAACTATACGGGTAACAATTTCAGATCTCAAAATAACCCTTATAGTAATACTTATAATCTAGGTTAGAGGAACCACCCCAATTTCTCGTGGGGTGGCCAAGGAAATTAGAGACAAAAACCACCCCCTACAAACTTCCAACAATAGCCCTATCCATATGAAAAGAAGTCGAACCTTAAAGAGATGCTGACAAAATTCATAGCGGTGTCTGAAACTCATTTTTAAAACACCGAGACAACACTTAAAAATCAAAAAGCATCGATTAAATGAATCGAGAACCAGTTAGGGCAACTCACAAAGTTGATCTTCGAATGACTACTAGGTAGCTTGCCAAGTAACACTGAGACTAATCCAAGCAAGCAAATTCAAGCCATAACAGCTCATGACAGTGAATGATCAGTAGAATCTGAACCTGAGCCAAGGCAAGAACCTGTGGTAAGTAAAGGTAAGGTTGAGGTACGCCAAGAAAAACCAACATTGGTAATTAAAGAATACAAACCTCATATACCTTACCCCAATGCGATGAAGGAAGATGACACAGAAGAATAGTTCGGTAAGTTCTTTAAACTCTTAAAGAAATTACATATTAACTTACCGTTTCTTAAAGCTTTTTCGCAGATGTCAGATTCAAGGCTATTTTTAAAAGAGCTCTTAACGAACAAGCGAAAGTTAGACGAGGAGTCGCATGTGGAATTAAACGCATTATGCTCAGTAATGTTACAGAACTGACGACCACGGAAATTAAAAGATCCAGGGAGTTTTACAATTCCATGTTTAATTGATAGTTTATCTGTTGATAATGCTTTAGCTGATTTAGGGGCAAGCATTAATGTTATGCCATCTAAAATGTTTAAACAGCTAGGTCTAGGGAAACCCAAGCAAAGTAGGATGAGTATTCAACTAGCTGATAAGACTATTCAAATTCTTAAGGGTATAATTGAAGATGTACTAGTTAAAGTTGACAAATTCATATTCCCCGTAGACTTCGTTGTTTTAGATATGGATGAAGACAATAGTATCCCCTTAATTTTAGGAGAACCTTTTTCCAGCAACTAGCAGATCTAAAATTGATGTTAGCATAGGTGAACTCATACTTCGTGTAGGTGACAAATCAATTAGTCTTCAAGCTCTCGACTCAGCTAGGACATTGAGTGAGAAAGGTGAGGACATAAATTCTGTTGATAAGCATTCAGTTAAACTTTCTTTTCAAGAAGCACCACATAATTACACTTCAGAGCCAGATCCATAGCTCGTACCAACAAGGAAATATCTCATGAGGAACGACAGCTTCAGACCGATGAGCTAGATGAATTGGAGACACATTTCAAGGAGGAATCAAACCCACACGAAGTGAAACCGAAGGAACCCCCAGAAGAACTTAAAGAAACATTAAATCACTTCAAAATAGGAGATCAGGTGCTATTAGATAGAATAGACCCACGAATCACCACATCAAACCTAAAGACAAACGAAGAGATCCCCTATAGGATACTTAATGTTTTCCCTTACGGAACAGTCGAGGTAAGTAATTCTACATTCGGTACTTTTAAAGTAAACTCTACTCGACTCAAACTATATAATGATAGCATGAAAAATGATTTTTCACTCCTTAAACCACTGTGAAGGTACGAATGAGAGGTAAGTCTAGCTTAAGACTTTAAACGAGCGCTTCTCGAGAGGCAACCTGAGCACTAACCCTATTTATTTTTATTTTTTTTCCTTTAGTACCTAACTATAAACTAACCAAGTTATTAAAGCACAGAATTCCACACCACATAGACTTACACACAGCCGTGGCCGTGGCCTTATGGATACTATGGATGTTAGCTCTAGCATGGCAGAGATAGTACGAGACAGGACGAGAAAAATATCTTCAAATCATGGACTCAACTAACACCACAGCCGTGTAACACAGCCGTGGCTGACACTGTTGAACCAACACGGGTGTGGCAATCCAATGCAAGGCGTGGGAGAAGTGATTGAACCACTACATGGCTGTGCGATATGGCCATGGGACACAACACGCCCATTGGACACAGGCGTAGGGATGTACCAAACTGAAAATTTCTATTTAAAACACCCCTCTCTCCTTCTCACCCACTTACCATTCACTCTTCACTCCCCTCTATCTTCTCTTTCCTCCTTCTTCATTCTCTAAAGTCTTGATCTACTCTTCAACAATGTCAAAGAAACGGAAAGATCCTAGCCCAGTCTCCCTGTGCAAGACTAATCAACATACGTTATTGCCGGCCACTTCATCCACTCGATGAGCCAAGGGTCTTTGAGGCCATTTAGCTTTTATTTTTCTTTTCTCTCCTCTTTTATTTTCCTTCTCTTTGACTTTCTTATGCTTAATTTAGTTTATTTTGTTTTAGTTTTTTGATTTTAGGTTCTAAAGGCTGCTAGGGAATCACTACACCACGGCCTTAGAAACCACACCCACCTCGCGAACCATCTACCAATAAGGACTTTTCAGTCCATTATCTTTTCTTTTGGTCTTATTTTAATTCTTATTTTCTTTCTTGTTATCTTTATTTACTTTAATTATATATTTAGTATAATTTAAATTAGTATTATTATTTCCTGGCTAACTCTTCACGAGGTTCCCAATTTCTTCATCTAGCACCGGAAGTAGAGGAGCCCCCTCCAACTTATCTTTCACCTACGAATCAAGTTTCCATACTTCCAACTCAAGGAATTCATCCAAAAATTCAGGAAGTTTCACCTCTCTCCTTCCCTTTTGATTTTCTTATTATATAATTATTA
Source organism: Gossypium rotundifolium (assembly GCA_025506655.1). Classification (NCBI taxonomy): domain Eukaryota; kingdom Viridiplantae; phylum Streptophyta; class Magnoliopsida; order Malvales; family Malvaceae; genus Gossypium; species Gossypium rotundifolium. The sequence continues at coordinate 85,599,993 of CP106725.1, forward strand.
TCTATCTTTGTATATTGAGGGCAATGTACATCTTAAGTGTGGGGGGTGAAAATTATTTAGAAAAAGTGCCTAACTTTTTGCATTATTCTCAAATCCCTGAATGATATTCTGTCTTAAAGTAATTTTCTCATATCACTAATTAGAATGAAATTCCTGTTAATTGATGATTTTTATTGATATATTTTAGATTAGTTCATTGATAATTGTGCAATGATGATTTAAACTTCAAGATACTAGAGAATCAAGCATGATGAGTCTATTTTCAAAAAATTAAAAATTTTGTTAGGTTGTCTACCTGAATCTAATTGTTACCTTGAAATTTGAAATTTACAAAGTTGATTAAAAAACCCATGATTTTTGTGAGATTTTAAGCCATTTAGAGCATACATTCATTTCGTGCTCACTTTTATTGGTTATGAGTGTGTCAACATTGATTTGTTATTCTAAAACTTGCTTCGATTATACATGTTGAGACCACATTATTGATTTGATATACAGAGATGATTAAGGCACTTAGGATTTAACCCACTTACTCCACTAAAAGCCTACCCTCATAATTAACCCCTAGTGAACCCCTTTGATCCTAACAACCTTTTTATTGACTCAACCCACTAATATTAACCCGAAACCCATCTTATATTTGTTATCACCATTCCTTTTGACTACCCTTCTATCGAGACTTGATTTGATCAATTGTCTAATTATATTATTTCAATTGTTAAAGTTTTATCTTATATTGATTTGTTCTTAAAAAAAAAATCGAAGTATATTCATTATTAGTTTTATAATTAAGTGAGCCTATACGTTTAATTACAACATCTTGAAGAAGAAGCTCGTATTATTAGTATTACAAGTTTTCAATTGATGTAATTAATCAGTTTCTTAGTTTATTTTTCTATTTAGGTAATTTGTCAATTCAATCTCGATTCTAACCCTTTTAATTCAGCATTTATCCACACCGTTAACCTAAGCTCCGTTACAACCCTTTTTAAAGACCTTTTGATTTGTGTATCATCTCATTTTACAGTGGTGGAGATTTGGTTTTCATGCAAGCCTATGGGATTAACTTTTCATGTTTGACTGATGAGTGCTTTATTTTTTAACCTTAAACACCTCGAGTGATTTGAGTGAATCTTTAGTGAGGATGTCAACTTTTTTCGATTTGGAATTAAAGGTAATTATTCGGATAAGGGGAAAACACCTATGCTTTCATGCTAAAAAACTCATGACTTTGATTGTTTGAATCTTTAGGACTCTTTTATTTGAATTATCCATGTATAAATTATCTATGAATTATGATGAAGCATTATCAATGAATATTATGAGTAGAGGAAGTTTGTTTTAATTGTGAGTTGAGAATTTTGGTTGAGGACAAGCAAAAGCTTAAGTTTGGGGGTATTTGATAAGCCGTAAAATAAACATATTTTAATACCACATTTAGCATACTTTTGGATGATTTTTCCTTTTAATTATGGAAATAGGTGCTCCTAATCCTTTGTTTTCACGTTTTATACTTAGAAGAGCACAGGAGGCTGAAAAGAATGAGAAATGGGCCGAAAATGGAGAAAATGGGCCAAAGCACGAATTCCACACGGCCTGGGCCCAAGACCACACGGCCGTGCCTCTTAAGAAGAGTCGACTACGGCCTGGACCCCAAAATGCACAGTCGTGCCTCATCAACAAGTTTGACCACTGCCTAGCCTCAAATCACACGGGTGCATGCCATGGGTGTGGCCTTGCCTTAGAAAAGAAGAATTCTATTCGGACTAGGATCTTTCGGGCCAAGTAAGGCCTCTCGAAGCCTATATAAACACCCTATGAGGCAACTTAAAGGGGGTTCAACGAGAGTTCGATAGAAGCCTTCTGTCAGGGCTTTTCTGGCGTTCAGCCAGGCCAAGGAGTTGAGCCAAAGAAGCTAAATACATGGATTTACTCGAAGGAAGCTAGTTGGTTCATCTTAAGAAGCTGGAATCATTATCAAGACGGAGGACTTCTCCTTCAATTACTTTAGGGGGTTTTAGAGTTTTTCTTATATTTTTTTTTATATTTTCTTATGAGATGTTTTCTTTTACTATTACGAACTAAACCCTCAGATACCTGAGGGGGATGAAACCTAAGATGGATCTTGTTATTGTTATCTGAGCTGTATGATAAATACTTGATTTGTTCTTAACTATGTGTTCATAATTATTGTTTCGGTATTTCTAGGATGTTGATTCAAATATTTACGTGCTTAGGTGGTGGATAAAAAGTCCTTGCCTAAAAGTAGATCTAGCATAGTTAATCGGAGTTGAACGCAACCCTAGTAATATGATAACGTAAATTTTCCAAATTAGGGTCAAACTTAATATGGGAGTCTATAGATCGAGTTAATACAATTCTAGGGGTTTTAATTAGAAAGAAATTTCAATTAATCAACCTAAGGTTAGACGTTAGTAGCCTCGAAAGAGGAATTAATATAACTTAGGGAATCCTATGGATCAAGTCAAGTGAATAAATCGTCTGGTTCAGAGTTAGATAACAAGTGAAGTCTAGGTGGATTCTTCCTCGAGTAATGTCTAAATCAATTGGTTTTCCCTCAAGACTTTCCTTAATTTCTTTTCTTTGTCTTCACATCTTTAGCTTAGTAGTTAGTTAATTTTAGATTAGATAAACAAATCCCTTAATTCTTAGGCTAGATAATAGAAAGAAAGTTAGTATTAGTACTTTTGGTTCCTTTGGGTTCGACAATCCGGTCTTGCCACTAAACTATACTACTGTTCGATAGGTGCGCTTGCCTCCATCGTTGTCTTAGTTAGTTTCCAGGTTCGATCATTCTTTTTATTAATTTTTAAGACTCTGACACACGATCAGTAGACTTCACACGGCCTAGGGACATGCCAATGAGTATGGCAGTGCCTACCACACGGCTGAGACACACGGCCGTGTCTTTGCCCATGTGTTTACTACTGAGCATACTAACTTGTAAAACTAACATGCAGGGGGCACACGGCCTAACCACACACCCATGAGGCTGACCGTGTGTCACACACGGCCTAGACACATGCCCATGTGTCTACCTGTGTAGACAAGAACAACGCTATTTTCCAAGCTCTTTTTATCACCCTAACTCATACAAACATAAATCACATTCAACCATCAACCCATTCATGCATATTTTAACCTCGCAACCCACTCTTGCATCATACACATTCATGAATAACCTCATTTTTTCATAGATTAATAAAAATGAGCCATTAGCTATGGCCTTATACAAAAGAGTTCATCCTTGAATGAGCCAATACAGTTGGCTAAAACAACATGACATTTCACTAAGTCTAGCCCCTATACATGCCATACTCAAAATACTAAGTCTAAATATACCAAGATGTGCTGATTGTGTAGATGATCTTCTGATTATCTTCGTATCTCGAGCTGGCTCTTTGACACTATAAAACAAGGGAAAAGAAAGGAAGTAAGCTTTAATCTTAGTAAGTCTACATGTAAACAATAAGCATCATACCATATGCTAAGCCATCACAACCATTGCATATTATGTAAGAACAATTCACATATTCATAATCATGCTTACTCATCTCATCTCTTACCACATTCCAACCATATACATATATATTGCTCACATTTACTTGCACATACACCTTCCACTCATCACCACAAAGTCACATGAAATATTTACTTAGACAAGTTTCTCGATGAACCCTTTGGAATGATACAAAATACTCGGTGGTTTTGCACACAACACACCATTAATCAATAATAGGGTGGTATCGCACACAGCCCACCACAAGGATAATTACAGTGGTTTTGCACATAGGCCACCAAATGATAATATAAACGATGGTATCGCACACAGCCCATCGTGAATAAATAATAAGGTGGTATCGCACACAGCCCATCAACAAGGATAATTACAGATATTTATTCATACTTACATCTCTATTCCCAGGTTCATATGAGAATTACTCATTATCTATCATTTTCAATCAATCTCACCAATATGTAGTTTCATCCATACAATGCATCAATAGGTAACAACATATGTATTAAAGATGTATCGTTTACACATAAACTTATCTCGGTGCAAAATGTGTTAATTGACGGTTTCCTCGGCCAAGGTTGTTTCTGCGCTCTTCTTGATCTATAATAATAAAATTTATTCATTCAATCACTACATAACTTATGATACATCAAAATCTCTATTTAGGCAAAAATAACCATTTTGCCATTATACTTTAGAGAAGTTACGATTTTGCCCCTAGGCTCGTAAATCATTTTTCATCACATTTTCTCATTAAACAAGCCTAGCTGAACAATTATTTCTCTTACAACAATTCATAAAACCAAACATTTCATGCATTTATTACTTAATTACAACCTTTACAAATAAGTCCTATTTAGGTGCTTTCATGGTAACACCTTTCACAAAAGTTATTCCTTTACCCACTAACATTCATTTTCTTCCATAAAAACTCAGCAAACAACATAAACACTCTCATGGAAAATCCATAAACTTTCAACCATTTTACAAAATAGTCCCCCATTAGCTAGCTTAAGCTTTAGGGGTTCAAAAAGCATAAAAATTATCAATAAAGACCTTTAGAATCACTTACTTGTAAGGAAATAGCTTGGCTAAAAGTTTGAACTCCAAAAACCTCTATTTTCTCTTCAAATTTTGGTGGAAGAAGAAATGGGAATAGTAAAAGATGATATCTTCTTCATTTATCTTATTTTATTCTTTTTTAGTCACCTACTATCACAAAAATTTTGACTCATTTAATGCCCTTGTCTCCCTTGTCCCTATGTCCAGCCAACACCTTCTCATTAGCCTAATTGCACATTAAGGACCTAAAATTTAATATTCCATATCTATTACATACCTCTAGCTTGTAAAACAAAACTTTTTCATTTTATATGATTTAGTCCTTTTTCATAATTAAGCATACAATTTACTAAAATTAAAGCACCAAAATTTTCATGCATCCTTAAAACATGCTATAACATATAAAATAATATTAAAATATTTTTCTTCAACCTCAGATTAGTGGTCCCGAAACCATTGTTCCGACCAGGCCCAAAATCGGGCTGTTACAACTCTCTCCCATTTAGAGATTTTCGTCCCAAAAAATCTTACCTGTAAAAAGGTTTGGGTATTGTTCTCTCATGGCTTCTTCCAGTTCCAATGTAGCTTCTTCTACACCATGCTTTTTCCAAAACATTTTCACTAAGGCTATGCTCTTATTTCTCAACTGTTTAGCCGCTCGAGCCAAAATCTTAATTGGTTCCTCTTCATAAGTCATGTCTGGTTGTATCTCAATTTCGGTTAGAGGGATCACATGCGAAGGATCGGAATGAAATCGCCGCAGCATCGACACATGAAACACGTTGTGTATTCTCTCTAACTCCACCGGCAAAGCCAACCGGTAAGCTACTGGCCCAATCCTTTCAATAACCTCATACGACCCTATGAATTGTAGACTCAATTTGCCCGTTCGACCAAATCTCAATATTTTCATCCACGAGGATACCTTCAGGAATACTTTATCACCTACCTGATACTCAATTTCTTTCCTTTTCGAATCAACGTATGACTTTTGTCGATCTGAAGTAGCTTTCAGACTATCACAGATCACTTTCACTTTCTCCTCGATTTCTTTAACTAGATCAACTCCGTGAATTTGCTTCTTACTAAGTTCGGTCCAATACAAGGGAGTTCGACACTTACTACCATATAAAGCTTCGTACGGTACCATCCGTATACTCGACTGATAACTGTTGCAGTAGGCAAACTCAAACAAAGGTAGATATTTTTCCCAACTACCTTCGAACTCTAAAACACAGCATCGAAGCATGTCTTAAAGAACTTGAATCACTCTTTCAGATTTGCCATCGGTTTGAGGGTGGAATGCAGTACTAAAATTCAATCTTGTACCTAAGGCTTCCTACAATGTCTTTCAAAACCTCGAAGTAAATCTTGGATCTCTATCCGAGATAATAGATATAGGTACCCCATGTAATCTTACAACATCAGCAATATACAGTTCGACCAGTTTATCAAGTGAATAATCCACACGCATCGGTATAAAGTGAGCCGATTTCATTAATCTATCCACAATAAACCACACAGCATCTTTCTTTCTCGGAGTCGTAGGTAACCCTATTACGAAATCCATTGTGATTCGATCCCACTTCCACTCGAAAACCATCACTGGCTAAAGTAATCCCAAAGGTACTTGATGCTCAGCTTTCACTTGTTGATAGATCAAACACTTTGTAACAAACTCGGAGATGTCTCTTTTCATACCCAGCCACCAATACAACTTCTTCAAATCATTGTACATTTTTGTGCTGCCCGAATGTATTGACAAGAAACCATTGTGTGCTTCTTATAAAATTTTTCGAATTGACTCATCATCCTTTGGTACACAAACTCCATCATGAAACATCAAGCAATCATCTGAACCAACCTAAAAATCAAAGTCATTTCCTGATTCGCACTGAGCTCTCTTAACTTGTATTTCTCTATCATTCTTTTGAGCTTCATATATCTGCTGAAGAAATAATGGCCTAGCCCTCAACTTGTCCAATACAGCACCATCATCAGATAATACTAAACTCGTATTCATAGCTCTCAAAGCATACAAGGATTTTCTACACAAGGCATTCGCAACCACATTCGCTTTCCCAGGGTGGTAATCAATTACTAGCTCATAATCCTTCAGTAATTCGAGCCACCGCCGTTGTCTCAAATTCAAATCCTTTTGGTCTATCAAGTATTTCAAACTCTTCTGATCAGTGAAGATTCAGCACTTTTCACTATACAAATAATGATGCCAAATATTCAAAGCAAAAACAATCACAACCAACTCCAAATCGTGAGTCGGATAATTTTTCGTATGCGGTTTTAGCTGTCTCGAGGCATAAACCACTACTTTACCCTCTTCCATCAACACACAACCAAACCCATTTAATGACACATCACTGTAGACCACAAACTCCTTTCCTGACTCAGGTTGTACTAAAACCGGCTATAACATCCAAACCTTACCTAGAAGTTAGGCCCGAATTCGGGAATGTCACATTGAAAGCACAATTTCAAAATGATTTTACTAATTAACAATTTAAGGCCCAAAAGCCCAAAATCCTTGAGTCTTGTTAAGTAATGATAAAAGCCTATTTTATTATTTTAAGCATTTTGAAACCAATTTTAAACATACGAAATTTACTTAGGTTTAATAATTAAGGAAACAGTTCAAAAAACGAAACTTAAAACCCAAAGTCAAAACGGAGTACAAGGCCTTATTACATCCAATGAAAATAAAGCAATTAAAATAATGTCTTTTGAAGCAAATAATTAAAACTTCTAAATATCTTGTAGTGTGGCCATCTCCGAGTGCTCTCCCATATCGAGCCATTTACTGAGGATCATTTGAAACATTTAATAAAAAGGTTGTGAGTTTCAAAACTCAATGTGTAGAACCCTTGGCAATCAAATCAACATACAAACATTCACATTGGGCCTAAGCCCTATCAAAATCGATGGTCTTGGCCTTAACCCACAATGACCTCATAACATATCAAATCTTATGCAAAACAAGGTAATGCAAAACCCTTTCCAAAAATCCATCTGCTACACACACCATTTCCCTTCCAACCCTACGCACCTATGGGGATTTCTAAATCTACCCACCCATCCTATACATACCAAAGGTAGCACTCACATCGACACTACTCATTGTTGTAGCAAAGCTGCTAATCATTTAATGGGCTTAAAGCCATCGGTGGATCCATGGTCATCAAGCAACTATGCGATCCTCAAATCTTCCTTCATACCATAATTCCCACCCATATGCATCCTAAACAGAATATCATATGAATGCAGCAAACACATAAGTATCATCCATAAAAACTCATACTCATCACATAGGGGTATTTTAGTCCTTTCAAAATCAAGGGTATTTTCGTAACTTTACCCTACAGGGGGATTATCATAATTCTACCCTACCGGGGTATTATCGTAATTTTACCCTACATGGGTATTATTGTAAATTTCCAAATTGGGGGTATTTTGGTAATTCTACAAATTAGGGGTATTGTGATAATTTTGTAAATCAAGAGTATTATGGTAATTTTCCAAACTAAGGGTATTCTGGTAATTTTAAAAAATAGGGGTATTTTAGTAATTTTACAAATCTAAGGATATTTTGGTAATTTCCAAATCAGGGGTACTTGGTCCCTCTCGGGTTTTAGTTATAGACTTTGGCCCATTAACAAGTCCTTACAACTGAAGCAAATAGACACTATGCACCAGGTAGGATTCCAGAGAAGAGGAGGTGGGTCACTAGGACCGCTTAAGTACCAAGCTCTCCCTAGATCCAATCCTAGACATGCATATGTCCATTGCCACACTCTAACCCAGTGGCTTGTTCATGGACATGTTTAATTATTAGATTAAGTCTTATACGGTTTAAGAGTTGTTCAGAACTAGGCCTAAAGTCCATTAAACCCTAGCATACATGTCTACGTCCCCATAATCCCCATCAAGCCAATTTCACGATCATAAAGCCCCTTATGCCCAAATCACATTCTTATGGCCCATTAGGCCCAAAATAATTCCAGATCATGTAACATGCATGTCTAGCTCAATTCATATAACTAAGTCAATCAATTTCATCAAACTTAGCCTCATGGCCCACCGTGTAACACCCCAAACCCAGCCCAAACACCACGACCGGATCTGGCATGTCACTAAGAAGATTTAGTAAAACATGTCGCATTTTTGGAAAACATTTGTCGAGTTTAAACATGTATTCCGGAAAAGTTAATGATTTGATAATTTATAAAAGTTATAAATTTTATATGATGCCTTTATGAATTAAAAACCAAAATTTAGTACATGCCTTAGTTTATATTTTTAAATGAAATTAGGTGTCCAATAATAGTAAAACCCAAAAAAGCCCAAAGTATAAGGCTAGTGGCCCATGGCCTTATTACGATAAAATAAAAACCCAAATTAATTTAACATATTGAAGGAAAATTTAAATAAATGGCGTCTTTGCTGTAACAATTCGAACTCTTGTATGGCCACCTTGCGCTCCCCTTCAGCCCGGTCAGATGTACTAAGTGCTACCTAAAAAAATGTTAAATAATAAGGTGAGTCACAAGACTCAGTGTGCAACCCTCGTGCACCATCAGACTTGGCCTTAGCCCCACAGAACATATAACAAAATATAATATATCAACCCAATCCAATCCTAGGTTTCCATCTACTACACACCACCCTTACCTGCCAATCACACAATTGGGGATTTCTACAATCAACCCACACCGCTACACAGCATCGATGGCAGTCATGCTGCAGTTAGCTGCTCATCATTAGATCATGGCAATAGCCACTACAACAGATCATGGAAAAAAGCCATTACAACAGATCATGGCAAAAGCCACTATAACAGATCATGGCAAAAGCCACTACAACAGAACACTTGCCCTTTCATCAATCACCCAACCCCGTGCAATCACAGAAACCACATACATGTTTATCATATCAAATCAACAGAACCATTCACTTAAGAATGATAGAGATCACTAACCTGGTTATTCGCCTTTACCCTCCTCAGGTTTTCAACAGCCATGCCGGTATTTCGGCATTTAATAGAATATAACAGATTTATAAGCATATACTAACAGGCAATCCAAATGGTGTGAGAATGTTACACACCTGATTAATGCGCAGGACTACCCTCTATGTCAATACCCTCATTAATCGGATCTACTGCCTTCTGTCTACAACTTTGCTTAAAAATCGGAAGAACGCGAAGATAAGGCCTCTCCTATATTCAGCCCAGGGTTAATGTTTTACCCAAATTATACGTTTAAATTAACAGACCTCCTTACCTTGAAATCCTAAAAGTAATACGACCCGAGTGCTACTGAAGTCTGGCTTAGAAATCTAAGCGATTGAATCCCCTTCAAATCCCATAATGCCGCAATGAGAGAAAACACCCGATTAGTTAACCATATACCATTCTGCTAAGATCTCTAAAAGCCGAAAAAAGATTGAAATCTCGAGAATCAACACTTACCTTTAGTTTTCTTCAAGACTCGGCACAAGAAGACACCACGGAAGGAATTTGGCAATCACAGGAGATGAGATCTAGGGATTTCGGCTTTTAACAAAATCTCGGAAAAGATAAACGAGAGAAATGCTGATGCTTTTTTTGCTTTTGGAAGAACTAGGAATTGAAAAGATGGGCAAGGAAGTAGATAGAGAGATTCGGCCAAATTGTTTGCAAGAGAAGAGAAGGTAAATTACAGGGGTTTCGGTTTCTGACAGAAGAAAAGAAAAAAGAAGAAGAAGAAAAGATGATTCTAGTTTGTCGAAAAGAGAGAAACTTGAGGCTATTTTCAGCGAACACAATGAAAAATTCGGCACACCCCCTTGCCTATACTGAACCGATTTTTCCCCCTCTCCTGTGTTTGATTTTCGGCCAACACTACAACCAAGAGATCACTCTTATCATTTTATCCCTTATTCTTAACAGAACACTCATCCAACAGAGACCTACACCACACCACTACTTCCTATTTATCAGTATTATATCCACATAATTTAAAGCATAAAATCCCCTATTTTGTAGCCATATTGCTGTCCTCCATAGCTCTCCTTGGGCTGTCGAAATTGGCCTAATTCCTTAGGCTCCAACCGGTCACACTGGGTCCCCCTTCCTTTGCCTATTGGCGCCACTTATAGCTCCCTCCTACTATGCCTCTTGTTGCTGGGCCATAAGCCCATTATGCCTATTACACTCTCAATACTTTATTTAAACCCAATAGTCTCTAAAAAAAATACTTAGCCAAGACCTCGGCCCTTTCCTGAGCCCAATTTGCACCACTAAACCTCAAATTAACATTTTAAGCATACATCACATAAAATGCACAGTCCCAATAATTCGGGATGTTACAGTTCTACCCCCTTAAAATAAATTTTGACCTCGAAATTTACCTGATCAGAAGAGATGGGGATACTGCTGTCGCATAACATCCTCTAGTTCCCATGTCGCTTCCTCCGTATTATGGTTTCGCCACAAAACCTTGACCAAAGGGACGGACTTCCTTCTCAACACTTTTACGTCTCGATCCAAGATTTGCACTGGTTCCTCCTCAAAAGACAAATATGGCCTCACTTCAATCTCTTCCACCAGCACAACGTAGGATGGATTAGAATGATAATGTCTTACAATCTAGACATGGAACACGTCATGTATCTACTCTAACTCTAAAGGCAACTCCAATCAATAAGCCACTGGGCCCACGCGTTCCAGTACCCGATAAGGCCGAATAAACTGGGGCCTTAGCCTACCCTTCTGTCCAAACCTCATTACCTTCTTCCACGGTGATACTTTCAAGAAGACTTGATCTCCTACTGCAAATACCATCCCCTTCCGTTTAAGATCTGCATACAACTTCTGCTGATCAGACGCTTGCTTTAACCGAGCCCAAATTAACCTAACTTTCTCTTCCGTTTTTGACACTATTTCTGGGCCCAACACCTGACGCTCACTGAACTCTGTCCAACAAGTTGGGGTATGACATCTCCTTCTGTATAATGCTTCATAAGGCGCCATCTGAATACTAGATTGACAACTATTATTGTATGCTAATTCTGCCAAAGGCAAATACTCCTTCTAGCTTCCCCTAAAATCGATGATGTAACCCCTTAGCATATCCTCCAAGATCTGAATTACCCTCTCAGACTAACTATCAGTCTGTGGATGAAAAGCGGTGCTAAAGTCTAGCCTTGTTCCCATTGCTTGATGCAGAGCCTTCCAGAACCGTGACGTGAACCTAGGGTCTCTATCTGATATAATCGACACAGGTACACTATGCAGTCTCACCACCTCAGCCACATATAGCTTGGCCAACCTTTGCAGAGAAAAGTCGACATGAACCGGTATGAAGTGAGCAGACTTCGTCAGCCGATCCACAATCACCCAAATTGAATCTTTTTTAGTGGGCGTAAGGGGTAACCCACTAACAAAATCCATCGTGATTCTCTCCCATTTCCACTGCAAAATCTTTACCGACTGCAACAACCCCGAAGGCAACTGGTGTTTCGCTTTCACCTGCTGGCACGTCAAACACTTACTCACGAATTTCGTTATCTCTCGCTTCAGACCTGGCCACCAGAATTGTTCTTGCAACTCCTGGTACATCTTAACCCCTCCAGGATGCATAGCGTAAGGGCTACTATGTGCCTCCTAAAGAATCATCTGCCTTAACTCCACATCCTTTGGCATACAAACTCTCTTACGAAAACATAGGACTCTATCACCATTCAAACTATAGTCCTCTCCTTCACTACTTCGCACTTGCCGGAGTTGAGCACTCAAAACATCATCTAGAAGTTGCTTCTCCTTGATCTGACTTGTCCACATAGGTCTTACTTGGAGCTCAGCTACCAAACTTTCATCCTCACACAGACTAAGATGAGCGAACATTGCCTTCAAATCCGCTATCGCCTTCCTACTCAGCGCATGTGCCACCACGTTAGCCTTACCTGGATGATATTCGATCGAGCAGTCATAGTCCTTCAAGAGCTCAATCCAGCTACGTTGCCTCAGATTCAACTCCTTCTGGGTAAGGAGATACTTCAGGCTCTTATGGTCCGTGTAAATAACCGACTTCATGCAGTCTCAACTGTCGAGACGCATATGCAACAACTTTTCCATCTTGCATCAACACACATCCTAAACCCGTGTGTGACGCATCACAGTAGACGGTAAATTCTTTTCCTGCCTCTGACTGAATTAACACTGGCGCTTCCGTCAAGATTCTCCTCAGCTTCTCAAAGCTCTCCTGCTGTTTGTCCGTCCATACAAACGATACTCCCTTCCTCAACAACTTAGTTAAAGCTACCGCTATCAATGAAAACCCTTCAACAAACCTTCTGTAGTATCTGGCCAATCCCAAGAAACTTCGAACTTCTACCACAGACTTCGGCGGTTTCCAATCCAATACAGTTTCTATCTTCCGAGGGTCCACCCTAATTCCCTCTACGGAAACTACATGCCCTAAGAAAGTCACTTCCTTCATCCAGAACTCACACTTACTGAACTTTGCCTACAACTGCTTCCCCTTCAGAATTTGCAACACCACATGAAGATGTGCATCATGCTCCTCCTCGGACTTGGAGTAAACCAGTATATCATCGATGAACACCACGATGAACCGATCCAGATACGGTTGAAATACCCGATTCATCATATCCATATATGCCGCTGGCGCATTCGTCAACCCGAATGGCATCACCAAAAATTTCAAATGACTGTACCAAGTCTGAAATGTCGTCTTATGAATGTCTCATTCCTTTACCCTTAACTAATGATATCCCGACCTTAAGTCAATCTTAGAAAAGACCAAAGCTCCTTTGAGCTGATCAAACAGGTCGTCGATTCCTTGTACTCATTCTTTCGATCGACGTTTATCTGATTAGAAATTTTATGAATTATTAACTCTTCCCACTGATTATCCACGAACAATTTTATGAAAAAGTAGTTTGATAGTGGTTCTTTCGAATTTAGAATTATATCTGAAGGTTCGGTCTCAAGTCTACTACCCTAATTCGAGAATCACATACATTCACAATCGAGATCTGGAGGGCATTCACAAACTTCGTTCATCACCTAGGCGTTTTCATCCTTTCACTACCTGGGCATTTTCGTAATTTATCCTCTGTGGGTATTTTGTAATTTTCAAAATAGGGTATCTTGGTGGTTTTACAAAATAAGGGTATTTTGAAAATTTTGCAATCTGGGGGGTATTTCGGTAATTTTGTAAATCGGGGTATTTCGGTAATTTCACAAATCTTGGTAACTTTTACAAATCTAGGGTATTTTGGGAAATTTTTACAAATCAAGAGTATTTTAGAAATTTTACAAAACTAAGGGGTATTTTAGTGATTTTACAAAATAGGGTGGCTGATCCCTTTTGGGTTTTAATCATAAATTTTGGCCCGTCAACAGGTCCTCATGGCTAAGGTGAACAGACACTATGCGCCAGGTAGGATTCCAACGAAGAGGAGGTGAGTCACTAGGACTGCTTAAGTACCGAGCTCTCCCTAGATCCAATCTTAGACATGCGTATGCCTGTTACCACACCCTAACCTAGTGACTTGTTCACGGACATGTTTAATTAGATTAAGTTTTATGCAGTTTATTGTTTGGTGTAAGCTAGGCCTAGGCTCCAATAATTTCTATCTTACTAACCTATGGCCCCGTAAAGCCCACTAAGCCCACATACATAACACACAATGGTTCAGAATACTTACCTGGCGGACTTGGGCCGGAGACGCAGGTGCCATGACGAGAGAACAATCCTGTATTACATGTTTCTTAAAACCCATCTTTAGAAAATGTTTTGAGCCTCAAAACCCCAAAGCCGTGATTTGAACCAAGCTCTGATACTAATTTGTAACACCCCAAACCCGGCCCAAACACCACGACCGGATCTGGCATGTCACTAAGAAGGTTTACTAAAACATGTCCCATTTTTGGAAAACATTTGTTGAGTTTAAACATGTATTCTGGAAAACTTAATGATTTGATAATTTATAAAAGATATAAATTTTATATTATGCCTTTATGAATTAAAAACTGAAATTTAGTACATGCCTTAGTTTATATTTTTCGCCGAAATTAGGTGTCCAATAATAGTAAAAACCCAAAAGAAAGCCCAATGTATAAGGCTAGTGGCCCATGGCCTTATTACAATAAAATACAAAACCCAAAATAATTTAACATATTGAAGGAAAATTTAAATAAATGGCGTCTTTGCTGTAACAATTTGAACTCTTGCATGGCGACCTTGCGCTCCGCTCCAGCCCGGTCCGATGCACTAAGTGCTACCTGAAAAAAAATGTTAAATAATAAAGTGAGTCACAAAACTCAGTGTGCAACCCTCGTGCACCATCAGATTGGGCTTTAGCCCCGCAGAACAGATAACAAAATATAATATATTAGGAATTATGCAAAACCCCAACCCAATCCTAGGTTTCCATCCGCTACACACCACCCTTACCTGCCAATCACACCATTGGGGATTTCTACAATCAACCTATATCACTTTACACCATCGATGGCAGTCATGCTTCAGTTAGCTGCTCATCGTCAGATCATGGCAATAGCCACTACAACAGATCATGGTAAAAAGCCACTACAACAGATCATAGCAAACGTCACTACGACAGATCATGGCAAAAGCCACTACAGCAGAACACTTCCCCTTTCATCAATCACCCAACCCCGTGCAATCACAGAAACTAGCATACATGTTTATCATATAAAATCAACAGAACCATTCACTTAAGAATGAAAGAGATCACTAACCTGGTGATTCGCCTTTACCCTTCTCGGGTTTTCAATAGCCATGCTGGTATTTTGGCATTTAACAGAATATAACAGATTTATAAGCATATATTAACAGGAAATCCAAATGGTGTGAGAATGTTACACACCTGATTAATGCATAGGACTACCCTCTATGTCGATACCCTCACTAATCGAATCTACTGCCTTCTGTACAACTTTGCTCAAAAGCCGGGAGAACGAAAAGATAAGGCCTCTCCTATATTTGGCCAAGGGTTAGTGTTTTACCCGAATTATTCATTTAAATTAACAGATCTCCTTACCTTAAATCTCGAAAGTAATACAATCTGAGTGCTACTGAACTCTGGCTTAGAAATCTAAGTGATTGAATCCCCTTCAAATCCTGGAATACCGCAAATGAGAGAAAACACCCAATTAGTTAACCATATAGCCATTCGGCTAAGATCTCTAAAAGCTGAAAAAAGATTAAAATCTCGCGAATCGACACTTACCTTTAGTTTTCTTCAAGATTTGGCACAAGCAGACACCACAGAAGGAATTCAACAATCACAGGAGATGAGATCTAGGGATTTCGGCTTTTAGGAAAATCCCGAAAAAGATAAACGAAAGAAATGCTGATGCATTTTCGGCTTTTGAAAGAACTATGAATCAAAAAGGTCGGCAAGAAAGTAGATAGAGAGATTTGGCCAAAGTGTTTGCAAGAGAAGAGAAGGTAAATTGCAGGTGTTTTGATTTCTAACAGAAGAAAAGAAAAAAAGAAGAAGAAGAAAAGATGATTTTAGTTTGCCAAAAAGAGAGAAAGCTTGAGGCTATTTTCAGATAACACAATGAAAAATTTAGCACACCCCCTTGCTTATACTGAACCGATTTTTCCGCCCTCTCTTGTGTTTGATTTTTAGCCAACTCTGCAACCAAGAGATCACTCTTATCATTCTATCCCTTATCCTTAACAGAACACTCATCCAACAGAGACCTACACTACACAACTACTTCCCCTTCATCAGTATTATATCCACATAATTTAAAACATAAAATCCCCTATTTTGTAGCCACATTGCCATCCCCCCTAGCTCTCCTTGGGCTGCCAAATTTAGCCCAATTCCTTGGGCTCCAAGCGGCCACACTCGGGCCCCCTTTCTTTGCCTATTGGCGCCACTTATAGCTCCCTCCTATTGCGCTTCTTGTTCCTAGGCCACAAGCCCATTATGCCTATTACACTTTCAATACTTTATTTAAACCCAATAGTCTCTAAACAAAATATTTAGCCAAGATCTCGGCCCATTCCTGAGCCCAATTTGCACCTCTAAACCTCAAATTAACATTTTAAGCATACATCACATAAAATGCACAGGGCCAATAATTCGGGATGTTACACATTGGGCCCATTTAGCCACTTTCGCCTTTTCAGCTTTCCCGCATTGCCGATGTCATGTGTGTGTAGTGTTTGTACACACCTGGTTATTGGGACGTGCTATTCTATCCTTGGTCTTGAACCTACAACCAACCAACCTTCAATCAACCACCCATACTTAATCAAAATATTTACCAAAAGTCGAAGCCTTACTGGAACCTTACCGCGCGCCACACGTTCTAGTAGCCCTTCCACAGCTACTATTCGCGAATATCCCCTAGATCTGCACTCAAACCTATATCATCAAAAAAGTGACTCATATTCCACATAAGTCACCCCTATAGGCCATCCTTACATTCAGCCATCCACTAAACCATAACTAAGTCGAGAACACTTACCACTTTGCTAACGATCCTTACCTACCACGCTTGCGATCTTTGAACCTTATTCTTGTTATCATATAGTTAACGACAGGATAGTTAGATAGCCTTTCAGCTTTTAGCAAAATGTACAAGAGAGGTTAACCGAATACTTACCAAATCCACTTTCGATCCTGCGGCCTAAATTCAGCTTTTGAGATTAGTATGGTGACAGAGACAATTCGACACCAATAGGGGAAAGAAGAGGAGAAGTGATCGGCTAGAACTAAAGGTGAACAAGAGACGGAATTTAATAAGAGAAGGTCTGGGGAATGCAGCTAGAGAGAAAACCAAAATTTCGGCAAATGAATGATGGGTTTTTTTTCGGCAAATGGAAGAATTCGGCTAAAGGGGAGAAAAAGAAATGTAATGGAGCCTAAGGAACCTCTCAAAGACGTCAAATAATCCCGATAATACCTTAAAATTATTACCCTAAGTGCTACTCATACAAACCAAATTTAGTGCACAAAAATTAGGTTTCAAGATTTTAGGGTGTTAGAACCCAATAGGCCTAAATTTGAGGCGTTACACCAGCGCCTCAGCCAACAATGCTTTCAATCTCTTGAAACTTTGTTGGCATTTCTCAGTCCATTCAAACTTAACATCTTTTTGCAACAGTTTCGTCATCGGGGTAGCAATCTTGGAGAACCCTTTTACGAATCGTCTGTAGTAACCCGCTAAACCCTAAAAGCTTCTAATCTCTGACACATTCCTCGGCGGTTTCCACTCCACAATAGTCGAGACCTTGCTCGAATCAACTCTAATGCCATTACCCGACGCAATGTGTCCTAAGAATTCAACCTCTTGGAGCCAAAACTCACTCTTGCTAAATTTAGCATACAACTACTTGTCTTTTAATGTCTGCAACACAGTTCTCAGGTGTTCTGTGTGTTCACTCTCATCCCAAGAATAAATTAGAATATCGTCAATAAAAAATGACTACGAACTTATCCAAATACTATCAGAATATACGGTTCATTAAATCCATAAAGATCATAGGAGCATTTGTTAAGCCAAATGGCATGACAAGAAACTCATAATGGCCATATCTCATCCGAAATGCAGTTTTCGGCACATCTTGCTCCTTAACCCTCAACTAGTACTAGCCAGGCCTTAATTCTATCTTAGAAAACATCGTAGCTCCCTTTAGTTGGTCAAACAAATCATCTATCCTTGGCAAAGGATACTTATTCTTCTTTGTTACCTTGTTGAGTTGCCTATAGTCTATACACAATCTCATCGACCCGTCTTTCTTTTTCACAAAAAGTACCGGAGCACCCCACGGTGAATAGCTCAGTCTTGCAAAACCCTTATCTATTAACTCTTGCAACTGAACCTTCAATTCTTTTAAGTCCAATGGTGCCATCTTATATGGAGCAACCGAAATAGGTGCCATACCCGGAGCTCACTCAATACCGAACTCAACCTCTCCAATTGGAGGCAATCCAGGTAACTCTTACGGGAACACATCCAGATACTTGCACTATAACACCCCTTACCCGTGTCCAACGCCGGGACAGAATACGAGGCATTATTGGACTTAACATGCTTGAACATACATTATCGGGCTATAAAATTTCTTTACAAACTTAAAATTTTTCATTCATATCCATAACTTCCTTATTATGGGCCTAAAAGGCCCTAAACATACATACGGGAGGCTTTAGAATTTATCCGAAAACTTTTACACTCTTAGAAATTTTTTACCTAAACAGGGACCACACGCCCGTGTGAAGTGGGACACGTCCGTGTGGGCAGGCCGTATAGTCACACACGCCCATGTCCCTTACCCGTGTGGAATTTAATTTTTATTTCAAACCTACAGGGGTTTTCACACTGTCGAATACACACCCATGTCAATGGCTGGTGTCCCTCACACGGCCTAGACACGTCTTTGTCCTCAACCTTGTGTGAAAACCTTAGCATTCTGTTTATGACGTCAGCAACTTCTCAAGGGGCATAGGGCATAGGCACACGCCCGTGTGCTGGCACGTGTGACGAATTGAATTCTCGCAAATTTGATGCAGGGGGCACACGGCCTATCAACACACCCATGGAGGTTGACCGTGTGTCACACATGGCCTGGACACACGCCCGTGTGTCTACCCATGTGGACAATTAGAAGGCTATTTACCAAGCCAATTGCCACCCTGAAACATAAACACACATATACCAACACAAGCAATACATGATAAGACAATAATACCCTATAGACAACCACTAATCATCATTCAAACACTATACTTTTTACCTAATCATTTACATAAACTTTCCTTTCATAAAACTTATCATCGTTAAAATATGAACTTTGACAAATATTGGACAATTTCTTATGACCATATACAAAATGAGTGTATAACATTAGTAGCCAACACTTTGGCTTTCAAATATGACATAGTACAAAATGACCAAGATCTTATACATGCCATACCCAAAATAAATTAACTTTTCTATACCAAAAGAATGATTGATAGTGTGATTCGAGCTCCAACATTCTACGATCCCTGGGCTAGCTTGGTGATACTACAAGGAAAAGGAAAAAAAGAGGGGTAAGCATATAGCTTAGTAAGTTTGCATGAATTAATATAGCAACATAAATACTCATAGTAAAATCCATTCATCATGGAAGATTAGCAACACAAGTTCTCAAGTACTTTGACATACTTACTCTTACTTATTCTTACCCACCATATATCACATTACAGATTTCATAACTCATATTTTACTCATGGTACCTGTATCACTTCAGCACATAATTTAGCACTTATGCTACCTTGATCATAGAATTAAATCATTCACATCCTTATATAATATTTAGCTCATTGTCATCATTACATACTTAGCTCTTTTGCCCGTTGAACTACTTAGAATATCGGAAGATGCTCAATCTCATCATACATGTATCACGATGCCAATGCCATATCCCAGATATGGTCTTACATAGAATCACCTCTTGATGCTGATGCCATATCCCAAATATGGTCTTACATGGGATCTCTTAGCTTGATGTCGATGCCATTTCCCAGACATGGTCTTATATGAGATCGTACATAGATGTCGATGCCCTGTCCCATACATGGTCTTACACAAGATCTCTTCTTTGGTGCCGAAGCCACCTTCCTTATTCGATATCGATGCCATGTCCTAAACATGGTTTTATACGGGATCTATATTCGGTGCCGATACCATGTCTTAGGCATGGTCTTATACGAGACCTACATTCAGTGCTGATGCCATGTCCCAAACATGGTCTTATACGGGACCGTCCTTATTTCATGTAGTGACATAGGTATCCTCGTTATTCCAAAATTTTAATCGAGTATTTACTTAACATATTCTCATTCATTTTCTTATCAAGACGTTATTCATCAATTTCATCAAAATGATATGAATTTCTTAAAATAATAAGTAATTTAAACACAATAGCATATGTAGCATTAATTTCACACAAACTTACCTCGGTACTCAAAATGCATGTAAATGTTCGATTTCGTCCAACACTTTATTCTTACATCGGTTTCGGTCTGGGCTTTGTGTTTCTTGATCTATATAACAATTTCACTTGTTTAATACTCACATTGACTAAACTGACAGATGAATCACACTTTTACAAAATTATAATTTTGCCCCTAAAATTTTACATAATTACACTTTTGACCCTAGGCTTGTAAAATGATTTTCATTCAACTTTCCTGTATTTCAAGCCTAGCTGAATCATTTTCTTAACCATAATAGCCTCTAATTTCCACTATTTCACTCACGTATGACCATTTTTATAACTTTTACACTTTGGTCCTTCTATGCATTTTTTCATGAAAATTACTCAGAAAAAGATGTTTATTCTACATCAAACTTTCATATTCTTCCACGAAACATCAAAATACATACATGTCATACATAGATAAATTTTTTAATATGAACCCTAGCTCTAAATATAGCTAGAAATAGCTAAGTCAAGTTACGAGAATCTTAAAAATATGAATAACATTAAAAACGGGGCTAGGATGCACTTACTATCAAGATTGGAAGTTGAAGAAACCCTAGCTATGGCTCCTTAGTGATTTTCGGCTATGGGAGAAGAAGATGAACACAATTTTGACTTCTTTTTCCCTTTTTAATTCATTAATTATCGAAATGAAAAAAATGCCCTTAAGGCCCTTCCTTGAGATTTTTCCTTCCCATGTCCATTTTTGTCCATCTTAACATATAATGGTCTAATTGCTAATTAAGGAATTCTAATAATTTTTATGATGATATTTCATACTTAAATCTTCTAGAATCTCACAGTTTCTAATCTTTGTAATTTAGTCCTAATGGACAATTTAATCAATAATAAATAAAATTTCTTCATGAAATTTTCACACAATTATGCAAACACATCATAAGCCTCGTAAAAATCATAAAACAAATATTTCTACATCAAATTTGTGGTCTCGCACTACTATTCTGACTAGGCCCTAAATCAGGCTGTTATAATTCTCCTCCCTTAGGGATTTTCGTCCCCAAAAATCTTACCAGTAAAAAGGTTTGGGTACTGGTTCCTCATACCCTCCTCGGGCTCCCATGTAGCCTCTTCCACCCCATGTCTTTTCCATAATACTTTCACAAGAGATATACTTTTATTCCTTAACTGTTTGACTTCCAGTGCTAAAATCTTTACCGGTTCTTTGCCATATGTCATGTCGGGTTAAATTTCAACCTCTGTAGGTGTGATAAAATGCAAAGGATCTGATTGGTAACGATGTAACACAAACACGTGAAACACATCATGAATCATTTCCAATTCAGATGGCAAAGCCAATCGATAAGCTATCGGCCCTATCCTCTCGGTGATCTCATATGGTCCGATAAAACGCGGACTCAATTTTCCTTTTCGGCCAAATCTGAGAACTTTCTTCCATGGTGACACTTTCAAGAATACTTTATCACCGACTTGAAACTCAATCTCTTTTCGTTTCAAATCCAAGTAGGATTTTTGTCTATCAGAAGCAGCTTTTAAACAATCTCGAATCACTCTTACTTTCTCTTCGATTTCTCTAACCAAATAGATTCTGTGAATCTGACTTTCCCTGAGTTCGGTCCAATATAAAGGCATTCTGCACTTACTCCCATACAAAGCCTCGTATGGTGCCATTTTTAAACTTGACTGAAAACTGTTATTGTATGCAAACTTTACTAATGGGAGGTACTTTTCCCAGCTGCCCTGAAACTCAAGAACACAACACCGGAGCATATCCTCAAGTATCTATATTTATCTCCCTGACTGTGCCATTCTAAAACTCAGCTTTGTGCCCAATGCTTCTTGCAACTTTTTCCAAAATTGATATGTGAATCTTAGATCTCTATCCTATATAATCAATAAAGGCACTCCATGTAGCCTCACAATCTCAAAAACATATAGGTCCACCAACTTATCAAGCAAATAATCAACATGTACCAGTATGAAATGGGCTGACTTCGTAAGTCCATCTACAACAACCCATACGACATCTTTCTTGCTCGGTGTCAATGGCAAACCCGTTACAAAGTCTATAGTAATACACTCTCATTTTCACTCAGGAACCATAATAGGTTGAAGCAAACTCGAGGGTATTTGGTGTTTGGCTTTTACTTGTTGACAAATCAAGCATCTTGATACAAAATCAGAAATATCTTTCTTCATACTTGGCCACCAATACCATCTCTTCAAGTCGTTATACATCTTGGTGCTACCCAGATGTATAAATAGGCATCCACTATGTGCCTCATGCAAAACTTTCCGAATGAGCTCATCATTTCTTGGTACACAGACTCTGTCTCTAAACATTAAACATCCGTTGGGCTTAATCCAAAAGTTGGACTCAACATCTGACTCGCACTGAACTCTTTTGGCTTGCAAGTCACTGTCATCTTTCTGAGCCTCATAAATCTCTTGAAGGAATATCAGTCTAGCCCTCAACTCAGCTAGAATGGAACCATTGTCTGACAATGTCACCCATGTACTCATAGCCCTCAATGCAAACAAAGATTTCCTACTCAAAGCATCGATGACTACATTCACCTTTCCTGGGTCGTAATCAATGATTGGCTTATAATCATTTATCAACGCTAACCATCTTCGTTGCCTCAAATTCAATTCCTTTTGAGTTATCAAGTACCTTAGGCTCTTATGATCGGTGAATATCTGACATTTCTCACCATACAAATAATGTCTCCATATTTTAAATGTAAACACAATGGCAGTTAAATCTAAATCATGTGTCAGATAATTCTTCTCATGTGGCTTTAACTGTCTAGAGGCATATGCTATCACCTTGCCTTCTTGCATAAGTACACAGCCCAAATCATGCAAGGATGCATCGCTATAGATCACAAATTCTTTTCCCGACTCAGGTTGAACTAGAATTGGAGCCTCTATCAATAATGCTTTTAGTTTCTCGAAACTCTACTGGTACTTTTCTATCCACTCAAACTTTACATCTTTTTGTAACAACCTCGTTATCGGAGTAGCTATCATAGAAAACCCCTTGACGAATCATCTATAATAGCCCGTTAGGCTTAGAGAACTTCTAACATCTGATACATTCTTCAGCGGTTTCCAATCAACAATAGCTAAAATTTTACTTGGGTCAACTCGGATTCCATCTCCCGAGACGATATGCCCCAAAAATCCAACCTCTTTGAGCCAAAACTCACTTTTTCTAAACTTGGCATACAACTGATTATCTCACAAAATCTGTAAAACCGTCCTCAAGTGCTCGACATTTTCGTTCTCATCACGAGAATAAATTAGTATGTCATCAATAAAAACTACAACAAACTTATCTAAGTATGGCCAAAATATACAGTTCATTAAATCCATAAACACTGCAGGGGCATTTTTTAAGCCAAAAGGCATGACTAAAAATTCATAGTGCCCATACCTTGTTCGAAATGCAGTCTTCGGCACATCTGAGTCTTTTACTCTCGACTGGTAGTATCTTGACCTCAAGTCTATCTTGGAAAACACGGTGGCTCCTTTCAATTGGTCGAATAGATCATAATCCTTGGCAATGGATACTTGTTCTGTATGGTTACCTTATTAAGTTGCTGATAATCTATGCATAGTCTCATGGAACCATCTTTCTTTTTCACGAATAGCACTGGAGCACCCCACAGAGAATAACTCGATCTTGCAAAACCTTTGTCTGTCAACTCTTGCAACTATGCCTTCAATTCCTTCAATTTAGCTGGAGCCATTTTCTATGGAGCAATCGATATCAGCGCCGTACCAGGAGCTAACTCTATACCAAATTTAACCTCTCTAATTGGAGGCAACCCTGTCAATTCTTCACGAAAAACATCTGGATATTCACATACTATCGTTGCTGATTAAATTCTTAACTTGGTTTCTTTGACATTCATCACAAAAGTAAGATATACCTCACACCTCTTTCTTACATAGCTCTGAGTAGACATGTGAGAGAACACTATAGGCGATCTGTCTTGTTAATCTGATTCAACACAAAGAGTGTCCCCTTTTTAACATATCAATTCAATGTATTTCTTTCCACAATTTACTTTCACATCATGAGTGGTTAACCAATCCATACCAAGAATTATATCGAATTCATCAAATGGAAATAGTATGAGACTTGCCTTAAAATAATGACCTCTAATCATTAATGGGTAATATTTCCATACCTTTTCAACTAATACACATTTTCCTAAGGGATTGGACACTTTAATCACGAACTCTGTAGACTCAACAGGGATGCTCATACTAAATACTAATTTCATGCATATGTATGAATGGGTAGACCCCAGATCAATTAAAGCAACAACATTAGTGTCATATAGAGGAAATGTACCCGTAATTACATCAGGGGATGACGCCTCTTCGCGAGCTTGAATTGCATAAGTCCTTATAGGCGCTCTAGCCTCAGATCTTGTAGCCTACTCTCTGGGAGTATTCTTACTACTCGTCCCATTTCCCGGGTTTCTCTGTTGTCTCCCTCTAGTGCTTCCCACTCTTGCACTGTGAATTTTCTCTTTTTCAACCATCTCAGGGCATTCTCTAATAAAATGATCTTGGGAACCACACTTGAAACAGGCCCTCTCTTGTGCTCGACACTCACTGGGATGACGTCCGCCACACTATGGGCATTCCGGTCTATTTGGTTGCATGTTCCCAAAATTAGCAACTGAGGTAGTTTGAGCTTTAATCCTCGAGTACTTTTTACTCTTACTTCTGTTTGAAAACCCAACTGAAGTAGCTGATCGGGTAGGGAAGTCTCTCAATTTCTTAGATGAAGACTAAAATGACTTGTTCAGTTGTCTCTTTCTTGAGTCACGAAACTCCATCTCAGCTTTTTCTTTTCTCTTTCATCAATTCCTCGGCTTTACAAGCCTGATCTACGAGCACAATAAATTCCTTCAACTCGAGGACACCAACAAACAATCTGATATCTTCATTTAATTCGTCCACAAATCATTTACACATAATAGCTTCAGTGGATACATACTCTCGTGCATATTTGCTGAGCCTTACAAATTCTCGCTCATATTTAGTTACTGTCATCTTACCTTGTTTCAGTTCAAGGAATTCCTTCTTTTTTTTGGTCAATGAATCTTTGACTGATATACCTTTTTCAGAATTTTTCTTGGGAAAACTCCCATGTGATCCTTTCCATTGGTACAACCGACATAAGGGTATTCCACCACTGAAAAGCTGAATCCCTCAAAAGAGAAACTACACATTTCATGCACTCTTCAGGTGTGCAAGATAACTCATCAAATACCCTGATGGTATTTTCAAGCCAAAATTTTGCTCTTTCTAGATCATCATCTTTACTAGCTCGAAATTCCTCAGACCCTTGTTTTTGGATCCTATCAACCAGAAGCTTTTCTCTTCTTACCACTTCTACCACTTGGGGAGCTATAGGGGTAGGTTGAGGAATAGGCGGGGTGGAGGGGGTTGTGCATTCGGGTTCGTATGAACTAACTCCGTATACCATGCGTTCATCATGTAGAGAAAGGCTTCCCTACCCTTTTCTCCTCTTCTCTAACTCACGATCCTAGATCTATTCTCATTTTCATTCAGTACCGTCCCTTCAGCGGGAGCCGGTGCTTTACTTTCTACATCATCTGCCACAGCTCTATCGAGATCCATTTACTATATGAAACACAATTTAAATCGTCAGGAGTTGTCACACTATCATTATATAAATACTCATAAGTATGACATGCATAGCTAGACTCATGCATCCGCTTCGTTAGTCCAAGAATCGACTAAACCGTAGCTCTAATACCACTAAATGTAACACCCCTTATCTATGTCCAATGCCTGGACAAAATACGAGGCATTACTGGACTTAACTTTCTTGAACATACATTATCGGGCGAAAAAATTTCTTTACAAACTTAAAAATTTTCATTCATATTCATGACATCCTTATTATAGGCCTACGAGGCCCTAAACATACATACGAAAAGTTTTAAAATTTATCCGGAAACTTTTACACTCTTAGAAAGTTTTTACCTAAACAGGGGCCAGAAGCCCATGTAAAGTGGGACACGCCCGTGTGGGAAGGCCGTGTAGTCACACACGCCCATGTCCCTTACTCGAATCTACAAAGGTTTTCAAAAAGTCGGATACACAACCGTGTCCTAACCCATGTGTGAAACCCTTAGCATTCTATTTATGACGTCAACAACTTCTTAAGGGGCACAAGGCCTAGGCACACGCCCGTGTGCTGGCACATGTGACGAATCAAATTATCGTAAATTTGATGTAGGGGACACATGGCCTATCAACACACCCATGGAGGTTGATCGTGTGTCATACACGGCCTAGACACACGCCTGTGTGTCTACCCGTGTGGACAATTAGAAGGCTATTTACCAAGCCAATTACCACTCTGAAACATAAACACACATATACCAACACAAGCAATACATGATAGGACAATAATACCCTATAAAGAACCACTAATCATCATTTAAACACTTCACTTTTTACCTCATCATTTGCATAAACTTTCCCTTCATAAAACTTATCATCGTTAAAATATGAAACTTGACAAATATTGGCCAATTTCTTATGACCATATACAAAATAAGTTTATAACATTAGTAGCCAACACTTTGGCTTTCAAATATTACATAATACAAAATGACCAAGTTCCTATACATGCCATACCCAAAATAAATTAACTGTACTATACCAAAAGAATAATTGATAGTGTGATCCGAGCTCCGACGTTCTACGATCCCTGAGATAGCTTGGCAATACTACAAGGAAAAGGGAAAAGAGATTGGTAAGAATATAGCTTAGTAAGTTTGCATTAATTAATATAGCAACATAAATACTCATAGTAAAATCCATTCATCGTGGAACATTAGCAACATAAGTTCTCAAGTACTTTGACATATTTTACAACTCGTATTTTACTCATGGTACCTGTATCACTTCAGCACATAATTTAGCGCTTATGCTACCTTGATCATAGAATTAAATCATTATCATCCTTATATAATATTTAGCTCATTGTCATCTTTACGTACTTAGCTCTTTTGCCCGTTGAACTACTTAAAATATCGGAGGATACTCAATCTCATCATACATGTATCACGATGCCAATGCAATATCCCAGATATGGTCTTACATGGAATCACCTCCTGATACCGATGCCATATCCCAAATATGGTCTTACGCGGGATCTCTTAGCTCGATGTCGATGCCATTTCCCATGCATGGTCTTATACGAGATCGTACATAGATGGCGATGCCCTGTCCCAGACATTGTCTTACACGAGATCTTCCTTTGGTGCCGAAGCCATGTCTCAGACATGGTCTTACATGGGACCTTCCTTATTCGATGTCGATGCCATGTCTTAAACATAGTTTTATACGGGATCTATATTCAGTGCCGATGCATGTCTTAGACATGGTCTTATACGGGACCTACATTCAGTGCTGATGCCATGTCCCAGACATGGTCTTATACGGGACTTTCCTTATTTCATGTCAAAGCAACAATAGAGATATCATGAAGAGAAAAAGTACCCGTTATCACATCTGGAGATGATGCCTCTTCGTGAGCGCGAATGACATAAGTCTTTACAGGTGCTTGACCCTCCGATCTCATAGTAGAGTATCTGGGCGCACCTCTACTGCTAGTCCCACCTCCCAGGTTCTTTTGTGGTCTACCCCTCGATGATACATTGCTTGATCTTACTTCTTGTTTTCTATCATTCTCATCCCTCTCTGGACAGTTCCAAATGAAGTAGTCGGATGAACCACACTATAACAATTACGGTTGTTTCCCCAACACTTCCCAATATGTTGCCTACCACAATCTGGACACTCCGATTTATTTGAATTTGGATTTCCCACGCTTTCTATCGAGGTGACTTGAACTCTTGATCCCGAATATGTATTACCTCGGTCTCGGTGTGAATACCCAACTGAAGCAGTCATCCAAGGGTTCATTCCTTGGATCTATTTGATATATTTTGGAACGATTTAATACTTGGCCTCTTATTTGCATCTCGAACCTCAATCATGGCTTTTCTCTTTTCCTTATTCAACTCTTCAGCCTTGCAAGCTCTACCGACAAAAACTACAAATTCCTTCAGTTCCAAAATCCTAACTAGCAATCTGATATCTTCATTCAGTCCATCTTCGAACCTCTTGCACAAGATAGCTTCTCTAGACACATACTGGAATGATGGAAATGTGCAAGTGTACACGATCGCAACAAGTAATAAGGTGACAAGTAAATATCGAGTTATTGTACCCACTAGGACTGTAAAAAGGAATATTTATGAAATTGATTTTAAAACACTTTGGTGATGGAAAATATTTTGGTTTAAAGATGATTAAAAACTAAGTAACAAAATTAAAAATAAAAAGGTTCTAATGCACGATTTCAAATAAGGTTTAATCAAGATGATATAATTGTGTTGGATTAATTACATTCCTTTAGCGTAGAATTATAAAACTTATGTTTATGCTGCTACGAACAAATTCACGGCAACTCGATAATTTGCTAACTACTGCTCATACATACATATTAAATTAATCAATCTCTTGAACATTTTTCAATGTCAATCCAAGCAATTAATCAACCTTCACAAGCATATAAAAGATCTAGTGAGGTAACAGAGTATTTCGACCTTGAAACAGTTTAATCACAATGATCTTACAAGTTATGCAATGCATATGTATCACCGAATACAATGATAATTTAAACTTCAGATACCTTAGAAGAATAAACATGCACTAATTAAGTATTGTGTCAATTAATTACAATTTTAAAATGATTTAATAATTAATTCATTAGTTATCTAACAATTAATATTGCAAGAATAACTTAGGCATGATTTTACTTAATCAAGCATCTTACCGAGGCCTATAACAGTACAAACACAATTTGATAATTCAAGCAAGCAAAATATAAGCAACCCAACACAGATTAAATTCAAGCTAAATTGATTAAAATAACCGTTTCAGTAGCATAAATATTCATAAACATGTTTGTCAAAACAACAACGAAATTTAAAGAGATTGGGAACAAGAAGCAAATCCTATGTTTCTCCGTGGCTTGACTAATTGCTCCATTCTTCATTCTCTGTTGTCCTCGCTGTCAAGGTGGCTTATGAAAAATTTAATTGCTGCTAAAAAATGGCTGATGAGGACCTCTTTCCCAAGATAAGAAATTGGCACTTGAACAAAAGGGGAAATGGAAAGGAAAAGTTTAGAGAAACTGAGAGAGGAGAAGAGAGAATGAGAGTGTGAGGGATGAGTTCTTTTATAGCTGATTGTGGCTGCTAAATATAGAAAATTCCATCAGCCAAAGAGACCCCCCTTGGCCGGCGAAAAGCATGGCAAAGTTGAGAGATTCAACTTTGCTAAAAATAGCCTGGGGCAAATCCATAAAGCCACATTTTTTAGAGGGGTTTGAATGCAAGGCTGAAAGTTCTTCAAGGGCTTCTTTGAAAGCTTATTTAGTCAGCTAAAATGCTGATTTGGGTCAGCATATGGATGGTTCTGGGCAGCCCAATTGGTGGTTGGTTTGGTTCTAAATTCGGTTCAACCAGTGCGGTTCAACTGGACCCTTTTTTTCCATAATTAATTAATAATAATTTATTTAGCCAAAATTAAATCGAGAATAAATTAAAATTAATTATATTAATTAACACACATTTTTGGACCATCTTATTCCAGAAATAAATTTGCCTCGATACTTCAAATTGCTTCTCGATTTTGTTCTTTGAGCAATGTCTGCCGAGCCAATTTTTGCCCTTTGTGCGAATCTGTCGAAAATAGTCAAAATTAATCAAAATTAACTCTAAAATTAATTAAAATTCATCGTGTTCATATTTTTAACATAATTTAATTATTTTATAATATTTAATTATATTTTGACAAGAATTTAACCGAAATAGCATGATTTTAAGTTAAAAAGGGCATGTAAAAACACGTAAATTTTTGTGTTTTCACGCACTCAAACTTAATTCATTACTCTTCCCGAGTAATGCACAAATTTGAAAAGAATTTTCTCGGAAATACTCTTGAAAAACTCCTTCAGAACAACATTCTTCCCAAAATCATGAAATCAATATACTTATGCTCAAAAACAAGAATTTTGATAACTATACTACTCAAGTATATATATCGTTCAAATTAATCTCAATAATTACTACAATAGAAAAATTAGACTAAATGTTTCTTAATAAAGACATGTTAATCCCTACCAATTTGATTTTAATCCCTTATTCAAAATTAAACTGCAATCATTAAGCTTTACTGATGTCTTCATTTGTTGAACAGAGCAATTTCTCTCCACTAATGTACCTAACATTGGAACTTTGAATCAATAGGTCTTTAACATGGTTGTAGCGTGGCTGGGCTTAGGGGTGGGTAAAAGATAGATAATTTTAGGTTAAAAAGACTCTAGACTCAGCTTGTATTGGACCTTTCGAAATAATTACCTTCAATACATCAACTTTTCTTTTCTTTTCACATGCTCTGTAGTGCAATTTACATCAAGTACATATGCTTTTTTTTCCGAGTATTTTACTGCATGTACTACAATTTTTAGAGCATTTCATACTTGTTCGCAATTCCCCCAAACTTATTTTCAAAGAATACTGTGAATAGTACTGAGTCTAGTGTTTGAGACATTTTTAAGATAATTAAGAGAAGTGATGGCTAACTTTGCAAGGGTTCAAATAAAATTAGGCCATAAAGTCTCAAAGTTGGGTTTCAAAGGATAAAAATTTCATCATGGTTGGCTTGAAAGGCTCAAACAGTCCAAAAAACAGTTGCCTAAATCATTTTCAACGTTCCATGCTTCCTAGGATTTCACCTCAAGAAACTACTAAGTCAATTCTAAAGACTTAAACTTTCATGCATGCCTAACTATCCTAAAGAACTAAAATTTTATGGTATGATTTGCATGCTTTATTAGAAATACATTTCATGTCATTATTGAGCTAACATAATAGTTTATTGAAATAATCAAACTTTATTCATACTTAAATTTAGCATACTTAACAAAATTCAAATTTATTGAAAAAAATATATCATATTCATAATTAAAATAAAAACTTTATTCTGAGTGGAAATAATTTCAATTTCTGTCCCCCC
Source organism: Gossypium rotundifolium (assembly GCA_025506655.1). NCBI lineage: Eukaryota > Viridiplantae > Streptophyta > Magnoliopsida > Malvales > Malvaceae > Gossypium > Gossypium rotundifolium. The sequence goes on from CP106725.1 coordinate 85,631,760, forward strand.
AACTTAAAATGAACAATTTCCTCATTGTTTAAAGTGAATAGATACTATACACCAGGTAGGATTCCAGAAAAGAGGAGGTGGGTCAATTTGATTGCTTAAGTACCAAGCTCTTCCTAGATCCAATCTTAGACATGTATATAACTATTGCCACACTTTAGACTTTACTACTTGTCCATATTTACTTTTGATTCCCATTTCTTATTTTATTGTGCAGAAATTAAAAATTCCTAATTAATCATAATTCTAAATTAACATAAGAAGAAAATTAAAGTCAAGATCCCTCCCTTTTATTTATTTGTAGATCCTTCCAAATTGGACTCATCTTTTTCTCCATCATTATTGCCTTTGCATGAATTGCTTCTCTCCTTCTTCGATAATGGACTCCATGGTTCAAATATGAAATCTAGAAATTCAGGAACAAAAATAAATGGATCATTGTATATTTTTTTAAGAGCACTTCTCAACGAGTCATCCCTTATTTTTGAGTATCTCCAGTAAGCTTGATGTTTCCATTGCATATGTTGCATTAGGTTCATCAATTTTGACAACTCATCTCGAAGATCTACGCTAGGCGGTGGAGCTCTAAACATTGAAGTTTCAGCATCAGGTTCCGCTTCCAGTTCTACTAATTCTGCCTTATTGGGTATTCCAAATGATTGCATCGTCAGATCTTCTTCTTCTTCAGGGTCCTCAGGATCCTAACTTTTTTCAACTCGTTGTTGTAGAACAAAGTCTCCGACTGTAACACCCCCAAACCCGGCACACAAGCCCTGACCGGATCTGGTATGTTACTGCAGAAGAACGGTTGAAAATCTTTTTGACTTTAGAATAAAACATGTAAATTTGTTAACTTTTGAAAACCATGTCCATTTAAAATTATACTTAAACTTTGTTATTATAAAATGTCCAAATTAAAACTTTAATGTATATGCTTTGAGTAAATAGGTGGCTAAAAATAAAATCATCTTCACATATTAATTTAATTAAATCAAGCCCATAATAAAATAATACCAAAAATAACAACAAGGCCCTTATTGCAACCCAATATTTAAACAAAATACTTAATTTCAAAAATGCATAAAATAATCAAAATCTCTTCTTTTGCATGGCCACCTTGTATCCACTCCAACCCGGTCCAAGCTCATGAATCACCTGAAATGGTTGAGAAAATTTAGGTGAGTCCACAGACTCAGTGCATAATCATTACACATGTTTCCACACGTATGGGCTTAACCCATACCCATACGATCCATACCAATAGATATGCAAAATGTATCGGCCCAATCCTAAGTCCATCCGTTACACCAACCTTAGCAGACTCCCTGCCTAAGGCCGTGGCTAATCCACCAATCACAACCGAGTGATCCCACATATCCTACCTCGGCAGACCTGCTGCACAAGGCCGTGGCTAAGCCACCGATCACAACGTGATCCCCACAATAATCCGTCTACGGTGATGCACTTAGCTATCAATCGCCGAGATGGGCACCAAGCCAACATCTCCCTTGATGATCCACACAGCAACTCATCAAGCGTAAATGTAGCCATAAGCTAACATTAGACCACGTACCTCAATGTGTACACCCTTCCTTCCTCGATCCAAACCCAAATCCCATGCAATTATGTAAATGCCATATGTTACGTCATCATATAAATGAGCATACATCTCGTATCATTACCACATCAAATATATATATACATCACAATATCATAATAACCCAAACTTACTCACCTGATATCCAATTACCCAAAACAAGGGTATTCACCCCCAAGCCATTAAGATCGGTTACCACACATCATTCATGTACATAAACGTTAGCAAGCAAATAATCAAAGAAATAGTGCAATGATTACGCACCTAATCACTTGAAGTTCTATACCCTCGATCTCAAAGCTATCGCTAAACGAAACCACGGTGATCTGCCTAAACTGCTGCTCTGACGCTGGCCCACACCCCGGTGGCCAATCTCGAACCGCCGAGACAGCACTTTTCTTGAACTTCAGAATATGGGCTTCCTCTTGCCCACCTTGACTAGTTGATGCCTCCCTCAAAACGCTTAATCAGGTCGAAAGGTTAATCACTCAAGTCATAAATCCAAACATCAAATCTTAATAAATATTCCTTACCAACTCAACTTGAATCCCGAAAAGGGTCTCCTGCGTTAGGCTCTTCTCCCTACAATCGATCTTAGCATCATATACTTAACAACCTTAGACTTAATCGAATACCAAATACATAACTTACCAAAATAAACCCTTACCACCACTTACCAAGTCATTGCTAACAAGCGAGGCTTGTTGAATACCTCAAAATCCTAGAGTACCCTCAACAACGATTGCAACGGAAACCCGAAGAGATCTATGCTAATATTCGGCCAAGGTGCTACCAAATTGAAGAAAGGAAATTCGACACAAAGGTGGGGTGTAGATTCGGCTAACAAAAGAAACCCAATGGAAAGGGAATAGGGGTTTCGGCCAAAAGGTTTGAAAAGAGGAAAGAAAGGTATGGGGATGCACTTTTGGTTTAGCACCAAATGGAAGAGAAGAGAGATGGAAGGGTGAGTGATTTCGGCCAAGAATTAAAAAAAATAGAAAGAAGGAAGTTAGCAATGAAGGTAAATGGGGAGAACAAATGGAGAATTTGCGAAGCAAAATTAAGCAAGAAAGCAAATGGAAAAAAGGCAAAAAGGTGAACACCTCCCCCCTATTTATACTACTACAATTGGCACCCACCTAACACCCTCCAAAGCCCAAAATGCCCTCCTTAGCTCCCCAAAATCGGCCACTACTCAACCCCTCACAAAATCCCAAGATTTTCTCCTATTTCCACTCTACACCCATCCTTCAAACTATTTCAAATTCAAACCACCTCAAGTCTTCTCTTAGCCACTCATTCAAAAAGGTTTGAACAAGTCAAAATCCTCCTTTTAAGGTACCAAAATCGAAACCAACTCTCCCCCATGCTCATGACGCCAAAAACAAACCAAAATGCTGCCTTTGCAGCTCGAACCTGAGACCCCATAGCACCCTTGAGGCGTCACTTCTCCATGCCTTATGTGGCGCTCCCTTGCCATCCTGCCAAGCCTTCTCTTGTGTCTTAACCTCCCAAATATTTCTCTTAAAACCCTTCTAGCCAAGCTCCCCTTTTAATACTAAAAATTCAATAATTTCCTAAGACATTCTACTACACTTTAAAGTTCTCAAGACCCTCAAAACTCACTCAACCACACACTGAAGTATGCCAACACCTGAGTTATGCACTAAATGCATAACCCCTAGAACCAGGGTGTTACAATTCTACCCTTCTTAAAAATAATTTCGTCCTCGAAATTACTTGGGTAAACTAAACAGGAATTACTGTTGCGCACTCTGATCTTAAAGAACCATCACATTTCTAGGCACAGTTCTTAAGTCCATACTCAAGGTTCTAGATATTTTACTAGCAATAAAAACAAACAGCCACCCAAACGAACAAAACAACAAGGAGTATTCCAAACATAAGGAACTTACCAGCTGACATATCAGGCACATCACTATCCTCCCTCCGACGGACTGCATAAACCAGACCTGGCTGTCTTGCCTCAGTGCTACCATTACCGTGGCCTACCGCTCCACGACCTCGACCGGAACCATTCCCTCCATGGTTCAGACCACGACCACTCGTCACCTGCTGACCACCTCTGCCTGGCTGCACATACCTTGGCCTAATGTCTGAGCCCTACTCGAATTCTGGGGACAATCTTTAATCAGATGATTCTTTGACTTACACTTGAAACACTCTCGCTCTCGGTTCCAGCATTTGCCAATATGATACCTTCTACACCGAGCACACGGACGATCCGAATTCCTAGCAGCTGGTTTAGAAATAGGAATAGGAGTCTCAACTCTCGGTCTTTTCTGAAATCTTTCAAACGATTCTGGCGATCTCAAACTCCTCTTATCCCGGTTCTTTTCTCTATCTTTATTCTGCCTCTCGGTCCTCTTAATCTCCTCAGCTATCCGAGCTTTCTCCACTAAAATGGCGAAGTCTCTTTCTCGTTGTGGAGCAATCAAAACTCGCAGTTCATCTCGCAGCCCCGAGCATACCGGCTCAAACACAGAAACTCAGCCTCGTACTCCGCTATTGACTTGCCTCCTTGCACCAAATTGAGGAACGCCTTCCTCTGAGCATCCACATAGCTTGCCCCGACATACTTCCCCTCAAGCTTAATCTTAAAGTAACCCCAGTCCACTCGATCGGCAGGGGTACTTTCCTTAATAGTGAGCCACCACTGGTAGGCCTCATCACGTAGCAACGAAATAGCACCTTTAAGCTTCTCCTCAGTAGTTAAATCCAAGTCATCTATGATCCTTTCCACTGCCTCGAGCCAGTACTCTGCCACGTTTGGAGCTACCCCAGACACTCCTCTGAAAACCTCGGCTCCGTTCGACCTAAGTCTTTCGGGTATCGACTTCCGAGTTCCATTGCTCGCATTGGCTCCTGCCACCCGCTCAAGCACCCGCAGCACAGCCTGCGATATTGCGTCGTCTCCTCCAGTTTGATCCTGATGTTCAACCTCAACAGCTGGTGGTGGCGGCACATCGCTCTCTGATCCATGGCCAGACCCAACCGGTTCCGATAGGGTCATCCTACCTCTACCACGACCACGCGGCGGACGTCCACGACCTCTTGAACTCATATCTAGCGTCACGACTTAATCTGTTTAGAAAGTTTTATGCATTAGAAATTTTGGTTCCACTATTTATCCACGAGCAAATTTTATGAAAGAAGCTCTAGAAGTGGTTCTTTCGAGCAATCAAAATTTCATTCCCAACCTAGGGGTAATTTCGTCTTTTTCCTATAGGGGTATATTTGTAATTAAACAGAGTCAATTTGAAAATAATTTTTTTTCCAAATTAAAGACATTTCAGAATTTACCAAAATCTTGGGGGTCATCTTGAAAATTTTGTTTTTCATACAAAATGTGTTGCAAAAATTTCAGAAAGCAAGGTTATTTTTTTGTAATTTTGGAAATCATGGGCAGTTTCGTAAATTCTCAAAATCAAAATATCACAATGTTTCACAAAATAGGATTTTCTGATATTTGGTAAAATAGGAATATTTCAATAAAAGTTGAGAGAAATCTAAAAATTTAGAAACCAATGGCATTTTGGTAATTTTATCAACCAGGGGTGTTTTAGTAAATTCTCACAAACCAGGGTATCTTAATATTTTGAAAACTCGAGATTTTGGTATTTTGAAAAGTAGAATTATTTTATCAAAAGTTGAGGGTAGTACGGTAATTTTACAATACAGGGGCATTTTTGTAATTTTGCCACTAGGGCATTTTGGTAATTTTGTAAATCGAGAAAACATCTTCCAAAATCAGATTTAGGGTTTACGAACCAAAGGGTAAATTTGAAAAATTTCAAAACCAAGGATTTTTGAAACAGTAAGGCTAAATCCCTTTCGGGTTTTAGAAATTGGTTTAGCCCATGAACAAGTCCTCTTGGTTAAGGTGAACCGTAGCTACGCACCAGGTAGGATTCAAGTAAAGAGGAGGTGAGTCGCTAGGACTGCTTAAATACCAAGCTCTTACTGAATACCAATCCTCGACATGCGTACAGTGGTTGCCACACCTTAACTCGGCGACTTACTTCACAGGTTTGTTTAATAGCCTTAAGTCTTATGCATATGTGTGAGTAAACTAATCCTAGGGTCCAATGGTCCTAACATTCTATTCTACGAGCCCAAATAATCCCATAACAATTCATATAAACAAATCACTTCAAAAGTTTGAAGTACTTACCTATGGACTTCGGGCCGGAGGTACAGGTGCCATGCCAGAATAACCTGAAAACTTTCCTAAAAGCCTATATTTTCGAAAAGCCCATTTTGAAAACTGTTTGTGGGTCCAAACCCTCAAAGCCGAGTTTTGAACTGGGCTCTGATACCAATCTGTAACACCCCCAAACCCGGCCCACAAGCCCTGACCGGATCTGGTATGTTATTGCAGAAGAACGGTTGAAAATCTTTTTGACTTTAGAATAAAACATGTAAATTTGTTAACTTTTGAAAACCATGTCCATTTAAAATTATACTTAAACTTTGTTATTATAAAATGTCCAAATTAAAACTTTAATGTATATGCTTTGAGTAAATAGGTGGCTAAAAATAAAATCATCTTCACATAGTAATTTAATTAAATCAAGCCCATAATAAAATAATACCAAAAATAACAACAAGGCCCTTATTACAACCCAATATTTAAACAAAATACTTAATTTCAAAAATGCATAAAATAATCAAAATCTCGTCTTTTGCATGGCCACCTTGTATCCACTCCAACCCGGTCCAAGCTCATGAATCACCTGAAATGGTTGAGAAAATTTGGGTGAGTCCACGACTCGATGCATAATCATTACACATGTTTCCACACGTATGGGCTTAACCCATACCCATACAGTCCATACCAATAGATATGCAAAATGTATCCCAGCCCAATCCTAAGTCCATCCGTTACACCAACCTTAGCAGACTCCCTGCCTAAGGCCGTGGCTAATCCACCGATCACAACCGAGTGATCCCACATATCCTACCTCGACAGACCTGCTGCACAAGGCCATGGCTAAGCCACCGATCACAACGTGATCCCCACAATAAATCGTCTACGGTGATGCACTTAGCTATCAACCGCCGAGATGGGCACCAAGCCAACATCTCCCTTGATGATGCACACAACAACTCATCAAGCGCCAATGTAGCCATAAGCTAACATTAGACCACGTACCTCAATGTGTACACCCTTCCTTCCTCTATCCAAACCCAAATCCCATGCAATTATGTAAATGCCACATGTTACGTCATCATATAAATGAGCATACATCTCGTATCATTACCACGTCAAATATATATATACATCACAATATCATAATAACCAAAACTTACTCACCTGATATCCAATTACCCAAAACAAGGGTATTCACCCCTAAGCCATTAAGATCGGTTACCACACATCATTCATATACATAAACGTTAGCAAGCAAATAACCGAAGAAATAGTGCGATGATTACGCACCTAATCACTTGAAGTTCTATACCCTCAATCTCAAAGCTATCGCTAAACGAAACCACGGTGATCTGCCTAAACTGCTGCTCTGACGCTGGCCTATACCCGGTGGCCAATCTCGAACCGTCGAGACAGCTCTTTTCTTGAACTTCGGAATAGGGGCTTCCTCTTGCCCACCTTGACTGGTTAAGCCTCCATCAAAACGCTTAATCAGGTCGAAAGGTTAATCACTCAAGTCATAAATCCAAACATCAAATCTTAATAAATATTCCTTACCAACTCAACTTGAATCCCGAAAAGGGTCTCCTGCGTTAGGCTCTTCTCCCTACAATCGGTCTTAGCATCATATACTTAACAACCTTAGACTTAATTGAATACCAAATACATAACTTACCAAAATAAACCCTTACCACCACTTACCAAGTCGACTGCTAACAACTGAGGCTTGACTGAATACCTCAAAATCCTAGAGTACCCTCAACAACGATTGCAACGGAAACCCGAAGAGATCTATGCTAATATTCGGCCAAGGTGCTACCAAATTGAAGAAAGGAAATTCGACACAAAGGTGGGGTGTAGATTTGGCTAACAAAAGAAACCCAATGGAAAGGGAATAGGGGTTTCGGCCAAAAGGTTTGAAAAGAGGAAAGAAAGGTATGGGGGTGCACTTTTGGTTTAGCACCAAATGGAAGAGAAGAGAGATGGAAGGGTGAGTGATTTCCGCCAAGAATTAAAAAGAATATAAAGAAGGAAGTTAGCAATGAAGGTTTCGGCTTAGGAGAAATGGGGAGAACAAATGGAGAATTTGTGAAGCAAAATTCGGCAAGAAAGCAAATGGGAAAAAGGCAAAAAGGTGAGCACCTCCCCCCTATTTATACTACTACAATTGGCACCCACCTAACACCCTCCAAAAGCCCAAAAATGCCCTCCCTTAGCTCCCCAAAATCGGCCACTACTCAACCCCTCACAAAAATCCCAAGATTTTCTCCTATTTCCACTCTACACCCATCCTTCAAACTATTTCAAATTCAAACCACCTCAAGTCTTCTCTTAGCCACTCATTCAAAAAGGTTTGAACAAGTCAAAATCCTCCTTTTAAGGTGCCAAAACCGAAACCAACTCTCCCCCATGCTCATGACGCCAAAAACAAACCAAAATGCTGCCTTTGCAGCTCGAACCTGAGACCCCATAGCACCCTTGAGGCGTCACTCCTCCATGCCTTATGTGGCGCCTCCCTTGCCATCCTGCCAAGCCTTCTCTTGTGTCTTAACCTCCCAAATATTTCTCTTAAAACCCTTCTAGCCAAGCTCCCCTTTTAATACTAAAAATTCAATAATTTCCTAAGATATTCTACTACACTTTAAAGTTCTCAAGACCCTCAAAACTCACCCAACCACACACTCAAGTATGCCAACACCTGAGTTATGCACTAAATGCATAACCCCTAGAACCAGGGTGTTACACCGGCTATCCCAAACCTGGCCTAGAAGTTAGGCCCAAATCTGGCGTGTCACATGAAAGTGTTTTTTTTTTTTTTAAAACCATCTTTGCTATTATTAAAAACTTGTTTGAGAATTACAGCCTCTTTGTTAAAACCCAAAACACTTAAGCAATTGTTATCTACTTGAAAACGTAATTATTAAAAACCTTTTTGGTTGCGAAAACATATTTGAAATAACAATTTACAAAAATATGACGTTTGGAAGTAGAGTTGCAGAAGCATTTTGAAAACATTACGGAAACGTAGATAAAATACAATATTTTTTAGAGGTTGATTGATGAGTCGAAAATCAAAGGGGTGGACTTTAAAATCAGGACTTTTAAAAATGACGTTGAAATTTTAAAAGAGAATCCGAGTTAAATTATTTGTAAATGTTTGCTATAAAATCCATTTATTAATCAATTTTGAAAACCATTATTTATATTTTTAGAAAATTCATTTTTAAACAATTTAAGAAGAATAATAAAAACATCCCAAACATAAAGAAAAATAAAAATAGTCCAGAGGCCTTATTACAACTTTAAAACCCGAAACAATAAAAGTAATTAAATAAAACGGAAAGGTAGTTTACTAATATTCGAAAATGTTATTTCTGATGCGTGGCCTCCACCGAGTCATCCATGGCTCCAAGCCCTCATCACTGAGCATTACCTACAAGGGTTAAGAGGACGGGGGTGAGTTACAAGAACTCAGTGTGAAATTCCCTTACCATCATCCACTGGGTCAGAACACACATAGCAATATTTTGGGTCTAAGCCCATTTACAATAACAATAATGTATCAAATATAACATGTGTATGAAATGCAATGTCCCAACCAAACCTAGTTTTCCATCCGCTACACACTGCCCGTACCAACCAACACACCTGTGGGGAGCTTTAGTCACCCACCCCGCCAACACACCAAAACTGGGCATTAAGCCATATATCAAACTGGGCATTAAGCCATATATCAAACTGGGCATTAAGCCATATATCAATTTGTGGACAACCCACCAGAATTTTGTAGCAAAGCTACCAGAATTTCTCTTCGTTAAATATCCCAACCCATGCAAATCATGTATGCATATTCATTTACAATAATTCATTCATCTAATTATTACGAACATACAGCCCATTATAAAAATTTAAACAATCTGGCCCATATCACATTTTGGCCCATATAGCAAATATCACATTTGGCCTACATAGCAAATATCACATTTGGCCCATATATCAAATATCACATTTAGCCCATATAGCAAATATCACATTTGGCCCATATAGCAAATATCACATTTGGCCCATATATCAAATATCACAATTGGCCCATATATCACTTTTATCGATTTAGCCCATTGAGGGCAATTTTGTAATTTGGCTCATAAGGGCATTTTCATAATTCGACCCATAAGGGCATTTTCGTAATTTTACCTGTCAAGGGTCATTCGGTAATCTCACAACCCAGGGGTATTTCGATAATTTACCCTCTAAGAGTATTATGGTAATTTCGTAACGTAGGCTTAACTACTAATTTGGGGCATAAAAGTTTGAAACTATCCATCTACGTCATACTGACTAAATTGACTATAACTCATGTTAGGAATATCGAAATCTAAATCCGTAAATTTTCCTTGAAACTAGACTCATATTTATTCTCACTACAATTTTTCCAAAATTTTTACCTTAACCATTTAGTACAGTTTATTCCTTAAATTTCCCCTTGTTTCACTGTCCAACGATTCTGACTTCTCTTACCCAAAATCCAAATATGTCACTGTAAAGTTTTCATATACTGCTCCCACTTGTCTCTATTAATAATAGGCTCACTATGGAATCCATACATATAAATTATGTTCCATAATTCACTTTTTAAAATGTTATACGTTTTTTCCAAGATAAAACAGAATACCCCAAAGTCATTTAGAACCAGTCTCACTAAAATTAACATATCTCAGAATATAATATTTCTTTTCCTTCTCCGTTTCTTCCATATTAAAGTAGACACAGTAAGCTTTAATCTGATAACTTACTCACTTTGTAATTCCTTTTATCTAATTTTTCTTGGTTTTTCAAATAAATGTCACTATTTTTGATCGGAACTATTTTATTACAAAACATGATTACCACTACGAGCATACGCACGTCCGAGTGATCACGGATGCTGGTTATCGGTTTTATTCGGTATTTCTACCGAATCACAGAATATTTCATGTAAACTTTCAAAGTGATGTGAGACTTACTCACCATTTCAAGCACATATTCGGAAGGGTACGGGATTACACACCTTGATTACGAGTTGTGCTTTCTATCGATTTCAACACCTATATTGATAGTTGATAGAAGGTTAGTCTCAACTTCGATAATTTTAACTAGAAACACTTTATTAGGCTAACTCCACTTACCACAACTGTGATCTCCCTCGATGCACCAAGAATCGATCCTACCAACAATATCAATTAGCCAACCTTCAATCCGATTAACTCAATAACCAAATGGATGTATTGAATGGACCATGAAAGATCTTCCTTACCTTAATCGATTATAATCCCGTTTCTCACGATCGTCCTATGACTAGAGATGATTAGGTGATGTTGTGGTATTCGGTCTCCCTCTATATCACTACGAAGAAGAAAACGATCTCGTATGAGGGAAAGTAAGGTGATGGTCTCGGTCAAAATGACCATCCAAAAACCAAAGTTTGGATCCGGTCATAAGAGAAGAAAATAAAACATTGGAAAGAATACTTACCGATTGCTTAAGGAATGAGAAAGAAAGAAAGATGGAAAGGTTTCGGTTATGGAGGAGAATGAAAAATGATATTCGGCTATCAAGGAGATTAGACAAAAGATGAATATGTGACCAATTCAAGAGAAGAGAAAATGCACTATTGTGCTAATATGTTTCAGCAAGGAGAGTTACAAAATGGGAGAGATGGCACAAATTCCAAAACAATACCAAGACCTTACCAAATGCCACGGTAAAATTCGGCTATCACTCTAGCCCCAAACCGTCCACATTCATCCCCCCTAGGATAAGAGTTTGGCTACCCAAACTTTCCAAAACACCATCCTCAAAATAAGCCCCTTGTCCCCCTTACTTACCTATTTCTCATGATTCCTTTCCTCAACTTCAACCTTGCCTTATTCTTTTAGCCACCTTACCAAAATAATGAAGTCCACCCTTGCCATATTTATTCCTTGACCGACACATAAGGAAAGGGAAGCAACAAAAATAAAAGTCAAATTACACACAAAGTGATTCGAACTCCTTCCCTCAAGGTGCTACAAGTGGCGCCATATCCTCTCTACTAATAGCTCTTTTATGCTAGCTATTTAATCAATTATTTCCATATGCTTTAAGGTCACTTACTCCATCTCCTTAAAGTGCTAAAATTCTAATTTTTTCCTAAGGCCTAATTAAGCCCGAGACTTCATAGAAACCTCGTAACCTTCCAAATTCACTTAACTAACAAGTCCAATTTACAATAATGTCATTCTCTTACTCTCAAAATTTTAAACAATCCTACGACCAAGGCCCATTGGATCTAATCCTACTAGGCCTAATTTTGGGATGTTACAGTGATTGTGCCTTGGGTTTACCCTGTCTTCTTTATATTTACAATAATTTCAGCTTTTAAGCACAGAATAGTTATTGTAAAGGGGAAGTAAAAGGGCCAGAACGTCTAACAACACAAATTTGCATCTCCCTCAAGATAATCTTTCCCTTGTCAATGGTCTTTCCAGTTAAGATTAGGTATAATAAGACCATTTGCTCTAATGAGATTGTAGTCCCATGTGAGCTAGGCATTAGGCTAAATCAGATGAAATAGAACCTTACCTTCGTGAGTGGTGCCAAGTATTCTCTCCAACAAGTGTGGATTCCTTTTTTGACACAGTGCAATTGGAACCTTGAACTGTAAGTTCCTCGAGAATTTCTTATAGAATTTCAGGCTTGATATTGTCAGAATTTCTTATAGAACTATATGAAAACACGGTTTAAAATTGTCAGAAGTCACCACACTTTCTATAACACCCCTAACCCTTATTCGTCGCCAGAATAGGGTTATAAGGTATTACCAAACATTTCAGAACATTTACAATCATTTCACATCTTAACTTAACAATTCACATTCATATAGTCCCCTTAAATAGGTCTACGAGACCTTAAACATGCATTAGAAAAGGGTTGGGACTAAACTGAGCAAAAATAAAATTTTCTAAGAATTAAACATTTTTCAAAGTTATAGAGGTCACACGCCCGTGTGGGTAGGTTGTGTGCCTCACACGGCCTCAGGCACACCCGTGTGTCCAAGCCATGGCAAAATAGGGCATACATACTGATTTTTCCACACGGTCGAGTACACGCCCGTGTGCCTCACCCGTAGTTGACACTAACTTATTTCACACGTCCTGTCACATGCCCGTGTGTCTGGCCCATGGTTGACATTGACTTGTTTGAATTACAAATTTGAGTGACATGGCCAAGCTACACGTCCTTGTGCTCAACCGTGTGGGCAAATGTAGGCCATTTACAAGGCCAATTTGCCACCCATTTTAGGGTCAATCCTACAAGTACATATAGGCATCAATCCAGACTTCAAAAATAACCAAAACATACCAAAATGACCATCTTTTCCTACTATTCATAAGCATATCAATCATATCAACTAATGCGTAATTTATCTCCTAACAAACACAAGCATTTCTAAGCATAATCCATTCAAAAATTTACCAATTCATTAAGTCAACCTTTCATCAAAATATACTAACTTTGCATCACACAAAACTTAGACTAATATTTACCATACTCACATCCCATTTACAAGCCATATCACATGGCTTTATATACATCTCAAACATAATCCAAAATTACTAGCCTATACATGCCATACTTAACTATGTACACATTAAAAAAGTACCAAAATAGAGTTTGATAGTGTGGTGATGATCCTCGACAATCCCAGAGCCTTTCGTAGCTTTAACAATCTATAAAACAGTGCAAACACATACAAGGTAAGCTTTCAAAAGCTTAGTAAGCCATATAGAAACAAACTTATCATATAAACATTTATAATTATATCAAATACAAGATTATTAGTATATCTCAATTGCAAATTCATATTTCTTCTTTGGTTCAATTGTTTAACCATTGCTTACCAACAAATCACATCTCCATGTATTGCATTATATCATAGCATATTTGTTTTTAAGTATCACATAATATTACAACAATTCTATTCACATATCTCACTTTCATAACATCACATATACTTACTTTTCATACTCAAACTTTGCATATGTTTTGAATGTACCTGTATTGGTTACACATTTCACATAGTCATTAATTTTCTCGAAATGGCCATTGAACCATTCGGAATCAAATATGATACTCGAATAACTCAGAATACTCATACAATGCCAGCGTCCCAAACGTGGTCTTACATGTAACCGAATATCGATGCCACTGTCCTAGATAGGGTCTTACACAAAATCATATACGATGCTAATGTCCTAGACATGGTCTTACTCGTAATTCTCAAATTGATGCCAATGTCACAAACATGGTCTTACACGATATCACATATTGAAATCCCTATGACATGACATATGAATCCTATCATTCCTAAGGTTCGTACGAGACTTTTCGAGCATTGACACTTTGTCGATACTTTCTCGGATTTCACTTGTACATTTCCATAGTCATTCATCACAATTCAATTTCATATGAACATGAATAAATCAAATCAAATACATTTATTTGTATATAGACTTACCTCGTATTTGGGATAAACGAACTGAATCTACTAATCGACCACTTTCGAGTTTCCCTAATATAAATCCATTTTCTTTGGTTCTTGATCTATAAATATTCAAATTTAACTTATTTATTCACCAAATCATTCAATTCAATCCAAAAACACACATTTAGGGTATTTTACAATTTAACCCTCACATTTCACATTTGGACATTTAAGTCCTTATTTCACAAAATCACAAAATACATTTAATTTCTTTGTACCCATGCTTAGCCGAATATTCATATGCTTTATCTAAGTCCACACATTTTATTTATTTCACATTTTAGTCCCTCAAAATATTATTTTCATAATTTAGTCCAAATCACTCAAATTCATAAAAATTCCAAAGACAAAACATTTTAATCTAACACATATAATTCATATTTCATTAACTAACATCACAAAGCTTACAAAATCATCAATGGCATATCACAAAACCTTCATCAAATTTTAAAATTATGGCATGGGCTTGGCAGTATACTAAGCAACGATCTCATAAATGTAAAAATTATCAAAAACCAAACTAAATACATACCTTAATCAAAGAACACCAAGGGAAAACCCTATTTTATTTCTTTTCCTTCTTTTTCTTTGAGTTTTTGGCACCAAAGATGGATGAATGCTTTAATTTAGCATTTTTTTATTAAATCTTTACTAATTTAGCTAATTACCAAATTAGCCTTTTTATTATCGTTTATATTCCACTGTCTAATGTCCAACCATGTCATTTCATGAATTCAATGGTTTAATATCAACATAAGGACATCACATTTATAAAGACATAGCACATAGGTACCTTTAACACATGGCATGCTAATTTTGCATTTTACGCTATTAGATCCTTATAACAAATTAAGCACACAAATGAAATAATTAAATCACGAAACTTTCACACATGCTTAATCATATACTGCAAGCACAGAAAATAATATTAAAATATTTTTTGACTCGGATCTGTGGTCCCAAAACCACTATTCCGACTAGGATCTGTACTGGACTATTACATTTCTCCCCCTTAGGGATTTTCGTCCCCGAAAATCTTACTGTTAAATAGATTCGTATATTGCTCTCTCATAGCATCTTCAGTGTAACAACCCGATTTAGACCCTGGTCGAAATAGTGGTTTCGGACCACAAAATTGAGGTCAAAAAAATATTTTAATATTATTTTTTGTGCCTGCAATATATGATCAAGCATGTGTGAAATTTCTCTAAATTAATTTATCCGTTTGTGTGTTTAATTTGATAAAAGGACCTAATTGTGAAAGATGCTATTTACGATCGAAAATCTCGAACTCCATTGTATTGGATTGATCTGAGTAAGAATAAGATCCACGGGTTGATTTGATAAAAGAGGCAGAATAGAAAGTAAAAGTGATTCGTGACAGTTTGAAAGCAGCGTTAGATAGCCATAAGTCTTATGCAGACTTGAAATGAAAAGAAATCGAATTTGAGGTTGGTGACAAAGTGTTTTTGAAAGTGTCTCCGTGGAAGAAAATACTTTGACTTGGCCGAAAAGGCAATCTGAGTCCGAGGTTCATCAAGTCGTATGAGATCATTGAAAGGATTAGGCCAGTTGCTTATAAGTTATTGTTGCCACCTAAATGAGAGAAAATTCATAATGTGCTTCATGTAAAGATGCTTCGAAGATACAGATCTAATCCGTCGCATGTAATTGCTCCTTCTAAGGTTGAGATTTAGTCAGATTTGTCTTATAGTGAAGAACTTATTCGAATTCTGGCACGTGAGATCAAAGAGTTGAGAAACAAAAGAATATCTTTAGTAAATGTGTTGTGGCATAAACACGGATTTGAAGAGGCTACATGGGAGCCTGAAGATGTTATGAGAGAGAAATATCCAAACCTATCCACTGGTAAGATTTTCGAAGACGAAAATCCCTAAGGGGGAAGAGTTGTAATAGCCCGGCTTAGACCCTGGTCAGAATAGTGGTTTTGAGACCACAAATCTGAGGTCAAAAAAATATTTTAATATTATTTTTTATGTCTGCAGTATATGATTAAGCATGTGTGAAATTTCTATGAATTAATTTATCTGTTTGTGTGTTTAATTTGATAAAAGGACCCGATTGTGAAAGATGCTAAATTAGCATGTCATATGTTAAAAACACCTATGTGTTATGTCTTTATACTGTAATGGCCTTATGTTGTAATTAAACCATTAGCATGGTTAATGGACAATTATAACCAACCAATATGTGTTACATTATATTATTATTAAAGGTTAAATTTGTAAATTAGAAATTATGTTAATTTAAATAAAATAAAACATAAAAGATGGCCATTATCATCTTGTTAGTGCCGAATGTCAAAGAAAAATAAAGAAAGGAAGAACAACTAGGTTTCAGCTTGATTTAAGCTTGATTGAGATATGTTTTTGCTTGGATTTTTGATAATTTCTACGTTTTTGTGATCGTTGCTTATTGTTCTAGGTAGCCCATGCTTTAATTTTAGAATTTGATGGTGATTTTGAGATATTTCATTGATGAATGTTTGAGCTTTGTGATAGTTGATGATGAAATATGAAAGATATGTGAAAGATTAACATGTTTTGTCTTTGAATTTTTGGTAAAATTGAGTAATTTGGGCTAAATTATGAAAATAAGAAATTGGAGGACTAAAATGTGAAATAAAAGAAATATGTGGGTATGTATGGACATAGGGAGAATTTGGCTAGGCATGGGTGAAGTGAAATTTTGAGCATTTTGTGATTTTATGAAATAGGGACTAAAGTGTCAAAATGTAAAAATGTAAGGGCTATTTTATAAAATGCCCTAAATATGTGTGTTTGGACTAAATTGAATGAATTGGTGATTGAATGAACTAAATTTGATTATGTATAGACCTAGAAAGGAGAGATTTGGATCGGGATTAAGGCAAAGATAAAGTGCTCAATTGATTGACTAGTCTCGATATTTCAACGTCCGAGGTAAGTTCATATATAATACGTGTTGTTAATTTATGTTTAAGTACTATGGAATGAATAATTCTGTGATTATTGGATTTGAAATGCTATGTGTGTAATTGAGATAGATGGCACTAAGTGTGCCTAGTTAGAAACGAGACAGAGATGATTAGCACTGTGTGTGCGAAATAATAAAAACTTCGGCTTTTTTATTGGCACTCTGTCTGCGATGCTGAGATGAATTCAGTTTAATGTAAAAGCACTAAGTGTAAGATAACATTTAAGCTTAGGCTATGAATTTGGCACTAACTGTGCGACTAAATCGAATGAATAACGAAGGTTAGTCAAATTGAAGTATTGAGCATTGAGTAGTATGAGTGATCGATAACTAAGTGTTGACTAAGGTACGTAAGAAACCTATGTGGTTGATGAAATTGTAAATGGATTTATGGATGGTTAAGTGAGCAGATTAGCTATGGATGATATGGTATTTGTATTTATGAGTTGATCTATGTGATGCATTATCATTGTATTTTGTAATTATATTATTGAATTAAATGTATTATAATACGAACTTACTAAGCTTTAAATGCTTACCGTGTGAAGTGTTTATCCATTTTACAGTGTCATTAAAGCTAGCTCGGATCTAGGGATCGTCATCGACTCAATCACACTATCGGCTATCTATTTGGTACTTTTGAAATACGTGTATAATTGAATATGACATGTATAGGCTAGTTAATATGGCATGTTTTGAAGTGTATAAACTTTTCCATGTGATATGGCTTGAAGGTTGAATAATGTTAGTACATATGTGTTGAAATATGTGAGTGATAAGTAAGGTATGTTTCATGTTGAATTAGTTGATGAGAATTGTGGTTTGAATGTGATTTTGTGGTATGAATTATATGATGCTAGACTTATATGCTTTGGTATGTTAGAATTGGTATTTTGAATAGACTTATTTGAGTGGAAATTGAGCATGATAATAAATGATGTAGTTGATGATCAATTGGGGTATATGATGGTATGTTGAGGTTGCCAATTAGGATATAAATGTATGTGATTTGAGGCTTGTAGGTGATCCTAAGTGTGGAAGGCAAGTTTGGCCTTATAAATGGCCTATAATTGCCCATGCGGTTGAGCACACGGGCGTATGGCTCGACCGTGTCTTTCAAATTTGTAATTTGATTCAAGTCAGACTCGACCACCGGCTAGACACATGGGCGTGTGACTGGCAATGTGGTGCAAGTCAGTATGTATGCCCTATTTTACCACGGCTTGGAAGCACGGGCGTGTCCGAGGCCGTGTGAGGCACACGACCTTCCCACACGGGCGTGTGACCTCTACAGTTTTGAAAAATCTTTAAATTTTTAGAAATTTTTGTATGTGTTTGGTTTAGTCCCGACCCCTTTCTAACACATGTTTAAGGTCGCATAGACCTCATTAAGGGACTATATGCTACATCTTGATATGTTTGAATGATGATTGACTTTGTGTTGTAAAATGATATGGAATGTTTAGAAATGATTAGTAATCCCTCTTAACCCTAGTCTGGTGATAGTTACGGGTTAGGGGGGTTACATTTGATTGGTATTAGAGCTACGATTTAGTCGATTCTCGGACTAACGTAGGGCGTGTGAGTCTAGCTATACATGCCATATATATAATTGCGATAGTGTGATGATTCTTGAAAGTTAAAAACATGTTTTTATATAGGAAATGGATCCCAATCGAGCAGTTGCTGATGACGTTGAGAGCAATGCGCCTACTCTCGCTCAAGGGACAGCGCCAGCCACATCTAGGCCGAATGTTAGTAGCCACGGGGGAAGGGCTAAGCAAGCCTTCTTTCGAATGATGAGTGAGTAGTTTTCAAAGTTCGTTCGAATGAATTTGACTGCTCAACAACCTCTACCCCCACAAGTACCTATTGTGCCAAAAGTGAAAGATCCGATCCGATTGAATAAACTTCCTTTAGATAAAATCTGAAAGTATAGGGCTGAAGAGTTTAGGGCCGCGATTGAAGATGATGCTAAACGAGTTGATTTTTGCTCGAGAATACAGTTTGAGTGTTTGATGAGATGTCTTTGACTCATGATGAATGCAATAAATGTGATGTTTCCTTGTTGAGAGATACGACATATAATTGGTGGAAAACATTGATATCCATGGTTCTGAGAGAGAGAATCACTTGGGATTTCTTTCAAGCTAAATTTTGAAAGAAGTATATCAGTCAATGATTTATAGATCAAAAATGTAAAGAGTTTCTAAAGTTAAAACAAGGCCGCATGTCTATTACTGAGTATGAATGAGACTTTGTGAGATTGAGCCAATACGCGCGATAATGTGTTTCGATCGAAGCTACTATGTGTAAATGTTTCATTATAAGGTTGAATGAAGACATTAAGTTGTTGGTTGGAATACTTAATTTGACTGAATTTGTTATGTTAGTTGAAAGAGCCTGCAAAGCCGAGGAGCTTAGTAAAGAAAAGAAGAAAGCTGATTTTGAGGCTAGAGATGAAAGAAAAAGATCGATGAGTAAGTCATCTCAACCTTCGATGAATAGATTTAGAGATGCAAGCAATCGTTCAAATGCTTCATTTAGACATTCAAGTAGAGATCGTGTGAGACAAAGTGTTAGTCCAAGAACTCTAGCTCCAATTGAATCAAGTGTTGGTAGTGTTAAAAGCAACAAGCCTATATGTAGACAGTGCGGAAGACGACACGTTGGAGAATGCTGGGGCAAGTATAACAATAGAACTTGTTATAAATGCGGATCACGAGGCCATTTCATTCGAGATTGCCCAAAGTTAGCTGAGAAAGACAATGTTCAGAGTGCGAGACCGAGTAATACGAAAGCTAGGGGTAGACCACCCAGAAACACCGGGAATGTGAGTGGAAGTCAAATAGGGACTACAGATACAGCTAAGAGATAAGAGGTGAGAGAACCTTCCCAAGCCTATATTATTCGCGCTCGTGAAAAAGCGTCATCTCTGAATGTTATTATTGGTGCTTTTACTCTGTTTGATTCTGATGTGATTGCATTAATAGATCCAGGATCTACTCATTCCTATGTGTGTATGAATTTAGTATCAAGTAAGACTCTACCTGTTGAGTCTACTGAATTTGTGATTAGAGTATCGAATCCCTTAGGTAAGTGTGTCTTGGTTGATAAAGTGTGTAAGAACTGCCCGTTGATGTTTCGGGATATTTTCTTTCCAGCTAATTTGATGTTGCTACCTTTTGATGAATTTGATATTATTCTGGGTATGGATTGGCTCACTTTGCAGAATGCTATTGTGAATTGTAAACGGAAGAGTATTAATTTGAGAAGTTAGAATGGTGAGATATTTCGCATTGAATCCAGTAATTTGAATGGGTTAGCGATTGTCATACCTTCGATGAAAGACTTGAATTATGTGAAAAAGGGTTGCGAAGCCTATCTTGTATATGTGATAGATACAAAAGTAACTGAAAAGAAAGTTGAATCTGTACCTATAGTTTGCAAATTTCCAGATGTGTTTCCTGAAGAACTATCGGGATTACATCCGATCTGAGAAGTTAGGTTTGGTATTGAATTGGTACTGGGGAAAACTCTTATTTTAATAGCTCCGTATAGAATGGCACCAACAGAAATAAAAGAGTTGAAGTCATAGTTGCAAGAGTTTACCAATAGAGGATTTGCACAATCGAATTTCTCGCCCTGGGGTGCTCCTGTGTTGTTTGTAAAAAAGAAAGATGGAACTATAAAAATGTGTATTGATTATCGACAGCTGAATAAAGTGACGATAAAGAATAAATATCCTTTTCCACGTATTGATGATTTGTTTGATTAGCTGAAAGGAGCTACAATGCTTTCTAAGATAGAATTGAGATCGGGCTACTATCAGTTAAGAGTCAAAGAATCGAATGTACCGAAAACTACTTTTAGAACTAGGTACGGACATTATGAATTCTTAGTAATGCCTTTTCGACTAACGAATGCTCCTGCAGTGTTTATGGATTTGATGAATCAGATGTTCAGGACGTATTTTGATTGATTTGCCGTGGTGTTCATTCATGATATTATGATATATTCTTGTGATAAGACGCAACATGCCGAGCATTTGAGAATTGTGTTACAAACTCCGCGTGAGAAATAATTGTATGCAAAGTTCAGCAAATGTGAATTTTGGCCGCGTGAGGTTGGTTTTCGGGGCATATTGTATCAGCTGCAGGAATATGGGTTGATCCTAGTAAGATCTCAGCTATTTTAGAATGGAAGCCTCCGAGAAATGTGTTTAAAGTCTGTAGTTTTCTAGGACTAGCTGGATATTATAGAAGGTTTGTAAAAGGCATTTCAATGATAGCTACTCCGTTGACTAGATTGCTTCAGAAATATGTGAGATTTGAATGGTTGATAAATGTCAGAAAAGCTTTGATCAGTTGAAAACTCTGTTGACTGAAGCTCTAGTTTTGGTACAACCAGAATCGGGTAAAGAATTTGTGATCTATAGTGATGCTTCGTTAAATGGTATGGGATGTGTTTTGATGCAGGAAGGCAAAGTTATAGCTTATGATTTGAGACAGTTGAACCCGCATGAAAAGAACTATCCGAAACATGATCTTGAGCTTGCAAGAACTATTTATTGTATCTGACAGAGATCCAAGATTTACCTCACGATTTTGGAAGAAATTACAAGAGGCTTTAGGCACAAAGCTACATTTCAGTATTGCATTTCATCTGCAAATGGATGGACAATCCAAACGGATGGACAATCCAAATGGATCATTCAGATTCTTGAAGATATGTTGAGATGTTGTATTCTTGAATTTGAAAGTACATGGGAAAATCATTTACCGTTGATTGAGTTTGCGTACAATAAAAGTTTTCCTTCTAGCATTAAAATGGCACCTATGAGGATCTTTATAGTCGAAAATGTCAAACTCCATTGTATTGGACAGAGCTGAGTAAGAATAAGATCCACGGGGCTGATTTGATAAAAGAGGCTGAACAGAAAGTAAAAGTGATTCGTGATAGTTTGAAAGTAGCGTCAGATTGTCAGAAGTCTTATGTAGACTTGAAACGAAAAGATATCAATTTGAGGTTGGCGAAAAAGTGTTTTTGAAAGTGTCTCCGTGGAAGAAAATACTTCGATTTGGCCAAAAAGGCAAGCTGAGCTCGAGGTTTATCGGGTCGCATGAGAGTATTGAAAGGATTAGGCCAGTTACTTATAAGTTATTGTTGCCACCTGATTAGAGAAAATTGATAATGTGTTTCACTTAATGGTGCTTTGAAGATACAGATCTGATCAATCGCATGTAATTGCTTCTTTTGAGGTTGAGATTCAGTCAGATTTGTCTTATAGTGAAGAACCGATTCAAATTCTGGCACGTGAGATCAAAGAGTTGAGAAACAAAAGAATATCTTTAGTAGAAGTGTTGTGGCATAAACACGGAGTTGAAGAGGCTACATGGGAGCCTAAAGATGTTATGGGAGAGCAATATCCAACCCTATTCACTGGTAAGATTTTCGGGGATGAAAATCCATAAGGGGGGAGAGTTGTAATTGCCCAGTTTAGACCTTGGTCAGAATAGTGGTTTTCGGACCACAAATTCGAGGTCAGAAAAATATTTTAATATTATTTTGTTCCTGCAGTATATGATTAAGCATGTGTGAAATTTCTGTGAATTAATTTATCCGTTTGTGTGTTTATTTGATAAAAGGACCTAATTGTGAAAGATGCTAAATTATCATGTCATATGTTAAAAACACCTATGTGTTATGTCTTTATAATGTAATGGCCTTATGTTGTAATTAAACCATTAGCATGGTTAATGGACTATTATAACCAACCAATATGTGTTATATTATATTATTATTAAAAGTTAAATTTGTAAATTAGAAATTATGTTAAGTTAAATAGAATAAAACATAAAAGATGGCCATTATCATCTTGTTAGTGCCGAATGTGAAAGAAAAATAAAGAAAGGAAGAACAAGTAGGTTTTGGCCAGCTTTAAGCTTGATTGAGGTATGTTTTAGCTTCGATTTTTGATAATTTCTACGTTTTTGGGATCATTGCTTAGTGTTCTAGCTAGCCCATGCTTTAATTTTAGAATTTGATGGTGATTTTGAGACATGCCATTGATAAATGTTTGAGCTTTGTGATAGTTTATGATGAAATATGAAAGATATGTGAAAGATTAACAAGTTTTGTCTTTGAATTTTCGGTGAAATTGAGTAATTTGGGGTAAATTATGAAAAAAAGAAATTGGAGGACTAAAATGTGAGATAAAAGAAATGTGTGGGTTTGTATGGACATAGAGAGAATTCGGCTAGGCATGGGTGAAGTGAAATTTTGTGTATTTTGTGATTTTGTGAAATAGGGACTAAAGTGTCAAAATGTGAAAATGTAAGGGCTATTTTGTAAAATACCATAAATATGTGTGTTTGGAATAAATTGAATGAATTAGTGATTGAATGAACCAAATTTGATTATATATCGACCAAGAAAGGAGAGATTCAGATCGAGATCGAGGCAAAGACAAAGTGCTAGATTGATTGACTAGTCTCGGTATTTCAACGTCCGAGGTAAGTTCAGATATAATACGTGTTGTTAATTTATGTTTAAGTACTATGGAATGAATAATTAAGTGATTATTGGATTTGAAATGCTATGTGAGTAATTCAAATAGATGGCGCTAAGTGTACGTAGTTAGAAACGAGACAGAGATGATTAGCGCTGTGTGTGGGAAATAATAAATGCTTTAACTTTTTTATTGGCACTATGTGTGTGATACTGAGATGAATTCGGTTTAATGTAAAGGCACTAAGTGTGCGATAACATTTAAGCTTCGGCTATGAATTTGGCACTAAGTGTGGAATAAATCGAATGAATAACGAAGGTTGGTCGAGTTGAAGTATTGAGTATTGAGTAGCATGAGTGATCGATAACTAAGTGTTGGCTAAAGTATGTACGAAACCTATGTGGTTGATGAAATCATAAATGGATTTATGGATGGTTAAGTGAGCATATTAGCTATGGATGATATGATATTTGTATTTATGAGTTGATCTATGTGATGGATTATCATTGCATATTGTAATTGTATTATTTAACTAAATGTATTATAATACAAACTTACTAAGCTTTAAATGCTTACTGTGTGATGTGTTTCTATGTTTTATAGTGTTATTAAAGCTAGCTCAGGTCTGGGGATCGTCAGTGACTCAATCACACTACCGGCTATCTATTTGGTACTTTTGAAAGATTTGTATAATTGAATATGGCATGTATGTGCTAGTTAATATGGCATGTTTTGAAGTGTATAAACTTTGCCATGTGATATGGCTTGAAGGTTGAATAATGTTAGTACATCTGTGTGGAATTATGTGAGTGATTAGTATGGTATGTTTCATGCTTAAATAGTTGATGAGAATTGCGGTTTGAATGTGATTTTGTGGTATAAATTATATGATGCTAGACTTATATGCTTTGGTATGATAGAATTGGTATTTTGAATAGACTTATTTGAATGGAAATTGAGTACGATAATAAATGATGTAGTTGATGATCAATTGGGGTATATGATGGTATGTTTAGGTTGCCAATTGAGATATAAATGTATGTGATTTGAGGCTTGTAGGTGATCCTAAGTGTGGAAGGCAAGTTTGGCCTTGTAAATGGCCTATAATTGCCCACACGGTTGAGCACACGGGCATGTGGCTCAATCATGTCTTTCAAATTTGTAATTTGATTCAAGTTAGACTCGACCATGGGCAGGACACACTAGCGTGTGACTGGCCGTGTGGTACAAGTCAGTGTCGACCATAGGTGAGGCACATGGGCGTGTCTCAGACCGTGTGGACAAGTCAGGATGTATGCCCTGTTTTGCCACAGCTTGGACGCACGGGCGTGTCCGATGCCGTGTGAGGCACACGGCCTTCCCACATGGGCATGTGACCTCTGCAGTTTTGAAAAATCTTTAAATTTTCAAAAATTTTTGTATGTGTTCGGTTTAGTTCCAACCCCTTTCTAAAACATGTTTAAGGTCGCGTAGACCTCATTAAGGGACTATATGCTTACATCTTGATATGCTTGAATGATGATTGACTTTGTGTTGTAAAATGATATGAAATTTTTTGAAATTATTAGTAAAACCTCTTAACCCTAGTCCGGCGACGGTTACTGGTTAGGGGTGTTACATTCAGGCTCCCACATAGCCTCTTCAACTCCGTGTCGATGCCATAATACTTTTACTGACAGAATTTTCTTATTTCGCAATTCTTTAATCTCACGAGCTATGATACGAATCAGTTCTTCTTCATAGGTCATATCGGATCAGATCACAATGTCAGATGGAAAAATTACATACGAATGATTAGATCTGTATCGTCGAAGCATTGATACGTGAAACACATTGTGAATCTTTGCTAGTTCTGATGGTAACACTAATTTGTACACAACAGGTCCAATACCCTCAATAATTTCGTATGGCCCTATGAATCTCGGACTCAATTTGCTGTACGAAAAAATCGAAGTATTTTCTTCCATGATGATACTTTTAAAAGAACTTTATCTCCAATCTCAAACTCACTATGTTTTTGTTCCAAGTCTGCATATGATTTCTGACGATCTGATGTGGCTTTCAGACTATCACTTTCACTTTCACATTCAATTCAGTTTCTTTGATCAAATCGACCCCGTGTATCTTATTTTCATTTAGCTCAGTCCAATACAAAGGTATTTGACATTTGCGTTTGTATAAAGCCTCATAAGGTGCCACTTTGATGCTCGACTGAAAACTATTATTATACGCAAACTCAATCAATGGTAAATATTGTTCCCACGTACCATCAAACTCAAGAATGCTAGATTTCAACATGTCCTCGAGAATTTGAATAATCCGTTCGGATTGACCATCCATCCGTGGGTGAAAAGCGGTACTGAAATGCAATTAAGTACCTAAAGCCTCTTTCAGTTTCTTCCAGAATCGTGAAGTAAACCTCGGATCTCTGTCAGATACAATACATAGTGGTACCCCATGCAATCTCACAATATCAAAAATACATAACTCAACTAACTTATCAAGTGAGTAATCGGATCGTACCAAAATAAAATGATTTGTTTTTGTCAATCTGTCAACTGCAACCCAAATTGCATCTTTCTTTCTTGAAGTCAAAGGCAACCCTGAAACAAAATCCATCGTCACCCTATACCATTTCCACTAGGGAATCATTATCGGTTGTAACAAACCAGATGGCACTTGATGTTCAGCTTTAACTTGCCGACAGATTAAACATTTTGAAACAAACTCTGAAATATCCTGTTTCATACCAGGCCACCAATAAAGTTGCTTCAAATCATGGTAAATCTTTGTACTTCCTGAATGAACAGATAGACGACTATTATGCGCTTCTTTCAAAATCAATTGAATCAATTATGGATTTATTTGAACACATAATCGATCTCGTATCGATTCAGAATTCATAATCAAAGTTCAAGTCACATTGAGCTCGTTTTGCTAACATTTCATTGTCAACTTTCTGAGCATCACATATTTGCTGTAAGAATAACGGTTTCGATTTCAATTCGACCAAAACGGAACCATCATCAGACAGTCTAAATGAGCATTCATCGCACGTAGCGCAAACAATGATTTTTGACTCAATGCATCAGCAACAACATTTGCTTTACCCGGATGATAATCTATCACAAGTTTGAAGTCTTTCAACAATTCTAACCATCTTCTCTATCGTAGATTCAGGTCTTTCTGAGTTAACAAATATTTCAGACTTTTATGATCTGAAAACACATGGCATTTTTCACCGAAAAGAGAATGATACCAAATCATTAAAGAAAACACAATCGCAGCTAGCTCAAGATCGTGTGCAGGATAATTCTTTTCATGCGGTTTCAATTGTCTTGAGGCATAAGCTATAACTTTGCCTTCCTGCATCAAAACACAACCCAAACCATTCAAAGATGCATCACTATAAATAACAAATTCTATACCTGGTTTTGGCTGAACTAATACTGGAGCTTCAATCAACAAAACTTTCAACTAATCGAAACTTTTCTGGCACTTTTCAGACCACTCGAATTTTACATCTTTCTGAATTAATCTCGTTAGTGGAGTTGCAATCATCAAAAAGCCTATTACGAACCTTAGATAATAACCAGTAAGTCCCAAAAAACTGCAAACTTCAGATACATTTTTCAGAGGCTTCCACTCTAAAATAGTTGAAATCTTGCTCGGATCTAATCGTATACCAGATGCTGACACAATATGCCCTAAAAAGCCAACTTCACGCAACCAGAACTCACATTTACTGGACTTTGCATACAATTGCTTATCAGGCAAAGTTTGTATCACAGTTCACAGATGTTTAGCATGCTCAACTTCATTACACGAATAAACCAAAATGTCGTCAATGAATACAACAACAAATCGATCTAAGTACGGTCTGAAAGTTCTATTCATCAAATCCATAAAGACAGCAGGAGCATTTGTTAGTCCGAAAGGCATAACTAAAAACTTATAATGCCCATACCTCGTTCTGAAAGTAGTATTTGGAATGTTTGAATCCTTTACACGCAACTGATAATATCCTGACCTCAGGTCTATCTTTGATAACACAGTAGCTCTTTTCAGCTGATCAAACAAATCATTAATTCTAGGAAAAGGATACCTGTTCTTAATAGTCACTTTGTTTAACTAATGGTAATCAACGCACATTGTAACACCCTGCACCCAAGACCGATACTGGGTCTGGATACGAGACATTACTATGCTTGAACTCACTGAAACATGTACTTACGGGCTATAAAATTTCGTTCCAACTTAAAAAAATCACTTTCTTAGTCAACACATATAACAAGGGCCTACGAGGCCTTTAACTCCTGTCAGAAAACTTTCGGAATTAAAATCAAATAACTCATTTTTGAAGTAGGGTTCACACGCCCGTGTGACTTGGAACACGCCCGTGTACCCTTAAGCACACCCATGCCCTCAAACTGTGTAAAACTACTGACTATTTCCACACGGCTTAAACACGCCCATGTCTACCAACTGTTGGAGGTTACTGACTAATTTCACATAGCCATGACACACCCGTGGGCTTAGACCATGTGCTAATCATTGATATACTGACTAAATTAACATGGTCTGGGCACACGCCCATGTCCAAATCGTGTGTCTTACACGGCATACACACACGGCCGTGGGATAATACTAAGGTACAGGGTTAACACGGTCTTGACACACGCCCATGTGTCCAACCGTGTGGGCACTTACAGGCTATTTACCAAGCTGTTAGCCACCCTGAAATAGAGATCATATCCATACACAATTCAACGATGCAATAACAACCCAATTTTATGAATAATACTACATGTTTCATTGATCTCAATAAACATACATGCTTAGTCCAATTTGGCCAATCACTTAGCCATATACAAAAGAATAATAAACTTGATAGCCTTTATAAAATCCCTTCTTAAAACATGTTCACAAAATGAATGTTTCCTATATATGCCATACTTAGTAAACTAACTTGGCTATACCAAAATAAGAGTTGATAGTGTGTTGCAAGCTTCGACTTTAATGATCCACGAGTTAGCTTGGCGGTACTGCATAGAAAGAAAGAATCATAACTTAAGCATATAACTTGGTAAGTTTGCATGTAACAACTCATGGCATCATCATTGCTTAAAATAAACCATTACACATAAACAATGGAATCATGAATTTTAGCTAAAGAGCTTACTTACTCATATAGATTCTTACATGTCTCATGACACTTACTATTATCATACTTGTAAGGTAACCTTGATACCTGTATCACTTGATCACATTGATCAGTATACTATAATAACAACAACAATCATGATATCTACTTTCACATTCACAACATGAATAATACTCAACTTCATCTAACTTCATCTTGATACTAACTTTACTTTCTTAGCTTTCTTGCTATCTTCTTTTAGCTTACTCATTTGCCCGATGAATTTCTGTGAATAACCGATGATACAAAATTTCTTCCCCCAAATATGATGCCAAAGCCATATCCTAGACATGGTCTTACATGGGTTATCTCATCTTGGTTTCACGACCATGTCTTGACATAGACTTATATGAAGTCTTACTCTTGATAACATACTCAATGCCAAGCTTGAGTCCTTGGACTTACATGATAACTTGCTCGCCAACTTGATCAATTCCAAGCTTGCCTTGGACTTACATGATATCTTGATCAATGCCAAGCTTACCTTGGACTTACATGATAACTTGCTCGCTAACTTGATCAATGCCAAGCTTGCCTTGGACTTACATGATATCTTGATCAATGCCAAGCTTGCCTTGGACTTACATGATAACTTGCTTGCTAACTTGATCAATGCCAATCTTGCCTTGGACTTACATGATATCTTGATCAATGCGAAGCTTGCCTTGGACTTACATGATAACTTGCGTGGTAGATCGAGTATCCTATGAAATTCATCTCCCATCGGGACTTGCTCGTACTTATCATCATGATTTCTTGCTTGAACATAACATGATCATTTCATACAATTATTGTACATTATAGTAAGCAATTTAATGATAATAATCATAAAGCTTAGAAATCATACAAACTTACCTCAATATACAAAATGTATGTAGATGTGCAATTTTAGTCCTCGACTTTGTTCTTGCCTCGGTTTCGATCCAGGCTTTGTTTTTATTGATCTATAATCATAAATAGATCATTTAATAACCATATTGACTAAATTGACTCGTAACTCATACTTTGGCAAAATTACTATTTTGCCCCTATACTTTCTAATATTTGCACTTTTGCCCCAATTCTTGTAAAATGATTTTTCATGCAACTTTCTTAAACTTCATGCTCAACTAAATCATTTTCTCTTCTATGACAATCATCAATTCTCACTATTTCTAGTAGGTATGACCAATTTTATAACTCTTACAAAATGGTCCCTACTACCATTCTTCATGAAATTCCTTAAGGAAAAGATGTTTATCTAACATCAAACTCTATTAAACTTCCATAAAACATCATTTAACAAGCATGTCATTGAATGGTAGATTTTTGAACATGCATCTTAGCTCATTTTATAGCTAAAATTAGCTAATTCATAATATGGGAACTTACTATGAGCATGAAAAAAATGAAGAACCCTAGCTACGGTGTCTCCCAATTTTCGGCAGTAACAATGAAGAAGATGAGTGAATTTTTCTCATCTTTATCCTATTTTAATCACTAATGAGGCCAAATGACCAAAACGCCCTTCCTCTTAAAAATTTCCATAATAGTCTCTTAAGGCCACTTTTGTCCAAAAATTAAATTTTGGGCAAATTGCTATTTAAGGGCTCATAATTATTATTCTAAAGCTATTTCATGCAAAAAGCTTCTAGAAACTCATATATTGCAACTTTTGCAATTTAGTCCTTTTTGGACCAATTGACCTCAACTTAATAAAATTGCTTTACAAAACTTTTATACTAACGTGCAAACATGATAGAAACTTGAAAAACTCATAATTTCACCTCGAGTTCATGGCCTCACACCACTATCCCGACTAGGCCCTAAATTGGGCTGTTATAATTCTCCCCCCTTAGGGATTTTTGTCCTCGAAAATCTTACCAGCAAAAAGGTTTGGATACTTATTTCTCATACTCGCTTCTGATTCCCATGTAGCCTCTTCGATTCTGTGCCTTTGCCACAATACCTTTACTAAGGCAATAGTATTATTTCTTAGTTGCTTAACTTCCCGAGCCAACATCTTGACTGGTTCTTCACCATAAGTCATGTCAAGACAAATCTCTATTTCCGAAAGGGTAATTACATGCGAAGGGTCTGATTTGCAGCGTCGTAACATTGACACGTGAAACACATCATGTATCTTCTCTAAGTCATAGGGCAAAGCCAAATGGTAAACTACCGATCCAACTCTCTCAGTAATCTCGTAGGGTCCAATAAAATGTAGACTTAATTTGCCTTTACGGCCAAATCTGAGAACTTTTCTCCATGGTGATACTTTCAAAAAGACTTTATCCCCAACTTGGTACTCGATATCTTTTCTCTTTCAATCCGAATAGGATTTCTGTCTGTCTGAGGTAGCTTTTAAACATTCTCGAATTACTTTCACTTTCTCTTCAGCTTCTTTAACCAAATCAACCCCGTGAATTTGGTTCCCCTTGAGTTCAGTCCAAAACAAGGGAGTTCTGTACTTACGCCCATATAGGGCCTCATAAGGCGCCATATTTAAGCTCGTCTGAAAGTTCTTATTATAGACGAATTCTACCAATGGGAGAAACTTTTCCCAACTGCCTTGGAAATCCAAAACACAACATCTGAGCATGTCCTCGAGTATTTGAATTAACCTTTCTGACTGACCGTCAGTCTCAGGGTGAAAAGCTATACTAAAACTCAATTTTGTACCTAAAGCTTCTTGTAGCTTCTTCAAGAATTTGGATGTAAATCTTGGATCTCTATCCGATAAGATCGATAAGGGAACTCTGTGATGTCTTACTATTTCTGAAACATACAAGTTTGCCAACTTGTCTAGTGAGTAATCCACTCGTACAGGTATAAAGTGGGGTGACTTCATGAGTTTATAAACCACTACCCAAATAGCATCTTTCTTGGTCGGATACAACGGTAAACCCGTTACGAAATCCATGGTGATACGGTCCCATTTCCACTCGGGGACCAAGATGGGCTGAAGCAAACCCGAAGGTACTTGGTGTTCAGCTTTTACTTGCTGACAAATCATGCACTTGGAAACAAATTCTGAAATGTCTTTCTTCACCAATACTATTGCTTTAAATCATTATACATCTTGATGCCACCCGAATGTACAGATAAACATCTGTTATGTGCCTCTGCAAAATTTTCTGAATAAGCTCCTCTTTTCTTGGCACACAAACTCTATCTCTAAACATTAAATATCCATCAGAATTAATTTGAAAGTCGGATTCAACACTTGACTCGCACTGAGCTTTCTTAACTTGCAACTCACTATCTTCTTTCTGAGCTTCAAAGATCTCTTGAAGAAACATTGGTCTAGCTCTTAACTCAGCTAAAATAGAGCCATTGTCGGATAAGGATATCTTTGAATTCAATGCTCTTAAAATAAACAGAGACTTCCTGCTCAAAGCATCAGCGACTATATTCGACTTTCCTGGATGGTAGTCGATGACCAACTCATAGTCTTTTATCAACTCTAACCATCTTCTTTGTCTTAAGTTCAACTCTTTCTGCGTCATCAAGTACTTCAAACTTTTGTGATCAACGAAAATCTGACATTGTTCACCGTACAAATGGTGTCTCCAGATCTTTAATGCGAAGACTATGGCGGCGAATTCTAGGTCATGCGTCGGATAATTCTTCTCATGAGGTTTTAACTGTCTTGAGGCATAAGCAATCACTTTGCCTTCTTGCATGAGTACACAGCCCAATCTATTTAAGGATGCATCGCTGTAGACTGCAAATTCTTTCCCTGATTCGGGTTGTACGAAGACTAGAGCTTCTGTCAGCATTACTTTCAACTTCTCAAAACTTTGTTGGCATCTTTCCGACCACTCAAACTTTACGTTCTTCTGTAACAATTTAGTCATCGGGGTTGAAATCATAGAAAACCCCTTGACAAATCGTCTATAGTGGCCGGCTAGGCCCAGAAAACTTCTAATCTCAGTGATGCTCTTCGGTGGTTTCCAGTCTATTATAGCTGAAATCTTACTTGGATCTACTCAGACTCCATCTCTCGAGACAATATGTCCCAGGAATCCCACTTCTTTGAGCCAAAACTCACTTTTACTGAATTTAGCATACAACTGATTTTCTCGAAGGGTCTGTAAAACTATCCGTAGATGATCACCATGTTCATTCTCATCTCGAGAATAAATCAGTATGTTGTCAATAAAAACGACTACAAACTTGTTAAGGTATGGTCTAAAAATGCGGTTCATTAAGTCCATGAATACCGCAGGAGCATTGGTCAGCCTAAAGGGCATGACTAAAAATTCATAATGCCCATATCTTGTTCGAAAAGCAGTCTTGGATACATCTGAATCCTTCACTCTCAACTGGTAATACCCTGATCTCAAGTCTATTTTGGAGAATACAATCTCTCCTCTCAATTGATCAAACAAATTGTCGATCCTAGGCAATGGATACTTGTTCTTTACTGTCACTTTATTAAGCTAACGGTAATCAATGCATAATCTCATGGTGCCATCTTTCTTTTTCACAAACAAAACTGGAGCGCCCCATGGTGAACAACTTGATCTTGCAACACCTTTGTTTGTCAACTTTGCAACTGTAACTTCAGCTCTTTCAACTATGTTGGAGCCATTTTATAAGAGTAATGGATATTGCTACAGTACAAGGAGTTAGCTCAATGCTAAACTCAACTTCTCTAACTGGTGGTAATCCTGGTAATTCCTCAGGAAAAACATCCACATACTCACATACTATCGGCACTGATTCAATCTTTAACTCTGTCTCTTTATCATTCAATACAAAGGCCAAAAATGCCTCATACCCTTTTCTTAGATATCTTTGCGCCATCATATGAGAAATTAGTACTGATGATCTACCTTGCTCATCTGATTCTACATAAAGAGTATCCCCATTCTCACATCTCATCTCAATGTATTTCTTCCCACAATTTACAATTACATTATGAGTAGTCAACCAGTCCATAACAAGAATGAGGTCGAATTCATCAAATGGTAACAACATAAGATTTACTTTAAAGCAATGGCCTCTAATCATTAATGGACAATCTTTACAAACTTTATCAACTAACATACTCTTACCTAAAGGATTAGACACCTTAATCACAAATTCTGTGGTATCTATAGGCACACCCAAACTAGGTACTAATTTCATGCAAATGTAAGAGTGTGTGGATCTGGGGTCTATTAAAGCAATAACTTTGGTATTGTAAAGAGAAAAGGTACCCGTAATAACATCAGGGGAAGATGCCTCTTCGCGAGTGCGAATGGCATAAGTCCTTGCAGGCACTTACCCTCGGGTCTCACAGCCTGCTCTCTAGGGTTACCTCTTTTACTTGCCCTCTTCCCGGTTTCCTCTGCAGTCTCCCTCTGACCATACTCCTGAATCTCAAGTTCTGAGTTTTCTCTTCTTTAGTCATCTCTGGACAATCCTTTATGAAATGGTCTTGGGAACCACATCTAAAACATGCATTTTCATGTGCTCGACATTCTCCCAAATAGCATCTGCCACATTGTGGACATTCAGGTCTGTCAGTTTTAAAATTCCCAACACTTGCAACTGAAGTCGTCTTTGCTTTATTTCCCAGATACTACTTACTCTTGTCTTTTCATGAAAATCTAGTGGACGTAGCTATTCGAGTAGAAAAATCTCTTGACTTCTTGGATGAAGATTGGAATGACTTGTTCCACTGTCTCTTTTTAGAATCGCGAGACTCTATTTTAGATTTCTTCTTCTCTTTTACCAGTTCTTCGGCTTTACAAGCCCTTTCCACTAGTACAACAAATTCTTTTAATTCGAGGACAGTAACAACCATCTTAATGTCCACATTTAAACCATCTTCAAACCTTTTACTCATAATGGCCTCAATGGACACACATTCATGAGCGTACTTGCTGAGTCGTACGAACTCTCGCTCATAATCAGTTACTGACATCTTGCCTTGCTTTAGCTCTAGAAATTATTTCCTTTTCTAGTCTACAAACCTCTGGCTGATATACTTTTTCTTAAACTCTTCTTGAAAGAATTACCATGAGATCCTTTCCCTTGGTACCACCGACACAAGGGTGTTCCACCATTGGTAAGCAGAATCTCTTAAGAGAGAGACTACACACTTCATGCATTCATCAGGAGTGCAGGATAGTTTGTTAAATACTTTGATGGTATTTTCTAACTAGAACTCAGCTCTTTATGGATCATCTTCATTTCTAGCTCGAAATTCTTCTACCCCATGCTTCCTGATCCTATCAATTAGAGGTTTACCTCCTCTTACCACCTCTACTACTTGAGGGGCTACTGGAGTAGGTTGTGGAACAGGCGGGGGTGGAGGGGGTTGTGCATTCGGGTTCGCTCGAACGAACTCCGTATACCAGGCATCCATCGTATGGAGGAAGGCTTCTCTAGCCTCTTTTCCTCCTACTTCTTGACTCACCGTAGTGGGTCTATTCTCATTCTCATACGGCACCGTCCCTTCTGTGGGAGCTGGTGCGTTACTTTCTACATCATCCGCCTCATCTCTTTTGGGATCCATTTACTATATGTATAAACATAATTTAAGTCGTCAGGAGCCGTCACAGTATCATTATAAAAACATTCTTACGTATGAAATGTATAGCTAGACCCATGCTCGTGCTACGTTAGTCCTAGAACCGACTAAACTGTAGCTCTGATACCATTAAATGTAACACCCCGCACCCAAGACCGATACTGGGTCTGGATACGAGACATTACTATGCTTGAACTCACTGAAACATGTACTTACGGGCTATAAAATTTTGTTCCAACTTAAAAACTTCACTTTTTTAGTCAATACATATAACAAGGGCCTACGAGGCCTTTAACTCATGTCAGAAAACTTTCAGAATTAAAATCAAATAACTCATTTTTGAAGCAAGGTTCACATGCCCGTGTGACTTGGAATACATCCGTGTACCCTTAAGCACGCCCATGCCCTCAAACCGTGTAGAACTACTAACTATTTCCACACGGCTTAGACACGCCCATGTCTACCAACCGTGGGAGGTTACTGACTGATTTCACATGGCAATGACACGCCCGTGGGCTTAGACCGTGTGCTAATCCTTGATATACTGACTAAATTAACATAGTCTGGGCACACGCCCATGTCCAAACTGTGCGTCTTACACGGCATACACACACGACCGTGGATTTGCCCGTGGCCTATTCTGAGTAATAATACTAAGGTGCAATGTTAACACGGTCTTGACACACGCCCCTGTGTCCAATCGTGTGGGCACTTAAAGGCTATTTACCAAGCCGTTAGCCACCCTGAAATGAAGATCATATCCATACACAATTCAACGATGCAATAACAACCCAGTTTTATGAATAATACTACATGCTTCATTGATCTCAATAAACATACATGCTTACTCCAATTTGGCCAATCACTTAGCCATATACAAAAGAATAATAAACTTGATAGCCTTTACAAAGGCCCTTCTTAAAACATGTTCGTAAAATGAATGTTTCCTATACATGCCATACTTAGTAAAGTAATTGGCTGTACCAAAATAAGAGTTGATAGTGTGTTGCGAGCTCCGACTTTAAAGATCCACGAGTTAGCTTGGCGGCTCTGCATAGAAAGAAAGAATCATAACGTAAGCATATAGCTTAGTAAGTTTGCATGTAACAACTCATGGAATCATCATTGATTAATATAAACCATTTCACATAAACAATGGTGTCATGAATTTTAGCTAAAGAGCTTACTTACTCATATAGATTCTTACATGTCTCATGACACTTACTATTATCATACTTGTAAGGTAACCTTGATAACTGTATCACTTGATCACATTGATAAGTATACTATAATAACAATAACCATGATATCTACTTTCTCATTCAAAACATGAATAATACTCAACTTCATTTAACTTCGTCTTGATACTAACTTTACTTTCTTAGCTTTCTTGCTATCTTCTTTTAGCTTACTCATTTGCCCGATGAATTTCTGTGAATAATCGAGGATACTAAATCTCTTCCCACATAATATGATGCCAAAGCCATATCCTAGACAAGGTCTTACATGGGTTATCTCATCTTGGTTTCACGGCCATGTCTTGACATGGACTTATATGAAGTCTTGCTCTTGATAATATACTCAATGCCAAGCTTGAGTCCTTGGACTTACATGATAACTTGCTTGCTAACTTGATCAATGCCAAGCTTGCCTTGGACTTACATATTATCTTGATCAATGCCAAGCTTGCCTTGGACTTACATGATATCTTGATCAATACCAAGCTTGCCTTGGACTTACATGATAACTTGCGTGGTAGATCGAGTATCCTGGGAAATTCATCTCCCATCGAGACTTGCTCGTACTTATCATCATGATTTCTTGCTTGAACATAACATGATCATTTCATACAATTATTGTACATTATAATAAGAAATTTAATGATAATAATCATAAAGCTTAGAAATCATACAAACTTACCTCAATATACAAAATGTATGTAGACGTGCAATTTTAGTCCTCGACTTTGTTCTTGCCTCAGTTTCGATCCGGGCTTTATTTTTATTGATCTATAATCATAAATAGATCATTTAATAACCATACTGACTAAATTGACTCATAACTCATAATTTGAAAAATTACTATTTTGCCCCTATACTTTCTAATATTTGTACTTTTGCCCCAATTCTCATAAAATGATTTTCATGCAACTTTCTTAAACTTCATGCTCAACTGAATCATTTTCTCTTCTATGGAAATCATCAATTCTCACTATTTCTAGTAGGTATGACCAATTTTATAACTCTTACAAAATGGTCCCTACTACCATTTTTCATGAAATTCCTTAAGGAAAAGATGTTTATCTAACATCAAACTCTCTTAAACTTCCATAAAACATCATTTAACAAGCATGTCATTCAAGGGTATATTTTTGAACGTGCATCTTAGCTCATTTTATAGCTAAAATTAGCTAATTCATAATACGGGAACTTCAAAACTACGAAGAATATTAAAAGCGGGGCTAAGATGAACTTACTATGAGCTTGAAAAAAATGAAGAACCCTAGCTATGGTGTCTCACAATTTTTGGCTGCAACAAGGAAGAAGATGAGTGAATTTTTCTCATCTTTATCTTATTTTAATCACTAATGAGACCAAATGAGCAAAATGCCCTTCCTCTTAAAAATTTCCATAATAGTCTCTTAAGGCCAATTTTGTCCAAAAATTAAATTTTAGGAAAATTGCTATTTAAGGGCTCATAATTATTATTCTAAAGCTATTTCATCGAAAAAGCTTCTAGAAACTCATATATTGCAACTTTTGTAATTTAGTCCTTTTTGGACCAATTGACCTCAACTTAATAAAATTGCTTTACAAAATTTTCATAGTAACGTGCAAACATGACATAAACTTGAAAAACTCATAATTTCATCTCGGGTTCGTGGCCTCACACCACTATCCCAACTAGGCCCTAAATCGGGCTGTTACACACATTCTCATCGTGCCATCTTTCATTTTCACAAATAGAACAGGGGCACCCCAAGTTGAGAAAATAGGTCGTACAATTCCTCTATCGGTTAACTCTTGCAATAGTGACTTCAAATCTTTCAATTCTGTTGGTGCCATTCTATACAGAGCTATTGATATAGGAGTTGTCCCCATCCCTAAGTTAATACCAAACTCAACTTCTCGTATCGGAGGTAATCGCGGTAGTTCTTCAAGAAATACATTAGAGAACTCACAAACTAATGGTACAGATTCAACTTTCTTTTCAATCACTTTTGAATCAATTACATAGGCAAAATAAGCTTCATAACCCTTTTTCACACAACTTTGAGCTTTCATCACTGATATCACAGCCGGTAACCTATTCAAATAATTTGATTCAATCCAAACTATTTCATCATTCTGACATCTCAAATCAATAATTTTTTGTTTGCAGTTCACAACAGCATCATGCAATGTAAACCAATCCATACCCAAAATTATATCAAATCATCAAAAGGTAATAGCATCAGATCAGTCGAAAAACAAATATCTTGAAACATCAACGGACAATTCTTGCATACTTTTTCCATCAAGACACCTTTACCTAAAGGGTTCGATACTCTAATTACAAATTCAGTAGACTCTACATGCAAAGTCTTACTGTATACTAAGTTCATGCATACATACGAATGAGTAGACCCTGGATCTATCAATGCAATCAGAGAAGTATCATAAAGAGTAAATGTACCCATAATAACATCTGAAGACGAAGCTTCCTCACGAGCTTGAATGGCGTAAGCTCTGGCAGGTGCTCTATCTTCAGATCTCGCAACTGTATCTTTTGTAGCTCTCCAGCTACCACTCATATTTCTTGTGTTTCTAGAAGGTCTACCTCTAGCTATAGCATTATCTGACTTCGGATTCTGTACAATCTCTTGCTCAAAAGACTCAGGAAAATCTCAAATAAAATGGACTAATGATCCACATCTAAAACAAGCTCGATCATTCAATCTACAATTACTCGGATGTCTTTTACCACAATGTCTACATCCAGGTCGCTCAGATCGAACATTACCAACACTAGCTATTGAAGTAGCTGGAGCTTTGAAGTTTAACTGCAGTCTAGCTCGACCTCTGTTCGTATGTCCCACATTAATCTTTGAACGGCTATATTCATCATTGAATTTCTTTGATGTAGATTGAAATGATTTATTTGTGAATCTCTTTCTCACATCTCTAGCTTTTGACTCAACTTTTCTTTTTATCTTTCCCTAGTGCCTCAGCTTTACACGCTCGATCAACAAGCACAACAAACTCTTTTATTTCTAGGATTCCAACTAGCAAATTGATATCTTCATTCAGGCCATCTTCAGACCTTTTACACATTATTTCTTCAGTTGAAACACATTCTCGAGCATATTGACTTAATCTCACAAATTCTCGTTTGTATTCTGTGATAGACATACGTCTCTATTTCAAATCAGGAAACTCTTTCCGTTTTTGATCTATAAATATTTGGCTAATATATTTCTTTCAGAATTCAGACTGAAAGAAATCCCAAGTAACTCGTTCTTTTGAAACAACAAAAATCAAAGTTTTCCATCACTGATAAGTTGCATCTCGTAACAAGGAAATGACACATTTCACACACTCTTTAGGAGTACAAGACATTTCATCAAACACTCAGATTGTATTCTCGAGCCAAAACTCAACTCTCTCAACATCACTATCACCAGTGGCCTTGAACTCTTCAGCCTATAGATTTTATCGACCCGATGCCTATTCAATAGATTCAGATTCATAACCGGAGGTACAACAGAAGTCCGAGGAGGATTAGGTAGGGGCGGAGGTTGTGAAATAGCCAGATTTGTTCTAATATATTGAGTGAACCACTCATTCATCATTCGGAAGAAGGCTTGTTTAGCCTCTCCTTCCTAGCCTCTAGTGGCCGATCTAGAATCAGATGGTGCTGTCCCTTGAGTGGGAGCAGGCGTATTACTTTCAACGTCATCAGCTACAGCTCTTTTGGGATCCATTTACTATACGAAAAGCACATTTTATATGTCAAGATATCACACTTTCACAGTTCATATATATGGCATGTATAGCTAGACTCTCACACACTACGTTAGTCCTAAAATCGACAAAATCGTAGCTCTGATACCAATAAAATGTAACACCCTCAACCCTTATTTGTTACCAAAATAGGGTTACGAGGCATTACCGAATATTTCAAAACATTTACAATCATTTCACATATTAACTTAACAATTCACATTCATAAAGTCCCTTAAATAGGTCTATGAGATCTTAAACATACATTAGATAAGGGTTGGGACTAAACCGAGCGCATACAAAATTTTTTGAAAACCAAACATTTTTCAAAGTTACAGAGGTCACACGCCCGTGTGGTAGGCACATGGCCTCAGACACACCCTTGTGTCAAGGCTGTGGCAAAATAGGGCATACATACTGACTTGTCTAGATGGTCAAGTATATGCCCGTGTGCCTCACCTGTGGTCGACACTGACTTATTTCACATGGCCTGTCACACCCCATGTGTATGGCCCGTAGTCGACACTAACTTGTTTGAATTACAAATTTAAGTGACACGGTCGAGCCACACGCCCAAGTGCTTAACTGTGTGGGCAAATGTAGGCCATTTGCAAGGCCAATTTGCCACCCATTTTAGGTTCATTCCTACAAGTACAAATAGGCATCAATCCACACTTCAAAAATAACAAAAACATACCAAAATGACCATCCTTTCCTACTATTCATGAGTGTAACACCCCAAACCTGGTCAACACACCACAACCGAATCTGGCATGCTACGGAGTGAAAACCTTTTTAAACCAAAAGTTTGCCGGATAATTTTCCTAGAAAACCATTTTGTAGTATGAAAAGTTTAGAAATCCTTGTTTAAGATGACTTTGAAATCGTGTGATGGCTGCTTCAAAACTCATGCTTGAAAAACCTATTGGTTGTTGCAAGTTTTAGAAAACATACAAGTTACCTTTGTTATCATCTTATAAGTGATGTTACCCGATGGCAATGTTCAAATACCCAAAGGAGTTATGGTTTTGAAAACATTGCTTTTTACCGGTTAATTTAACAAGTCTATATATCTAACATAGGTATAATATAATCAAAATAAAAGCAAATGATAAAAACCCAAAATAATACTTAGCGGCCTTATTACAAACCAAAACCAAATTTAAGTAAATAAATAAACTGGAATAGTACCTTAACAGAAATCAAAACCCAAACTAGCGTGCATGGCCGCCTCGAGTCCTCCCCCGGCTCCATATCTGCAATCTAAACCCCATCTGCAAAATATAAGGGAAGGGGTGAGTCACCAAGACTCAGTGTATAAACCCCCAACCCGATAGTCCAAGCACTCACAAATATCATCAGTAACACATGCAAATCATGCAACCCATAACCTAACCAACCGAATCTCCTTTAACTACCCCGTGTGGTCAAAACCACTGGTGTCAGAACCACTGGTAATCGTAGTCACAAATATATCGGTGTGGTCAGAACCACTGATGACCGAAGTCACAAATCAAGTGATGGGGCCAACCCATCGTGTGGTCAAAACCACTGATGACAATCCCACAATTAACATGTGGGGCCAGCCCACTGTGGTACCAAACCATTGGGATGAGTCACAATATTCATATGTGGTCAAAACCACTAGTGGCCAAAACCACTGGGACTTAGTCACAAATATAATATCAAAGACGGGGCCAACCCGTCGTGTGGTCAAAACCACTGGTGACAGTCCAAATATTCTTTCCCCCTCCTCTCATCAATCCCATCATCATGTCCATAACATACGT
Source organism: Gossypium rotundifolium (assembly GCA_025506655.1). Lineage (NCBI taxonomy): Eukaryota > Viridiplantae > Streptophyta > Magnoliopsida > Malvales > Malvaceae > Gossypium > Gossypium rotundifolium. The sequence goes on from CP106725.1 coordinate 85,674,058, forward strand.
GACATAATATCATGTATCATGGAATAACGCATAGCATAGCATATATCAATAACATGATGATGTATATCAAAAATCACATAACAGGGGACTTACCTGGAATCCAGGCACATATCCACAAGGCATAACCACTGATTTTATTGGATAAAATAGTAACATAATAGGCATATTATACTAATAAAGTGTGTAAGCGTTACACACCTGTCACTAACGCTATCACTAAATCCCGAAGACCCGATCTACTACACCAGATCTTCTTGATCCTACATTCGGCCAAACCCAAAATCAGTAACAAGGCCATTCGGCCACACCAATAAATCCCGAAGGGTTAGCGTATGGAACCCCAAACCTTACCTTGATGCTCTTTGAATACTAGCCACCACCCAAAGTATATGAGATTGAGCCTTCCCCTACAATCGGCAATTATTAACACTCATTTCAATAGCCTTTGACTTTTCAAATATCTAATGGAAAGACTGAACTAACAAGGATTCTTACCACTGACTTGCCGAATTCGATTGTCAGAGAATATAGGGCTCAAATCTACTGCTTCAAAACCCCGGAGGTCCTAAAAAAACCGATCCCTGTAGATGATTAGCATTACTTATCAGCAAATGCCGAAATTCAGCTTTTGCTCTCATGAGAGTTGACAGAGAGAAGAGAGAAAAGAAGTAATAAGATTTTGGCCATGGACACTTACCCTCTTCAAATTCGATTAGAGAATAACCCGAAGAAGATCTACTCTTGGTTGATATTCAGCCAAAATAACACTAGAAGAAAGAGGGAAAATTCGGCAAAGAGTTGAGTGATGAAGGGAGATTCGGCTATGGTTGATAGAAGAGAAACAAATGGGGTTCGGCTAAAGTGAAAAGAAGATAATGGAAAAGAAAATATGGAATGGGAGAGGGAAGATTCGGCAAGGGAAGAGGATAAAGATTTTGGCACAAGGGTTTGAGAAACGGAAAAGATGAAGTGGACTAAGATGGTTTCAGCTTTGAGCAAGAATAAGAAGAAGAAAAAGAGAGAGAGATAGGGGAGAAGAAGATTCGGCCAAGCATTTTGAGAAGGAAAAAAATAAAATAAAATTAAAGAACTTAGAGGGACATTCGGCTACACCAAAAGCTCCCCATAACTGATAGCCTCCCTTACCCACAATCCACCATTCGGCCAACTCTTCCCAAATGAGTTTGATAAGATCCAAGCTCCTAACTTTCATCACCTTTATCTATCCAATTCAAATCCGATGGCCATATCCTCATCCATTCAAGAGAGTCCCTCCTGAGCACTCCTCTTCCTTGCTTGTGGCATCAAAATAATAAGCAGAAAGTGAGATTTCTGCTGCTCGAACTTGAGTTCTCCTCCCCTGCATATGGCGTCACTCTTTAGACACCTTAGTGGCACCTCCTTTCCACTTTTCCACTGGTATTCTTGTGTCTAAAACTCCCAATAATTTCCTTTAACCCCTAACTCTCCTAGCTCCCTTTTACTAAAACTTAAAAAAAAAAATTTCCCACAGCTCGGCCTACCCTTGGCTTATACCTAGATCTTAAAACACCTTAATTACTACCACAATCAAGCCATACCCATGCAAAAACAATTTAAACACAACAGCCCCCATTTCAGGATGTTACAGTTCTACCCCCTTAAAAAATAATTTCGGCCTTGAAATTACCTGGTCAGAAGAGTTAAGGGTATTGCTGCCGCATCACGTCCTCTAGCTCCCACGTGGCCTCCTCCGTACCATGATTCTGCCATAAAACTTTCACTAGGGGTACTGACTTCCTACGCAAGACCTTGACATCCCGATCCTAAATCTGTACCGGTTCCTCTTCGTAAGTCAAGTCAGGGCTCACCTCTATCTCCTCAACTGGTACCACCTATGACGGATCTGATCGATAGTGCCTAAGCATCGAAACATGAAAGACGTCGTGAATTTGACTTAACTCTACTGGCAAGTCGAGATGATACGCTACCAGTCCCACTCTCCTCAACACTGTGTATGGCCCGATAAACCTAGGGCTTAACTTCCCTTTCCGTCCAAATCTCAGCACTTTCTTCCATGGCGATACCTTCAGAAAAACCTTATCACCATCGCATACTCTATATCCTCGCATTTAAGATCGCAGTAAGACTTCGCTCGTCCGACGCTTCCTTAAGACGAGCCCGAATCACCTTAACTTTATCCTCAGTTTCTACCACCAACTCCGGACCTAATATCTGTCGTTTACCCAACTCTGTCCAACACGTAGGAGTGCGACATTTTCGTCCATACAGTGCCTCATATGGTGCCATCTGAATACTCGCTTGATAATTATTGTTATAAGCGAACTCCGCCAATGGTAGATACTCCTCCCAACTACCACTGAAATCTAGAACACAGCCCCTTAGCATATCCTCTAAAATCTGGATTACTCTTTCAGACTATCCATCAGATTGCGGATGGAAAGCCGTGCTGAAATCCAACCTCGTTCCCAAAGCCTGATGCAAAGCTCTCCAAAACCTCGACGTGAACCTAGGATCCCTATCTGAGATGATTGACACTGGCACACCATGCAACCTTACTATTTCAGCCACATACAACTTAACTAGCTTCTGAAGTGAATAATCAACCCTTACCGGTATGAAATGAGCTGATTTAGTCAAATGGTCCACAATCACCTAGACTGAGTCTTTCTTGCTAGGCATAAGGGGTAGCCCACTGATAAAGTTCATAGTGTTCTTTTCCCACTTCCACTGAGGAACTTTCACTGGCTGAAGTAAACCTGACGGTAGCTGATGTTCAGCTTTGACCTGCTGACACGTCAGACACTTACCCACAAACTCAGTCACTTCTCGCTTCAATCCCGGCCACGAGAACTGCTTTCGTAAATTCTGGTACATCTTGCTACCTCAAGGATACATAGCGTATGGGCTGCTTTCTGCATCTTGAAGAATCCTTTTCCTCAACTCGACGTCCTTTAGCATGCAAGCTCTCCCTTGAAAACACAACACTCCATCGTGAGTCAAGCTGTAACCTTCCAACCCACTATTCTGTACTTGCAACCTCCGAGCATTCAAACCCTCATCCATTAACTGTTTCTCTTTAATCTGCTCTACCCAAGTCGGCTTAACCCGCAATTCTGCCAACAAACTCCCATCGTCATACAGACTAAGGTGAGCAAACATCGCTCATAGGTCTGTGACCACCTTACAGCTCAACGCATCAACTACTACGTTAGCCTTGCCCGGATGGTACTCAATCGAGCAGTCGTAGTCCTTCAACAACTCAATCCACCTTCGCTGTCTCATATTTAAATCCTTCTGCATCAAAAGATACTTCAGACTCTTTTGGTCCGTATAGACTTTCGACTTCTCTTCGTACAAATAGTGTCTCAATATTTTCAAGGCGAAAACCACTGCAGCCAACTCCAAGTCATGCGTCGGGTAGTTACTTTTATGCGGTCTCAGCTGTCGAGACGCATATGCCACTACTTTCCTTCCTCAGATCAAGACACATCCCAAGCCAGTATGTGATGCATCACAGTAGACCGTGAATACCTTTCCTGCCTCAGGCTGTACCAGAACCGGAGCTTCCGTCAGAATCTTCCTCAACTTGTCGAAACTTTCCGGCTATTTCTTCGACCACACAAATGAAACTCCTTCCCTTAATAACTTGGTCAACGGCCCCGTAATTAGAGAAAACCCTTCCACAAACCTCCGGTAATACCCCACTAGACCTAGAAAACTCTGAATTTCTGCAACCGACCTAGGCGGTTTCCAATCCAACACCGCCTCAATCATGCAAGGGTCCACTCTAATCCCTTCAGTGGACACTACGTGACCTAAGAAGGTCACTTCCCTAAGCTAGAACTCACACTTACTGAACTTGGCAAATAACTACTTCTCCCTTAGAATTTGCAAAACCAACCGCAAGTGCGTATCATGATCCTCCCCAATCCTTGAGTACACCAATATGTCATCTATGAATACTACGACAAACTGTCCAAGTACTACTGGAACACCCGATTCATTAAGTCCATGAATGCTACCGGTGCATTGGTTAACCCGAACGGCATTACCAGAAACTCATAGTGCCCATACCGAGTACAAAATGCCGTCTTATAAACATGAGCCTCCTTTACTTTGAGTTGATGATACCCCGACCTGAGATCTATCTTTGAGAAAACTGATGCACCCTTAAGTTGATCAAACAAGTTGTCAATCCTAGGCAATGGATACTTGTTTTTGATCGTCAACTTGTTCAGTTGGCGGTAGTCTATACCTATCCGCATTGTACCGTCTTTTTTCTTCACAAAGAGCACAGGTGCTCCCCAAGGAGATATGCTTGGTCGAATGAAACCTCGGTCCAATAACTCCTGAATTTGAGCCTTCAACTCCACCAATTCCTTTGGCGCCATTCTATACGGGGCTATAGATACTGGCGCTATTTCGGGTAATAGGTCTATACCGAATTTAACTTCCCGATCTGAAGGCAGACTGGGAATACATCCACAAATTCCCCTACAGTTTGAACTCTCTCTATAGCTGCATCCTTGGCTTCCAAAACACAAACATGCACCATGAAGACCTCACAACCCTTCCTTACCATTTTCTCCGCCTTTAGTGCAGAGACCACATTAGATAAGTAATCCCTTCTATTACCTATCATCACCACCTCCCTACCTTCCATTGTTCTCAACACCAGTAGCTGGTGGTGGTGGTATCTCATTCTCTGACCCTTGACCAGACCTAACTAGTTTCGATATGATTATTCTGCCTCTACCACGACCTCACACATTACGACCACGTCCCCTAGTACTCATATCTAAATCACGATTTATCTACTTAAAGAAATTTATGAATTAGCTTATGTTCCACTTATTACCCACGAGTAAGTTTTATGCAAAGTAGTTTGGCAGTGGTTCTTTCGATCATCACAAAGTTTTCATTTCAATTTCCTACCCTAATTTAGTGAATCACATTTACTCATCAATAACTTCCTCCACCTACATTCCACGTGTAGGGGTATTCTCGTCATTTCACTACCCGGAGGTATTTCCATAATTTAACCAATCGGGGTATTTTAGTAATAAAATAGGGTTAATTTGGAAACATTTACAAATCGTAGGTATTTCAGAAATTCCAAAAATTGAGGGTATTTTGGTAATTTCATAAATCAGGGGTATTTTCGTAATTTCATAAGCCAGTGGTATTTTCGTATTTTTTTCCAAAATATGGCTCCAGGTGATTTTACAAAATAAGGGTATTTTGAAAATTTTCAATTTGAGGGTACTTTGGTAATTTTCCATACTGAGGATATATTGGTAATTTTCACAACTCAGGGGTATTTTGGTCATTTCCTAAATCAAGGATACTGTGGTAATTTCAAAACCAAGGTTTAAAGTGTTACCTAAACAAGATGGTTGGTCCCTTTCGGGTTTTAGTTATTGAATTTAGCCTGTGAATAAGCCGTCTCAGTTAGGGTGAATCGTCACTACGCACCAGGTAGGATTCGAGTGGAGAGGAGGTGAGTCACTAGAATTGCTTAAATACCAAGCTCCCCCTAAATCCATTCCTAGACATGCGCACAACGGTTGCCACACCCTTAAATCAGTGATGAACTCACAGGTTTGTTTAGTGGATCTTTAAGGCTTATGTAATTTGTGTTGGAGTAAGCTATTCCTAGGGTTCAATAACTCCTAATCTACTATTCTACGATCCCGAAACACCAATTTTCCCCACATATAATTCACATAATAGTTAGGGATACTTACCTGGACGGATTGGTGCCGGAGACTCGGTGCCATGCTCTTCAAACCATTTACCTTTTCCAAAAACTTTTCAAAACCCTACTTTAAAACATTTTGGGCCTCAGGCCCACAGTCGAGCTATTGAACTTGGCTCTGATACCAAAATTATAACACCCCAAACCCAGTCAACGCACCACGACCGAATCTGGCATGCTACGGAGTGAAAACCTTTTTAAACCAAAAGTTTGTCGGATAATTTTCCTAGAAAACCCTTTTGTAGTATGAAAACTTTAGAAATCCTTATTTAAGATGATTTTGAAATCGTGTGATGGCTGCTTCAAATCTCATGCTTGAAAAACCTACTGGTTGTTGCAAGTTTTAGAAAACATACAAGTTACCTTTGTTATCATCTTATAAGTGATGTTACCTGATGGCAACGTTTAAATACTCGAAGGAGTTATGGTTTTGAAAACATTGCTTTTTACCGGTTAATTTAACAAGTCCATATATCCAACATAGGTATAATATAATCAAAATAAAAGCAAATGATAAAAACCCAAAATAATACTTAGCGGCCTTATTACAAACCAAAACCAAATTTAAGTAAATAAATAAACTGAAATAGTAACTTAAAAGAAATCAAAACCCAAACTAGCATGCATGGCCGCCTCGAGTCCTCCTCTGGCTCTATATCTGCAATCTACACTCCATCTGCAAAATATAAGGGAAGGAGTGAGTCACCAAGACTCAGTGTATGAACCCCTAACCCGATAGTGCAAGAACTCACACAAATCATCAGTAAAACATGCAAATCATGCAACCCATAACCTAGCCAATCGAATCTCCTTTAACTACCCCGTGTGGTCAAAACCACTGGTGGTCAAAACCACTGGTGACCGTAGTCACAAATATATCGGTGTGGTCAGAACCACTAATAACCGAAGTCACAAATCAAGTGATGGGGCCAACCCATCGTATGGTCAAAACCACTGATGACAATCCCATAATTAACATGTGGGGCCAACCCACTGTGGAACCAAACCACTGGGACGAGTCCCAATATTCATATGTGGTCAAAACCATTGGTGGTCAAAACCACTGAGACTTAGTCACAAATATAATATCAAAGACGGGGCCAACCCGTCGTGTGGTCAAAACCACTGGTGATAGTCCAAATATTCCTTCCCCCTCCTCTCATCAATCCCAGCATCACGTCCATAACATCGTGACATAATATCATGAATCATGCAAAAATGCATAGCATAGCATACATCAATAACATGATGATGTATATCATAAATCACATAACAGGGGACTTACCGGGAATCCAGGCACATATCCACAAGGCATAACCACTGATTTCATTGGCTAAAACAGTAACATAATAGGCATATTATACTAATAAAGTGTGTAAGCATTACACACCTATTACTAACGCTATCACTAAATCCTCAAGACACGATCATCGCATGCGCATCTTCTTGATCCTACATTCAGCCAAACCCAAAATCAGTAACAAGGCCATTCGGCCACACCAACAACCCGAAGGGTTAGCGCATGGAACCCCAAACCTTACCTTGATGCTCTTTGAATACTAGCCACCACCCAAAGTATATGAGATTGAGCCTTCCCCTACAATCAGCAGTCATTAACACTCATTTCAATAGCCTTCGACTTTTCAAATATCTAATGGAAAGACTGAACTAACATGGATCCTTACCACTGACTTACTGAATTCGATTGTCAGAGAATAGAGGGCTCAGATCTACTGCTTCAACACCCTGGAGGTTCTAAAAGAAATCGATCCCGATAGATGATTAGCATTACTTATCAGCAAATGCCGAAATTTAGCTTTTGCTCTCATGAGAGTCGACAGAGAGAAGAGAGAAAAGAAGTAATAAGATTTCGGCCATGGACACTTACCCTCTTCAAATCCGATTAGAGAAGAACCCGAAGAAGATCTACTCTTGGTTGATATTCAGCCAAAATAACACTAGAAGAAAGAAGGAAAATTCAGCAAAGAGTTGAGTGATGAAGGGAGATTCGACTATGGTTGATAGAAGAGAAGCAAATGGGGTTCGGCTAAAGTGAAAATAAGAGAATGGAAAAGAAAATATGGAATGGGAGAGGGAAGATTCGGCAAGGGAAGAGGATGAAGATTTCGGCACAAGGGTTTGAGAAAAGGAAAAGATGAAGTGGACTAAGATGGTTTCGGCTTTGAGCAACAATAAGAAGAAGAAAAAGAGAGAGAGATGGGGGAAAAGAAGATTCGGCCAAGCACATTGAGAACGAAAAAATAATAAAATAAAATTAAAGAACTTAGAGGGACATTCGGCTACACCAAAAGCTCCCCAAAACCGATAGCCCCCTTGCCCACAGTCCACCATTCGGCCAACTCTTCCCAAATGAGTTCGATAAGATTGAAGCTCCTAACTTTCATCACCTTTATCTATCCAATTCAAATCCGATGATCATATCCTGATCCATTCAAGAGAATCCCTCCTGAGCACCCCTCTTCCTTGCTTGTGGCGTCAAAATAATAAGCGTAAAGTGAGATTTCTGTTTGCTCGAACTCGAAGTTCTCCTCCCCCGATATGGCGTTACTCTTTAGAAACCTTAGTGGTGCCTCTTTGCCACTTTTCCACTGGTATTCTTGTGTCTAAAACTCCTAATAATTTCCTTTAACCCCTAACTCTTCTAGCTCCCTTTTACTAAAACTTAAAACAAAAATTTTCCCACAGCTCGGCCTACCCTTAGCTTATACTTGGATCTTAAAACACCTTAATTACTACTACAATCAAGCCATACCCATGCAAAAACAATTTAAACACAACAACCCCCATTTCAGGATGTTACAATGAGCTTAGCAATCATATCAACTAGTGCACAATTTATCTCATAACAAACACAAGCATTTCTAAGCATAATCTATTCAAAAATTTACCAATTCATTAAGTCAGCCTTTCATCAAAATATACTAACTTTGCATCACACAAAACATAGATTAATATTTACCATACTAACATCCCATTTACAAGCCATATCACATGGCTTTATATACATCTCAAACATACTCCAAAACTACTAGCCTCTACATGCCATACTTAACTATGTACACATTCAAAAAGTACCAAAATAGAGTTTGATAGTGTGGTGATGATCCTCGACAATCCCCGAGCCTTCCGTAGCTTTAACAATCTATAAAATAATGCAAACACATACAAGGTAAGCTTTTAAAAGCTTAGTAAGCCATATACAAAAATCATATAAACATTTATAATTATATCAAATACAGGATCATTAGCAAATCTCAATTGCAAATTCATATTTCTTCTTTGGCTTAATTGTTTAACTATTACTTACCACCAAATCACATCTCTATGTATTGCATTAGATCACAGCACATTTGTTTTTAAGTATCACATAATATCACAACAATTCTATTCAAATATCTCACTTCCGTAACCTCACATATACTTACTTTTCATACTCAAATTTTGCATACATTTTGAACGTAACTGTATCGGTTACACATTTCACATAGTCATTCATTTTCTCGGAATGCCCGTTGAACCATTTGGAATCAAATAGGATACTCGAATAACTCAGAATACTTGTACAATGCCAACGTCCCAAAAGTGGTCTTACATGTAATCGAATATCGGTGCCACTATCCCAGACAGGGTCTTACACGGAATCATATACGATGCCAATGTCCCAGACATGGTCTTAAACATAATTCCCAAATTGATGCCAATGTCCCAGACGTGGTCTTACACAATATCACATATCGGAATCCCTATGTCATGACATATGAATCCTATCTATTCCTAAGGTTTGTATGAGACTTTTCAGACATTGACACTTTGTCGATACTTTCTCAGATTTCACTTGTACATTTTCCATAGTCAATCTTCAAAATTCAATTTCATATGAACACGAATAAATCAAAACAAATATATTTATTTGTATATACACTTACCTCGTATTCGAGATAAACAGATTGAATCTACTGATTGACCACTTTCGACTTTCCCCGATCTAAATCCGTTTTCTTTGGTTCTTAATCTATAATTACTAAAATTTAACTCACTTATTTACCAAATCATTCAATTCAATTCAAAAATACACATTTAGGGAATTTTACAATTTAACCCTCACATTTCAGATTTTGACATTTAAGTCCGTATTTCACAAAATCACAAAATACACATAATTTATTTGTACACATGCTTAGCCGAATATTCATATGCTTCATCTTAGTCCACAAATTTTATTTATTTCATATTTAAGTCCCTCAAAATATTATTTTCATGATTTAGTCCAAATTACTCAAATTCATCAAAAATCCAAAGACAAAACATTTTAATCTAACACATATATTTCATATTTCATCAACTAACATCACAAAGCTTACAAAATCAACAATGGCATATCTCAAAATCTTCATCAAATTTTAAAATTAAGGTATGGGCTTGATTGTATACTAAGCAACGATCTCAAAAACATAGAAATTATCAAAAACCGTACTAAATACATACCTTAATCAAAGAACACCAAGGGCGAACCCTATTTTCTTTCTTTTCCTTGTTTTTCTTTGAATTTTCAGCACTAAATATGGATGAATGCTTTAATTTAGCCTTTATTTTATTAAATCATTACTAATTTAGCTAATTACCAAATTAGCCTTTTTATTATCATGTATATTCCACTAAACTAATGTCCAACCATGTCATTTCATGAATTCAATGGTTTAATATCAACATAAGGACAACTCATTTATAAAGACATAGCACATAGGTACTTTTAACACATGGCATGTTAATTTTGCATTTTATGCGATTAGATCCTTATAACAAATTAAGCACACAAACGGATAAATTAAATCACGAAACTTTCACACATGCTTAATCATATATTGCAAGCATAGGAAATAATATTAAAATATTTTTTAACTTGGATCTGTGGTACCGAAACCATTATTCTGACTAGGGTCTATACCGGACTGTGACACTATCAATATACATTTATGGCATGTATAACTAGACTCTTACACACACTACGGTAGTTCGAGAACTGACTAAACCATAGCTCTGATACAACTAAATGTAACACCCCTTACCCGTATTCAATGCCAGAACAGGGCACGAGGCATTACTAAGCTTACATGCAATCAGTCATACAATTTAAAAACTTGACTTTCTCTCCAATTTAAAATTTTTACCAGCACCTCCTAAACAAGCTTACAAGGCCTAATTCACGGTTTAGGAATGGTTTGGGATCAAATCAAGCTCCTTTGAAGCTCTCTGGAAGACCTTAGAAAAATTTCTTTAAATAGTCTACACGCCCGTGTGGAGGAAGGGACACGCCCGTGTTCCACACTCGTGTGGAATTATTTATCAATTCGAACCTACAGGGATTTTTACACGGTCGAACACACGCCCATATCCCTGGCCTATGTCCCTCACACGGCATCAACATGCCTATTCATGAGTAACCTAATTTTTATCACCCTAACTCATACAAACATAAATCACATTCAACCATCAACCAATTCATGCATATTTTAACCAAGCAACCCAATCATGCATCGCACACATTCATGAATAACCTCATTCTTTCATATATTAATAAAAATGAGCCATCAGCTATGACCTTATACAAAAGAGTTCATCCTTGCATGAGCCAATACACTTAGTTAAAACAACATGACATTTCACTAAGTCTAGTCCCTATACATGCCATACTCAAAATACTAAGTCTAAATATACCAAGATGTGCTGATAGTGTGGATGATCTTCTGATTATCTTCGTATCCCAAGCTGGCTCTTGGACACTATAAAACAAGGGAAAAGAAAGGGAGTAAGCTTTAAGCTCAGTAAGTCTACATGTAAACAATAAGCATCATACCATATGCAAAGCCATCACAACCATTACATATTATGTAAGAACAATTCACATATTCATAATCATGCTTACTCATCTCATCTCTTACCACATTACAACCATATACATATATATTGATCACATTTACTTGCACATACATCCTGCACTCATCACCACAAAGTCACATGAAATATTTACTTAGACAAGTTTCTCGATGAGCCCTTCGGAATAATACAAAGTACCCGATGGTTTTGCACACAGCCCACTATTAATCAATAATAGGGTAGTATCACACACAGCCCACCACAAGGATAATTACGGTGGTTTCGCACATATCCCACCAAATGATAAAATAAACGATGGTATGGCACACAGCCCATCGTGAATAAATAATAAGGTGGTATCACACACAGCTGAAACGACGAAAATGTGCAAGTGTACACAATCGCAGCAAGTAATAAAGTGCCAAGTAAATGTCGAGTTATCGTACCCACAGGGACCGTAAAAAGAAATATTTATGAAATTGATTTTAAAACACTTTGGTGATGAACAATATTTTGGTTTAAAGATGATTAAAAACTAAGTAAAAAAAATTAAAAATAAAAAGGTTCTAATGCACGATTTCAAATAAGGTTTAATCAAGATGATATAATTGTGTTGGATTAATTACATTCATTTAACGTAGAATTATTAAACTCATGTTTATACTGCTACGAACAAATTCACAGGCACTCAGTAATTTGATGACTACTGCTCATACATACTTATTAAATTAATAAATTTCTTGAACATTTTTCAATGGCAATCCAAGCGATTACTCAATCTTCACAAGCATATAAAAGATCAAGTGAGGTAACAGAGTATTTCTGCCTTGAAACAGTTTAATCACAATAATCTTGCAAGTTATGCAAGGCATATATATCGTCAATTGTTGTTGCTAAAAATAGCAAATTCCATCAGCCAAAGAGAGCCCCCTTGGCCAGCCACACACATGGCAAAGTTGAGAGATTCAACTTTGCTAAAAATAGCCTGGGGCAAATCCATAAAGCCACATTTTTTGGAGGGGTTTGAATGCAAGGTTTAAAGTTCTTCAAGGGCTTCTTTGCAAGCTTATTTAGTCAGCTAAAATGCTGATTTGGGTCAGCAAATGGATGGTTCTAGGTAGCCTAATTGGTGGCTAGTTCGGTTCTAAATTCGGTTCAACCAGTGCAGTTCAACTGGACCCCTTTTTTTCCATAATTAATTAATAACTGTTTATTTATCCAAAATTAAATTGGGAATAAATTAAAAGTAATTATATTATGAATTAAAACACATTTTTGGACCATCTTAGGCTTGAAATAAATTTTCCTCGATACTTCAAATTGCTTCTCGGTTTTTTCTTCGAGCAGTGTCTGTCGAGCCAATTTTCACCCTTTGTACGAATCAATCAAAAATAGTCAAAATTAATCAAAATTAACTATAAAATTAACTAAACTTCGTCATGCTCATATTTTTAACACAATTTAATTATTTTATAATATTTAATTATTTTTGACAATAATTTAATCGAAATAGATGATTTTAAGTTTAAAAAAAATGTAAAAACACGTAAATTTTTGTGCTTCCACACCCCCAAACTTAATTCATTGCTCGTCCCGAGTAATGGTCAAATTTAAAAAGAACTTTCTCGGAAACACTTTTGAAAAAATCCTTCAGAACAACATTCTTCCCAAAATCATGAAATCAATATACTTATGCTCAAAAACAAGAAATTTGATAACTATGCTACTCAAGTATATATATCGTTCAAATTAATCTCACAATTACTACAATAGCAAAATTAGACTAAATGTTTCTTAATAAAGACATGTTAATCCCTACCAATTTGATTTTAATCCCTTATTCAAAATTAAGCTAAACTGATGTCTTCATATGTTGAATAGAGCAATTTCTCTCTACTAATGTAGGTAACATAGGAACTTTGAATCAATAAGTCTTTATCAAGGTTGTAACGTGGCTGGGCTTAGGGGTAGGTAAAAGATAGATAATTTTAGGTTAAAAAAGCCCTAGACCCAGCTCGTATCGAACCTTTCGAAATAATTACCTTTAATACATCAACTTTTCTTTCCTTTTCACATGCTCTTTAGTGCAATTTACTTCAATTACATATGCTTTTTTTTTTTACTATTTTACTGCATGTACTACAATTTTTAGAGCATTTCATACTTCTTTGCAGCTCCCCCAAACTTATTTTCAAAGAATACTCTAAATAGAACTGAGGCTAGTGTGTGAGACATTTTTAAAATAATTAAGAGAAGTGATGGCTAACTTTGTAAGGGTTCAAATAAAATTAGGCCCTAAAGTCTCAAATTTGGGTTTCAAAGGATAAAAATTTCATCATGGTTGGCTTCAAAGGCTCAAAAGGTCCAAACAACAGTTGCCTAAATCATTTTCAATGTTCCATGCTTCCTAGGATTTCGCCTCAAGAAACTACTAAGTCAATTCTAAAGACTTAAACTTTCATGCATGCGTAACTTTCCTAAAGAGCTAAAATTTTATGGTAGGATTTGCATGCTTTATTAAAATTACATTTCATGTCATTATTAAGCTAACATAACAATTTATTTAAATAATAAAACTTTATTAATACTTAAATTTAGCATACGGATGCGAACCTGGTCGCATCATGGTTTGACTCCATCCAACGCCATCGAGAGTGGCCTAAGCTCGAGGGGCCAAAGTGCAAAATGAATCTGATTCCAACTCATTTTCAGCTCAATTAATATTTTTGCATACTTTTAATTTTAGATTTGCACTTTGTGTGTTTTGCATTTAATAAAGTTATGCATTATGTAACTTCCATGCTAGTTAAGTATGCATCTTAAATAGTGATATGCATTATGTAACTCCCATGTTAGTTTAAGTCTGCATTATTTAATTAAGTCATGCATTAAGTAACTCATTTGTTCATTTAGTTTGCATTTTAAACCATGCATTTAAGGATCTTAGTTTAATAAATGAGTTGCTGGACATTAATTCAACTAATCTTAGTTTAATTAATTGAGTTTTTGTTGAACTTTATTTATTAAGATGCTTATTTAATTAATCTAGCTACTAGGATAATTTAATGAAGCATGAGTTTAAGTTTATTTAATTTTGCTTCTTTAGTTTAACTAGTTGCTGCATTAATTGATGTCTTTGCTTTTAGTTCATTTATTGAAGTCAAGTGTTTAATGTGACTAAGTTTAATAAGTGTTTAAATGTGTTTAATAAGTTTGTTTTAATGTGTTAGTTGCAGGTAACTTTTCATTTGGAAAGCATTACATTTAAGGGATGTTACAAATTGAGTAAAGAGAATTTCCAAGTGAATTTCGGTTACATTCAAGGGGAATCATTATTGTTCATTAAAAGAAGCTGTTATCATTATTAAAGGGAGCATTATACAATATTAAATTCAGCAGCAACATCTTTCATCTTCCATAACCGATTGTTGATTAAAGTGATCACTGCATGAGTTAATTTTTCATTAAAGTTACTGGTGTCCATTCTGTTGACTAAGGGGATTTCAAAGGTTTTTTCCAAGCATTCAAGACCATTGATTAAACTGAATTGAAGTGTATTGAAGGGTGGAGTTATTTAGTTTGGCATTCTAAGAGTTTTTGAGCTTTACTTCAGCTCATTATTAGCTCATTAAGTTGATCACATGTGACCATTTAGTTAGCCTCTTTTAACACTATAAATAGTTGTAATCAGCCTATTGTAAGGGACTTTTGACTTTAGACATTATATTGAATGAAGTTATATCATTTTGTGAGATTTCATTCTCTCAAATTTTGTTTGAAGACTCATTGGCTTATCTAATCTATAGTGGCGTCAACCCGTTTTCTTTTGTCCGAACTTATCACTATTATATAGTGTGGCGTTCACCTTTATACCAAGGTTCCTACTTTTCTAAACTTTTCTAAGTGGCGAATTGAGGTTTTGAACATTTGAATCATGAATTCATCAAGAATACCTTTGATTCACCTTGAGGCGGATCATATACCAAATGATATGATCCGCCTCAGGTGAGTCGACTCGTATGCGAGTTTGCCCGATCGTCTATGAGAAAGTATCGTTTGGCTCGTTTAATAATGATGCTTTAAGTAAAAATTGGCAGAAGTTATGAAGAAGAGTTCAAAGATGGGTTTATGGAATGGGAATGAAATGGATTTTAGGTTCAAGGAAGAAACGGAAAATTCGGCTAGCAACAAAAATAAAAGATAGTGATGGAACGGATGGGAACAAACTCAAAGCAAGTAAGAACCATTGCTAAAGAGTAATGATCCAAATACTTATGAGATTCAAGGTGGATGATGGAAGTAGTGAAACCTCAACCCGATACTTAGAAAAGTAGGAACCTTGGTATAAAGGTGAACGCCACACTATATAATAGTGACAAGTTCGGATAGAAGAAAATGGGTTGACGCCACTAGAGACTAGATAAGCCAATGAGTCTTCAAATGAAATTTAAGAGAATCAAATCTCACAAAATGATATAACTTCATTCAATATAATGTCTAAAGTAAAAAGTCCCTTACAATAGGCTGATTACAAATATTTATAGTGTTAAAAGAGGCTAACTAAATGGTCACATATGATCAACTTAATGAGCTAATAATGAGCTGAAATAAAGCTCAAAATCTCTTGGAATTCCAAGCTAAATAAATCCTCCATTCAATACACTTCAATTCAGCTGAATCAATGGTCTTGAATGCTTAGAAAAAACCTTTGAAATCCCCTTGGTCAACCGAATGGACACCAGCAACTTTAATGAAAAATTAACTCATGAAGTGGTCACTTTAATCAACAATCAGTTATGGAAGATGAAAGAGGTTGCTACTGAATTTAATAATTTATAATGCTCCCTTTAATGAATGATAACAGCTCCTTTTAATGAATAATAATGCTTCCCCTTGAATGTAACCGAAATTCACTTGAAAAGTTTCTTTAATCAATTTGTAACAAATTTCTTAAATGTAATGGTTTCCAATTGAAAAATCACCGCAACTCAACACATTAAAACAAACTTGTTAAACACATTTAAACACTTATTAAACTCAAACACATTAAACACTTGACTTCAATAAATGAACTAAAAGCAAAGATATCATTTATGCATCAATTAGTATAATTAAAGAAGCAAAATTAAATAAACTTAAATTCATGCTTCATTAAATTATCCTAGTAACTAGATTAATTAAATAAACATCTTATTAAATAAAGTTCAACAAAAACTCAATTAATTAAACTAAGATGAGTTGAATTAATGTCCAGCAACCCATTTATTAAACTAAGATGCTTAAATGCATGGTTTAAAATGCAAACTAAATGAAGAAATACGTTACTTAATGCATGACTTAATTGAATAATGCATGACTTAAACTAACATGGGAGTTACATAATGCATGTCATTATTTAAGATGCATACTTAACTAGCACGGAAGTTACATAGTGCATAGCTTTATTAAATGAAAAACACACAAAGTGCAAATCTAAAATTAAAAATATGCAAAAATACTAATTGAGCTGAAAATGAGCTGGAATCAGCTTCATTTTGCACTTTGACCCCTCGAGCTTAGGCCACTATCGATGGTGTTGGATGGAGTTGAACCATGATGCAACTAGGTTCGTGTCACATGCTTAACAAAATTCAAATTTATTGAACAAAAATATATCATATTCATAATTAAAAGAAAAATTTTATTCTGAGTCGAAATAATTTCAATTTTTGGTCCCCCCAACGTAAAATGAACAATGTCCTCATTGTTTAAAGTGAATAGATACTATATACTAGGTAGGATTCCAGAAAAGAGGAGATGAGTCAATTTGGCTGCTTATGTACCAAGCTCTTCCTAGATCCAATCCTAGACATGTATATACCTATTGCCACAATTTAGACTTTACTACTTGTCCATATTTAATTTTGATTCCCATCTCTTATTTTATTGTATAGAAATAAAAATTTCCTAATTAATCCTAATAATAAATTAGCATAAGAAGTAAAATAAAGTCAAGATCCCTCCCTTTTATTTATTTGTAGATCCTTCCAAATTGGACTCATCTTTTACTCCATCATTATTGCATTTGCATGAATCGCTTCGCTCCTTTTTCGATAATGGACTCCATGGCTCAAATATGAAATATGGAAATTCAGGCACAAAAATAAATAGATCATTGTATATTTTCTTAAGAGCACTTCTCATTGAGTCATCCCTTATTTTTGAGTATATGCAGTAAGCTTGCTGCTGCCATTGCATATGTTGCATTAGGTCCACCAATTTTGACAACTCATCTCGAAGATCTGGGCTAGGCGGTGGAGCTCTAAACTTTGAAGTTTTAGCATCAGTTTCCGCTACTGGTTCTGCTGATTCCGCCTTATCGGGTATTCTAAATGATTACATTGTGGGATCTTCTTCTTCTTCAGGATCCTTATTTTCTTCAACTCGTTGCTGTAGAATAGAGTCTCTGGCTATTCGGTATAGGTACCAATCCGTGATTGTGCCTTGGGTGTACCCTGTCTTCTTTATATTTGCAAGACTTTTATCTTCCATGCACAGCATAGTTATTGTAAAGAGGAAGTAAGCACGGCCAGAACGACTAACGGCACAATTTTGTATCTCCCTCAAGATGATCTTTCCCACATCAATGGTCTTTCCAATTAAGATCGAGTATAATAAGACCATTCGCTCTAATGAGATTGTAGTCTCATGTGAGTTAGGCATTAGGCTAAACCGGATAAAATAGAACCATTCTTTCGCGAGTGGTGTCAAGTATTCTCTCTTACAAGTGTGGATTCCTTGTTTTGACACAGTCCAATTGGAACCTTGAACTGTAAGTTCTTCGAGAATGTCTTGTAGAATTTCAGGCTTGATGTTGCTCATCAAGGATGAATATTTTTCATTCTCAAAATTAGGTAGTTCAAAGAACTCATTAATAGCATTAGAATTAATTGGTACCTTAATTCCATGAATTGGAACTTTTGTCATCTTGCTTGAGGTTAAATTCGCATAGAACTCATGGGCTAGCTCCTCATCCACACTAGTTATCTTCTAACAAAATAGTTCCCAATTGAGGGCTTCGACAACTTGACGAATACGTGCCATAAAGTCTCTGCATTTGCTTTCCTTCAGTGTAAAGCCTTTCTCAGGATGCATCTGTTGATTTTTGAAGATACTTTCGTATCTCACTTTGGCTTCAACACAATGGAACTTGCTTTGGGTTTCGTTGATTTGAGCAGAGGCACGAGTTCTCTTACGAGGTATGATTAACCTGATCATAAGATGGAAAAATTTATTTTCTCAAAAATTTGATTAATAAAAATTATTAATAATTCAATAAATTGAAGGAGGTTGGAGGGTTTGGTTAAAGGGGTTGGTGCAAGGATGGTGTGTCGATCAAGTGCTTGAAGGGTGACTAGGCGCGCGGCTAATGGTGCGGTAGTAGGCAACAATGTGTAGCAGGGGTTGATTGGACAAGCAGTAGCGTGCAGGACCTTCCACAAGCTAGCCTGGTGCGCTAGGACGTGTGTAGGTGCTAAGTGCAGTCCGTAACACTACCGCCAGAGCAAGAAAGGCGCAATGAATAGGTACTGAATAGGTCTCACAAGCAGTTGCTAGGGTGTGTGGAGTGGTTGTCGGCCGAAAAGTGGCTTGGCTTATGCATTTTTGGGGTTTTGGTTTTTTGGGGTTTTAAAGATGTATGGATGGAGCGAGAAACGTTGATGGTATTTATAGAGGGAGAAATAAGATTTGTAGTAGAAGTCTTAGAAAATTTTAATGATAAAAAAAAATCCTTAAGTTCTAATTCTATTCAAAGTAAATAACAAGTAATAGTTAAATATATACATTTGAAATTATCAACTGTTATTAAATTATTAAGATGAACATAAAATATAATCAAAATAAAATTAATGCTAATTTAAGCTAAGTTGATAAAAATTAATGTATAAATTATAAATAATATAATTATATATTAAACTTTATCAAATTATTAATAATATTAAAGATATTTATTCTAGATGCTTTTTGAAAATATTCACAAAGAAAGGCACCTAGTTTTTTTTATTTACAAAAGAATGACTAAATTTTAAAAATATTTCAATTAAGTCCCGAATTTAATGAAAATTTAAAATTGAGTTGCAAATTAAAACTTCGATCAAAATTAACCCTTTTATTTGATAAAACTTAGAATTTATTTTTCCATTTAGGGGATAATTTCTCAGAAAATTATGTCAAAATAAATTCCTATGAAAGATTGGAGGGGTCGCAAATGGTCCCGCTTAAGTTCCAAGTTCCTAGACAGAATTTATTTAAACATACTAAACCCGAAAATATACCCTAAATCATTTATTCAAAAAGAGAAACGAACAATTAAGTATCCGATAAAATGAACGAGATTTTATCCCGTTCAATTTTATCTCTCTAATAATGTTTCAGGCACTGAGTATTAATTCAAAAATTACCTCCCTTACCTTGGAGTTCAACAACTCCGTATGGATAGACTTGGTGAATCGTAAATGGAATGGACCAACGTGATTTTAGCTTACCTGGAAAGAACTTCAATCTAGAATTGAACAACAAGACTTGCTGACCTACTTCAAATTCTTGAACTCGAAGGTGGTTGTCATGCCATTTCATGAGTTTTTCTTTAAGTAATTTGGCGTTTTCATATGAGAACATTCGAAACTCTTCTAAGTCATTGAGTTGGAACATCCGTTTCTCTTTCGCGAGCTTATGATCAAAATTAAGCTGTTGAAGAGCCCAGTAAGCTTTGTGCTCTAACTCTAATGGTAGATGACAGGCTTTCCCAAAGACCAACCTATAGGGTGACATCGCTAAAGGTGTCTTGTATGTTGTTCTGTAAGCCCATAAAGCATCATCTAATCTTGTGGACCAATCTCATCGGTTCGGGCAAACTACCTTCTCAAGTATGCCTTTTATCTCCTTATTTGCCAGTTCAGCTTGCCCATTCATCTGCGAATGCTAAGCTGTTGTAGCCTTGTGTTTCACTCTGTGCTTGTCTAATAACCATTTTAACCACTTGTTCACAATGTGGGAACCTTCAGCACTGATGATAGCTCTTTGGGTTCCAAACCTTGTGAGCATATGCTTTTGCAGAAACTTCGTCACAACCTTAGAATCGTTTGTCGGATATGCCTCAGCCTCGACCCACTTAAACACATAGTCTACTGCTACTAGTATGTACTTGTGACCACAAGACGAAGGAAAAGGACCAAGAAAGTCAATACCCCATACATCGAACAACTCTACCTCAATATGTTTGTTCGAGGCATCTCATTTTTGTTGGTGACATTTCCAACCCTTTGACATCGATCATAGCTCTTCACGTAAGCATATGCATCCTTGAATAGTTTTGGCAAAAAGAATCTAGCTTTTAATACTTTGGCCGCTGTACGTGTACCTCCAAAGTGTCCCACTTAGAGCTGAGAGACAGTGGTATAAAATCTTCAGTATTTCATCTTCTACCATGCATCTCCTGATCATCTGATCTGCACACTTTATAAACACATATGGCTCTTCCCAGAAATAGTACTTCACATCGTCAAGATACTTTTTCCTTTGTTGATACATCTTATCAATTGGCATCAAACCACAAGCTAAACAGTTAGCAATTTCAGCAAACCAAGGGGTATTATGGACATGATTTACCTTCAGTATATGTTCATCTGGAAACGTCTCCTGAATTGGTATAAGAGGAGAATTCCCTTCTTATGGCTCCAATCTAGACAAGTGATCTGCTACTTGATTTTATACTCCCTTTCGATCTTGAATGTCTAGATCAAACTCTTGAAGTTGAAGTAACCATCGGATCAGCCTCGGCTTAGCGTCTTTCTTTGCGAGTAAATACTTAATTGCCGAGTGGTTCATATAAATAGTCACTTTAGTACCTACAAGATAAGATCGAAACTTATCGAAAGCAAACATAATAGCAAGTAACCCTTTTTCTGTTATCGTATAATGTAGTTTAGCTCCTCTTAAAGTTCGACTTGTGTAGCAGATGGGATGAAAAACTTTGTTCCTTCGCTGGCCCAAGACAACTCCAATTGCGAAGTCACTTGCGTCACACATCAATTTGAATGGCGAATCCCAGTCTAGTATGACGATAATGGGTGCCGTGACTAATCGACACTTCAAATCATTGAGGGCTTTTAAGCATTTCTCAGCAAACTTGAATATCGAGTCCTTCTCCAATAATTTGCATAAAGGTTTAGCAACTTTGGAGAAGTCCTTGATAAATCTTCGATAAAAAATCGGCGTGGCCCAAAAAGCTCTTAACACCTTTTACAGATGTTCGAGGTGGGAGTTTCTCAATAACGTCTACCTTTGCTTTGTCTACCTCGATCCCATGTCTCGTTATTTGATGCCCCAGAACAATTCCTTCTTTTACCATAAAATGGCACTTTTCCCAGTTGAGTACGAGATTCATTTCTTCGCATCGCCTTAATACCTTAGCTAGATTGGCTAAGCAATCATCGTAAGTATCTTCGAATACTGAAAAATCGTCCATAAAAATTGCCAAATACTTCTCAACCATGTCAGTAAAAATAGACATCATACATCTTTGAAATGTAGCAGTTGCATTACATAAACCAAATGGCATGTGTCTAAATGCAAACGTACAGTACAGGCAGGTGGATGTCGTTTTGTGTTGATCTTTTGGTGCTACTGTAATCTGATTATACCCTGAGTATCCATCAAGAAAATAGTAGTAATCTCGTTCTGTGAGTCTATCCAGCATCTAGTCTAAGAATGACAAAGGAAATTTATCTTTCCTAGTCGCCTTGTTTAGCTTCCAATAATCGATGCAGATTCTCCATCCCGTAACCCTTCTAGTCGGTATCAACTTATTGTTCTCGTTCTCTATGACCGTGATACCATTTTTTTTTGGCACGCATTGGACTGGAATTACCCATGATCTGTCTGAGATGGGATAGATGATACCCACATCTAACCACTTGATGATCTCCTTTTTTACTATGTCCTTCATGATGGGGTTTAGACTCCGTTGTCCATCGATCATCCCTTCTTTCCATCTTCCAAGATAATCTTGTGCATGCATATAAATGGACTAATATCACGAATATCGACTATGGTCCATCCGATGGCCTTTTTAATTTGTTTCAAAACTAAGATAAGTTTCTCTTCTTGCTTAGTGGTCAATTATGATGAAACAACCACAGGCAGAGTAGAAGCGTTACCTAAATAAACGTATTTTATATGAGAAGGTAATACCTTGAGTTCTAATTTAGGTGGCTCCTTGATCGACACTTTTGGTCGGGAATATTCCCTCTTTTTTATCTCCAAAGATTCAAAACAGGATTGCGGATTAAATCCCCTTTGATAGCTTCTAGTAAAGCTAAGTATTCATCATCATCTTTATCATTTAGGGGATTTGATGTCAAAATTCTTTCCAGTGGGTCCTCAACACAATTGAATTCCTTCTCCACTATTAAATCCTCTAAATTAGACACTGTAGAGCTATCATCAATTGTGTCAAGAAATCAAATAGACTTAAAGACGTTAAGTGTTACCTGATCATCCTGAACACGCATAGTGATCACGCCCTTCTGCACATCAATAAGGGTCCATCCAGTTGCTAGGAACAGCCTTCCTAGGATGATTGGTACTTCTTTTTCTGCTTCAAAATCTAGAATTACAAAGTCACCAGGAAAGATAAACTTATCTACACGTACCAATACGTCCTCAATTTTTCCTTTTGGATGTGCTAAGGATCGATCTGCTAGTTGAAGCGTAACTGTAGTTAGTCTAACTTCTCCTATCCCCAACTTTCTAAATATTGACATAGGCATCAAGTTGATATTTGCAGCTAAGTCACATAATGCCTTACCACAATATGTTGCTCCAATGTTGTACGGCATGGTAAAACATCCAAGATCCTTTAATTTTAGGGGTAGTTTGTCTTGAAGATATGCAATGCATTCCTTCGTCAGAGCTACTATCTCAAATTCTCCAAGTCTTCATTTCTTCGACAAGATATATTTAATGAGCTTGACGTAGTTCAGCACTTGCTCAAGTGCTTCAACTAACGGGATGTTGATGTGAAGTTGCTTGAGTACATCAAGGAACTTCTTGAATTGAATCTCTTACTTCTGCTTATGAAGTCTTTGAAGGTAGGATGGTGGGGGTTTTGTAACACCCCTTACCCGATTCTGACGCCGGGATCAGATGCGAGGCATTACAGTACTTAATCTTACTTAATCATATATTCATGAGACATAAAATTTCGTTCCATTTTAAAACCTTTCTTTATTTAATCATGTCGTATACATAATGGGCTTACGAGGCCTTAATCATAGGTTTGGAGAGTTTTGAAGTTCATCCCGATACTCTATCACTCTTAAAAACTTTTTGCCTGAACAGGGGCTACACGCCCATGTGCCCTTGAGACATGCCTGTGTTCGACACCCGTGGTCGACATTGACTTATTTCACATGTCTGATCACACGCCCGTGCCTATAACCAGTGTCTTTCACACAGCCTAGACACACTCGTGGAACTCTTTGTTAATGACGTCATCAAACCCTTAATGGCATACGGCCATGGCACACGCCCGTGTGATGGCCCGTGTGATGAATCATTTTCTCGTGGGTTGATGCAGGGGAAACACAGCCTATTTACATGCTCATGGGGCTGATCGTGTGTCACACACGACCAAGACACATGCCTGTGTGTCTTCCTGTGCGGACAATTATATGCTATTTTCCAAGCCAGTTGCCACCTTGAAACACAAACACACTTATACATTCTCAAACAACTCAATTATTCCATTGATTGTATAATCTTAAATGCTTATCCTTATCATAATAAAAGGTATGAAACTTAGCAAATATCGACCAATTTCTAATGGCCATATACAAAAGAATGCACAAACCTGTTAACTAACCATTTTCCTTCAATATGATATAACTCAAAATGGTCAAACTCCTATACATGCCATACTCAAAATGATAAAATTTGCTAAATAATGGTTGATATTGTGATCCGAGCTCCGACGTCCTACGATCTCTGAACCAGCTTGGTGAAACTACAAGGAAAAAGGGAAAAGAGAGTGGTAAGCTTATAGCTTAGTAAGCTTGCATGAAATCTTAAATGACAACATAATTGCTTTAAATAAACTCATTCATCCTGAAATAAGTACACATAAAACTTATAAACAGGGCTTACTTACTCATACTTACTCTTGCTCATACTTACCCATCACTTAAAGGTTACTTTACCTTGTATTTACTCATAGTACATGTATCACTCATCACATAATTTAGCATTTAAACTATCGTAGTCAAAATTTGAATCTTGATCTTTGTTAACTTACATAAAACTTATAATCATTCTTATACAACTTATATCATCATCAACTTTACTTACTTATCTAATACTTAATTCTTTTGCTCGTTGAATTTCCCAGAATAACGGAGGATACTCAACCTTGTCAAACATATATAAATTGATGCCAATGCCATATCCCAGATATGGTCTTACATGGGATCACCTTATATTCCGAAGCCATATCCCAGATATGGTCTTACGCGGGATTCCTTGGCTTAATATCGATGCCATGTCCCAGACATGGTCTTACACGGGACCTGCCTCATATGGTGTCAATGCCATGTCCCAGGCATGGTCTTACACGAGACCTTCCTCATATGGTGTCAATGCCATGTCCCAGACAAGGTCTTACATGAGACCTTCCTTATTCGATGCTGATGCCATGTCCCAGACAAGGTCTTACATGAGACCTTTCTTATTCGATGCTGATGCCTTGTCCCAGACATGGTCTTACACAGGATTTATGTTCGGTGCTGATGTAACAGACCTAAACTGAGACCGTCGCTGGAATAGGCTTGAAAAGTTGTTACCAAAAAACCACAATAATTCACATCCATTTCACGAAACAGAGTCATTCTTCAATCCTACACATTGAATTACGACCATATAGTCCCTTATCGAGGTCTGCAAGACCTTAAACACATGTTAGAGAGATGTCAGGACTAAACCGAACACTTACAAAAATCTTCAGAAATTTGAACATTTTTCATCACTGTAAAAGTCACACGCCTGTGCAGTTGGGCCATGTGCCTCACACGACTACCAGACACACCCATGTGTCCAGGTTGTGCCAAACAGAGCATACATACGGACTTGTTCACACAGCCACTAGACACACCCGTGTGCCATGGTCGTGTATTGTTAAGCTAGCTACTGATTTGGTCACACGACCATCATGCACACCCGTGGGCCACAGCTGTGTGACCTATCCAGACACACCAAGAAGAAGTCCTTAAACCACACAGCAGGAACACACGCCCGTGCCTCTTGACCAATATGCAAAATAGGCCATTGACAAGGCCAAATTTGCCACCTAAACAAGGGTCAACCCACAAGCTTCAATACAATATCAATTCATGCTTCTAAATACATTCAAACATACCAATTCATGCATCAAATTTCACAACTAAAACACATGCACAACTAATCATAATCCATCCACCATATTACCATATCACTATAGCATCATTCCCTCAAAAACTTACCATTCATAAGGCCATCTCATTGCCATCAAAACATTCCAAAACATGCTTCATATATTAGCGTATAACTAGCCAAATCACATGGCTTTTTACATCTCAAACATATACCAAATCACTAGCCTATACATGCCATATTCAAATATACTCATTTCAATAGTACCAAAGTAGATTTTTTATAGTGTGAAAATTTTTTATAGTGTGAAAAAGATGCTGACGATCCCCAGATCCGAGCTAGCTTCACTGACAATGTAAAACAGAGAGACATTCACAAAGTAAGCTTTCATTTCTTAGTAAGTTCGTAATATAATACATGTAATTCAACAATTCAAGTCAATATACAAAAATAAGACATCACTTAGATTAATTTGCCAATGATACACCAACTCAAGTATGCTCAAATATCTATTCATTCAACTCTTAAATCTATCATCAACCACTTAGGTTCAAATGTATCTTAATCAACACACAGTTACTCACCATTCATGCTACTTATTTTCTCGATATTACCTCTCGTTCAACCTTTATTATTCCTTTGATACATTCAGACACTTAGTGCCATTATCGTAACCAAAACATAATTATCATCGCACACTTAGTGCCAATACGTTAAACCGAACATATATTGGTATCGCACACACAGTGCCAATTCAATAAGCCGATGCTTCTATCATTTCGTACACATACTGCTAATCATTAAAGTCATAGCTTCTATTGTTTCGCACACATAGTGCTAATCCTTAAAGCCGTAGCTTCTATTGTTTCACACACATAATGATAATCATTAAAGCTGTAGCTTCTATTGTTTCGCACACATAGTGCTAATCCTTAAAGCCGTAGCTTCTATTGTTTCTCACACATAGTGCTAATTCAATTCTGTATCAACTTAATTTCGCACACTTAGTGCCTCAATACTCGAACTCGTACATATCACATTCTATTCCATTAATATACATTCATTCATTATTCATCATATAGATACTAGTTTAATAGCAAGTATTATATCTGAACTTACCTCGGACGTTGAACTATCGAAACGGTCGATTAATCGAGCACCTTATCTTTGCCTCGATCTCAATCTGAACCTCTCCTCTCTTGTTCTATACACATTCAAATTCAATCCATTCAATCACCAAATCATTCATTTTAGTCCACACACACATATTTAGGGTATTTTATAAAAAAAACCTCATATTTTCACATTTCAACACTTTAGTCCCTAATTCATAAATTCATCAAATAAACACAATTTGCTTGCACCCTTGCCTAGCCGAATTCACATTATACTCATACAAATCCATACATTTCATTTATTTCAAAATTTAATTCTTCAATTTCTCATTTTCTCAATTAGGCCTAAAATGTTCAATTTCACTAAAAATCCCAATACAAACTATGTTAACTTAACACCAAGTTTCCATATTTCACTATCAATTAGCACATAGCTCAAGCATTCATCAATGGTTCATCATAAAAAAATCAGCAATTCAAAAAGAAATTACAACATGGGTTAACTAGAGCATGAAGCAACTACTACGAAAACGTAGAAATTAACAAAAATCGAAGCCAAACTTACCTCAGTTTATGCTTCAAGCTAGCCGAATACTTCAAATTTTCTAGCCCTATTCTTTCTTTCTAATTTCGGTGAAGAAAAGATGACAACCATGGCTACTAAATGTTTTTTCTTTGTTTTATTATCATAATCACATCAATTACCTTATTACCCCTTTTATTATTAATCCATTTCCACTATCCATGGGTATTCTTGTCCATTCACCATCCACTAACTATATAGTGGTTTACTTACCTCATAAGGCCTCCACATTAACAAAACAACAACAATTAAACACTTAAAAACTTAGCACACAGCTTTTATACCTGACGCAATTAAGTCTTTTCGCTTAATTCGACACACAATCAATCAAATCTTCACATAGAAATTTCACACAGGCTATATCACATACTATTCACATAAAAATAATATTAAATTATCATTTCGACCTCAAATTTGTGGTCTCAAAACCACTGTTCTGACTAGGGTCTAAACTGAGTTGTTACAACTCTCCCCCTTAGGGATTTTTGTCCCCGAAAATCTTACCTGTAAATAAATGTGGATATTGCTCTCTCATAACATTCTCAGGCTCCCATGTAGCCTCTTCAACTTCGTAAATCTCACAGTTTCAGTAATATATAATTCAACCAATCAATCAAGTGAATAATTCATTCTCATCGGAATGAAATGAGCTAACTTCATCGATCTATCAACTATCACACATATTGCATTCTTTCTTTCCTAGAGACAAAGGCAATCCCGACACAAAGTCTATAACAACCAGATGGACCTCATGTTCAGATTTAACTTGCTGACAAACTAATCATTTTGACACATAGTCAGAGGTGTCTCTTTTCATGTTACCAATATAGCTATTTCAGATCGTTATACATATTCGCACTCCCTGGATGCACAGTCAAACGACTATTATGAACTTTATTCAAGATTAACTGAATTAACCTTGAATTCATCGGAACACAATTCTGATCTCTAAATCTCAAACAACCACCACTATCAACTCAAAATTTTGAATTAACATTCAATTCACACTGTGTAACACCCTAAAAATCTGAGTATTTAAATTGGCATGATTTTGGTGTTTAGATTTTAAAGGAAAAATTTTTACTTTTATTTTAGTGTTTATTAAAGTCCTAGAGAGGGTAAAGCATAATTTGGAGAAGAATAAAATTTATTATTGGGAATTTATTGAAGTGAAACAAAGGTGATTAAGACTTAAGCTAAATTATGTGCTAAAAGTGTCATAAAATAAGCATATGGCATGGTGGAGATTGGCGCATGGGTTCAAGTAAGAGGGAAGAGGTTCAATCCTTGTATAGCACCTAGATAAAATTTTTGTTTTAATTTTCGCTCATGTCTAGGAAGTGTCGGCAAGGGACATATAAGGAAGGTGTTGACCATGTATTTTTGGTTAGTGTATCAATGGATTAAGGTAACAACTAACATATGGTATGGAATCAAAAGTTTAAGGAAAGATAGGGAGACATAAGGCACATATCAAGGGAAAATTTGGAAAGAATTAATGGCCATTTGACCATATGTTGGACGGCAATATTGGTAAGGGGGAAGAGCCAAAATTTTGTTAGTTTGGCAAAATCTCATTCTTTTCTCTTTGGTTGTTCTTTGCACTTTGTGCGAATTTTATTTTCCTCTCCTATCAACACCCTTTTGGCCGAATTTTGCATTTGGTAAAGCCAAAATTTTGTGACCATTTGGTCATTCCTTTTGCCTATCTTGATAGCCAATTCTTTGTGCCTTTTCTTCTTGTGCGAAATCACCTATACCAAAATCAATCTCTTTCTTTTTTTTTCTTTGCCATGGTGAATATACCAGCACCTAAAGTTCATATTTTTCTTTTCTTTTCTTCTAATCTCCTTGAAATCAAAACAACATCACCATCATCCTTTTGTTCTTATACTATTTCTTTTCAATCGAAAATTCTCTCCATCTTCACTCTCTTGGCGAATGTTATTGTGCCTATAAGCAAAAAAATTATTTTTCCATTCTTAATCATTTATAGCCGAATCTTCCATCAATTAAACATCATTCTTAATCTTTCTTTTCGAGTGGGAAGTAGGTAAGGGTTTCTCTCCATTTTGATTTATTGATTAGTGATATTATGGCCGAATATCATAGGATTATTGAGAGTCTTTTTGGATTGATATAGCATTCATACTAATAACGTTTATTTTGTTATTTTTAGTGCAATAACGGAGATTGGAATTCAAGTGATCGGAGAATCGTGGAAACGTTGGAAACGTTTCATTTGGTAAGGAAATCCTACTCTTTAAATCTCTAGTATTATTGATATTATTTTAGATCTAACTAAATTCTTTTGGATCTTGAAGACCGTCAAGATAGGAAGAAAAGGCGGTGTTTAGTTATCGTAAGAGGGTGGATCTCAAATCCCCATTCAAACGAAGAGCGGTTTCGCAATCAGGGATTTTCCACGGGTTGTGGGCCATCTTCCAAAGAAGTCCATTATTCAAGTAGTACGAACCTCTGAGCCAAGTTATCGTTGGTGGATTCTCTGCTAGTGAATCGATAAGCGTTTAGGCGAAACCGAAAATCAAGTGATTCAAAATCAAGAGGGTAAGATTTTGGATCCATTATCGATTAAGATTTATTTTTACGAGTTAGTTGACTAACGAATCAAAATATATTTTAGGTGCCGAGGAGCGAGAAGGGTTAATACTCACGGTATCGAGGTGTGTAATTTTCACACTCATTATTGTCTCGGTTGGATGTCAAATTTCGATATGTTGGTAAATCGTAAAAACGATTAGATCGGTAAAACGCATACAAAAATGTTATTATGACAAAATACGTAAAAATGACAAAATCGTAAAATTACGAAAATGCCCTCGAGATATTATTTGTTATTATGAAAATTGGATGTTTCGTGAAAATGGGCCGTAAATACTCTAGTTCGTGAAAATGGGCCGTAAATACTCTAGTTCGTGAAAATGGGCCGTAAATACTCTAGTTCGTGAAAATGGGCCGTAAATACTCTAGTTCGTGAAAATGGGCCGAAAATACTCTAGTTCGATAAATCGGGCCAAAACACTCTAGTTCGTTAAAATTTAGCCAAAATACTCTAGTTTGTTAAATGGGTCAAAGCCCACTAAATTGCTAAATAGACAAATTGCTATAATTATGGGCCAAATGAAATATTATTGTTAAACCCACCATGTTATGTATTGTTAATAAATTTTATATTTTAAAGTACATGTATAATTGCATGGGTGGGATATATGAAGAGAAGAATGGCCAGTTGCCACAATATCGGCTTATTGCCTCTAGTTCGGTGGCTCTGCCACAATATCGGCTTATTGCCTCTAGTTCGGTGGTTTCGCCACAATATCGGCTTATTGCCTCTAGTTGGTGGCTATGCCACAATTATAAAAAGGCTCAATGCCTACGATTGGTGTGATGATGGGTGGGTTGACTTGATCCCCAGGTGTGATGGTTGGTACAGGGGTGTTAGCGGATGGATATTAGGTTTGGGTTGGGAATTACATTTTCATGCATTATTAATTATTTTAAAATTCATGATATATTGTTGAATTCGAATTGGGCTCAAGCCCAAGATAATATCTTGACAATCTGCCCAATAATGGTGGTAAGTGAGTTACACATCGAGTTCTAAGTAACTCACCCTTTAATTTCTTTCCATCTCGTAATGGAAACCGATGTGGACTTAATGAGGATGACTTCGTGGAGGCCATCTTGCTAAATATGGGTTATTTAAAACTCGAACTTTTAATAATTATTATTTTGGGATGTTGTAATAAATGGCCTCTATAAATAACTTATGGATTTTATGTGTGTTTGGAATTTAAACTTTATTTTGGACTTTTAAATCATGGGTTATGATTATATGATGCTTTATAAAAATAAATTTGGGTTTTCAAGTATATGAAATTCTTTTATAAATAATTCTTTTATTGTTAACTCTTTAACAAATCTCTTAACTGCTTTTAATAATACAATGATTTTCAACTAATGTTTCAAATATTTATCAAAATCAAATACTCTTCAAATTTTAAACCCTGTGTCTAAAATGTAGTTTTCAACTCATTAAAGATTTAAGAATAGCTCGAATCATGTAACAAACCAAATCTAGTCTCGACGATAGACCGGGTTTGGGGTGTTACATTTAGTGGTATCGAGCCGATTTCAAAAACTCTACCGTGGTTTGGGTTCAAAATAATTTACGTATGAAAATGCTCAATGGTATTTTAAAGATCAAGATGGCACCACAAGCATCCGGCAACAAGTCAAGTAAGTATTTATCTTAAATGATTACTATGATATGATCATAGGAATACTCTAGAACTTCTAGTGTTAGATGAGAAAAGCGTAGAGATTGAGACTATAGGACACGCTATGAAAAACAACCTTATATCTCAAATCTCATAAAATATCGTTAATAAACACCAAACAAAATTTCGATTCATAAAACTTGTAATCGATAAACGAACAAGCAATCATGAGTACAAGAGGACGTGGTCGTGGACGCGTAGACGTGGCGTGGTAGAGGCCGAGGTGCTACTACCAAGCACCAAATCATATGCCGAAGTGGACGACTGCGCCAATAGAAAGTGAGACCGGATCACGCGATCACATGGAAGAAGATCATGCATTGACTCAAGCAATGCTACGAAGTCTTGGAAAGGGTCATTGAACTAGAATTGGGCCAACAACTCGTGGGTCAATTTGAGCGACTTAAGGCAAATAATGCGTAAGTTTTCAGAGGAGTCTGGTGTAGCTCGAATGTGGCGAATCATCGCTCAAGTCGTGGAACGGATCATGGATGATATGGAATGCACGGTGAGCAAAACCGAGAGGAGCAGTATCCTTATTGAGAGATGAGGCGATCGGTGGTGGCTTATCGCTCGAGAAGGCACCGCCGCACCGATTAATCGGGAATTCTTTAAAGCCTTCCAAGGAAAATACGTCGGAACGAGCTATGTTGATGCTCAAGGAAGGAATTTCGAATCTTGTCCAAGGAAGTAAGACCGTGGCAAGATATGAAGTCGAAGTTTTTACGTCGAGCCGTTATGCCCGGACAATTGTAGCAACAGATCATGAACGTTGTGTACGCTTGAGGATGGACTTAATGATGAGTGAGGGTTACGATTGCTCGCAACAAGTTAGAAATTTTTCGACTCGTGGAGAAGGCCAAAATAGCCAAGAGGCTAAGAACTCATAACGCGTAACCGAGAAAGATCCCAAACAAGAGAGAGACACAGCGATCTGGTTCTTCCAAGAGATTCCGAAGAAACCCGTAATGATGAATCGCCAAGGCGTAACCCCAGAGCAAATAATCAAGTCGAGATTGCACCGAGTGTGGGAAAAGGCATTTTGGGAATGTTGAGGAAAACAGTGCATGCTACAAATGCGCTTCAATGGAACATCAAGACAAAAGTTGTCCTCGACGAATGGATACGACTCAAGAAGTCCGTAATAATGATGCACAACCGGCCAGGGTAATCAGCAGCCCACCGAGAGGTCGTGGACCGGTCGTGGTGGTAATGGGGCTGGTCGTGGTCAAGGTGCACCGGTCGAGGCAATGGTAATAGAGAAATGCGATGCAAGACACTGGATGGTTTATGCGGTTAGACGCACAAGAGCGGAATGCACTGATGTGATAAGCGCACGTTCTTCATTTTTGATGTACTGTTATTGCCTTAATAGATATTGGCTCTACTCATTCATATGTATCTAGTGCCATATCCGAAATCTAAATTTAGAATCAAATTATCGAAAATGAGATGACAAGAATCATCCTTTAGACGATCAAGAATCATTAATAAAATATTTAAAGACGTGCCCTTAAAAATCCAAGAGGAAGTTTTCTTAGCAAATTTGATGGAACTACCTTTCGTGAGTTCGATCTCATTCGGGCATGGATTGGTTTGGTCAAACATCTAAAGAATTGGATTGTTGAAAAACGAATGTCGAGAAGGACCTCGGATGATAAGGAAGTCATAATGATTGGTGAACGAAAGAACTATCGGCAAATGTGGTATCTGCATTAAAAGCGGAGAAGTTGGTGCGGAAAAGGGCAGGGCATTCCTAGCCTTTATCGTGCTTTGGATGCCAAAGAATTATCCGTGAATGATGTGAGGACGGTGAAGGAATTTCCGATGTATTTCAAGAACTTCTTGGCATACCTCCGGATCGGAAGTAGAATTTGGCATTGAGCTTTTGTTCGACGGCTCCGGTGTCCATTGCTCCCTATAGAATGGCATCGAAGGAGTTGGTGAGCTCAAAGCTCAAATTCAAGAATTCTTGGATCGGGATTTATTCGACCAAGTGTGTCTCCGTGGGAGCACCGGTCTTGTTCGTCAAGAAGAAGGATGGATCGATGCGTATGTGCATTGACTACGACAGTTGAATAAATTGACGATCAAGAATCGGTATCCTCTGCCGAGAATTGACGACTGTTTGATCAATTGAAGGAGCTTGTTTTCTCCAAAATTGATTTAAGGTCAAGTTATCACCAACTTAAGGTGAAAGAAGCGGACATCTATAAGACAAAGATTTGGGACACGTTACGGACACTATGAGTTTGTAGTGATGCGTTTGGATTAACCAATGCACCAATTGCATTTATGGACATGATGAACCGAGTCTTTCAACCATATTTAGACCGGTTTGTGGTAGTGTTCATAGATGACATATTAGTTTATTCGAGAAATGAGGAGGAACATGACCAAAGATTTATGATAGTATTACAATTACTTCGTGATAAGCAATTGTATGCCAAATTTGGTAAATGCGAATTTTGGCTAAAGGAGGTGACTTTCCTTGGTCATGTAGTATCACCAAGGAATAAGGTGGATCCTCGGAAAATTGAGGCTATTCGGATTGGAAACCACCAACATCGATGGTGAAATTCGGAGTTTCTTAGGCTTGGTGGATACTATAGACGCTTTGTAGGGGTTTTCGTTGATTGTCGCACCCTAACTAAATTGTTGCGTAAAGGAGTTCCAGTATATCCGACCGAAAAGCAGCAAGAGAGTTTCGAGAAATTGAAGAAGATCCGATGAAGCTCCGCTTTGATTCGGTGAGGCCTAAAAGAATTCACTGCTTATTGCGATCGCCTCACACGGGTGCAGGTTGTGTGTTGATGCAAAATGGAAAGGTGGTGGCCTATGCTTCTCGTCAATTGAGACCACATGAAGTAAACTACCCTACTCATGATTTGGAGTTAGCCGTTGTCTTTGCTCTAAAGATTTGGAGGCACTATCTCTATGGTGAGAAGTCCATAATCTACACGGATCACAAGAGTCTTAAATACCTCCTTACCCGAAGGAGTTGAATTTAAGACAAAGAAGATGGGTAGAATTATTGAAAGATTACGATTTCTCCATTGAATACCATCTGGAAAGGCTAACGTGGTAGCCGACGCGTTAAGCCGTAAGGCGATATCTCAATTAAGAGCTCTGCTTGCCCATATGAGTGCGTATGAGGATGGCGGCTTGTTAGCGAGAACTTGGTGAAGCACCGTGGTTGGAACAAATCAAGGAAAAATGGACATCGATGAGAAGTTGGGACCTTATTGCGACAAGTTGGAAATGGCGAAATTGAGGATTTTGGAATAAACACGGAAGGTGTGTTGTGCTTTGAGGAAGAGTATGCATGCCTAAGGATTTAGATCCGAGGCAAGCGATTCTACTGAGGCGATAGTAGCCCTTACGCTATGCATCCCGGAGGAAATAAGATGTATCGAGATCTCCGTGAAGCGATATTAGTGGCGGGGTTGAGGCGTGAGATTACGAGTTCGTGGGAAAATGTTTGACTTGTCGACAAGTGAAGGCGAACACCAATTACCGTGCGGATTGTTACAACCGATAAAGATTCCTCTTTGGAAATGGGAGAGGATAACTATGGATTTTGTTAGTGGGTTACCGTTAACACCGCTAAGAAAAATTCCGTTTGGGTAATTGTTGATCGGTTGACTAAGACCGCTCATTTCTTGCCGGCCAGACGGATTATTCATTGCGTAAATTGGCGAAACTTTACGATCCGAAATTGTGAGGTTACATGGGGTACTGTATCTATTATATCGGATAGGGACCCTAGGTTTACATCACGATTCGAAAGCTCGCATGAAGCCTTGGGAACAAAGTTGAATTTCAAGACGGCTTTTCATCCTCATCGATGGTCACGGAGAGAGTAATTCAGATATTGGAAGATATGTTAAGAGGATGTAATCGACTTGAGGGTAGTTGGGAGGATTATCTACCATCGCGTAATTTGCGATAACAACGACTATCGGTCTAGCATTGAGATGGCACCTTACGAGGCATTGTATGGTCGTAAGTGTCGCTCTCCTATTTGTTGGTGAGTTGGGCGAAAAGATGATGTTAGGTCTGAGATGATATCCGAGACCGAGGATAAGGTAAAAGTTATTCGAGCACGGTTGAAAGAAGCCTCGAGATAGATGTAAGTCGACGCAGATCTGAAGCGGAGGGACATCGAGTATAGTGTGGGAGATCGGGTTTTCTTGAAGGTATCTCCTTGGAAAAAGATCTTGATTAGGAAGGAAGGGCAAGCTAAGTCCTAGATATATTGGACCTTATCGTGTCTTTGAAGCGTGTTGGTCCAAATGGCATATCGATTGAGTTACCTCCGGAGTTGGATCAAATTCACAATGTCTTTCATGTTTCCATGTTGAGGCGTTATAGGTCGATCCTTTGCACATTATACCGGTAGAAGAATTGGAGTGAATTGATTTGTCCTTTGAAGAAGAACCAGTGGAAATCCTAGACCGAGATGTCAAGGTACTAAGGAAGAAAACCGTGCCGTTAGTCAAAGTTCTATGGCGTAACCACGGAGTGGAAGAAGCTACGTGGGAGCCAGAGGATGCAATTCGGCAACAATACCCTCACCTTTTTTCAACTGTAAATTTCGAGGACTAAATTTTCTTTAAGGAGGGTAGAGTTGTAACACCCTAAAAATCTGAGTATTTAAATTGGCATGATTTTGGTGTTTAGATTTTAAAGGAAAAATTTTTACTTTTATTTTAGTGTTTATTAAAGTCCTAGAGAGGGTAAAGCATAATTTGGAGAAGAATAAAATTTATTATTGGGAATTTATTGAAGTGAAACAAAGGTGATTAAGACTTAAGCTAAATTATGTGCTAAAAGTGTCATAAAATAAGCATATGGCATGGTGGAGATTGGCATGGGTTCAAGTAAGAGGGAAGAGGTTCGAATCCCTTGTATAGCACCTAGATAAAATTTTTGTTTTAATTTTACGCTCATGTCTAGGAAGTGTCGGCAAGGGACATATAAGGAAGGTGTTGACCATGTATTTTTGGTTAGTGTATCAATGGATTAAGGTAACAACTAACATATGGTATGGAATCAAAAGTTTAAGGAAAGATAGGGAGACATAAGGCACATATCAAGGGAAAATTTGGAAAGAATTAATGGCCATTTGACCATATCTTTGGACGGCAATATTGGTAAGGGGAAGAGCCAAAATTTTGTTAGTTTGGCAAAATCTCATTCTTTTCTCTTTGGTTGTTCTTTGCACTTTGTGCGAATTTTATTTTCCTCTCCTATCAACACCCCTTTTGGCGAATTTTGCATTTGGTAAAGCCAAAATTTTGTGACCATTTGGTCATTCCTTTTGCCTATCTTGATAGCCAATTCTTTGTGCCTTTTCTTCTTGTGCGAAATCACCTATACCAAAATCAATCTCTTTCTTTTTTTCTTTGCCATGGCGAATATACCAAACACCTAAAGTTCATATTTTTCTTTTCTTTTCTTCTAATCTCCTTGAAATCAAAACAACATCACCATCATCCTTTTGTTCTTATACTATTTCTTTTCAATCGAAAATTCTCTCCATCTTCACTCTCTTGGCGAATGTTATTGTGCCTATAAGCAAAAAAATTATTTTTCCATTCTTAATCATTTATAGCCGAATCTTCCATCAATTAAACATCATTCTTAATCTTTCTTTTCGATCGTGGGAAGTAGGTAAGGGTTTCTCTCCATTTTGATTTATTGATTAGTGATATTATGGTAGAATATCATAGGATTATTGAGAGTCTTTTTGGATTGATATAGCATTCATACTAATAACGTTTATTTCGTTATTTTTAGTGCAATAACGAGATTGGAATTCAAGTGATCGGAGAATCGTGGAAACGTTGGAAGCGTTTCATTTTGGTAAGGAAATCCTACTCTTTAAATCTCTAGTATTATTGATATTATTTTAGATCTAACTAAATTCTTTTGGATCTTGAAGACTGTCAAGATAGGGAAGAAAAGGCGGTGTTTAGTTATCGTAAGAGGGTGGATCGTAAATCCCCATTCAAACGAAGAGCGGTTTCGCAATCGGGATTTTCCACCGGGTTGTGGGCCATCTTCCTAAAGAAGTCCATTATTCAAGTAGTACGAACCTCGGAGGCAAGTTATCGTTGGTGGATTCTCGTGCTAGTGAATCGATAAGCGGTGAAACCGAAAATCAAGTGATTCAAAATCAAGAGGGTAAGATTTTGGATCCATTATCGATTAAGATTTATTTTACGAGTTAGTTGACTAACGAATCAAAATATATTTTAGGTGCCGAGGAGCGAGAAGGGTTAATACTCACGGATCGAGGTGTGTAATTTTCACACTCATTATTGTCTCGGTTGGATGTCAAATTTTGATATGTTGGTAAATCGTAAAAACGATTAGATCGGTAAAACGCATACAAAAATGTTATTATGACAAAATACGTAAAATGACAAAATCGTAAAAATTACGAAAATGCCCTCGAGATATTATTTGTTATTATGAAAATTGGATGTTTAGTGAAAATGGGCCGTAAATACTCTAGTTCGTGAAAATGGGCGTAAATACTCTAGTTCGTGAAAATGGGCCGTAAATACTCTAGTTCGTGAAAATGGGCGTAAATACTCTAGTTCGTGAAAATGGGCGAAAATACTCTAGTTCGATAAATCGGGCCAAAACACTCTAGTTCGTTAAAATTTAGCCAAAATACTCTAGTTTGTTAAATGGGTCAAAGCCCACTAAATTGCTAAATAGACAAATTGCTATAATTATGGGCCAAATGAAATATTATTGTTAAACCCACCATGTTATGTATTGTTAATAAATTTTATATTTTAAAGTACATGTATAATTGCATGGGTGGGATATATGAAGAGAAGAATGGCGATTGCCACAATATCGGCTTATTGCCTCTAGTTTGGTGGCTCGCCACAATATCGACTTATTGCCTCTAGTTCGGTGGTTTCGCCACAATATCGACTTATTGCCTCTAGTTCGGTGGCTATGCCACAATTATAAAAAGGCTCAATGCCTACGATTGGTGTGATGGCGGGGTGGGTTGACTTGATCCCCACAGGTGTGATGGTTGGTAGGGGTGTTAGCGGATGGATATTAGGTTTGGGTTGGGAATTACATTTTCATGCATTATTAATTATTTTAAAATTCATGATATATTGTTGAATTTCGAATTGGGCTCAAGCCCGACATAATATCTTGACAATCGGCCCAATAATGGTGGTAAGTGAGTTACACATCGAGTTCTAAGTAACTCACCCTTTAATTTCTTTCCATCTCGTAATGGAAACCGATGTGGACTTAATGAGGATGACTTCGTGGAGGCCATCTTGCTAAATATGGGTTATTTAAAACTCGAACTTTTAATAATTATTATTTTGGGATGTTGTAATAAATGGCCTCTATAAATAACTTATGGATTTTATGTGTGTTTGGAATTTAAACTTTATTTTGGACTTTTAAATCATGGGTTATGATTATATGATGCTTTATAAAAATAAATTTGGGTTTTCAAGTATATGAAATTCTTTTATAAATAATTCTTTTATTGTTAACTCTTTAACAAATCTCTTAATGTTTTTAATAATACAATGATTTTCAACTAATGTTTCAAATATTTATCAAAATCAAATACTCTTCAAATTTTAAACCCTGTGTCTAAAATGTAGTTTTCAACTCATTAAAGATTTAAGAATAGCTCGAATCATGTAACAAACCAAATCTAGTCTCGACGCATAGACCGGGTTTGGGGTGTTACACACTGAGTTCGTTTAGCCATCATTTCAATATCTCTTTTCTTGGCATCTCAAATCTGACGTACATACATCGGCTTTACTTTCAACTCGGCCAAAACCACACTATCATCAGATAGATATATCTGAGTACTCATAGCTTGTAAGGTACATAAAGACTTTTGACTCAAGGCATCAGTAACAACATTAACTTTGTCCAGATGATAATCAATCACAAGTTCATAATCTTTTAACAATTTTAATCATTTCCCTTATCGCAAATTTAATTCTTTCAAGTCATCAATTACTGCAAACTCTTATGATCAGTATAAATGTGACATTTCCCACCAAATAGATAGTGACGCCAAATCTTCAATCTAAACGCAATAGCTGCTAATTCAAGGTCATGCATCAGATAGTTATTTTCATGCGACTTTAGCTACCTCGAAGCATAAATAATAACTTTTCCTACTTGCATCAGCACACAACCCAAACCATTTAACGATACATCACTGTAACTATAATTTTCTTTGCTCGATTCAGGCTGAACTAATAATGGCACTTTCGTCAATAACGCTTTCAACTATTGAAAACTCTGATGACACTTTTTTGACCACTCAAATTTAACATCTTTCTATAGCAACTTCGTCAATAGAGTCGTAATCATCGAGAAGCCTTTCACGACCATCTATCTCCAAGCACATTTCTCAAAGGCTTCTATTCTAAAATAGCAGATATCTTACTCAGATCAACTAGTATTCCCGCAGCTGATACTATATACCCTAGAAAATAACCTCACGCAACCAAAACTCACATTTACTAAACTTAGCATACAATTGCATCTCACGCAGAGTTTGTAACACAATTCTCAAATGCTCGACATGTTGTGTGATAAACCGTAATATGTTCATATTTTAATCCCACATTTAGCATACTTTTGGATGATTTATTCCCTTAATTGTGGAATTTGGTGCTCCTAATCCTTTAATTTCATGTTTTATACTTAGGAGAGCACCGGAGGATGGAAAGAATGAGAAATAGGCCAAAAACGGAAAAAATGGGCCAAAGTACGAAATCAATATGGCCTGGGCCCGAGACACACGACCGTGCCTCCCTAGCAAATCTGACCACGACCTGGCCCCGAATCACACGGGCATGCCACAGGGGCGTGCCTCTACCGTAGCAAAGAAGAGTTTCATTCGAATTAGGGTACTTAGAGGCAGAAAGACATTCCAAAAGCCTATATAAACACCCTAGAGGCCAACCTTCAAGGAGGCATTCAACTAGGCCAAGGAGCCGAGCCAGAGAGGCTGAATTGTGGGATTCACTCGAAAAAAGCCAGTTGATGTATCCCAGAAGCCAGGATTACACTCAAGACTGAGGATCTATCCTTCAATTCTTTCAGAGGGTTTTAGGGTTTTCTTTATGTTTTGTTATTTTCTTCTAAGATGTATTCTTTTATGATTTTGAACTAAACCCCTCAAATACGTGAGAGGGATGAAACCTAAGACGGATATTGTTATTGTTTTCTAAACTATATGATAAATACTTGATTTGTTCTTAACTATGTGTTCTTAATTCTTGCTTTGATATTTTAGGATATTGATTCAAGTATTGATGTGCTTAGGCAGATGAGAAATATTCCCTGTTTAAGAGTAGATTTAGCATAGTTAAGCGGAGTTGATCACAACCCTAGATATAGGATGACAAAAATCTATCGAATTAGGGTCAAACCTAATACGGGAGTCTATAGACTAAGTTAATGCAATTCTATGGGTTTTAATTAGAAAGAGATTTCAATTAATCAACCTAGGGTTAGACGTTAGTAGCCTCGAGAGAGGTATTAATATAAATTAGGGAATCCTACGGATCAAGTCAAGTGAATAAATTGTCTTATTTAGAGTTAGATAATAAGTGAAGTATAGGTGGATTCTTCCTTGGGTATTGTCTTAATCAATTGGTTTTCCCACAAGTATTTTCCCCAACTCCTTCCCTGTGTCATAGGATCTTTAGCTTAGTAGTTAGTTAATTTTAGATTAAACGACAATTCCCATAATTCTTAGGCTAAATAATAAGAAGAAAGTTAGTATTAGTACTTTTGGTTCCCTTAGGTTCGACAATCAGGTCTTGCCATTAAACTATACTACTATTCGATAGGTGCGCTTGCCTCAGTCATGGTGATAGTTAGTTTCTAGGCTTGATCTTTCATTATATAAATTTTAAGACTTTTCCACCACAATAAAGTGTTTAGCACCATTGCCGGGGAACTGAAATATTAAGAACGCTTAGTTTTTATTACTTTAGCCATATTTTATTTTTTGCAATTGAATTTTATTTTTACTTTTCTAATTTTCTTTTTCTTTTCCTGGCAGGTACCTCTAGTTTATGACTAGAAGGAACCTAATATGACCCTTAGTTTACGATAGTGATATTGAAGGTATTGTTTGTAGAAATCATAGAGAAATAAGGCAAAGCTTAAACTACATACAAGAAGAGCAAGAAGACAAAATTAGTACTACCGAATAGATGGCCAAGAATAATCCGCTACCTCAAGAGGTGGCTGAAAATCATGCTCCTCGAACTATGTATAATTATGCTAAACCTAATTTAATAGGGGTTGAATCGAGTATTGTTAGGCTTGCTATAGCTGCTAATAATTTTGAATTGAAACCTAACACTATACAAATGATTCAATAGTTTGTTCAATTTGATGGTTTGTAGGACGAAGACCCAAATACTCATTTAGCAAATTTTCTAGAATTCTATGATACCTTCAAAATAGATGGCATTTCTGATGATGCCATTCGTCTTTGGTTATTTCCCTTTTCATTAAGGAATAAAGCCAAACTGTGGTTGAATTCTCTTCTATGAGGATCAATCACTACATGGGATCAAATGACCGAAAATTTTTATTAAAATATTTTTTGTCGGCCAAAATGGCCTAATTAAGGAATGATATCTCTTCTTTTGTGCAGATGGATTTAGAAACACTATAAGATACATCGAGAGATACAAAGATCTATTGAGAAGGTGCCCACACCATGGATTACCCTTGTGGCTACGGGTCCAAACTTTTTACAACAGTGTGAATCGCTCAACCAGGCAATTGATTGATTCAGTCACCGACGAAACCCTGAATAACAAAACACCTGAGGCGGCCTACGAATTCATTGAAGAGATGTCACTGAATAACTATCAGTGGTAAGTCACAATGACAAGGCCAACAAAAGTCGCCAGTGTTTTCAACCTCGACGCATTAACCATGCTATCAAACCAGGTAGAACTTTTAATTAAGAAAATTGATGGCTTATGTGG
The DNA here is from genome assembly GCA_025506655.1 of Gossypium rotundifolium. NCBI lineage: Eukaryota > Viridiplantae > Streptophyta > Magnoliopsida > Malvales > Malvaceae > Gossypium > Gossypium rotundifolium. The sequence goes on from CP106725.1 coordinate 85,717,194, forward strand.
TTTTTCGTAGGTACATCCAACTATACAGTACGATATGAATGGAGGAGGGATGAGCAATACAGAATATCCACCTTACAACCCGAGTGCTGAAAATAAGCAAGTTCACTATATGGGTAACAATTTTAAATCTCAAAATAATCGTTATAGTAATACTCATAATCCATGTTGGAGGAACCACACCAATTTCTCATGGGGTGGTCAAGGAAATCAGAGACAACAACCCCCTCCAAACTTCCAACAATAGCCCTACCCACAGGAAAAGAAGCCGAACCTTGAGGAGATGCTGACAAAATTCATAGCGGTGTCAGAAACACGTTTACAAAACACCGAAACAACACTTAAAAATAAACAAGCATCGATTCAAGGGATTGAGAACCAGTTATGGCAACTCGCTAAGCTGCTCTCCGAACGACCACAAGATAGCTTGCCAAGTAACACTGAGACTAACCCAAAGGAGCAACTTTAAGCCATAATAGCTCATGACAGTGAAGGGTTAGACGAACCAAACTCGAGGCAAGAACCTGTGGTAGGCGAAGTTAAGGTTGAGGTAAGCCATGAAAAACCAAAATCGGTAATTAAAGAATACCAACCTCGTATACCATACCCTAATGCGATGAATAAAGACAAACAGATGAATAATTTGGTAAATTTCTTAAACTTTTAAAGAAATTACATATTAACTTACCATTTCTTGAAGATCTTTTATAGATGCCAGATTCAAGGAAATTTTTAAAAGAGCTTTTAACAAACAAGCGGAAGTTAGACGAGGAATCGCATGTGGAACAAAATGCAGTATGCTCAGCAATGTTGCAAAATAAACTACCACAAAAATTAAAAGATCCAGGGAGTTTTACAATTCCATGCTTAATTGGTAGTTTATCTATTGATAATGCTTTAGCTGATTTAGGGGCAAGCATCAATGTTATGCTTTATAAATTGTTTAAACAGCTAGGTCTAGGGAAACCCAAACAAACTAGGATGAGTATTCAATTAGCTAATAAGACTATTCGAATTCCTAGGGGCGTGATCACTCTTCAGGCTCTTTACTCGGCTAGGACATCAAGCAATCAAGGTGAGAAAATAAATTCTATTAATGACCATTCGGTTAAACCTTCTGTTCAGAAAGCACCATGGAACTACACACCCGAGTTAGATCCTATACCTCATGACAACAAAGAAATAACTCATGAGAAATGACAGCTTCAGATAGATGAACTAGACGAGTGGAAGACACATTTCAAGGAAAAATTAGGAATACACGAAGTAGACCCAACGCCATTCCGTGGGACAAATAAATTTAAGATCAGAGATCAAGTGTTGTTAGATAAGACAGACCCTCAAATATCTCCTCCTGACCTTAATACAAAAGAAAAAATCCCTTTTAAGGTACTCAATGTTTTCCCATATAGAACAATTAAGGTAAGTTATCCTATATTCAGCACTTTTAAAGTAAACGCTACTCGACTCAAACTATATACTGATAATAGAATTGATAGCATGAGAAAGGACTTTCAACTCCTCAAACCACCATGATTATACGAATGAGAGGTAAGTCTAGCTTAAGACTTTAAACGAGCGCTTCTCGGGAGGCAACCCAAGCACTAACTTCACTAATGTCATATTTTTTATTTTTAGCACCTAACTACAAACTGACAAATTTAATAAACCGTAGGTTTCTCTCTCTACACGACCTTGCACACAGCCGTGGACATGGCCTTGTGGGCACCACAGGTAAGAACACGGGCATGGGCTACATCTTTATTTAAACCCCCTTCTTCCTTTCCTTTTCCCATTATCTTTCTTATTTCATTTTCCATTATATACTTTTATTTTTTTCTATTTTTATTATTTTCTTCTTATTCTTCATGCCATTTAGATTTAGCTTAGGATACAATAAAGTCAGACCAGCTACTTTGATGATTCAATTTCAAAAAGCTCAAGGCGCTGCCCCACGTTCACCTCTACTCAATCCTATTCAATTTCTCTTTATTAACACCATTCCAAATTTAGAAAGTTTCACTTCTCTCCCTAAAATTATGATTTTCTTACTAATCATTATCTATCATTGTACGTTGAGGGCAATGTACATCTTAAGTGTGGGGGTGAATTTTATGCCTAACTTTTTAAATTCTTGAATTGTATCTTGTTCATAAGTGAATTTTCTCATGTTACGATTAGAGTGAAATTTCCTTTGATTTATGATTTTTATCGATATGTTTTAAATTAAGGCATAGATAATTGTGCATTGATGATTTAAACTTTAAGATACTAGAGAATCAAGCATGGTAAGTCTAATTTCAAAATTAAAAATTTTGTTAGGTTGTCTTCCTGAATCTAATTATTACCTTGCAGTTTGAAATTTACAAGGTTGATATCAAAAACCCATAATTTCTGTGAGATTTTGAGCCTTTTAGAGCATACATTCTTTCGTGCTCACTTTATTGATTATGAGTGTGTCAATATTGATTTGTTGTTCTAGAACTTGCTTCAATTATACATGTTGAGACCACACCTCTATGTGATATACAGAGATGATAAAGGCATTTAGGATTTAACCCACTCACTCCACTAAAAGCCTACCCTCACAATTAACCCCTAGTGAACCCCTTTGATCCTAACAAGCTTTTTATTGATTCACCCACTAATATTAACCTAAAACCCATCTTGTATTTGTTATCACCATTTCTCTTGACTACCCTTCTATCGAGACTTGATTTGATCAGTTGCCTAATTATTTTATTTCAATAGTTGAATTCATCTTATATTTTGTACTTAACATGATTTGTTCTTTAAAATAATGTTAGAAAATTTATCATCATTAATTCTATTTTCTATGAGCTTAAACAGTCTTTAGAAGAAGCTCGTGTTATTGATATAATTATTCATTATCAATTCATTGTTTCTAGTTAGGTAATTTGTTAATTCAATCTCAATTTTAACCTTCTAATTCAGCCTATATCCACACCTTTAACCCAAGCCCCATTAGAACCCTTTAAAGACCTTTTGATTTGTGTATCATCTCATTTTATAGTGGTGGAGATTTGATTTTCATGCAAGCGTATGGTAATAACTTTCCATGTTTGAGTGATGAGTGCTTTATTTTGAACCTTAAAAACCTTGAGTGATTTGAGTGAATGTTTAGTGAGGATGTCAGTCCTTGTAAATTTTGAATCAATGGTGATATATTGGAATATGGGGAAACACTTATCTTTTAGTGCTACAAACTTATGACTTTGATTGTTTGAATCTTTAGGACTCTTTGAATTAAATTATCCATGTATAAATTATCTATGAATTATGATGAAACATTATCGATGAATATTATGAATTAAAGAAGTTCGTTTTAATTGTAAGTTGAGAATTTTGCTTGAGGACAAGCAAATGCTTAAGTGTGGGGGTATTTGATAAACCGTAATATGTTCATATTTTAATCCAACATTTAGCATACTTTTGGATTATTTATTCCCTTAATTATTGAATTTGGTGCTCCTAATCCTTTAATTTCATGTTTTATATTTAGGAGAGCACCGAAGGATGAAAAGAACGAGAAACGGGCCAAAAACAGAGAAAATGGGTCGAAGTACGAAATTAACATGGCCTGGGCCCGAGACACACGGTCGTACCTTCTTAGCAGATTTGACCACGGCTTGACCCCAAATCGCACGGACATGCCACACAGGCGTGCCCTTGCCACAGCAAAGAAGAGTTTCATTTGGATTAGAGTACTTAGAGGAAAAGAAAGACATTCCAAAAGCCTATATAAACACCCTAGAGGCCAACCTTTAAGGGGGAGTTCAACTAGGCCAAGGAGCCAAGCCTGTAACATCCTTAAAACGGGGGTTCTGCGCTTTGCTTGTGTGATATATGATGAATTTTTTATAATGTTCATTTAACATGTTTTGGGGTCTAGCTATACCCCTAAGTTAGGCCTGAGTTAGGGCTAAGAATTTTGTTTTGGCATTTAAGGAAATGGAGCTAAGGGAGAAAGAGGGGTTAAGAGATTTTATTGGGGAAGTTTGACACAAGAAATCAATGGGAAAGTGGCAAGGTGGTGCCACTAGGGTGTCAGAGGAGTGACGCCACAAGCAGGATGGGAGTGCCTGTGTTCAAGCAGCAGGAATTGCACTCCCTACTTTTCCTTTTTGACGCCACAGGCAAGTAGAGGTGTGCTCCGGTGGGACTCTGTTGGAGGGTTAGGGATTAGGCTAAATTCAAGTGATAGGTGTAGGACTCATTCAAGCTTGTTTGAATGAGTGGATGGGAGGAATCCAAGGCAAGATAAGGGGGACGGCTAGGAGTGGGAGTCTTGAAGAGTTGGTTGGATTTTGGACTTTAGGAGAGGAGGTATAGACGGTTTGGGAAGCTAGAGTAGGTCGAATCTCCTTAGCCAAGGGGAAGTGCATTTTCGGCTAGCTTTGATAGTTCTTTTCTTCCTTTCTCCATCTATTCTTTTTGTTTTTTTTTTTGGGTCTCATTGATTAGCCTCTCATTTCTTATTTGGTACAAGCTGAAACTATCTTTGGTTCACTTTTCTTCTTCTCTTTATTTGTTCAAAAGCTGAAAGAAATACTCCCTTCTCCATTCATTTTTTTTCTCAAAACCTCTTGTGCCGAAAGTGGTTGCATTCACCTTTGCCGAATTCTTTCTTCTCCATTGCATTATTCATCTTCACCTTTCAATTGTACAAAAAAAGTCGAAGCCTTATTGATTCCCTTCTTGGCCGAATACCCTGTTTCTAAATCTCTCTTCTCTTATGTTTTCTTTTTGTTATAACAAGTGTCGAAATCTCCTTGGTGGCCTCACTCTTTGGATTACCGAAACCACTAATATAGTAGGGGGTGTCGATCATTGGTGTTGAGAGGCCAAATCAATCATCAGGGTAAGGGTGCGACAACTTATTCATTTTGAGATTCATGTTATGGCCGAATGGCCTTTAGAACTTTAATGAAACGTTTAAATTAATTGTAGGAAGGTGTAGTCGAATCTCCAGGATTTGGTGGCCGATCTAGGTAAGGCTTAAACGTTTCAAGATTTATTTCCTAAATCATTCAAAAGCCGAAGGCTAACCATTTGTGTGTTCTATGTTTGGCCGATAGCAAGGGGGATTAGTGTGTAGCTTCGAGACTTGGTTGGAAACCAAATCGGCATTAAGGTGAGTACTACTAAAGTGTCACATATCCTTTGGGATTTGTGAATAAGCCGAATGGCTTTAAATCTAAAGGGTGGTATTGGCCGATTGTAGGTGCAGTAAGGACATACGTTTTGGGATCTCGTAGTATCGCGTAGTTTCGGGATTTCGCGTATAGTCAGGTGTGTAAACACTTACACACTTTATTAGTTTAATGATGCTTGTTATGTTACTGTATAACCCTTGGTATTAGTGACTTTGTCCTGTGGGAATAAGCTTGGATTCCGGGTAAGTCCCCTGTTATGTGTTTCTTGGTACACATTATTGTGATCTGTTAAATGCTATGATATATGTTATTAGCATGATCATTTGATATTATGACACGTATGTTATGAACATGATGATGGGTTTGATGAGAGGAGGGGGATAATTTATTTTGGACTGTCACCAGTGGTTTTGACCACCAGTGGTTTTGACTACACGGGGTAGTTAAAGGTGTTTGGATGGCTAGGTTATGGGTTGCATGTTTTGCATGGTTTGCATGTTTTTACTGTTAACTTGTGTAAGTGAATGCACTATCGGGTTGGGGATTTAGACACTGAGTCTTGGTGACTCACCCCTTCCCTTATATTTTGCAAGTGAATAGATTGCGGAGATAGAGCCGGGAGGACTCGAGGCGGCCATGCATGTTCGTTGGATTATGGCTTTTTTTAGTTACTTTTTTTTTTAAATTTTAAATTTCGGTTTTCAGGTTATGTAATAAGGCCGCTAAGATTTATTTTTGGTTTCATTTTATTACTTGCTATTATTTTAACTATGTGGGATATATGATTTTATTAATTAACCGGCAAAACGCAATGTTTTCAAAACTATAACACCTTCGTATTATTTTTTTTTAAAAAAATGTTGCCATCGGGTAACACCACTTAATATATGATAACAAAGATAGCTTGAATGGTTTCTAAAAACTTGTAACGATAATTTGATTGTGAGCAAGGATTTCTAAAAAGGGTTTTCTAAGAAAAATTATTCGACAAACTTTCGTTTTAAAAGGTTTTCACTCCGTGACATGCCGATTTGATTATGGTGTGCTGACCGGGTTTGGGGTGTTACAATTGTGGTATCAGAGCCAAGTTGGAAAGCTCAGCTGTGGTCCCAAGGCACAAAATGTTTTAAATATGATTTTGAAAAGTTTTTTGAAAAAGGTACATAAATTTGAACAAAGATGGCACCGAAGTCTCGGCACCAATCCACCTGTAAGTATTTACATTTGTTGTGTGAATTATACGTAGGGGAAAGGGATATTTCAGGATCGTAGATTAGTAGAATAGGAATTATTGAACCCTAGGAATAGCCTACTCCAACACAAAATACATAAGACTTAATGATCCGCTAAACAAACCTGTGAGTACGTCACTCAGCTAAGGGTGTGGCGACCGTTGTGCGCATGTCTAGGAATGGATTCAGAGAGGAGCTTGGTATTTAAGTAGTCCTAGTGACTCACCTCCTATTCACCCGAATCCTACCTGGTGCGTAGTGACGGTTCACCCCAGCTAAGACGACTTATTCACATGCTAAACTTTATAACTAAAACCCGAAAGGGACCAGCCATCCTATTTTGTGACACTCTAAACCTTGGTTTTGAAATTTACCACAGTACCCCTGATTTGGAAAAAGACCAAAATACCCCTGATTTGAAAAATGACCAAATTACCCTTGACTTATAAAATTACCAAAATACCCTCAGTATGGGAAAATTGCCGAAGTACCCTTGAATTAAAAATTCTCAAATACCTCTATTTTGTAAAAACACCTGGAACCATATTTTGAAAAAAATTTATGAAAATACCACTGGGTTATGAAATTACTAAAATACCCTGGTTTGTACAGTTACAAAGACACCCCGATTTTTGGAATTTTTAAAATACCTACGATTTGTAAAGGTTTTTGAATTAACTCTATTTTATTACTAAAATACCCCGATAGGCTAATTACGAAAATACCCTCGGGTAGTGAAATGACGAGAATACCCCTACACGTGGAATGAGGGTAGAAAGTTGAACTAAAAACTGTGTGATGATCGAAAAAACCACTACCAAATTTTTCTACATAAAATTTATTCACGGGTAATAAGTGGAACAGAGGCTAATTCGTAAAAATCTCTTAAACAGATAAATTGTGGTTTAGATATGAGTACTAGGGGCGTGGTCGGAATGTGCGAGGACGCGGTAGAGGTAGAATGACCGTATCAGAACCGGTTAGGTCTGGACAAGGGTCAGAAAACAAGATACCCCCACCACCAGCTGCTGGCGTTGAGTATCAGGATCAGACAGGGGATGATGCAGTGTTGCAGGCGATGCTGCAAGTATTTGAAAGAGTGGCTGGAGCAGGTGGAGGTACGGGAACTCAGAAATCCGTATCTAAGCAACTCTGAACTAATGGAGCTGAAGTGTTCCGAGGTGTGTTTGGTGTGGCGCCCAATACAGTTGAGCATTGGTTGGAAGCGACGGAGCGAATCATGGATGACTTGGATCTGACGGCTGAGGAGAAGCTAAAAGGGGTAGTGTCGCTTCTCCGAGATGAGTCATACCAGTGTGGCTCACAGCTCAGGATGGAGCTGCAGCTGATGATCTCACTTGGGATTATTTCAGGGCAGCATACCAGAAGAAATATGTCGGGATTATCTACATTGATGCGCAAAGGAAGGCGTTTCTAAGGCTGGTTCAGGGAAATAAATCTGTATCAGAGTACGAGGCAGAATTTTTAAGGCTAAGCCGATATGCTCGGGACATTATAGCTACGGAGCATGAGCGGCGTGTTAGATTTAAGGACGGATTAAGGGATGATTTGAGGCTGCTGATTACTTCACAGCAGGAGAGAGAGTTTGCGGTCTTAATGGAAAAGGCCAAAGTTGCTGAAGAGGTGAAATAGTCGGTGAGACAAAATTAGGACAGGGGATGGAATAAAAAGAATGCTGGATCATCTGGGTCTAGCGGGAACCAACAGAAACGGGGTAGATATAGTGGGCCAAATCAAGCTACTAGGCTGATAATACTCAGTGGCCGCCACAATGTGCTCGGTGTGGAAAGTCTCACACAAGGGAATGCTGGATTGGAAACAGAGGATGTTTTGAGTGTGGGTCGATGGAGCACCGAGTGAGGGATTGTCCACATGATCACTAGACTGCGATCTGGGATCGAATCGTACTCGAACAAGAGGGATGGTCAGTAGCCATAGTGGGGCTGTGGTGCTGCTAAGGGAGGTAATGGCTCTGGTAGAGGCCGTGGAGCACCGGGTAGAGGTGCAGGTGGTATAGAGGCGAGACAGCCTGGACTGGTCTACGCAGCGAGGCGTTAAGAGGAAGGTGACGCACCAGACGTTATAACCGGTACATTCTTAATCTTTGGTTTTCCTTATAATGCTTTAATAGATGTGGGTTTGAGGCACTCATATGTAGCCAGTAGCATAGTGGAGACTATGAACTTAGACTCTGAGATTACTTCTAGGAAGATGACAGTAATTAGCCCTCTAGGTCACTCTGTAGGAGTAAACAAGCTGTATAGGGATGTACCCTTAGAACTTCAAGGGGTCGTGTTCTTGGCTGATTTGATGGAACTACCATTTGGGGAGTTCGATCTAATTCTCAGGATGGATTGGCTGGTGAAGTACTGTGCCGGTTTGGATTATGTGCTAAGCGCATAGTGTTGAGGGTAATGAAAGGTGAGGAGGTGGTGATGATAGGTAATAGGAGGGATTACTTATCCAATGTGGTCTCTGCACTAAAGGCGGATAGAATGGTTAGGAAGGGCTGTGAGGCATTTTTGGTTTGAGTGTGTACCTTTAGAGCCAATGAGTCAGCAGTGGAGAATGTCCGAATAGTGAAGGAATTCGCTGATGTATTCCCAGAAGAACTTCCGGGTCTACCTCCAGATCGGGAAGTTAAATTCGGTATAGACCTGTTACCCAGAACTGCGTCAATGTCTATAGCCCCGTATCGAATAGCGCCAAAGGAATTGGTTGAGTTGAAGGCCTAAATTCAGGAGTTGTTGGACCGAGGTTTCATCCGACTGAGTATATCTCCTTGGGGAGAGCCAGTGCTCTTTGTTAAGAAGAAAGACGGTACAATACGGATATGTATAGACTACCGCCAGCTGAACAAGTTGACGATCAAAAACAAGTATCCGTTGCCCATGATTGACGACTTGTTTGATCAACTTAAGGGTGCATCGATTTTCTCGAAGATAGATCTTAGGTCGGGGTATCATCAACTCAAAGTGAAGGAGGCTGATGTTCATAAGACGGCATTCCGTACTCGGTATGGGCACTACGAGTTTCTGGTAATGCCATTCGGGTTAACTAATACAGGCATCATTCATGGACTTGATGAATTGGGTGTTTCAGTAGTACTTGGACCAGTTTGTCGTGGTATTCATAGACGACATATTGGTGTACTCAAAGACTGAGGAGGATCATGATGCACACTTGCTGGTGGTATTGCAAATTCTGAGGGAGAAGCAGCTATTTGTCAAATTCAGTAAGTGCGAATTTTGGCTTAGAGAAGTAACTTTCCTGGGTCACGTAGTGTCCGCTGAAGGGATTGGAGTGGACCCTCGCAAGATTGAGGCAGTGTTGGATTGGAAACCGCCTAGGTCGGTGGCTAAAATTCAGAGTTTCCTTGGTCTGGCAGGGTATTATCGGAGATTTGTAGAAGGATTTTTTCTGATCGCGGCACCGTTGACTAAGTTATTGAGGAAGGGAGTTCCATTTGTGTGGACAGAGAAACAGCAGGAAAGTTTTGACAAGTTGAGGAAGATTTTGACGGAAGCTCCAGTTCTGGTACAGCCTAAGGCAGGAAAGGTATTCACAGTCTATTATGATGCATCACATACTGGTTTGGGATGTGTACTGATGCAGGAAGGGAAAGTAGTAGCGTACGTGTCTCGACAACTGAGATCGCATGAGGGTAACTACCCGACGCATGCCTTGGAGTTGGCTACGGTGGTTTTTGCCTTGAAGATTTAGAGGCATTATCTGTACGGAGAAAAGTCAATAGTCTTCACAGATCACAAGAGTCTGAAGTATCTTTTGACTCAGAAGGATTTGAACTTGAGACAACGAAGGTGGATTAAGTTGTTGAAGGACTACGATTGTTCGATAGAGTATCATCCGGGCAAGGCTAACGTAGTAGCTAATGCGTTGAGCCGTAAGGTGGTAGCAGACTTGTGAGCAATGTTTGCTCACATTAGTCTGTATGACGATCGGAGTTTGTTGGAAAAATTGCAGGTTAAGCCGACTTGGGTTGAGTAGATCAATGAGAAACTGTTAGTGGATGAGGGTTTGAATGCTCAAAAGTTGTAAGTACAGAATAATGGGTTGGAAGGATATAGCTTGACTCACGATGGAGTACTGCATTTTCAAGGGAGAGCTTGTATGCGAAAGGATGTGGAGTTGAGGCAAAAGATTCTTCAGGATGCACATAGCAGCCCATACGCTATGCATCTTAGAGGTAGCAAGATGTACCAGGATTTGCGGAAGCGATTACAGTGGCGTGGTTGAAGCGAAGTGGCGAGTTTGTGGGTAAATGTTTGACGTGTCAGCAGGTCAAAGCTGAGCATCAGCTGCCGTCAGGTTTACTTCAGCCAGTGAAGATTTTCAGTGGAAGTGGGAAAGGATTACCATGGACTTTGTCAGTGGGCTACCCCTCACACCTAGTAAAAAGGACTCAGTCTGGGTGATTGTGGATCGTCTGACCAAATCAGCTCACTTCATACCGATGAGGGTTGATTATTCACTCCAGAAGTTAGCCAAATTGTATGTGGCTGAGATTGTAAGGTTGCATGGAGTGCCAGGGTCAATCATTTAGGATAGGGATCCTAGGTCCACGTCGAGGTTCTAGAGAGCTTTGCATCAAGCCTTGGGAACGAGGTTGGATTTCAGTACAGCTTTTCACCCGCAGTCTAATCGACAGTCTGAAAGGGTGATTCAGATTTTAGAGGATATGCTAAGGGGCTGTGTTCTGGATTTCAGTTGTAGTTGGGAGGAGTATCTACCATTGACGGAATTCGCTTATAATAATAGTTATCAAGCGAGTATTAAGATGGCACCATACGAGGCATTGTATGGACGGAAATGTCGTACTCCTACGTGTTGGACAGAGTTGGGTGAACGGCATGTTTTGGGTCCAGAGTTGGTGGCAGAAACTGAGGATAAGGTTAAGGTGATTCGGGCTTATCTCAAGGAAGCGTCGGACAGGCAGAAGTCTTACGCCAATTTAAAACGCATAGATATAGAGTATGCAGTGGGTGATAAGGTTTTTCTAAAGGTATCGTCATGGAAGAAAGTGCTGAGGTTTGGACGGAAAGGGAAGCTAAGCCCTAGGTTCATCGGGTCATACACGGTGCTGAAGTGAGTGGGACCGATAGATTATCAGCTTGAGCTATCGGCAGAGTTAAGTCAAATTCACGACATCTTCCATGTTTCGATGATTAGGTGCTATCGATTAGATCCGTCACACGTGGTACCAGTTGCAGAGATTGAGGTAAACTCAGGCTTGTCTTTTGAGGAGGAGCCGATACAAATTTTGGATCGGGATGTCAAAGTATTGCGTAGAAATTTAGTACCCTTGGTGAAAGTATTATGGCGAAACCGTGGGACGGAGGAGGCCACGTGGGAACCAGAGGATGTAATGTGGCAGCAATACCCCCAACTTTTCTGATCAGGTAATTTCGAGGCTGAAATTATTTTTAAGGGGGTAGAACTGTAACATCCTTAAAACAGGGGTTCTGCATTTTGCTTGTGTGGCATGTGATGAATTGTTTATAATGTTCATTTAACATGTTTTGGGGTCTAGTTATAACCCTATGTTAGGCCTGAGTTAGGGCTAAGAATTTTGTTTTGGCATTTAAGGAAATGGAGCTAAGGGACAGAGAGGGGTTAAGAGATTTTATTGGGGAATTTTGACACAAAAAATCAATGGGAAAAATGGCAAGGAGGTGCCACTAGGGTGTCAGAGGAGTGACGCCACAAGTAGGATGGGAGTGCCTGTGTTCGAGCAGCAGGAATTGCACTCCCTGCTTTTCCTTTTTGACGTCATAGGCAAGCAGAGGTGTGCTCAGGTGGGACTCTGTTGGAGGGTTAGGGATTAGGCTAAATTCAAGTGATAGGTGTAGGACTCATTCAAGCTTGTTTGAATGAGTGGATGGGAGGAATTCAAGGCAAGATAAGGGGCACGGCTAGGAGTGGGAGTCTTGAAGAGATGGTTGAATTTTGGACTTTAAGGGAGGAGGTATAGACGGTTTGGGAAGCTAGAGTAGGCCGAATCTCCTTAGCCAAGGGGGAGTGCATTTTTGGCTAGCTTTGATAGTTCTTTTCTTCCTTTCTCCTTCTCTTCTTTTTGTGTTTTTGGGTCCCATTGATCAGCCTCTCATTGCTTATTTGGTACAAGCCAAAACTATCTTTAGTTCACATTTCTTCTTCTCTTTATTTTGTTCAAAAGCCGAAAGTAATACTCCCTTCTCCATTTGTTTTTTTTTTCTCAAAACCTCTTGTGCTAAAAGTGGTTGCATTCACCTTTGCCGAATTCTTTCTTCACCATTGCATTATTCATCTTCACCTTTCCATTGTACAAAAAAAAAAGCCGAAGCCTTGTTGATTCTCTTCTTGGCCGAATACCCTGTTTCCAAATCTCTCTTCTCTTGCGTTTTCTTTTTGTTATAACAAGTGCCGAAATCTCCTTGGTGGCCTCATTCTTTGTATTGTCGAAACCACTAATATCGTAGGGGGTGCCGATCATTGGTGTTGAGAGGCCAAATCAATCATCAGGGTAAGGGTGCGACAACTTATTGATTTCGAGATTCATGTTATGGCCGAATGGCCTTTAGAACTTTAATGAAACATTTAAATCAATTGTAGGAACGTGTAATTGATTCTTTGGGATTTGGTGGCCGCTTCTCCTTATTATCCTTTTCTAAGGAACTAAGGAGTTAACGATATCTCGCTTAAGGAGATATCTAGCCAAGCGATTCACCTGATCCAGACACGCCAATAGGCGGGTTTGAAGATAGTAAGTAAGAGTAGTGGCATTCTCATCAAAAGGATAAGTAAGTTCGCAATCCAGTGATAAAGTGAAAAAGGTGAGGCAGACTGAAGTACAAGTAGCCGTTCTATAGTTGTAAACTATAGGGAATTAATTGCCGCCAACATTGCGAGCGGGATTCTAGGCTACTTTACGGATTCTGAGTGGGAAAGACGCTCTTGAGAAAAGCTTTGAGATAAGGGAGTTAGAATGCGCTTTGGTTCACAGGTTTGGTGGTATATCCCTATCCCTATAAGGCTTAAACGTTTCAAGATTTATTTCCTAAATCGTTCAAAAGCCGAAGGCTAACCATTTGTGTGTTCTATGTTTGGCCAATTGCAAAGGGGATTAGTGTGTAGCTTTGGGACTTGGTTGGAAACCAAATCGGCATTAAGGTGAGTACTACTAAAGTGCGACATATCCTTTGGGATTTGTGAATAAGCCGAATGGCTTTAAATCTAAAGGGTGGTATTGGCCGATTGTAGGTGCAGTAAGGACATACGTTTGGGATCTCGTAGTATCGCGTAGTTTAGATTTCGCAGATAGTCGTGTGTAAACGCAACACACACTTTATTAGTTTAATGATGCTTGTTATGTTACTGTATAACCCTTGGTATTAGTGACTTTGTCTTGCTGGAATAAGCTTGGATTCCGGGTAAGTCCCCTGTTATGTGATTCTTGGTACACATTATTGTGATCTGTGAAATGCTATGATATATGTTATTAGCATGATCATTTGATATTATGACACATATGTTATGAACATGATGATGGCTTTGATGAGAGGAGGGGGATGATTTATTTTGGACTGTCACTAGTGGTTTTGACCACACGACGGGTTGGTCCCGTCTTGATATTACATTTTGTGACTAAGTCCCAGTGGTTTTGGCCACATATCAATTTGTGACTCATCCCAGTGGTTTGGTACCACAGTGGGTTGGCCCCACGAGATTATTTATGGGATTGTCATCAGTGGTTTTGACCACACGATGGGTTTGCCCCATCACTTGATTTGTGACTTCGGTCATCAAAGGTTTTGACCACACCGATTTATTTGTGACTACAGTCACCAGTGGTTTTGACCACACGGGGTAGTTAAACGTGTTTGGATGGCTAGGTTATGGGTTGCATGTTTTGCATGGTTTGCATGTTTTTACGGATAACTTGTGTAAGTGAATGCACTATCGGGTTGGGGATTTACACACTGAGTCTTGGTGACTCACCCCTTCCCTTATATTTTGCAGGTGAATAGATTGCGGAGATGGACCCGGGAGGACTCGAGGCGGCCATGCATGTTCGTTGGATTATGGCTTCTTTTAGTCACTTTTTTTTAAATTTTAAATTTCTATTTTCGGGTTATGTAATAAGGCCGCTAAGATTTATTTTTGGTTTCATTTTATTACTTGCTATTTATTTTAACTATGTGGGATATATGATTTTATTAATTAACCGGCAAAACATAATGTTTTCAAAACTATAACACCTTCGTTTAAAAAAAACGTTGCCATCGGGTAACACCACTTAATATATGATAACAAAGATAACTTGAATGGTTTCTAAAAACTTGTAACGATAATTCGACTGTAAGCAAGGATTTTTAAAAAGGGTTTTCTAAGAAAAATTATCCGACAAACTTTCATTTTAAAAGGTTTTCACTCCGTGATATGCCAGATCCGGTTGTGGTGTGCTGGCCGGGTTTGGGGTGTTACAAAGCCAAAGAAGCCAAATTGTGGGATTCACTCGAAAAAAGCCAGTTGATCCAACCCAGAAGCCGGAATCACACTCAAGACTGAGGATCTCTCCTTCAATTACTTCAGGGGGTTTCGGGTTTTCTTTATGTTTTGTTATTTTTCTTCTGAGATGTATTGTTTTATGATTATGAGCTAAACCCCTCAAACACTAAGCGGGATGAAACCTAAGACAGATCTTATTATTGTTTTTTGAGCTATATGATAAATACTTGATCTGTTCTTAACTATGTATTTTTAATTCTTGCTTTGATATTTCAGGATATTGATTCAAGTATTGATGTGCTTAGGCAGAGAAGGAATATTCCCTGTTTAAAAGTAGATCTAGCATAGTTAAGCAGAGCTGATCGCAACCCTAGAGATAGGATGACGAAAATATATTGGATTAGGGCCAAACCTAATATAGGAGTCTATAGATTAAGTTAATTCAATTCTAGGGGTTTTAATTAGAAAGAGATTTCAATTAATCAACCTAGGGTTAGACGTTAGTAACCTCGAGAGAGTTTTTAATATAAATTAGGGAATCCTACGGATCAAGTCAAGTGAATAAATAGTCTGGTTTAGAGGTAGATAACAAGTGAAGTATAGGTGGATTCTTCCTCAGGTATTGTCTTAATCAATTGGTTTTCCCACAAGTATTTCCCCCAACTCCTTCTCTGTGTCTTAGCATCTTTAGCTTAGTAGTTAGTTAATTTTAGATTAAATGACAATTCCCTTAATTCTTAGGCTAAATAATAAGAAGAAAGTTAGTATTAGTACTGTTGGTTCCCTTGGGATTGACAATCCAGTCATGCCACTAAACTATACTACTATTCGATAGGTGTGCTTGCCTCGATCATGGTGATAGTTTCTATAATAGATCATTCATTATATAAATTTTAAGACTTTTTCCACCACCATCATTGTGTCGCATCACAAGAATAAACCAGAATATCATCAATAAATATTATAACAAAGCAATCTAAATACGGTCTGAATATTCGATTCATCAAATCCATAAATACTGTAGGAGCATTCTTTAGTTCGAAATGCATTACTAAGAATTCATAATATCCATACCTCTTTCTGAAAGCAGTTTTCGGCATATTGGATTCTTTAACTCTCTTTTCTGACACCTTTGTATCAATCACACATGCCAGATAGGCTTCGCAACCCTTTTTCACATAGTTCATAGCTTTCATCGTGGATACAACAGCTGGTAATCCTTTCATATCACTATATTCCATTCAAACTATCTCACCATTTTGACTTCTCAATTCATTACTCTTCCTTTTACAATTCACAATAGCATTATGCAGAGTGAGCCAATCCATACCTAGAATTATATCGAATTCATCAAATGGTAGTGACATTAAATTAGCTAGAAAACATATATCACGAAACATCAGTGGACAATTCTTGCACACCTTATCTAGCAAGACACACTTGCCTAAGGGATTCGATACTCTAATCACAAATTTAGTAGACTCAAAATAGATAAAGTCTTATTCAATACTAGATTCACGCACACATATGAATGAGTTGAACCCGGATCTATTAATGCAATCACATTAGTATCGAATAGAGTAAAAGTACCATTTATGATGTCTGGAGATGATGCTTCCTCTCGTGCACGCATAGCATAAGCTTGGGCAGGTGCTCTCGCCTCCAATCTCACTGTTGTATCTGTGGTCCCTTTCTGGCTTCCACTCACATTCCCGACATTTTTGGGTGGTCTAGCCCTAGCTGTAACATTACTCGATCTCACATTTTGAACATTTTCTTCCTCAGTCATCTTTGGGCAGTCTCGGATAAAATGATCTCGGGATCCACATTTATAGCAAACTCTATTGTTGTACTTACCCCAGCATTCTCCCACATGTCGCCTTCCATATTGTCTACATTAAAGTTTATTACTTTTAGCACTATCAACGCTTGATTCTATTGGAGCCTGAGTTCTTGAACCAACACTTAGTCTTGCACATTCTCTATTCGGATGTCCAAATGAAGTATTTGACCGATTGTTTGTATCTCTAAATCTCTTCGTCGATGGTTGAGAAAAATAACTCATCGATCTTTTTCTTTCATCATGAGCTTTAGAATCATCTTTTTTCTTTTTTTTTTTCTGAGCTTATCGGCTTTGCATGCTTTTTTAACTAACACAACAAATTCGTTTATATTGAGTATCCCAACCAACAACTTAATGTCCTTATTCAACCCTTCTATAAAGCATTTACACATAGTAGCTTCAGTTGAAACACATTCTCTCGCATATTGACTCAGTCTCACAAAATCCCGCTCATACTCAGTAACTGACAAACGACCTGTTTCAGCTCTAGAAACTCTCTACATTTCTGATCAATGAATCGTTGACTGATATACTTCTTTCTGGACTCAACTTGAAAGAAATCCCAAGTGATTGTCTCTCTCGGAACCACTGAGTCAATGTTTTCCACCAGTTATAAGCTGTATCTCTCAACAAAGAAACTGCATACTTGATACACTCATCAGGAGTCAAGGACATCTCATCGAATACCCGGATTGTATTCTCGAGCCAAAATCAGCTCGTTCAGTATCGTCATCAACTACGGCCTTAAACTCTTCAGCCCCGTACTTACGAATCTTATCGACAGGAGGTTTATTCAGACGAATTAGATCTATCACTTGTGGCACAACAGGTACTTGTGGGGGTAGAGATTATGGAGCAGCCGAATTCGTTCGAACTAACTTCGACAACCACTAAGTCATCATACGGAAGAAGGCTTGTTTAGCCTCTCCTCCCTCGCTACTTTCATTTGTCCTAGATGTGGCCGGCATTGTCCCTTGAACGAGAGCAGGCATGTTACTCTCTACGCCATCAGCAACTGCTCGATCGGGGTCCATTTGATATATCAAAAAACATTTTCAATTGTCAAAATTCATTACACTATCGCAATTTCATATATGGCATGTACAGCTAGACTCACACATGCTACGTTAGTCCGAGAATCGACTAAACCATAGCTCTGACACCAATAAAATGTAACACCCCTAACCCGAGACCGTCGCCAAAATAGGGTTAAAAAGGTGTTACTGAACAACCACAATAATTCACATCCATTTCACGACACAAAGCCACTTTTCAATCATACACATTGAATTACAACCATATAGTCCCTTATCGAGGTCTACAAGACCTTAAACACATGTTAGAGAGATGTTGGGACTAAACCGAACACTTATGAAAATCTTCAGAAATTTAAACATTTTTCATCACTATAAAAGTCACACACCCGTGTAGTTAAGCCGCGTGCCTCACACGACTGCCAGACACGCCCATGTGTCCAGGTCGTGCCAAACAGAGCATATATACTGACCTGTTCACACAGCCACTAGACATGGCCGCATGCCATGGCCGTGTATCCTTAAGCTAGCTACTGATTTGGTCACACAACCATCATGCACGCCCGTGGGCCACAGCCGTGCGACCTGTCCAGACACACCAAGAAGAAGTCTTTAAACCACACGGCAGGGACACACGCACATGCCTCTTGACCAGTATGCAAAATAGGCCATTGACAAGGCCAAATTTGCCACCCACACAAGGGTCAACCCACGAACTTCAATACAATATCAATTCATGCTTCTAAATACATTCAAACATACCAATTCATGCACCAAATTTCACAACTAAAACACATGCACAACTAATCATAATCCATCCACCATATTACCATATCACTATAGCATCATTCCCTCAAAAACTTACCATTCATAAAGCCATCTCATTTCCATCAAAACATTCCAAAACATGCATCATATATTAGCATATAACTAGCCAAATCACATGGCTATTTACATCTCAAACATATACCAAATGACTAGCCTATACATGCCATATTCAAATATACACATCTTCAATAGTACCAAAGTAGATTTTCGATAGTGTGAAAAAGATGCAGACGATCCCCGGATCTGAGCTAGCTTTACTGACACTGTAAAACAGAGAAACAATCACAAAGTAAGCTTTCATTTCTTAGTAAGTTCGTAATACAATACATGTAATTCAACAATTCAAGTCAATATACAAAAATAAGACATCACTTAGATTAATTTGCCAATGATACACCAACTCAAATATGCTCAAATATCTATTCATTCAACTCTTAAATCTATCATCAACCACTTAGGTTCAAACGTATCTTAATCAACACACAGTTACTCATTATTCATGCTACTTAATTTCTCGATATTACCTCTCGTTCAACCTTTATTATTCCTTTGATACATTCGGACACTTAGTGCCAATTTTGTAACCAAAACATAATTGTCATCGCACACTTAGCGCCAATATGTTAAACCGAACTTATATCGGTATCGCACACACAGTGCCAATTCAATAAGCCGACGCATCAATCGTTTCGCACACAAACTGCTAATCATTAAAAATCATAGCTTCTATTGTTTCACACACATAGTGCAAATCCTTAAAGTCGTAGCTTCTATTAATTCACACACATAGTGATAATCATTAAAGCCATAGCTTCTATCGTTTCGCACACATAGTGCTAATCCTTAAAGCCGTAGCTTCTATTGTTTCTCACACATAGTGCTAATTCAATTCTGTATCAACTTAATTTCGCACACTTAGTGCCTCAATACTCGAACTCGTACATATCACATTCTATTCCATTAATATACATTCATCCATTATTCATCATATAGATACTAGTTTAATAGCAAGTATTATATCTGAACTTACCTCGAACGTTGAACTATCGAAACTGTCGATTAATCGAGCACCTTATATTTGCCTCGATCTCGATCCAAACCTCTCCTCTCTTGGTCTATACACATTCAAATTCAATCCATTCAATCACCAAATCATTCATTTTAGTCCACACACACATATCTAGGGTATTTTATAAAATAACCCTCATATTTTCACATTTTAACACTTTAGTCCCTAATTCATAAATTCATCAAATACACACAATTTGCTTGCACCCTTGCCTAGCCAAATTCTCATTATACTCATACAAATCCATACATTTCATTTATTTCATAATTTAATCCTTCAATTTCTCATTTTCTCAATTAAGCCTAAAATGCTCAATTTCACTAAAAATCTCAGTACAAACTATGTTAACTTAACACCAAATTTTCTTACTCCACTATCAACTAGCACATAGCTCAAGCATTCATCAATGGCTCATCATAAAAACATCATCAATTCAAAAAAATTACAACATGGGTTAGCTAGAGTATGAATAAACGATTACGAAAACGTAGAAATTAACAAAAATCGAAGCCAAACTTACCTCAATTTATGCTTCAAGCTAGCCGAATACTTCAAAGTTTTTAGCCCTATTCTTTTTTTTTCTAATTTCGGTGAAGAAAAGATGACAACCATGGCTACTAAATGTTTTTGTTTTGTTTTATTATCATAATTACATCAATTACCTTATTACCCTTTTTATTATTAATCCATTTCCACTATCCATGGGTATTCTTGTCCATCCACCTTCCACTAACTATATAGTGGTTTATTTGCCTCATAAGGCCTTCACATTAACAAAACAACAACAATTAAACACTTAAAAGTCAGCACACAGCTTTTATACCTTACACGGTTAAGTCTTTTCTCTTAATTCGACACACAATCAATAAAATCTTCACATAGAAATTTCACACAGGCTATATCACATACTATTCACACAAAAAATAATATTAAATTATCATTCTAGCCTCGAATTTGTGGTCTTGAAACCACTATTCTGACTAGGGTCTAAATCGGGTTGTTTGAAACACCCCAAACCCGGCCTACAAGCCCTGACCGGATCTGGCATGCTTCTAAGAAAATCCATTCGAATCATATTTGCAACCTTGTTAAAAATTTGCGGGTACTTGAAAATAATTGATTTGGGTTGGGCTTGAGTTGAAAACATGTTTATCTTATATTGGAAACCCCTTTATTTTAGGTGACAAAACACTTAGAGTTTATTTTAAAATAAAATCATTTAATTGATAAAAATTTGTAAGCATAGTAAATAAAAGTAAAATAAAGTACTTCTACCATGGTCTTATTACATCAAATAAATCCCAAAATTAAGGTACTTAAATTTAAAAGAGTCCAAATAGAATAAATTCCTTGCTGAGCATGGCCACCACTAAGCACTTGTCGTGGGTCCATTCTTGTCGTCACGAAAAATGATCCCACACGGGGTGAGTCAAACAGACTCAATGTGTACACAAACACTAAGTCCAAATAGATTCAGGCATATCAAGTCATACACATTCATATCAAAATATACAATTAATGATGCATTCCTAAGCCCAAACCTAGTTACCAATCGCTACACATCACCCGTACCAACCTGCACACCGTGGGGACTACTAAGGCAACCCTCCATCCGCTACACACCATCGAAGGCAGTCGCTGCAGTCGACGTGCTCATCGCCCTTATGATTTTCGTGGCATAGCCACCAGATATTATTTTTTGCCATGAGACACCACATTCAGATAATGTGACCGAGGTCACCACATTCAGATAATGTGATCGAAGTCACCACATTCTTATATCGCGACATGAGTCACCACATTCACTTCCCCTTTTCATAATATCCCATATGCCCCCATCTATCATATACATTATGCAATATCATGCTTTAATTCTTATTCTTATCATACTCACATTCATGGCATAACAAACCATATCATATTCATAGTAGGAGTAGGAAAACTACCTTAGTACTTTGTACCATTGTATGGTACTTTAGCCATACTTTTCACGTTCTTAAATCACATATATATAAATATATTAAACATGCCATAAAACTTATTAAGAAATAGTGTGGGATACACACCTGATTAACTTAGCAATTCACTCCAAATCCCAAAAATCCAATCTACTGCTTTAGATTTTTAGTGCCTATATTCGGCCAATCCCATTCATATTAGTAAAAGCCATTCGGCTATAAAACCAAATCCCACTAGGATTATAACTCAAAACTTACCTTGGTATCGATTTGCCTATCACTCAAACCCCGAAAACTTTGTAATGCTTTATCCTTGCAATCGGCTAGCACCCAAATCACCTTATAGATTAGTTTTCAGCTTTTGAACATGTAAGAAATAGATTTGAGTATCAAAATAGGCCTTGGCCGAATGTTCATCTGGACTTACCTTGTGGATCTAAATCCCGAAAACACCACTTGACTATGGAGATGTCGAAATACCTATGGCCATATGTTAGATCCAATTTTCCAATCATTAAATCACAATAGAATGGCCTATGGCCGAACCTTATATTTACTTGCTTTAGATCTTAAAATCCCGATAGATCCCTTTCTTGTAGTCGACAATGGCCACTGGTGTATTCGGCTTCAACAAGATTGAAAAGAGAGGGATTATGAGCTTTAGGAAGATTCGGCTTTTGAGAATATCAATGGTGGTTCGGCACTTTATGATCTCAAGAGAAGAAAGGAGAAGAAGAAAGCTATAAGATTCAGCTACAAGGGAATTTGGTGTTGGAAGAAAGAAACAAAAGAAGATTAGGAAAAGAGTAGAAGAATTTCGGCAATGGTGGATGCTAATGAAGTTTCGGCCTTAAGCAAATAGATGAGAAAAAAGAGAGGATTTTCTTGACTACAAAATTCGGCAAGAGAGAGACTTAGGGGAGTAACAACAAAATTCGGCACTTAGCTCCCCTTTCCTATACATGACCGAATGACTCAACCAAGAGTCCCTTGGTCGGCCATCACATGCTCCCTCTTCCCTCATTTTTCTCCTCTTATCACCTCATCTAAAATTAATAAAATAAAAAGAAATAATCCATCACTTATCCCCTACTCTTCTAGCTGAATTTTAGTAAAAATAAAACTCATCTTGTAAGTGTCCCTTTTGCCGTCCACTTCTCTAACTTCTTACAAAAAAAAAAAAATAAAAATTCTTTTTGCTTCCTTTGTGGCTCGAACACAAGCCCTTCCCCTAGCTTATGGCGTCATTTGCCCAAGCCTTAAGTGGCGCCTTGCAGCCACTTTACCAAGGTGATTCTTATGTCATAAATCCCTCATGTATTTCCCTTAAAGCCTCCTTAGCCCAGTCCCCCTTTTTGGCGCAAAAATAAAAGTCTAAAATGCTTCCCATGTTGCTCGAACCCTGGCCCAATTGCACATGTAGGTGGCGTCACATGCAAGGCCCTTAAGTGGCGCCTTGTTGCCACTTTGCCAAGCCCATTAGCGTGTTAGATTTCCTTTATTAATTTTCTTAAGGCTACCTTGCTTAGCTTCCTATTTTAGACTTAAAATCTAAAAATTTTCTAAGGCATTTCCCATTATTCTAAAGTTCACAAACGTTCTTAAATACACATTCACACATACAAAGGCATGCTTTCACACTCAATTAATCAATTATGCTTAAGCCTAATTTCAGGATATTACATTGTTACAGCTAATACCATGTCCCAGACATGGTCTTACATGAGACCTACATTCCTTGATGCTGATGCCATGTCCCAGACATGGTCTTACATGGGCTTTCCTTGACTCGTGTTATGACATAGGAATCCTCGCTATTCCGAGACTTCGATCGGGACTTTTACTTTCTTACTTATTCTCTTTCACTTTATCATCATAGTATTAATGATCATTTCATGTAAAGAATATACATTTCACAAAAATAATAATTAATTTTAAACATAACAACAATTGTAACCTTAATTTCGTACAAACTTACCTCGGTACTCAAAATGTGTAGAATTGTGCAATTTAGTCCTCAACCTTGTTTTTGCCTTGGTCATGATCCAGGCTTCACTTTTCTTGATCTATAATGGCAATTTAACTTGTTTAATATTCACATTGACTAAATTGACTCATGATTCATACTTTGGAAAAATTACAAATTTACCCCTAAACTTTCTCATAATTACACTTTTGCCCATAGGCTCGTAAAATAAGTTTTCATTCAACTTCCATGTATTTTAAGCCTAGCCGGATCATTTTCTTAACTATAGCAACCTTAAATTTCTACTATTTCACTCCTTTAAGACCATTTTCATAACTTTCACAATTTAGTCCTTACATGTATTTTTCATGAAAATCACTTAGAAGAAGATGTTTTCCAACATCAAACGTTCATAATCTTCCATAAAACATAAAAATACATGCATGTCATACATGGGTAAATTTTTTAACATAAACCCTACCTCAAAATATATCTAAGAATAGCTAAACTGAGCTACGAGGATTTGAAAAATATGAAAACATTAAAAACGGGGTTAGTATGCACTTACTAGTGAGTTTGGATGTTGGACAAACCCTAGCTATGGAGAACTTGAAAATTTCAGACCTTAGGAAGAAGATGGACAAGATTTTGACTTATTTTTCCCTTTTTAATTCATGAATTAACCAAATGACCAAAATGCCCATGATGCTCTTTCTTGAGATTTTTCCTTCCCATGTCCATTTTTGTCCATTTCAACAAATAATGGTCTAATTGCTAAATAAGGACCTCTACTAATTTTTATGATTCTATTTCATACTTAAATCTTCTAGAATATTATATTTTCTAATTTTTGCAATTTAGTCCTAATGGATATTTATTCACTAATTAATAAAATTCCTTCATAAAATTTTCACACAATTATGCAAATACCTCATAAGCCTTGTAAAATCATTTAAACAAATATTTTTACTTCAGATTTGTGGTCTCAAACCACTATCCCGACTAGACCCTAAGTCGAGCTGTTACAATTTTCCCCTCTTAGGGATTTTCGTCCCCGAAAATCTTACTAGTGAAAAGGCTTGGATACTGATTCCTCATAGCCTCCTCAGGCTCCCAAGTAGGCTCTTTTACCCCATGCCTCTGCCATAAGACTTTTACAAGGGCTATATTTTTATTCCTTAATTGCTTGACTTCTCGGGCTAGAATCTTAACTAGTTCCTCACCATAGGTCATACCAGGCTGGATCTCAACTTCTGTCAGTTTAATTACATGTGAAGGGTCTTGGTAGCATTGTAGCATAGACACATGAAATACATCGTGAATCTTTTCTAACTCAGGTGGTAAAGCCAACCGATAGGCTACCGGCCCTATCCTCTCAGTGATTTCGTATGGTCCGATAAAACGAGAACTCAATTTGCCTTTTCATCATAATCTAAGAACTCTTCTCCGTGGCGACACTTTCAGGAATACTTTATCACTGACTTGATATTCTATCTCTTTCTTTTTCAAATTCAAATAGGATTTTTGTTGATCAGAAGTAGCCTTTAATCAATAAAGTGAGCACGAAAAGAATGTATGCTCTAAAAGACTCAAAATCTCACAAAAATTATGGTATTTTGACGTCAACCTCGTAGATTTCAAACTTCAAGGTAACAATTGAGATTCAGGTAGACAGCCTAACAGAATTTTTTTTTTTGAAAAAAAAAAGACTCATCATGCTTGATTCTCTAGTATCTTGAAGTTTAAATCATCATTGCACAGTTATCAATGACTTAATCTAAAACCTATCAATATAAATCATGAATTAACAGGAACTTCATTCTAATTAGTTGTAACACCCCTAACCCGTATCCGTTGTCGAATTAGGGTTTCGAGGCATTACTCGTCTAGCCACAGGTCAACAGACTCATATAATTATTATTACATTACTTAAGGCATAATTAATTCATGATATCGCGATCAAACATGTACTTTAATTTTTAACATTAAAAAAAATGTTAACCAACATACCACAAATAATATCATTTGCATCACTTAAAACTAATTTCATTCAAATAGCAAAAAAAAAAATAACACTATTCAATTGTTCATTTTGAATACTATATCCGAATATGTATGTTTACCCTTATTCAATTTATACCCATCAAATAACTATATTTATTCAATCAAATGTGCACCATAACTAGATATTCACAACAATAATTTAATTCTTCAAATCTCATGACCGAATACATATAAACATTCAATGAAAATATAAACTCCAAACTAAGTAAATACCATGGTGAATATTTACAAGTGAGTATACTTCAATTTGATCAATAATATATCACATTCAATAATCACATACATAAAGTAAGAACTAATCCCTTCATGACTTATCTTGCAAGTGCATACAAAGTTAAGCAAAAGTATATCCATCAACCAAAATGTACTTTATACCTTATTCGAACTAAATTCATATACTCAAATATCACATATAACATAATATGAAATAAGCTTATAATATATCTGAACATACCCAAATAATAACACCATAATCAAGCATGACTAAACCATACTCAAGCATAAAAGTATATCCATTTTCTCATTGGACTGATACATATACACATCATTCAAAAATAAACCAAAAGAGACATAGTCTATACATGCCGTAAATTTCAAAAGAGTTACAACTTATAAGATACCAAAGTTAGGTGATAGTGCGATAGACTTTGACGAAGATCCCTGAGCGTGAACTAGCCTTCAAAAATCTATAAGATAGTCAAATGAACACATACAGTAAGCTAACATAGCTTAGTAAGTTATAACCAATGGTAAAGTATACAATTAAACATTACAGAAATTAAATCAATCTAACATGATCATCAACGATTTCATCATTGTAAATATATATCAATTCACCATTCAATAACTATTACATTTAGCAATCTCAAAACCGAATATTCATGCATTCCTTGTTAGGCTTCATTTAAAACTAGGCATCATTATTTCATCTAAAAAACATACTTGAAATCTATTAATCACATTTCATTTCATTAGTTTCATAAGATAATTTAACTTACCATATTAGTACTAACTTTCCCAACTATCATGAATCGCATGCTTGCTTATTTCATTTATTTTAACACAATTTGCTAATTGGTATCTTTAGAAAATTCGCAAGCCCGCACACTTAGTGCAAATCCATGTAACTTATCGCACACTTAGTGCTGTTACTTTGATAAAGTGCACACCTAGTGCGAATTTCGTGTAATGTATCGCACACTTAGTGCCAAATGATCGATTTCGTACACTTAGTGCTCGGTGTATAAGTTCGCACACACAGTGCTCATCAATCCAATCTCCACCTCATTCATATAGACAATTATAATCACATTTTAAACATATGAACATAGATATATGCACATGTTCGAACCATCCTATTCTTCCTATGAATTACTACCACATTCGGCCATACTCAATAAATATGTATAGTCACATATTTAAATACAACCATCACCAATTACAAATTCCACATTTAACTACTTCTAAATCCATAAGTACTTATTCAACTCAAATACATCATTGCTCGTATATAAATCAACATTATATTCGGCTAGCACATAACTTAACTAATGTCCCATTTGGCCTTACGTAATTTAACATGCTTTCTTCTATTTAACATATACATCTTAATATAGATTAAAAATTCAATTCAACCCAATTGCTTAAAAACTTACCTCGAAAATTGACGGATTAAGTTTCCCGGCTATTCTTTTAACTTTGCTTTTCCCCGATCCAATCCCGATTCTTTTTGTTCTTGATCTAAATCATTTCATATTAAACTCATTCAAATATATTTTCATTCAATTTAATCTAAAAACACATAATTTTGTAAATTATGATTTTTACCCCTAACATTTACACTTTTTACAATTTAGTCCCTATTGCACAAAACACAAAATACACAAAATTTGAATATACTCCTTTAGGGTCGAATACTAATCATGTCCTTACAAGTCCATACAATCCATTTATTTCGCATTTTGACCCTTGAATTTACAAATTTCACAATTTAGTCCTAATTACTCAAAATCATCAAAATTTTCAATATAAAACTTGTTAACCTAAAACATATCTTTAATATATAATCATCAGTCATCACAAAACACAAATTTTCATCAATGGCCAAACACCACACATGCATCAAAATTAGAAATTCTAACATGGGTCGGATAGTACTCGAAGCAACGATCTCAAAAACGTAAAAATTATCAAAAACCAAACTCAATTACATAGCTTAATCAAGCATGCAAAGGGCCGAATGTTTGAGAGCTTGAGTTTCTTTCTTTCTTCTTTAGTTTCGGTAATGAAGAAATAAAAATGATGAAAACAAACATGTTTCTTTATTTAACATTATTAACTTGTTATAATATATCAATTTAACTTAAAAAAAATTATGTATATAAAAACATATTAATATAAAATTAAAGCCAAATGCCATCTACTAACATGCCAAATGGTTAGTTTGCAACCTAATTCCACATATAAAAGAAGACAAGTCAATTAAACCACTCAATTTAATAAAAGGATACTTTTACCACTTATGCAATTTAGCCCTTTTTCTTAAATTAAACACACAAACGGACAAATTAATTCACGAAATTTTAACACATGCTCAAATATAAACTATAGGCACCAAATATATTATAAAAATATTCTACTAACTTGAACTTGTGGTCCCGAAACCATTGTTCCTATTAGGGTCAAAATCGAGCTGTTACATTAGTGATATAAGAAAATTACTTTAAGACAGAATATTATTCAGGGAATTGAGAATAATGCAAAAAGTTAGGAACTTTTTCTAAATAATTTTCACCCCCACACTTAAGATGTACATTGCCCTCAATGTACAAAGATAGATAATAATTATAAAATAAGAAAATCAAAAGAGAGGGAGAAAGGTGAAACTTCCTGAATTTTTTTTGGATGGATTCCTTGAGTTGGAAGTTTAATGATGATGAATTTAAACATAAATGAGTGTGGTGGTGAATACTCCTAGTGATGTTTTCCATTCTTGGAGTGGCACATTGAACCTTTAAACTGCGAAGTCATCAATTAAATTTCTAGTGAGTACTGTTTAATTTGATGTTGTTAGGGATTCTCGAGGGTTAGATAGTTAGTTGTAAAAGGGATTAAAATATAATAATAAGAGTTTGAAACAAAAAGAGTAAAAATCCTGATAAAAATAAAATGAAAAATGAAAAAGAATTAAAATGAAATTAAACACTGAAAATTAAAAGGGCTTCAAAGGTCCTCATCATTGGCTGGATCAATTGGTGGAGGTGGCGGTGATATGTGAAAGTGATGAAAAATTTGCTGAAGAGTTGACTCAATTGCATCTAATCGTCTAGTGGTGTCATTGAATTGTTGAGTACAATACTGCTCGAACTGAGTGAGCTGTGCAGAAATGTATGAAAGTGAAGTAGTCGCATGAGATAGGCGATGACTTGGTTGTGGCTCCTCATGTGGGTGTGGGACATCGTCAGTAATGTCCGTAGGGTCCTCCTCCTCGGTTGTAGGAGCTAGTCGATATTGAGAAGAATTGATCCCACGTCGACGTTGGATCATCCTCATGTGTAGCATTGTCTGGATGCCCTATGGGGACATCTGTCCTATCAGTGCGAGTGAGGAGATCTGAGCGACGATGCTGAGGAGCCCAAAATATCAAGCCAATCCTGTGATATATGGGCCCATAGATATGACCCCCTCCTATGTTGCTATGTTTGGTGTTGAATGGCACGGGCTATGAAATAAGCCAGGTCAAAAACGTGTTCGTTTTCCATGCACCATAGGAAATAAGTGTCGTGAGTGTTGACGACACCGGTGCTCTCTTGCCTCCATGTCAATGTGTGGGCTAGAATGGCGTGTAGGTATCGTAGAGATGGGGCAAGAGTTGTTGCTTTCGAGCGGCTAGGGTCATATGAGTCTGAATCGGGGGCTATATTATACCAACATGTAACATTTTTAAATCGGGGTCTCTGTATTTTTGCATGTTTGCATGTGTTAGAATGATTGCTGAGCTAGTTTAGAGTGTTTTGGGGTCCTGGCATGAGCTTGGGGTAGGCTTGAGCCATAGCAAAAATTTTTGTTTTGGGTACTTGGAAGGGGGAGCCAATGGAGTTAGGTGTTAAGGGATGTTATTGAAGTGTTTTGACACAAGAAGTGCCTTGGAAAAGTGGCAAGGGAGGCGCTACTGAAGGCCTGGTGAGGTGATGCCACAATGAGCTGAGAGGGCCTTGGTTCGAGCTACAAGAATCTCTTCTTATGCATTTATTTTTGACGCTAGGTGCAAGGAGGAGATGTGCTCAAGAAGGACTCTATTGGATGGGTGTTGAAGGAGTCAACACATTTGAATTGGATGGAGAGGAGTGAATATAGGAGCTTGACTCATTCAAACAATTTGAATGAGTGGAAGGGAGGAATTTGGGGAGAAAGGAGGGGGACGGCTTAGAGGTTGAAGGGAGTGGGAGTGTGTAGCCAAATTTGGTAGTGGCTAAGGGGTGTTGGTGAATTCGATTTTGGTGAGCGGAAAAGGGGTGTGCCGAATTTGGGCTGCTTGGGATGATATTTTCAGCTTTCGGTGTGTGTCTCACTTGGTGTTTGAGTTTTCTTCTTTCATTCTCTTGTGTGCCGAAACCATATTCCCCAATTGGACATTTTTTTTCATTTTGTTCTTTTCCCTTTTCTCTCAAAACACCCTTAACCGAATGCTCTCCTAAACTTCTTTCCATTTCTTTTCTCCCTACTTCTCTTGTGGTTGCCGAACCCATATTGCTCTTCACTCATCTTGCGATTCACTTTCTTGCCATACACTTTAAGAATCGAAACCTCAATTACCACCCTTCTTTTCCATCTTTCTATTCCCTCTTATTTTGTGTTTTTGTGTTAGCCGAATCAATCTAGCACCTTTGTGGTTCTTTTTCTTTCTTTCACTAAGTTTAGTAAGTGGCGAAATCTTATAACTGTTCATCTCTTCTTCTTCTTTTCTTTATCTCAAAATTGAAAATCCCTTAACCCCTTATCATCTTCAACTTTTGTACAAAGAGCCGAATATCTCCTGTCTATATTCTCATTTCTCTTTAGGCATTTTTTCTTAACTTCTCTGATGCCGAAATTCATCTCTTCTTCGGTTCTCAAGGACGAGCTACAACCCATAGTCCGATAAGATTCCATTGTTTTGTTTTTCTTTTCTTTGATCTTATGGCCGAATCTTCTTAGTACTCTTACATCCCTATTTCTTTCCCCAATTTTGATTGCTGGGGTAGGGAAAAGCTGAAATCTTTGGAACTCAAATTTTCTTATTGGATTATTATTGCAGTGGATCTTTAACGTGGGATTGCCATTATTTCCAATCGCATTTGTTAGGACTGTGGTAAGCTTTTCTGCTATTCAATAATTTCTATTGTGTTTAAGTGCCGAAGGCAGCAGCTAATCTTGTAGATCTTGGCCGAATGGAGGGTGCTAAGGAGGCTTGGCATTAGTCGACTGAGTATTGAATTGGTGCTTTGATCTAAGTCATTGGTCTTCGGGAATTGATCAATCTAGGTAAGGGATCTACTCTTTCGGGTTGATTCTTGATTCATAGTTATTCTCTGTGTTAACCTGATTTAGTGACCAAAGGTTTTATGGACCCTAAGGCTAACCAAACAATAGGAGGGGTCAGACCTGAGACCCCAGCCTCCAAATTCAAGAAGAGGGTCGTGTCTGCGGTTCGTGACTGGCCACCTGGCTATGGGCGAACACCTGAGCAACGCAGTAGTCAAATAGTGGTGGTGTTGAATAATGACAGTACCGATGTAGAGAGCATTGTTTTATGAGTAATCAGGTGTGTAACTCTTACACACTTCATTAGTTAATTTGCTAGTTATGTTTACTGTTAAAAGCCAAAATAGCCATTGACAACGGTGTGTTACCCTTGTGGGTATAAGCGTGGACTCCAGGTAAGTCCTCTGTGGACTGGCTATCGATATATGCTGTTATGTTATTTTTATCTATGCTATGAGATATTTGCATTACAAACATGTTAATATGCCACGGAAAATGTGTTCATGATGATGGGTATGTTGAGAGAAGGGGGAAGGATGATTTAGACTATCACCAGTGGTTTTGACCATACAGTGGGTTGGCCCTGCTTTCCTTATTACTAGTAACTAGTGGTTTTGACCACACATGGATTATTGTGACTCGTCCCAGTGGTTTGGTACCACAGTGGGTTGGCCCCACATGTTGATTACGGGATTGTTATCAGTGGTTTTGACCACACGGTGGGTTGGCCCCACCATATGATATGTGACTACGGTCACCAGTGGTTTTGACCACACTTATATTATTTGTGACTACAGTCACCAGTGGTTTTGACCACACTTATACGATTTGTGACTACGATCACCAATGGTTTTGACCACCAGTGGTTTTGACCACACGAGGTAGACACAGGAGTTCGGTTGGTTAGGTTGGGTTTGCATGATTTGCATAGTGACTTATGAAATGTGTAAGTGCCTTGTTATTATCGGGATGGGGATTTATACACTGAGTCTCGGTGACTCACCCCTTCCCTTACATTTTTACAGATGAGGCATAGATCGTGGATGTGGAGTGGGGGTGGACTCGAGGTGGCCATGTGCTATGTTTTTGGATTTTATTTCAATTACTATTTTGGGTTAATTTACTTTTAAATTTGGTTTTGGATTTGTAATAAGGCTGCTAAATTTTTATTATTTTGGGTTTTTGATTATCTACTTTAAGTTTTATCATACTGTGCTTAAGTTAAATAACATAGCATGTTCTAATAACCTGTAAAATCAACGTTTTCAAAAAATTATACAACTTATTGGGTTTTTCAAACTTTACCATTGGGTAATGCTAAACAAATGAAGTCAGCAACCTAACTCAGACTTTCTCCAAACTAAGTTTTTTCTTTATGTTCAGATACAAAATGTTTTTTAACTTAATTATTTTAAACTCATTCGGGTTTTCATAAAACCAAACGCTCTTCTCAAGGGAGTTTTCTTTCAACCTCAAAATGACATAAATATTTTCGATAACAATCTTTTTCCAGAAAAGTAAACTAGCAACTTGTTTTCTTCAAAATATTTTCACTCTGTAACATACTGAATTCGGTCGTGGTGTGTTGACCGGGTTTGGGGTGTTACAATTTTGGTATCAGAGCCAAGTTTAAAAGCTCGACTGTGGGCCTGAGGCCTAAAATTTTTTTAATAATAGGTTATGAAAGGTTTTTATGGGAAATGTACGGTTGGAAAAGGATGGCACCGAGTCTCCAGCACCGGCCGCTGAGGTAAGTACCCCTATTTATGTTAATATGATTGTAATGATGATGTTATGACTAGTAATAATAGGGAATTACTTTAGAGACTTAAACCGTAGGATTGTGTGAACTTACAAAAATAATCCCCGTATTAAACTATCCATATGACTGTGCTTTAATAACAGTGGAATAAGTCTAACGCATAAAATTGTTAAATCAGATCAATCCGTATCAGCAGTCATGAGTGCACGAGGATGTGGGCGTAATATATGTGGACAAGGTAGGGGTAGGACGACAGTGTCGGAACCGGTAGGGTCTGGTCATGGGTCGAAGAATGAGGTACCACCGATGCCAGTTGTGGGTGCAAAATTTCAGGATCAGACGGCTTATGATGACGCAGTGTCACAAGCGATGCTGTAATTCTAGAAAGAGTCGCGGGTGCAGGCATCGGAACGGGAGCTTGAAAATCTGTGTCTGAACAACTCCGGGCTAATGGCGCAGAGGTATTCAGAGGTGTATCTAGTATGGCTCCTAGTACGGTGGAATATTCGTTGGAGGCGACAGAACGTATCATGGACGACCTGGATTTTACGGCTGAGGAGAAGCTGAAGGGTATAGCATCTCTTCTCCAAGATGAGTCATATCAGTGGTGGCTCACGATTAGGGATGGAGCAATGGCTGACGACATCACTTGGGATTTCTTTAGGGCAGCCTATCAGAGGAAATACGTTGGGGCTAGTTACATCGATGTGCAGCTTAAGGCGTTCCTAAATTTGGTTCAGGGAAAAAAGTCAGTATCGGAATATGAGGTAGAATTTTTTCGATTAAGTCGGTATGCACGGGGTATTGTGGGCATGAAACATAAGCACTATGTCAGATTTGATGATGGGTTGAGAGATGATCTGTGGATGTTGATTGCTCCACAGTAGGAGAGAGAATTTGTAGTCTTAGTAGAGAAGGCCAAAGTTGCTGAGGAAGTGAAACTGTTAGTGAGACAGAATCAGGATAAGGGTTGGAATAAGAGGAATTTTGAGTCATCCGGGTCTTCCAAGAATTAGTAGAAAAGGGCTAAATATGATGGGCCGAATCAAGCTACGAGGCCTGCTGCTGCTACTACTCAGTGGCCGCTACGGTGTGCTCGGTATGGGAAATCTCACACGGAGGAATGTTGGACTGGAAACAGAGGGTGTTTTGAGTGTGGGTCAATGGGACACCGAGTGAGGGATTGTCCACAGAGGTCAGCTAGGCTTCAGTCTAGGAATTAGGGTCGTACACAGTTCAGGAGGGATGGTCATCAACCACAGAGGGGTCGCGGTTCGGCCAGGGGAGGTAACGATTTGGGACAAGGTCACGGAGCACCTGGTAGAGGTGCTGGGAGCACAGAGGCGAGACAGCCTAGGTTGGTCTATGCAGCGAGGCGTCGAGAGGAGGGCAACGATGGGACGCCATAACTCGGATGCGTGTTTAATTTTGGACCGCCTTTATACTACTTTGATAGATGTTGGTTCGGACTTTTCGTATGTTACCAGTAGTATAGTCGAAACTATGAACTTAGACTTTGAGATTACTTCTAGGGAGGTGACAGTAATAAGCCCTCTAGGTCACTCTGCCGTTCGAGTTTTTGGCTGATCTGGTGGAACTGCCATTCGAGGAGTTCGATATGATTCTCGGGATGGATTGGCTAGTGAAGTACCAGTCCAGTTTGGATTGCGCAGCTAAGCGCATGGTTTTGAGGACAATTGAAGGTGAAGAGGTAGTAATGATAGGTAATCAAAGAGATTATCTATCTAATGTTGTGTCTGCTCTAAAGGCCGAGAAAATGGTGAGGAAGGGTTGTGAGGCGTTTATGGTGCATGTTTGTGCCTTGGAGGCCAAGGAATCAGTTATGGGGAATGTCTGAAAGGTGAATAAATTTATCGATGTATTCCTAGAGGAACTTTCGGGTCTGCCTCCGAACCTTGAAGTTGAGTTCGGTATAGGCTTGTTACCCAGAATCGTACCAGTGTCTATTACCCCATATAGGATGGTGCCGAAAGAATTGGTGGAACTGAAGGCACAGATTTAGGAATTGTTGGATCGGGGTTTCATCCGGCCGAGTGTATCACCTTGGGGAGAGCCTGTGCTCTTTGTTAAGAAGAAAGACGGTACAATGCGGATGTGTATAGACAACCGCCAGCTGAATAAGTTGATGATCAAGAATAAGTATCTGTTGCCCAGGATAGACAACTTGTTTGATCAGTTTAAGGGTGCATCGATTTTCTCCAAGATAGATATTTGGTCGAGGTATCATCAACTCAAAGTGAAGGAGGCGGATATCCATAAAATGGTATTTCGTACTCATTATGGACACTACGAGTTTTTGGTAATGCCAATCGGGTTGACTAATGCGCCGGCAGCGTTCATGGACATGATGAATTGGGTGTTCTAGCCGTACTTGGACCGATTCGTCGTGGTGTTTATAGACGACATTTTGGTATACTGGAAATCTGAGGAAGAACATGTTGTGCATTTACAGGTGGTTCTACAGATTCTGAGGGAGAAGCGATTATTCGCAAAGTTTAGAAAATGCGTGTTCTGGTTGAATGAGGTAACTTTATTGGGTCATGTGGTGTCAGCTGAGGGAATTAGAGTGGATCCTCGAAAGATTGAGGCGGTGTTGGATTGGAAGTCACCTAAGTCGGTACCAGAGATTCAAAGTTTTCTAGGTTTGGCAGGATATTACAGAAAATTCGTGGAAGGGTTTTCTTTGATTGTAGCACCGTTAACTAAGTTGTTGAGGAAAGGGGTTCCATTTGTATGGGTAGATAAGCTGCAGGAAAGTTTTGACAAGTTAAAGAAGATTCTAATTGAAGCAGGGAAGGAATTTACAATTTATTGTGATGCATCGCATATTGATTTGGGGTTTGTGCTGATACAAGAGGGGAAAGTGGTGGCGTATGCGTCTCGACAGTTGAGACCTCATGAAGGTAACTACCCGAGACATGATCTGGAATTGGCTGCAGTGGTCTTCGCCCTGAATATTTGGAGGCATTAGTTGTATGGGGAGAAGTCTATTGTCTACACGGATCACAAGAGTCTGAAGTATCTGTTAACTCAGAAAGAATTGAATTTGAGGCAACGTAGGTGGATCGAGTTGTTAAAAGACTACGTCTGCTCGATTGAATACCATCCGGGTAAGGCTAATGTAGTGGCTGACGCGTTGAGCCGTAAGGTGGTAAGGAATCTGAGAGCAATGTTTGCTCGTCTCAATCTGTATAATGACGGGAGTCTATTGGCAGAATTGCAAGTAAAGCCAACGTTGGTGGATCAGGTTAAGGAGAGACAGCCAGTGGATGAGGTTTTGAGTGCTCGAAGGTTGCAAGTGCAGAATGGTGGTTTGTAGGGTTATAGCATGAGCAGTGTGGGTGTGTTGTGTTTTCAAGGGAAAGTGTGTATGCCGAAGAACGTGGAGTTAAGACAACAAATTCTTTAGGAAGCTCATAGCAGCCCATACGCTATGCATCCTGGAGGTAGCAAAATGTATCGGGATTTACGGGAACAGTTCTGGTGGCCGAGTCTTAAGCGAGAAGTAACTAAATTTGTAAGTAAGTGTCTGACATGCTAACAAGTCAAAGTTGAGCATCAGTTACCGTCAGGTCTGTTGCAGCCGGTAAAGATTCGGCAGTGGAAGTGGGAAAGGATTGCGATGGACTTCATCACTGGGCTACCCCTTACGCCTAGCAAAAAGGATTCGGTCTGGGTGATTATTGATCGTTTGACAAAGTCGGTCCATTTCATACCAGTTCGGATTGATTATTCACTCCAAAGGTTGGCCAAGTTGTATGTAGTGGAGATAGTACGGTTACATGGGGTGCCAGTGTTGATTATTTTAGATAGGGATCCCAGATTCACGTCAAGGTTCTGGAAAGCTTTACATCAAGCATTGGGTACGAGGTTGGATTCAGCACGGCTTTCCATCCGCAGTCAGACGGATAGTTAGAGAGGGTAATTCAAATCTTAGAAGATATGTTAAGGGGCTGTGTTCTGGATTTCAACGGTAGTTGGGAGGAAAATCTACCATTGGTAGAGTTCGCGTATAACAACAGTTATCAAGCGAGTATCCAGATGGCACTGTATGAGGCACTGTATGGACGGAAGTGTTGTACCCCTACGTCTTGGACAGAACTGGGTGAACGTCAGATGTTGGTTCCAGAGTTGGTTGCTAAAACAGAGGATAAGGTTAAGGTGATTCAAGATCATCTGAAGGAAGCTTCGGACAGGCAGAAGTCTTATGCCGACCTCAAACATAGGGATATGGAGTATACAGTGGGTGACAAGGTCTTTCTGAAGGTAACACCGTGGAAGAAAGTGCTGAGATTTGGTCGAAAGGGCAAGCTAAGCCCTAGGTTTATTGGGCCGTATACGGTGTTGAAGCGAGTGGGATCGGAAGCTTACCAGCTCGAGTTGCCATCGGAATTGAGTCAGATTCATGATGTATTCCATGTCTCCATGCTTAGACGCTATCGATCAGATCCATCGCATATTGTGCAAGTCGAGGAAATTGAGGTGAGTCTGGATTTGTCCTTCGAAGAAGAACCAGTGCAGATTTTGGATCAGGATGTCAAAGTTCTGCGTAAGAAGTCGGCCTTTGGTGAAAGTTTTATGGCGGAACCATGGTATGAGGAGGCCACGTGGGAACCAGAGGATGTGATGCGCAAAGAATACCCTCAACTTTTCTGACCATGTAATTTTGAGGCCGGAATTATTTTTAAGGGGGTAGAACTGTAACATCCTTAAATCGGGGCCTCTGTATTTTTGCATGTTTGCATGTGTTAGTATGATTGTTGAGCTAGTTTAGAGTATTTTGGGGTCTTGGCATCAGCTTGGGGTAGGCCTGAGCCATAGCAAAAATTTTTGTTTTGGGTACTTGGAAAGGGGAGCCAAGGGAGTTAGGTGTTAAGGGATGTTATTGGAGTGTTTTGACACAAGAAATGCCTTGGAAAAGTGGCAAGGGAGGCACTACTGAAGGCCTGATGAGGTGATGCCACAAGGAGCTGAGAGGGCCTTGGTTCGAGCTGTAGGAATCTCTCCTTGTGCATTTATTTTTTACGCTAGGTGCAAGGAGGAGATGTGCTCAAGAAGGACTCTGTTGGATGGGTGTTGAAGGAGTCAACACATTTGAATTGGATGGAGAGGAGTGAATGTAGGAGCTTGACTCATTCACACAATTTGAATGAGTGGAAGGGATGAATTTGGGGAGAAAGGAGGGGGCGGCTTAGAGGTTGAAGGGAGTGGGAGTGTGTAGCCGAATTTGGTAGTGGCTAAGCGGTGCTGGTGCATTCGATTTTGGTGAGTGGAAAGGGGGTGTGCCGGATTTGGGTTGGTTGGGATGATATTTTCGGCTTTTGGTGTGTGCCTCACTTGGTGTTTGAGTTTTCTTCTTTCATTCTCTTGTGTGCCGAAACCATATTCCCCAATTGCACATTTTTTTGCATTTTTGTTATTTTACCTTTTCTCTCAAAACACCCTTGGCCGAATGCTCTCCTAAACTTATTTCCATTTCTTTTCTCCCTACTTCTCTTGTGGTTGTCGAACCCACATTGCTCTTCACTCATCTTGCGGCCACTTTCTTGCCATACTCTTTAAGAATCGAAACTTCAATTACCATCCTTCTTTTCCATCTTTCTATTCCCTCTTATTTTGTGTGTTTGTGCTAGTCGAATCCATCTAGCACATTTGTGGTTCTTTTTCTTTCTTTCACTAAGTTTAGTAGGTAGCGAAATCCCATAACTGTTCATCTCTTCTTCTTCTTTTCTTTATCTCAAAATCGAAAATCCCCTAACCCCTTATCATCTTCAACTTTTGCACAAAGAGCCGAATATCTTCTGTCTATATTCTCCTTTCTCTTTAGGCATTTTTTTTCTTAACCTTCTCTGGTACCGAAATTCATCTCTTTTTCGGTTCTCAAGGACGAACTACAACCCATAGTCCGGTAAGATTCCATTGTTTTCTTTTTCTTTTCTTTGCTCTTATGGCCGAATCTTCTTAGTACTCTTACATCCCTATTTCTTTCCCCAATTTTGATTGCTGGGGTAGGGAAAAGCCGAAATCTCTGGCACTCAAATTTTCTTGTTGGACTGTTGTGCAGTGGATCTTTAACGTGGGATTGCCATTATTTCCAATCGGATTTGTTAGGGCAGTGGTAAGCGTTTCTACTATTTAATAATTTCTATTGTGTTTAAGTGCCGAAAGCAGTAGCTAATCCTGTAGATCTTGGCCGAATGGAGGGTGCTAAGGAGGCTTGGCGTTAGTCGACTGAGTATTGAAGTGGTACTTTGATCTAAGTCATTGGTCTTCGGGAACTGATCAATCTAGGTAAGGAATCTATTCTTTCGGGTTAATTCTTGATTCATAGTTATTCTCTGTGTTAACCTGATTTGTGACCAAAGGTTTTATGGACCCTAAGGCTAACCAAAAAATAGGAGGG
Source organism: Gossypium rotundifolium (assembly GCA_025506655.1). Lineage (NCBI taxonomy): Eukaryota > Viridiplantae > Streptophyta > Magnoliopsida > Malvales > Malvaceae > Gossypium > Gossypium rotundifolium. Next base: position 85,756,600 of record CP106725.1, read on the forward strand.
GTCAGACCTGAGACCCCAGCCCCCAAATTCAAGAAGAGGGTCGTGTCTACGGTTTGTGATTGGCCACCTGGGTGTGGGCAAACACCTGAGCAACGCAGTAGTCAAATAGTGGTGGTGTCAAATAACGACAGTATCAACGTAGAGAGCGCCGTTTTACGAGTAATCAAGTGTGTAACTCTTACACACTTCATTAGTTAATTTGCTAGTTATGTTTACTGTTAAAAGCCGAAATAGCTATTGACAACGGTGTGTTACCCTTGTGTGTATGAGCGTGGACTCTGGGTAAGTCCCCTATGGATTGGCTATCGATATATGCTGTTATATTTTTTATGCTATGCTATGTGATATTTGCATTACAAACATGTTAATATGCCACGGAAAATGTGTTCATGATGATGGGCATGTTGAGAGGAGGGGGAAGGATGATTTAGACTGTCACTAGTGGTTTTGACCACACAGTGGGTTGGCCCCGCTTTCCTTATTACTTGTGACTAGTCTCAGTGGTTTTGACCACCAGTGGTTTTGACCACACATGGATTATTGTGACTCGTCCGAGTGGTTTGGTACCATAGTGGGTTGGCCCCACATGTTGATTACGGGATTGCCATTAGTGGTTTTGACCACACGGTGGGTTGGCCCCACCATATGATATGTGACTACGGTCACCAGTGGTTTTGACCACACTTATATGATTTGTGATTATGGTCACCAATGGTTTTGACCACACTTATATGATTTTTGACTACGGTCACCAGTGGTTTTGACCACTAGTGGTTTTGACCACACGGGGTAGACACAGGAGTTCGGTTGGTTAGGTTGGGTTTGCATGATTTGCATAGTGACTTATGAAATGTGTAAGTGCCTTGTTATTATCGGGATGGGGATTTATACACTGAGTCTCGGTGACTCACCCCTTCCCTTACATTTTTGCAGATGAGGCATAGATCGCGGATGTGGAGCTGGGGTGGATTCGAGGTGGCCATGCGCTATGTTTTCAGATTTTATTTCAATTACTATTTTGGGTTAATTTACTTTTAAATTTGGTTTTGGACTTGTAATAAGGCCGCTAAATTTTTATTATTTCGGGTTTTTGATTATCTGCTTTAAGTTTTATCATACTGTGCTTAAGTTAAGTAACATAGCATGTTCTAATAACCTGTAAAATCAATGTTTTCAAAAAATTGAACAACTTATCGGGTTTTTGAAACTTTACCATCGGGTAATATTAAACAAATGAAGTCAGCAATCTAACTCAGACTTTCTCCAAACTAAGTTTTTTCTTTATGTTCAGATACAAAATGGTTTTTAACTTAATTATTTTAAACTCACTCGAGTTTTCATAAAACCAAACGATCTTCTCAAGGGAGTTTTCTTTCAACCTCAAAACGACATAAATGTTTCCGATAACAATCATTTTCCACAAAGGTAAACCAGCAACTTGTTTTCTTCAAAATATTTTCACTCTGTAACATACTAAATTCGGTCGTGGTGTGTTGACCGGGTTTGGGGTGTTACACAACATCTCGTCAAAGTGTTGTGAGGGTGGTGGTGGAGATCCGAGAGATCATGTTCCTCCATAAATTCATCACTGTAAAGTCCCAATACGGCCCCGAATTGTGGTACATTCATTTCTCTCATGATGCCTCTGAGATGAAATTGGATTGTGCAGGGTCATCGTGGTTTGACATCAGCGTTTAGAGGTGGAACGTGGAGCACAGTTCCAGAGTGAGCTCTAGATATGTTGGCTCAGTGATTGTAAAGAATTGGTCCCAGGGATCGATGGTTAAGAGAGCTCGTACGTCGTCAGCTAATCGGACCTACTCTAAGGCAGCCCAATCAATGCACCTCCCTATACCTAGGGGTCGTGCGCGAAGTATCTTGTAGAGGTCTTCCTGGGTTCCTGGCAAAAATTGGAAGAACGGATGGCGTAGTTCTACGGATGCGCTAGCCTATGACGAGTCCGACCCCTTTCATTTTTTAGAATAAGGGGCCGTGGTTTTCTTTCCTCCGGATGATTACATTGTGGTCCTAAAAGTAATAGATATGCACCAATTCAAGTATCATTTTCAGCCATATTGCATAATCTTTAAGAACTCAACAATATCAAGTATAAAACAAAGATCATGATAAGGGTAAACTCTTATTGTGCATATAGACTAATTGCTATTATCTAACAATGAATGAAATGAATAAAACTAATATTAAGTAAGAATGACCTAATTAGGAACTAAATAAAATTTAGTGATAAAAATTTTAAAAGAGATAGATTTCATGAGGAGAGGTGACCGGTAGAGTTCTTAGGGAGGAGTGGTACAATTTGGTTAGCGCCTGCAGGCGTTGAGGGTGCTACACTACTGTCTCGGCATGCTTCAAACATGAGCATGTACTTTCTTTATGTGTAATATGAATGGGGAAAGAGGTAAGGAGTGGGGGAGGTCAAGAGGAGGGAAAAAAGGTTTGCTGGTGGTCGAAGTTGGTCTGAGATTAAGGAGGAGAAGTGGCTAGGGTTGGAAAAATTTTCGGTGGGGAGGGAATGTGTAGCCGTTTGCTACTTTAAATAGGGGTGGGGGACACGGTTAGGGGCGACGCCCATGTTCCCATTTCTTTAGCCCGTGTTTTTTGCGAATTCAAATTTAAGCGCGTTTGTGATGTCTTCTACTCCCGTGTTACCTGGGCGTGCCTGGCCTTGTTCGCTTCTCCCACGCTCGTGTTCATGGTTCTATGCCCGTACCTAGAAGTCAGTGTCATCCATGGTCTCAAGGCACAGGCGTTTCAAATGCCCGTGTCATTTACTCAAGATTGACCATGGGTTGGAGGAACGGGAGTGTGTCATGCCCATCTCCTTTAATCAGTTTCGTCCACGTCACATTGCACGGCTGTGCCCTTTAGTCGGAGCCTGTGGCTTGGAAAATTTATTTTCCTGTTTCTATACCATCTTTGCCACGCCCATGTACCTGTTCGTGGTTTCCACACGGCCACGGTCACGCCCGTGTTCAAGGTCGTGTGGTAGGGAGACTTATGTTTTATTAACTTGGATAGTTTGTAGTTAGGTGCTAAAAGAAAAAAATAAATGTAAATAGGGTTAGTGCTCGGGTTGCCTCCCGAGAAGCTCTCGTTTAAAGTCTTAAGCTAGACTTTCCCTGTGTTCATTTCTAAATGAAGGATCACTGATCGTGTCAAATAGTCGAGTTTTAATATTTATAAAAAGAATGCTCAAACCTGTAGACTAACTATGACAACGATAGAGGCAAGTGCACCCATCGAACAGTAGTATAGTTTAGGCAAGAATATGTTATCGAACCTAAGGGAACCGAAAAGTACTACTACTCACTTTCTATCTATTATTTAGCCTAAAATATGGAGTGATTGGTTTATTAAACTAATGAAATACTTAAACTAAATGCAAGGACAAAAGAATGAATGGGAGAAAGACTTTAGAAAAACACAGTTGATGAAGACGATACCTTCAGGAAGAATCCACTTATGACTTCACTTATTATTTATTCCCCAAACAATATGATTTCTTTATTTAGCTTGATTCGTGAGACTCCCTAACCTATATTAAACCCTCTCTCGAGGCGAATAACGTCTAACCTTAGGTTAATTAGTGGAACTCTCGTTCTCTTATAATAACCCCCTAAGGAAGCAATAAATCGATCAATGGATTCCCATATTAGGTTTCACCCTAATCCGGTAAAATCTCGTAACCTTATCTCTAGGCGCCCGATCAACTCCGCTCAATTATGCTAGATATACTCTTAGGTAGGGTCTATTCCTCCTCCACCTAAGCACATCAGATTAAATTAAGCAACATAATTAAGAACAAACCAAGTATTTATCATATAATTTGGAAATCAAATAACAAAATCCATCATAGGTTTCACCCCCTTCAAGTATCTGAAGGGTTTAGTTCATAACTCAATAAGAAAACATCTCAAGAGAAAAGAATAAACGAAACATAAGAAATCCCTAAAACCCCCTAAAGGAATTGAAGGAGAGATCCTCCATCTTGAATAAAGTTCCGGCTTCTTGAGATGGATCAACTGGCTATCTTCGAGTGATTCCCTAAAAAATGAAAGCTTCGGTAAAAGCCTCTGCTAAAAGTTGTCTCCCTTTTAATGTCTACCTTGGGTTGTTTATATAGGCTTTTAAGATGCTTTACTTGGCTCCTAAGTACCTCTTTCAAGTAGAATTGCTATTAGGGTGTTTATGTAGACTTAGGACTATGTTTCTTTGGATTCAAGCATCCAATTCCAAGTGAAATAGCTCATTCCCGTGACAGGGGCACAGCCATGGCACACACCCGTATAAATCATGGTTGGGCCGTGTCTCGATTCTGTCATTTTGGGCACGACCGTGGTAAGTTGGGTTTCAGGCCGTGCTTCGGGTCTATCGATTGGGGCACGACCATATAGATCACCAGGCACATCCTTGTGTGGTAAATGGATGATGCGCGGCCGTGTGTGACAGAGTTGTGGTCGTGCTTTGGGTAATCGACGAGGCACGATCGTGTGGGCTTTAGGCTAGGCTGTGTTGAATCCTTGGGTTGGCCTAATTTAGTCCGTTTTAAGCCCGTTTTATGTTCTTTTTATCCTTAGGTGCTTTCCTGAGTATAAGACATGAGAAGAAAGGATTAAGAGCACCTTTTTACATAAATCAAGGATAATTCATCCAAAAGCATACTAAATATGGGACTAAAATATGTTACTTTTACAGTTTATCAAAAAAACCCCACACTTAAGCTTTTACTTGACCTCAAGCAAAATTCTCAACTTCCAATAAAAACGAACTTTCCATAATTCATAATTCCTATCGATAGTGACATATCATAATTCGTAGATAATTTATACATGGATAATTCAACTCAAAGAACCCTAAAGATTCAAGCAAGATAAGTCATACCTTTTTAGTAGTATGAAAACATAGGTGTCTCCCCTTATCCAAGTAATTACCTTTAATTCAAAACTGACAAGGATTGACATCCTCACAAAAGATTCACTCAAATCACTCAAAGGTGTTTTAAGGTTTAAGAATAAGCACTCTAAGTCGAACCTGAAAGGTTAATCCCATAGGCTTGCCTGAAAATCAAATCTCCACAACTGTATATGAGATGATACATAGATTAAAAGGTCTTTATCATGGTTGTAACGGGGCTAAAGTTAAGGGTGTGGATACCAGCTGGATTAAAGGGTTAGAATCGAGATCGAATTGACTAATTACCCAATCTAAAAACAATGAACTGAATATGAATATTTACATCGAATGAAAACTAATAATACCACTATTGATAATTACACTATAATAAAGAGTATTTTCGTCACTTAAAATTTGATAATACTTTAATACGAGCTTTTTCTTCAACAATTGGAGTTTAAATGCTCTAAGCTCTTTTATTTACTACTATTGAATATACTTGGGATTTTTTTTTAAGAACAAACTAAGAAAAACCTAATAGAAGGAACTTTGATAATTGTAATAACCTAATTCGGAACTGATCAAATCAATTCTCGATAGAGGGGTAGTCAAAGGAATGTTGATAACAAATACAAAGGGATTTTGGGTTAATAATAGTGGGTGAGTCAATAAAAAGGTTGTTAAGATTCAATGGGGTTCACTAGGGGTTATTTATGTAGGTAGGCTTTTTAGCGGAGTGAACGGGTTAAAACCTAGGTGCCTTTATCATCTCAGTATATCAAATCATTAATGTGGTCTCGACATGTATAAACGAGGCAAGTTCTAGAATAACAATTCAACATTGACACACTCATAATCAATAAAGTGAGCACAAAAAAGAATATATGCTCTATAAGGCTCAAAATCTCACAAAAATTATGGGTGTTTTTGACATCAATCCCTATAAATTTTGAACTTCAAAGTGATACTCAAATTCGGTTCAACAACCTATCAATTCTAAATTTTAGAAAGTAGACTTATCATGCTCAATTCTCTAGTATTCTTCAAATTTAATCATCAATGCACAATTATCTATGACTTATTTAAAGACATGTCAATAAAAATCATAAATCATTAAAAATTTCACCCTAATTAATAATATGAGAAAAATACTTAAGATCAAGACTAAATTCAGGGTTTTGAGAATTATGCAAAAAGTTAGGCACTATTACCCCCACACTTAAGATATACATTCCCCTCAATGGACAAAGATAGATAATGATAATTAGATGCCAAATCAAAAAGAAAAGTGGGGAAAGTATTAATCCCTGAAGTGTGGATGTTCCTGGAGTTTGTGTGTGTGAGGTGTGTAATTTTACAAAGTCACTTTGTTGTATATAATTGGTTAGGGATTCTTAAGAAATTAGATAGCCAGTGGTAAATGAGAATAATGAAAAAAAATGTAATACTAGTCAAAGTTCAAATTTAAATGCAACATCAAATAAAAAGTTTTAAAATAAAAGAAGCAAATGACAGATATATGAAAGTGAGGATTCAGAAGTCCTCATTGTCAACTGGATCCTGTGGAGGTGTCGATGGGGATATATAAAAATGATGACAGATTTGCTTAAGGGTAACCTCAATCCCATCAAAACGTCGAGCAGTGTCAGTAAACTACTGGGTGCAGTACTGCTCAAACTGGGTTAGGCGTGCAGAGATATCTGCCATCGAAGCTGCTGGATAGGATGGCTGTTGGCTTGGGACTAGTGGGACATCATCAGTAATGTCCTCAAGCACCTCGTCATTTGTGGCTAGTCTGTATTGGGGGGACGATCCCTCGACGATGTTTAATCATCCCCATGTGTAGCATCTTCTCGATGCCTTGAGGTACCATGTTACCCATCAGTGTGAGGGAGGTGATCTGATCGTCGGTGTTCATCAGGTCAATGTGCCGAGCCAGCCTAGTGATGTATATCCCCATTGATAGAATCCCCTTTCTGTGTTGTACTGTTTGGTGTTGGATGGCATAGGCGATGAAATACGCCAAATCGAAAATGTCCCCCTCTGACATACACGATAAGTAGTAGACATCGTGCTTGTTCACCATGCTGGTGCTTTCTCGTCGACTTGTGATAGTGTGGGCTAGGATGGCGTGGATATATCTCAGGGGTGGTCCAAGGGCTGTTGCCTTCGATCGATTGGGGTTGTAAGAATTTGTGGTGGGTGCTAGGCTGCGCCAACAGTGAAGGGGGTCGAGGAGGAATTGTCGGTCTAACTCGGAGAGGTTATTTTCCTCTCTAAATTTGTCTGTATAAAGTCCAAGAGCTATGCCGAATTGGGGAATGCTTAATTGACGTAACATACCCCCTAATCGGAATTGCACTGCTCCCGGCTCATCAAACCATGTCATCACTGTTTGTAAAGTAAAAGTTGTGCAAAACTCTAGTGTTATCACCAGGTATGTGTGCTCGATGATTGAGAAGAACTACTCCCATGGTTCGGTTGAAATGAGGGCCCAGATGTCATTTGCTAGTCCTATTTGTTCAATAGCGTTCCAGTCAATGCACCTTCCGGTGCCTAAGTGCCGTTCTCGGAATACCTTGTAACGCTCTTCTTGGGTAGCTTGAGGGAATCGGAGGAAGCGGTGTCAGAGTTTGGTAGAAACTATTTCGGATGATGATCCGGGCCCGTTCCTTTTCTTGCTTGGGACGGCTTGTTTAGTACGTGATGACGACATAATACCTGAAAAACACTTTCTTTATATAAGCAAGAATTTTCCTAACAATAATAAAAAATCAATAGCCAATATAAATGTTTCTTCAATAACAAATACTAACATCAGCAAACAACAATCTCATTATTCATTAGAATAATTCCTAACTAAAATCATGGCTAATACTAAATAAAATAATAAAGCTATACAAAGAACTCATGGGAACCAAGCATGTTGCATAAAAATCAAGATTTAGAGGCTAACTATGATTTGCAGTAGAACATCAATTCTTCAATGAGGAGAGGCAATAAAATCTAACATGTATTAATAGTAAAGCAGACAATGCATTAAAAAATGGAAATCAACAAGAAGAAAAGAGTGAAGTAACCAAAAAAATAAAACAACCAAGAAGAATCATGTTTTAACAAAGGCTAGACAAGAATTAAAATAAACTAAACAATATGAATTAGTTTTTTTTTAAATCTAAATCAAACAAAACTTTAAATGAAGAGAAAATATGCAAAAATGTGAAAAAAAAAGGAACCAGGAGCGGTGGTGGGTGTGGTGCATGGTCGAAGGGCACAGCGGTGGTGTTGGTTTCTTTAATGTGGGCATGGCCTGATAAGGGCATGGGGTTTTGAGCACGGTGGTGCTACGGGCGTGTGGTTTTGAGCACGGCGGTGCTGCAGATGTGTGGTTGGTTTTGGATGGTATTTTAAGAAGAACGGTCGAAAGGATGTGGGTTGGAGGGAGAGGGACGATTTGGTGGCTGGATTGAAGAAGGGAGGAGGTTGGAATCTAATTTTAGGGTTTGGATTTGGAGAAGAGGATGGTTAGATTAATATATAGGGTCTGAGGCACGGTCTTTCTCCATGCCCGTGTCATTTTTAAATTTGCCCGTGCTTTTCGCTATTTTGGGTTTAGGCGTGTTTAGATGGATTTGCCATGGCATTGCTGACGTTGCCACGCCCGTGTGTTGATTCACACGGTTGGGTCAAACGAGCGTGTGTATCCCGTGCTTGATAAGTCAGGACGTTCGGACGGTCATGGGCACGGCCGTGTTCTGACTGTGCTCCATATGTTAGTAGCTTCACAAGGTCGTGGGCACGATCGTGCAAATCCCATGCTAGACAAGTTAGTAGCCTCGAACGGTCAAATGGCACGGGCGTGTCTAGTATCGCAGCTCGTGTTGTTGAAAAGAATGTTTCCCCTTTTATGCACAAATTCGGCCCCACCCGTGGTGTGTCCCCTGTCTTTTACACGGTCTTGGGCACGCCTGTGTTCAATGTCGTGTTGATAATCCTGCATTTCTATTAGATTTTTTAGAAAAATTTTAAAAATATAAAGTAAATGTTAGTGAGTTAGCACTCGGGTTGCCTCCCGAGAAGCGCTTGTTTATAGTCTGAAGCTAGACTTTCTCTATTTTCGGTTCTAAAAGAAGATTCATGGAGTAGAAGCTCCTCTCTCATATCTCCAAAACCTGCACCATTATAAATTTTAAGTCGGTGACCAATTACCTTGAATGTGCCCTTAGTGGGTGAGTTACCTCAATTGTGCCGTATGGAAAAATTGTTTTAATCATGAATGGGCCAGACCATCTTGATTTCAGCTTTCCTAGAAATAATTTAAGCCTTGAGTTATATAGTAGGACCAAGTCTCCTACCTCGAATTGTTTTGACCTTTTTAGACGAGCATCGTGGCGTCGCTTTGTTGCCTCTTTGTATAATTTTGAGTTCTCGTAGGCTTCAGCTCCCGATTCATCTAGCTCGTTTATCTGATCATTCTTTTTTTTCCTACAACATTAATATCAGAATTCAAAAATTTAATTGCCGAAAAAGCTTTGTGTTCTAATTCGAATGGTAGATGACAACTTTTCCCATATACAAGTTTGTATGGGGATGTTCCTAGAGGTGTTTTGAATGCTGTTCTGTAGGCCCATAAAGCATCATCTACTTTAACTGCCCAATCTTTTCTATTTGATTCAACGGTTTTTTCTAGAATGCACTTAAGCTCTCGGTTTGCTACCTCAACTTGCCCGCTAGTTTGAGGATGATATGGGGTGGCTGTTTTATGGCATACTCCATATTTCTTTTGAACTTTTTCAAATTGTGTATTACAGAAGTGAGTACCCTTATCACTAATGATGGCTCTCGGTGTCCCGATTCGAGAAAATAGTTTTTTGAGAAATTTAACTACTACCTTAGCATCATTGGTAGGTAAGGCTTCTGCTTCTACCCATTTTGACATGTAATCGACTACCACTAGGATGTATTTATTTCCAAATGAATTGGGGAATGGTCCCATGAAATTGATACCCCATACGTCGAATATCTCACATGATAACATATATGTTTGAGGCATTTCATCACATTTAGAGATATTACCTATCCTTTGGAATCTATCACATGAGGTAACATACCTGTTAGCATCTTTGAATAGAGTGGGCCAATAAAAACCTGATTCAAGTATTTTGTATGCTCTCTTAATCCCACTGTAGTGTCCTCCTGATGGTCCTGAATGGCAGTGCTCCATGATTTTGTTTGCTTCTATCTTTGTGACACATCTTTGAATTACCTGATCTGCACATATGCGAAAAAGAAAGGGATCTTCCCAAAAATAATTTTTTTATATCAGTAAAGAATCGCTTCTTTTGGTGATGTGTCACTTTCCTTGGTAGAAAGTTAGCTGCTAAATAATTTGCGATATTTGCAAACCATGGTACCTCAGTATAGGTTATAGAGAAGAGTTGTTCTTCAGGAAACGAATCATTTATTTCACCTTTGTTAAGTTCTTTGGTGTGTGGATTTTCAAGTCTAGAAAGGTGATCTGCTGCAAGATTCTCGGCTCCTTTCTTATCTTGTATTTCCAAGCCAAATTCCTGTAAGAGTAAAATCCATTGTATGAGTCTAGGTTTTGCATCAGGTTTTGTTAAAAGATAATGAAACGCTGAATGGTCAGTATAAACGACAACTTTCGATAATATTATATATTGTCTAAATTTTTCAAAAACAAAACTACAACTAGCAGTTCTTTCTCAGTCAAGTGTAATTTTCTTGCATCACACATTAGTTCAAAGGGTAAATTCCAATCAGGTGCGATTATAATTGGTGCATTTATTAATTTATCTTTAAGGACATTGAATACATCTAAACATTCTTGATTGAAATTAAAAGGAACATCTTTTTCTAGTAATTTTGTCAAAGGCTTAGTTATTTTAGAAAAGTCTTTAATGAATCTTCTATAAAAACCTACATGTCCTAACAAGCTTCTAATAGCCTTCACTGAACTAGGAGGAGGTAATTTCTCTATGGTTTCAACTTTTTCTTTATCTACCTCAATCCCTTTTCTAGAAATCTTATGTCCTAAAATAATCCCTTCTCTAACCATAAAGTGGCATTTTTCCCAATTCAAAACAAGGTTGGTTTCTTCACATCTAATTAGAACTCGTTTTAAACTTTTAAGGCAAAGCTGGAAAGAATTACCGAATACTGAGTAATCATCCATAAATACATCCATGATGTCCTCTACGAGTTCGTCAAAAATTGCGAACATGCAACGCTGAAAAGTGGCAGAAGCATTACATAATCCAAAAGGCATTCTACGATAAGAAAACGTACAGTATGGTCATGTAAATGTCGTCTTCTCTTGGTCTCCCAGAGCTACGGGAATTTGGAAGTAGCCGGAGAGTCCGTCCAAGAAGCAGTAGTACATATGCCCGGATAGTCTTTCTAAAATTTGATCAATGAAGGGTAGAGGAAAGTGATCTTTTTTGGTGGCATCATTCAACTTTCTATAGTCTATACAAACTCTCCAACCTGTAACTATTCTTGTGGGAATTAACTCATTCTTTTCATTGGGCACTATCGTCATTCCTCCTTTCTTTGGAACTACCTGCACAGGGCTTACCTAAGTACTGTCAGAAATAGGATAAATTATTCCTGCATCTAGGAGTTTAATTACCTCGGCTTTGACCACTTCTTTCATGTTAGGGTTTAATCGTCGCTGAGGTTGCACACACGGTTTATATTATTCTTCCATTAAAATTTTGTGGGTGCAAAACGCGGGGTTTATTCCCTTGATGTCATAAATTTTCCAAGCTATGGCTTTTGTACTCTTAGTACCTTTATTAGCTCCTCCTTTTCCTTGGGTTCTAGTTCCGAAGAGATGATTACTTGTAACGTAGAATTGTCTCCAAGGAATGCGTATTCTAAATGTTTTGGTAATTATTTTCATACCACTTCGGGTGGCTCTTCGATGGAAGGTTTTTGTTTTAATACGTCATCTTCTTCAATGTTTTCTTCTTTCATTTGTCTAAATGTTGATGTATTCAAACTGATCTCATTATCTTCATCCTCTTCCCCCTTTCCTTGAGGCGGACACAGTACCATCATGTCATCCTGCAAGATTTCCTGTAATGAATTTTCAATAATATGATCAGTAGTGTCAAAAAAATAACAAAATCATCTTGCTCTTTAGAATATCGAATGGCATCATAAATTTGAAAAATAATTTCATCATCACCTATCCTTAGTGCTAGTTTGCCATCACCCACATCAATAATAGCTCTAGCAGTGTCTAAAAAAGGACGCCCTAAGATTAAAGGAACATTGATGTCCTCATCCATGTCTAATACAACGAAATCAATAGGGAAAATAAATTTATCAATTTTTACCAAGACATCTTTAATAACTCCTCTAGGATATTTAATAGATCTATCAGCTAATTGAATACTCATCCTAGTGGGCTTTGGTTCCCCAAGATCTAGCCGTTTAAATAATCAGTAAGGCATGAAGTTGATACTATCGCCTAGGTCTGCTAATGCTTTCGTGATGTTTATACTACCAATTAAGCAAGGAATAGTGAAACTCCCTGGATCTTTTCACTTCCATGGTAGTCTATTTTGGAGAAGGGCTGAACACTCTTCATTAAGCTCCACCTTTGAACTTCCTCAAGCTTCCTTTTGTTTATGAGAAGTTCCTTTAAGAATTTTGCATGATTTGGCATCTGGGAAATAGCTTCAACAAAAGGTAAGTTAATATGTATTTGTTTAAAGAGTTCAAGGAACTTACCGTTTTGAGCATCCAGTTTTTCTTTCTCCAATTTTGCTGGATATGGAATTTGTGTTCTATTTTCTTTAGGCAATGTATTGTCATTCTCAACATCTAAATTTTTTTCTTGGTAACCTCATGTGGTATCTTTCTTTGTGGTTCGACTAGCTCTTTGCCACTCCTTAGTGTTACTGCTCTTACTTACTCTGTGTCTTTGGAAAAAAATTTTTGTCCATAATTCACATATTGTTTCAGTAAGTATTCCATCTGACGTAATGAGCTCTCCCTCCTGAGTCTTGATTCCCTTGAGTGAGATTTGTTGTTCATCAAGTGTTGCTTCCGTCATTTGGAGACGAGAATCTGTAGCTACCATGAATTTTGCCAGCATCTCTTCAAGGTTTGATTTATTCTCCTGTGGATAGGGATGATTTTGGTAATTTGGAGGAGGTTGCTGATTTTGATTTCCTTGATTTCCTTGTCCTCCCCACAAAAAATTTGGGTGGTTCCTCCAACCTGCATTATAAATGTTACTATAGGGATTATTATTAGATTTGAAATTGGTACCTATATAGTTTGTCTGCTCGTTGTCTGCGCCCGGTTGGTAAGGTGGGTACTCAGAATTCGCCACATTCCAGCTTGCTTCACATTGCATGACTGGGTGTACCTACGAAGAACATAAGTTATCAAGCTTTTTATTCATCATCTCCACATGCGTTGACAGCATTGTTACTGCGTCTATGTTGAAAACTCTGGCTGATTTTGTCAGTTTGGCTCTTGTAATTTGCCATTGATAGGTGTTCAATGACATCTCTTCAATAAAATTGTAGGCTCCTTCAGGAGTTTTATTGTTCAAAGTTCCACCGGCTGATGAATCAATCATTTGCCGCGTTGAAGAATTCACACCGTTGTAAAAAGTTTGGACTTGAAGCCACAAAGGTAATCCGTGGTGTGGGCATCTCCTTAGGAGATCATTGTATCTTTCCCATGCATCATTTAATGTTTCTGCATCATTCTGCACAAAAAGATATGTCATTCCTAAATTTAGCCGCTTTGGTTAGTGGAAAAGATTTTAAAAGAAATTTATCGGTCATTTGATCCCATGTGGCGATTGACCCTCGTGGTAACGAGTTCAACCACTGCTTTGCTTTATTTCTTAATGAAAAAGGGAATAACCGAAGACGTATAGAATAACAGAACTCTAAAAAATTAGCTATATGATCATTGGGATCTTCGTCCTGCAAGCCATCAAATTGAACAAACTGTTGAATCATTTGTATTGTATTAGGCTTTAATTCAAAATTATTAGCAGCTATAGCGGGCCTAACAATACTAGATTCTGCTCCTATCAAATTAGGTTTAGCATAATCATACATAGTACATGGAGCATTCTGTTCTTGCACATTTGGTGGATTATTTTCGTCCATCCCTTCAGTAGGTTTGGATATTTCTTGTTGTTCTTCTCTTTAGTAGTCTAGAGCTCGTCTAATTTCTCTGTGATTTCTACGAGCGGTAGCCTCAGTGTCACTTTCGTATGCTAAAGGTCCTCTCAGGTTCCTTCTAGTCATAAACTAGAGGTACCTGCTAGGAAAAGAAAGAAAGAAATTTAGAAAAACAAAGATATATGTAGAAAAATAAGAAAAATTTAAAAATAAAAATAATGGCTAAAGTAATAGAAATAGAGTTTTATTAATATTTTAGATGTTCCTCGGCAACGGCGCCAACAACTTGATCATGTCAAACAGTTGAGTTTTAATATTTATAAAAAGAATGATCGAACCTGTAGACTAACTATGACAACGATAGAGGCAAGTGCACCTATTGAACAGTAGTATAGTTTAGGCAAGAATATCTTATCGAACCCAAGGGAACCTAAAAGTACTACTACTCACTTTCTTTCTATTATTTAGCCTGAAATATGGAGTGATTGGTTGATTAAACTAATGAAATACTTAAACTAAATGCAAGAACAAAAGAATGAATTGGAGAAAGACTCTAGGAAAACTCAGTTGATGAAGACGATACCCTCAAGAAGAATCCACTTATGACTTCACTTATTATTTATTCCCCAAACCATATGATTTCTTTACTTAGCTTGATCCGTGGGACTCCCTAACCTATATTAAACCCTCTCTCGAGGCGAATAATGTCTAACCTTAGGTTAATTAATGGAACTCTCGTTCTCTTATAATAACCCCCTAATCTGGCAAAATCTCGTAACCCTATCTCTAGGCGCCCGATCAACTCCGCTCAATTATGCTAGATCTACTCTTAGGTAGGGTCTATTCCTCCTCCACCTAAGCACATCAGATTAAATTAAGTAACATAATTAAGAACAAACCAAGTATTTATCATATAATTTGGAAATAAAATAACAAAATCCATCATAGGTTTCACCCCCTTCAGTTATCTGAAGGGTTTAGTTCATAACTAAATAAGAAAACATCTCAAGAGAAAATAATAAACAAAACATAAGAAATCCCTAAAACCCCCTGAAGGAATTGAAGGAGAGATCCGTCTTGAATAAATTTTCGGCTTCTTGAGATGGATCAACTGGCTATCTTCGAGTGATTCCCTAAAAAATTAAAGCTTCAGCAAAAGCCTTTGCTAAAAGTTGTCTCCCTTTTAATGTCTACCTTGGGTTGTTTATATATGCTTTTGAGATGTTCTACTTGGCTCCTAAGTACCTCTTTCAAGTAGAATTGCTATTAGGGTGTTTAAGTAGACTTAGGGGTATGTTTCTTTGGCTTCAAGCATCTAATTTCGAGTGAAATTGCTCATTCCTGCGGCAGGGGCACAACCATGGCACACGCCTGTGTAAATCGTGGTTGGGCCGTGTCTCGATTCTATCGTTTTGGGCACTGTCGTGGCAAGTCGGGGTTCAGGCTGTGCTTCGGGTCTGTCGATTGGGCACGGCCATGTAGATCACCAGGCATGTTTGTGTGTGGTAAATAGACGATGCACGGCCATGTGTGACAGAGTTGACGCTGTGATTTAGGTAATCGGCGAGGCACGGTTGTGTGAGCTTTAGCCAGGCCGTGTCAAATTCTTGAGTTGGCCCAATTTAATCCGTTTTAAGCCTGTTTTACGTTCTTTTTATCTTCAGGTGCTTTCCTGAGTATAAGACATGAGAAGAGAGGATTAAGAGCACCTTTTTAAATAAATCAAGGATAATTCATCCAAAAGCATACTAAATGTGGGATTAAAATATGTTACTTTTACGGTTTATCAGTCATAGAGCTTAAGCTCCTCTCTTATATCCCTAAAATCTTCACCATTATAAATTTTTAGTAGTTGATCGTTTACCTTGAATGTGCTATGAGTTGGATGAGTTACCTCTATCGTGCCGTAAAGGAAAATAGTTTTTATTACGAAAGGACCTGACCATCTTGATTTAAGCTTTCCAAGGAACAATTTTAACCTTGAATTGTATAGCAGGACTAAATCTCCTACTTCGAATTGCGTTGGTTGTTTTAAACGAGCATCATGGCAGCAATTTGTTGCCTCCTCATATAGTCATGAGTTCACACAGGTATTAGCTCGCCATTCAACAAGCTCGTTCAACTACATCATCCTTTTTTCACATGCAGTTTTAAGATCATAATTTAGAAATTTTATAGCCCAAAAAGCTTTGTGCTCCAACTAAAATGGTAGATGACAACTCTTTCCGTAAGCAAGTTTGTATGGGAAAGTTCCTGTGGGAGTTTTAAAAGCTGTTCTATACGCCCATAAAGCATCGTCTACTTTTAATGCCCAATGTTTCCTGTTTGATTCTACTGTTTTCTCTAAAATACGCTTAAGTTCTCGATTTTCTACTTCCACTTGTTTGCTAGTTTGAGGATGATAAGGGGTAGCTATCCTGTGGTGTACTCCATATTTCTTTAAGACTATCAAATTGAGTATTACAAAAGTGAGTACCCCTATCACTAATAATTGCCCTGGGTGTTCCAAATCGAGAGAAAAGTTTCTTAAGAAACCTTACTACTACTCTAGCATCGTTGGTAGGTAGAGCTTGAGCTCCTACCCATTTTGACATATAATCTACTGCTACTAAGATGTATTTATTTCCAAATGAACTAGGAAATGGACCCATAAAATCAATACCCCATACATCGAATATTTCACAGGATAGCATATATGTTTGAGGAATTTAATCCTGTTTAGAGATATTACATGCTCTCTGGCATTTATCACATGAAGCAACATACTTCTTGGCATCTTTAAATAGAGTGGGCCAATAAAAACCTGATTCGAGTGTTTTGTGTGCTGTCTTAATCCCGCTGTAATGTCCTCCTGAAGGTCCTGAATGGCATTGTTCTAGGATTTTGCTTGCTTCTGCTTTTGTAACACATCTTCGAATTACTTGATCTGTACATATACTAAAAAGAAAAGGATCCTCCCAAAAATAGTTTTTCACATCAGCAAAGAATCGCTTCTTTTGATGGCGTGTTAACCTTTTTGGTAAGATGTTACCAGCTAAGTAATTTACAATATATGGAAACCAAGGTACATCGGAGTTGGTTATAGAAAAGAGTTGTTCTTCAGGGAACGAGTCATTTATTTCACTATCATTGAGTCCTTTGATATGTGGGTTTTCAAGCCTAGAAAGATGATCTGCTGCAAGATTTTCAGCTCCTTTCTTATCCTGGATTTCTAAATCAAATTCCTGTAAGAGTAAAATCCATCTAATAAGTCAAGGTTTTGCATCAGGTTTAGTTAAAAGATAGCGAAGAGCTGAATGGTTAGTGTAAACGACAACTTTAGATAGGATCAAATATTGTCTAAATTTATCAGATGCAAAGACTACAGCTAGCAATTCTTTTTCCATAGTTGTGTAATTTTCTTGTGCGGCCATTAATGTCTTGCTAGCGTAATAAATTGGTTGGAAGTGCTTATCTCTTTGCTGTCCCAAAACTACACCTACTGTAAAATCAGTTGCATCACACATTAGTTCAAAGGGTAGGTTCCAATCAGGTGCAATCATAATTGGAGCATTTATTAATTTATCTTTGAGGATATTAAATGCATCTAAACATTCCTGATCAAAATTGAAAGGTACATCGTTTTCTAGTAAATTTGTTAAAGGCTTAACTATTTTAGAAAAATCATTAATAAATCTTCTATAAAACCCAACATGTCCTAAAGAACTTCTAATAGCCTTAACTGAACTAGGACGAGGTAATTTTTCTATGGCTTCGACGTTTGTTTTATCTACCACAATCACTTTACTAGAAATTTTATGTCCTAATACAACTCCCTCTTGAAACATAAATTGACACTTTTCCCAATTTAGCACAATGTTCATTTCCTCACACCTCATTTGAACTCGCTTCAGATTTTTAACGAAAAGATGGAAAGAATTACCAAATATCGAAAAGTCGTCCATAAAGGCCTCCATAGTGTCTTCCACAAGTTCATCAAATATAGCTAACATGCAGCATTGGAAAGTAGCAGGGGCATTACATAATCCAAAAGGCATTCTACGATAAGCAAACGTACCGTATGGACATGTAAATTAGTTTTCTCTTGATCCTTATGGGCTATTGGGATTTGGAAGTAGCCGGAAAGCCCGTCCAAGAAGCAGCAGTACATGTGCCCGGATAATCTTTCTAACATTTGATCAATAAAGGGAAAGTGAAAGTGACCTTTTCTGGTTGCATCGTTCAACTTCCTATAATCAATATAGACTCTCCATCCTGTGCCTATTCTTGTAGGAATCAATTCATTCTTTTCATTTGCTACAATAGTCATGCCTCTTTTCTTCGGAACAACTTGTGTAGGACTTACCTAAGTGCTGTCAAAAATAGGATAAATTATTCTAGCATCTAGAAGTTTAATTACCTCAGCTTTAACAACTTCTTTCACATTGGGATTCAATCTTCTCTGATGTTGCACGCATGGTTTGTACTCCTCTTCCATTAGAATTTTGTGGGTGCAAAGTGATGGGCTTATTCCTTTAATGTCAGAAATTTTCCAAGCTATGGCTCTTTTATGTTCCCTTAGTACCTGTAGCAACTCATATTTCTCTTTGGGTTCCAGTTCTGAGGAGATAATTACTGGTAGTGTAGAATTATCCCTGAGGAAGGTGTATTCTAAGTGTTTTGGCAACTGCTTTAATTCTAAATTGGGTGGCTCATTAATAGAGGGTTTTTATTTTTGTTTTTCTTTGATTTCAATGCCTTATTCTTTCGTTTGTCTAGAGGGCAATGTGTTAGGATCCAATTCATCGGTATCATCATCTACCCCCTCATCTTGAGTATTACACAATTCCAACGTGTCGTTAAGTAAGATTTCCTACAAAGAATCTTGAATAGAATGATCAATGGCATCAATAAAATAATAGGAATCATCTTGTTCTCTAGAATATCGCATAGCATCATAAATTTGAAAAATAATTTCCTCATCGCCTGCCCTTAGTGCAAGTTTACCATCACCTACATCAATAACAGCCTTAGCAGTGGCTAAAAAGGGGCGTCCAAAAATTAAAGGTACCGCAGTGTTTTCATCAATGTCGAGCACAAAAAAATCAACAGGGAATATAAATTTATCAACTTTTACTAGAATATCTTCGATAATTCCCCTAGGATATTTAATAGATCTGTCAGCTAAGTGAATATTCATACTAATGGGTCTAGGTTCTCCGAGACCAAGTTGCTTAAACATTTTATAGTGCATTAAATTAGTACTGGCACCTAGATCAGCTAGTGATTTCTCTATGATTAAACTACCGATTAAATAGGGAATAGTGAAACTTCTTGAATCTTTCAATTTGGTTCGTAGCTTATTTTGGATGATGGTTGATCATTCTTCATTAAGTTCCATTATTGATATCTCTTTAAACTTCCGTTTATTTGTTAGAAGGTCTTTTAGAAATCTCGCATATGTTGGCATCTGCGAAATAGTTTCAACAAAAGGTGATTTGATATGTAACTGTTCAAAAAGTTCAAGAAATTTACCGTATTGTGCGTCTAAGCAGTCTTTCTTCAACCTTGTCAGATATGGGATTGATGGTGTGCATTCTTCGCGTACTAGTGTTATATTCTCAACTTCTTCGTCCTTTGCCTTATCAGCTTCACGTGGTGCCTTCTTCTTTATTTCAACTAACTCTTTTCCACTCTTTAGTGTAACTGCCCTCACATGCTCTTTTTGATTAGTTAAACTTTCTGGTCGCCTATCAGAAACTAACTTAGTTAGTTGTCCAATTTGATCCTTAAGCCCTTGGATTGATGCTTGCTGATTAGTCAATATTGTTTCAGTATTTTTGAAATGGGTTTCTAGTAATTCTATAAATTTTGCTAGTGTCTCTTCAAGGTTTGGCTTCCTTTCTTGTGGGCAGGGTTGTTGTCTTTGATTGTAGTGGTATCTCCAACCTGAATTATAAACTACTATAAGGGTTATTTTGAGGTCTGAAATTGTTACCCATTGATAAACCGTAAAAGTAACATATTTTAATCCCACATTTAGTATGCTTTTAAATGATTTATCCATGATTTATGTAAAAAGGTGCTCTTAATCCTTTCTTTTCACGTCTTATACTCAAGAAAGCACCTAAGGATAAAAAGAATAAGAAACGAGCTTAAAATGGGCCAATTTGGGCCAAAGAGGAAATTGGCATGGCCTATACTTGAAGCCACACGGCCGTGCCTCGTCAAATTAGTTCACACGACCATGCCACGATTTACACGGTCGTGTCCCAATCGGCAGAATCGAGACACGGCCTGAAGATGATTTGCACGGGCGTGTACCATGGTCATGCCCCTGCCACAGGAAAGAGCAATTTCACTCAGATTTGGATGCTTGGAGGAAAAGAAACACATTCCTAAGTCTACTTAAACATCCTAGGAGGAAATCTACTTGAATTAGGATACTTAGGAGCCAAGTAAAACATCTCAAAGCCTATATAAACATACAACTAAAAAGGGGAGTTTGGTAGAAGCCGAAACAGGAAATGAAGTTTTGGGCAGAGTTTTCTGCCAGATCTTTTATTTAGGGAAATACTCAAAAATAGCCAATTGATCCATCTCAAGAAGCCGGAGTTCTACTCAAGACAGAAGATCTCTTCAATTCTTTTGGGGGGTTTTAGGGATTTCTTATGTTTTGTTTTATCTTTTTCCTTGAGATGTTTTCTTATTTTGTTATGAACTAAACCCTTCAGTTACCTGAAGGGGATGAAACCTATGATGGATTTTGTTATTTGATTTCTAAATTATATGATAAGTACATAGTTTGTTCTTAATTATGTTGCTTAATTTAATTTGATGTGCTTAGTGGAGGAGGAGTAGACCCTGCCTAAGAGTAGATCTAACATAATTATGTGGAGTTGATCGAGTGCCTAGAGATAGGGTTACGAGATTTTGTCGAATTAGGGTGAAACCTAATGTGGGAATCCATTGATCTATTTACTGTTTCCTTAGGGGGTTATTATAAGAGAACGAGAGTTCCACTAATTAACCTAAGGTTAGACGTTATTCGCCTCGAGAGAGGGTTTATTATAGGTTAGGGAGTCTCACTGATCAAGCAAAGTAAAGAAGTCATATGAATTGAAAGTTAGATAATAAGAGAAGTCATAGGTGGATTCTTCCTGAGGGTATCGTCTAAAATCAACTGAGTTTTTCCACAGTCTTTTCCCAAAGTTTCATTCTTTTGTCTTTGCATCTAGTTTAGTTTTTCGTTAGTTTAATAAAACAATCACTCCATATTTTAGGCTAAATAATAGAAAGAAGGTGAGGAGTAGTACTTTTAGGTTCCTTTGGGTTCGATAAATAATCTTGCCTAAACTATACTATTGTTCGATAGGTGCACTTGCCTCAATTGTTGTCATAGTTAGTCTACAGGTTCAATCATTCTTTATTCATATTAAAACTCAAATGTTTGACACGATCAAGTTTTTGGCGACGTTGTCGGAGAACACTAGAATATTAAGAAAGCTCTATTTTTATTACTTTAGCAAATTTTTTATTATTATTACAATTTATTATTATTATTATTTTTACCTTGCTAATTTTTTCCTTTATTTTTCTTTTGGAAGAAAATTTTAGTCTATGGAAAAGATGGCACTAAATAATTATCAGTGGCAAGTCATGAGGACAATTCCTACTAAAACAAACAGTGTCTTCAACCTCGACATGGTCACTAGGTTATCTAATCAGTTAGAGATGATGAGTAAAAAGATTGATGATTGGTATAGTCCCTCGCAGGTACATCCATAAATACAATATAATTTGAATCTAGGAGGCATGGCGAATCTTGAGTACCCACCCTACGGATATGGCATGGAAAACGAGCAAGCTCACTATACAGGTAACTATTCTAGATATCAAAATAATTTTTATAGTGACACTTATAATGCAGGTTGGATGTACCATCCCAATTTCTTGTGGGATGATCAAAATAGCCAAAGATCAGAACTTCCTCCAGATTTTTAACAACCACCTCACCAACAAGAAGTGGAGCTGAATCTTGAAGAGATGCTGACGAAATTAATGGAAGCCACAGATTCTCGTTTCCAAAAAGACTGAAGCGGCACTTGATGAGCAACAAAAATCGATCAAAGGGATCGAGAAAAAAGTTGGAGAACTTACTAGGTCAGTGGGACATCTCACAAAGCTGATTTCTGAACGTCAACAAGGACTTCTACCAAGCAACACAGAAATAAACCAAAAAGAACAGATCCAAGCCATCACAGCTCAAGAGGGTACCAACATAGACGAGCCCACCACGGTACAAGAAACCAAGGATAAAAAAGGTAAAATAGAGGTAGCACACGAAAAGCCAAAACCAATAATCAAAGAATACAAACCGCGCATACCTTATATCGAAGCAATGAAAAAAGACGATTCAGAGGAACATTTCGGTAAGTTTCTTAAACTCTTAAAGAAATTACATATTAACTTACCTATTCTTGAAGCTCTTTTTTAGATGCCAGACTTGAGGAAATTTTTAAGACAGCTCATGACCAACAAATGCAAATTAGACGAAGAGCACCACGTGGAGCTAAAAGCAATGTGCTCACAATTCTACAAAATAAACTGCCACTGAAATTAAAAGATTCAGGGAGTTTTACAATTCCATGTTTAATTTGTAGTTTATCTATTGATAATGCGTTAGCAGATTTAGGGGCAAGCATCAATGTTATGCCTTACAAAATGTTTAAACAACTAGGTCTAGGGAAACCCAGACAAATTAGGATGAGAATTCAATTAAATGATAAAACTAAAAGAATTCCCAGGGGTATAATAGAAAATGTTCTAATCAAAATTGATAAATTCGTATTCCCAGTAGACTTTGTTGTTTTAGACATGGATGAGGACAACACGATCCCCTTAATATTAGGAAGACCCTTTTTAGCAACTGCCAGAGTTAAAATTGGTATCTATGTAGGAGAACTCATACATCGTGTAGGTGACGAGATAGTCACTCTTCAAGCTCTTGACTCGGCCAGAACATCAAGTGATAAAAGTGAGAAATTAAATTCAGTTGATAACCAACTTGTTTAACCTTCATTGTAGGAAACACCACAAAGCTACAAACCTGAGCCGAATCATAGACGTCGTGCCAATAAAGAAGAATTACATTAGGAATGCAACCTTAAGGTCGGGAAATTAGAGGAGTGGAAGACACGCTTTAAAGAGGAACCAGAACCACACGAAGTGAACCCAAAGGGAACCCCAGACGAGCTGATAGGAACAACGAATCACTTCAAAATAGGGGATCAAGTATTGTTAAATAAGGAAGACCCTCGAATTGCCAATTTTGACCTCAAGACAAACGGAGAAATCTCTTTTGAAGTACTTAATGTCTTCATATACGGGACAGTCGAGGTAAGCAATCCTAAATTTAGCACTTTTGAGGTAAACAATCCTCGACTTAAACTTCATATCCATAACCGAGTTGTTCTCATGAGAAAGGATTTCCACCTCCTTAAACCACCATGATTACGAAAATAACAGGTAAGTCTAGCTTAAGACTATAAACGAGCACTTCTTAGAAGGCAACCCGAGTACTAACCGTACAAATTAGTTTGGGTTTATTTCTTTTCGTATTTAGGCATAGGTTTCCATACCCACACAGCCTTGCACACGGCCGTGGCTATGGCCGTGTGGACACCACGACTAGGCACGTGAGCGTGGACCTTATCTCTATTTAATTATTTACTTTTATTCATATTCATATTTTTATTTTTATTTTTATTTTTATTTTTATTTTTACTTCCTTTATTATTTTCTCCTTTTTCTCAATAGCATTTAGATTTAGTTTAGGATATAATAAAACCAAGCCGGCTACTTCAAGGATTCATTTTCAAATGGTTCAAGACGCTTCCCCACGTTCACCTCCAATATTATCCAGTTTCTTTTCATAGACTTCATCCAAAAATTTAGGAAGTGTTACTTCTCCCATTCTCTTTTGATTTTATTATTACATAATTGTTTATTTATATCTTAAGTGTGGGGGTAAAAGTACCTAACTTTTTGCATTATTCTCAAATCCTGAATTTTAGTCTTGTCCATAAGAATTCTTCTCATATTATTAATTAGGATGAAATTTCTAATAATTTATGATTGTTATTGACATGTTTTTGAATAAGTCAGTGATAATTGTGCATTGATGATTTATACTTGAAGAATAATAGAGAATCAAGCATGATACGTCTATTTTTTCAAAAACTTTTAGGGTGTTAAACTAAATTTGAATATTACCTTGAAGTTTGAATTCGATAGGATTGATGTCAAATACCCATAATTTTTGTGAGATTTGAGCCCTATAGAGCATATATTATTTTTCATGCTCACTTTATTAATTATGAGTGTGTCAACTTTGAACTATTATTCTAGAACTTGCCTCGTTTATACATGTCGAGACCACATTAATTATTTGATATACTGAGATGATAAAGGCACCTAGGATTTAACCCACTTACTCTATAAAAAGCCTACCTTCACAAATTAACCCCTAGTGAACCCCGTTGAATCCTAACAACCTTTTTATTGACTCACCCACTAATATTAACCCCAAATCCCTTTGTATTTGTTATCATCATTCTTTTGACTACCCTTTAATCGAGTTTTGATTTGATTAAGTTACCGAATTATATTAGTTCAGTAGTTACATTTATCATTTATGATGAAATATTTTAGTTTGTTCTTAAAAAAAAAAAAGAGAGAAGCTTAGAGCATTTAAATTCCAATTGTTGAAGAAAAAGCTCGTATTAAAGTATTATTAATTTTTAAGTGATGAAAATACTCTTTATTATAGAGTAATTATCAATAGTGGTATTATTAGTTTTCATTCGATGTAAATATTCATATTTAGTTCATTGTTTTTTTAGGTAATTAGTCAAATTCGATCTCGATTCTAACCCTTGTAATTCAGCCTTTATCCACCCTTAACTTTAGCCCTGTTACAACTCTGATAAAGACCTTTTGATCTGTGTATCATCTCATATACAGTGGTGGAGATTTGCTTTTTAGGCAAGCCTATGGGATTAACTTTTCAGGTTCAACTTATGAGTGCTTATTCTTGAACCTTTAACACTTTGAGTGATTTGAGTGAACCTTTAGTGAGGATGTCAACCCATGTCGGTTTTTAATTAAAGGTAATTACTTAGATAAGGGGAGACACCTATGTTTTCGTACTACAAAGGTATGACTTATCTTGATTGAATCTTTAGGGTTCTTTGAGTTAAATTATCCATGTATAAAATATCTATGAATTATGATGAGACATTGTTGATAGGAATTATGAATTATGGAAAGTTTGTTTTAATTGTAAGTTGAGAATTTAGCTTGAGGACAAGAAAAAGCTTAAGTGTGGGAGGTATTTGATAAACCGTAAAAGTAACATATTTTAATCCCACATTTAGTATACTTTTGGCACCTAAAGATAAAAAGAACGAGAAACGAGCTTAAAACGGGCCAATATGGGCCAAAGAGGAAATTGACACGGCATGGACTTCAAGCCACACGGCCGTGCCTCATCAAATTACTTCACACCATGCGGGGAACAAGTCGACCCACCCAGCCAACACACCAATATCGCAGCATAGCTGCTAGAAGTAACACAGCAAAGCTGCTAATGACAGTAAATGTGGGCCAAACCACTAAAATCAGAATATGTGGCGAAGCCACTAGAATAGTAAAAACGTGGCAGCGCCACTAGTACAGTACTTCCTCCAACTCATAAACCCAACCCTAATGCAGAATGTCGTGTCATAAATATTACGTGTATGCAGTATGTCAAGTTCATAAGCAGTCACATAGATAGCATACACACATCAACTAACCTACCACTAGGGGTATAATGGTTATTTCGTCGGTTAGGGGTAAAATGGTAATTTCACCCCTTAAGGGTATTATAGTAATTTTACCCTTTGAGGTTTTTTCGATAATTTTACCCTTCGAGGGTATTTTAGTAATTTTACCCTTCGAGGGTATTTTGGTAATTTTACGGCCTTTCCAAAGGCCTACCATTGTCTCAAACGACTTAAATATATTATAAGCTAAAATAGTGTAATTAGGCCCAAAGCCTACTGTTCGGCCCAAGTATGCCCACGCGCTCGTGTGGCCCATTTAGCCCAGTTTTAGTCACAGCTATGCAAACTTTGTAGCCCAATCCAACTAGTAGTCTCTTACCATGGATTTCATCCCCATGGAGCCCATGGGCCTATTGGGCCCACATAGCCCATTTCGGACCAACGAGGCCCATTACAACCTACGCCCACGAGAATGTTCATGGTGGCCTCTACGGTCTAACGCCAACGATTGTGGCTTGATTTATCCTTACGAGCGTTCGCACACTCGAGGGCCCTCAGATGTCGAAGGTTCTACTTTTCAGCTTTTGCCGATTCTTAGTAGCACAAGCGTATGAGAACACCTTTATCCAGCGGTTAAACAATACGATATGAATGTACAATTACACACCTGTTATGGGTTGTAGTTTGAACGTTTCCAAGACACCTATGATAACAGTCGCCCCATTAATTAGTCACAACCCTTGTTAATCCATAATATTGAAATGCTTTAATCAAACTAACATTACTTACCACAAAACGAAAGATATCTTGTAGTGGAAAAGTAATCGGCCTACCCCTTGGTTAAGGTAAACGAGCCCCTAGCAACATTCGACGAGAAATAAAGAGTTAGCGATGCATATCTCCACAGCAACTAGGGGAAAAAGTCATTCGGCCTAAGAGCAACAAAATCGAGTAAGGAGAAGAAAGCCAACCTGGATTCGGCTAAAGTCACCACTTACCAACCAATCGAATGTAAGAGTATGCCCAAAGATCAATCATGAGATGGTTGTAATAACATACTTGACTTACCATGTTTCTTAATATAAAACTTTGTCATTATTATTTTAGTTTTTTTTCTCTGTGTACAAATAAACTATTTTATAATAGTATCTTGAGAATAATATGATTATTCTTAAAAGATTATTAGTCAAGTTTTATTGTTGACTAGGACAACAATAATGCATTAAGACTAACATGTAGTTGATTGATGATAAAGAGTTGTCATTGATATGGAGTGTCAAAATCACTGCATGAATATGTGTGTTAGAGAACAACATATTGGATTGACCCGCTATGAGTATGTTTCTTGGATTATTATGTAATTGTCACAACATTACTCATAGTGATTAATATGTATATGATCCTCAGACTTGAGATCATCATTATCCCAATATCGTGAGTTGTATATTTTGATACAGTCAAACGTACACCGTAGCAGGTTGTTGTATAAAGGCTGATGTTGGATATACCATAATCTATGTAGAGGGATATGGTTGATCAATATAGGATAAGTTCCTCCTACATAATAGGAGTAATATCTCAAGCCACTTGATTGAGTGAGACTAGAAATGTATGGCCATGCTCAAATAAGTTAATATGAGATGTCATACTAATTTGTATATCATAGTCTACTCAAGATATCAAGAAACATGGGATGTACTATGCAAGTGTGACTATTCCATGACTTGTGTCCATTCCAGAGATAAAGGACTTAAGGATTAATGCATGAAAGGTTAATTACAAAAGGTTATGTTGAATCATGACTTCTTGTAACTTAGGTAGCAATGATACATTGCTAGATGCCACTCATTGTTTGTGACATTAGAATCATTCTAGTATTACTGCTAATGTTACAAGAACCTACAAGGTCACACCCTATGGTTGAAATGAATGGGATAAAACATAGTTGGTATTGTGTTTGGTTGTCACATGAATTAAATTAATTAAAGAATTATTTTAATTGGGCAATCAAATATTGAACATTTTATATGTACAAGGATGTTATACATATAATGAGAACATAGTTCTATTAATATATGAATTTGGTTCATATATAAATATAAATAAATATAGTTTACCAAATCCTTGTTATAATTAATGTAATTGTAATTTTGGATATAATTAATGTAATTATAATTTTGGTTAAAAACTTTACTGTATTTATTTAATTTTATGATTAATGATATAGATACGAATTATAAAAAGGTAATAAAAGATTAAATGTGGGAACAAAAACCCTAATACTCGCTTGTGAGGTCTAGCAGTCGTCAAGCAAATAAACCTCCAAAATAGTTTTGGAGATTTCTTCCGTTCATAGTCAAACTGGGTGGATTACGTAGAGGCCGACATCAGAAAAAGGTTGCGGCTTGGTTCAACAGTAGATCAAAACTCTTGTTGCCGAGGCTCGCTGTCTACTCAGATTAAAGTTTCACTAATTTCGAAACCTTTATTTCACCCCGATTTGTTCCTCACACATGGTTTCACGGTTTGGATCGCCAGAATTAATTTTATTTTGCTGCCCCATGGGGGTGCTGGCATTCCAACATCGAAGAGGTTCAGAAATGGCTAGGAACGAAGAGAAGAAGGTACTTAGGCCTTAATAGATTCGGCCGACACACAAAAGAACCAAGGTTTTAAGAGAGGAAGAAGTTCGGCTGTCTTGCAAGGAAACGAAAAGAGTAAAAAGAGGGAAAAGAAAAATTTATGTTTGGCCAAAGGAGAAACAGAAAGGAGAAAGGGTGATTCGGCAGAAAGTAGGCAGCAACAAAGAAATAATGATGGAAAGAAGAAAGGAAAGATAAGAGCTAAATGGTAAAAGGTTGCACAAGATGCCATAAAATGAAAGAATCCCAAAATGCAACAACAGAAAAAACTTAAAATGCCAAAGAGAAGATTCGGCTACTTCACTCTCCCTAATTGCTGAAATTGCACAATTGAAAACCCTCTAGCCGAATCCCCCCTACTCAAGCTCTCCAAAGTCGGCCACACTCCCCTCACATTCAAACTCCCTCAAACTCTCTAACAAATCCCCGTTGAATTGCTCACAGCCTTCCATTCGAAATTGCTGACAAAGTCTTCAACCTCCTCTGTAGAGTTTGATCAAAACTCTACCACTTGCACCACCGGATCATAAAATAAAAGACCCCTATTTGCATGTCATGGGATTCGAACCCCACTCCCATTGCCATCTTAGTGACGCAATAGCCACCAGGTCATAAGCTCTTTTTGCGACACATAACCATACACATTTATACATAAGTCCTACTGCTACCAGCCCATTCCTCTTAAGAGCAAAAACTAAAAATTTTCCCAGGCCCAAACTCGAACCCAGGCTTCCTAGAAACCCCCAAATACACTCAAATACTTAGCCATTCAAGCACACATGAAATTTAAACCAAGACAACAAAATTACAAGCCCTAATTTTTGGGGCGTTATAGGTCCCAAAATCACTGTTTCGACTAGGGTCTAAACCGGCTGTTACAACTCTCCCCCTTAGGAATTTTCATTCCCGAAAACCTTACTAGTGAATAGATTCGGATATTGCTCTCTCATAACATCATCAAGCTCTCACGTAGCCTCTTCAACTCCGTGTTTGTGCCACAACACTTTCACTAAAAAATTTCTTATTTCTTAACTCTTTAATCTCACGTGCCAGAATTTGAACCGGTTCTTCATTATATGGTAGATCAGACTGAATCTCAACTTTAATATTGGCAATCACATGTGATGGATCAGATCTATATCGTCTAAGCATCGATATGTGAAACAAATTATGAATTTTCTCTAACTCAAGTGCCAATAACAATCTATAAGTAACCGCCCTAATACGTTCAATAATCACATACGGCTCGATGAACCTTGGACACAATTTCCCTTTTCTGCCAAAACGAAGTATTTTCTTCCATGGAGACACTTTTAAAAACACTTTATCACTGATCTCAAATTCAATATCTTTTCGTTTCAATCTGCATAAGACTTCTGACGATCATGAATGTAACATCCCAAAATTGGGCCTAGTAAGATTGGGCCCAATGGGCCTTGGGCGTAGGAATGTTTAAAATTTTGAGAACAAGATAATGGAATTATTACAAATTAGACTTGTTAGTTAAGTGAATTTGGAGTTTACGGGGTTTCTATGAAGTCTCGGGTTTAATTGGGCCTTAGGAAAAATTTGGTATTTTAGCACTTTAAAGAGAGACGGTAAGTAGCTTCAAGGCTTATAGAAATAAATGAATAAATGGTTAGCATAATTGAGCATATGGTAAAGAGGTTATGGCATTAAGTAAAGGACTTTGAGGGAAGAGGTTCAAATCCCTTTGTGTGCAATGTTTGGCTAATATTTTTGCACTCTTTCCTTAAGTGTCGGCCAAGGACTATTTATGGCAAGGGTGGACTTCATTATTTTTGGTAAGGTGGCTATAAGAATAAGGCAAGGTTGAAGTTGGGGAAAGGAATCAAGAGAAATAGGTAAGCAAGGGGGACAAGAGGCTTATTTTGTGGATGGTGTTTTGGAAAGCTTAGGTGGCCAAACTCTTATCCTAAGGGGGGATGTATGTGGACGGTTTTGAGGTAGATAGGTGGCTGAAAATTTTACCTTGGCATTTGGTAAGGTCTTGGTTTCGTTTTGGAAAAATTTCCCTTTGACAACGTTATGTCATCTCTCCCATTTGGCAACTCTCCTTGCCGAAACATATTTGCACAATAGTGAATTTTCTCTTCTCTTGAATTGGTCACATATTTATCTTTTGTCTAATCTCTTTGATAGTCGAATATCATTGTTCATTCTCCTCCATAACTGAAACCATTCCATCATTGTTTTCTTCTCATTCCTTAAGCAATCGTAATATAGAGGGAGGCCGAATATCACAACATCACCTAATCATCTCTAGTCATAGGACGATCTTGAGAAATGAGATTATAATCAATTAAGGTAAGGAAGATCTTTCATAGTCCATTTGATATCTCCATTTGGTTTTTGAGTTAATCGGATTGAAGGTTGGCTAATTGATATTGTTGGTAGGATCGAGTTTTGGTGTATCGAGGGAGATCACAGTCGTGGTGTTGAAATTGGTAGAAAGCACAACTCGTAATCAAGCTGTGTAATCCCTACTTTTTGAATATATATTTGAAATGGTGTGTGATCTCACATTTCTCTGAAGGATTCCATGAAATATTCTGTGATCCAATCGAAATACTGAAGAAAAACCAGAAACCGGCATCCGTAATCACTCGGGTGTGCGTATGATCGTAGTGGTAATCATGTTTTGTAATAAAATTATTTCGATTAGAAACAGTGACGTGTAATTGAAAAATCACGAAAGTTTGGATAAAAGGAATTACAAAGTGAGTATGATATCAGATTAAGGCTTACCGTGTCTACTTTAATATGGATGAAACAAAGAAGGGAAAGGAATATTATATTCTGAGATATGTTAATTTTAGTGAGACTGGTTCTGAATAACTTTGGGGTATTCTGTTCTATCTTGGAAAAATCCTATAAATTTGTAAAAAGTGAATTATGGGACATAATTTATATGTATGGATTCCAATAGAGACAAGTGGGAGCAGTGTATGAAAACTGTACAGTGAGATATTTAGATTTTCGTTAAGAGAGGTTAGAATCATTGGACATTGAAATAAGGAAAATTTAGGGAATAAACTGTACTAAATGGTTAAGGTAAAAATTCTGGAAAAATCGTAGTAAGAAGAAATATGAGTCTAGTTTCAAGGAAAATTTACGGATTTAGATTTCAAGATTTGTAACATGAGTTATAGTCAATTTAATTAGTACGACGCAGATGGACAGTTTCAAACTTTTATGCCCCAAATTAGTAGTTAAGCTTAGGTTGCGAAATTACCATAATACCCTTGGAGGGTAAATTACTGAAATACCCCTGGGTTGCGAGATTACCGAATTACCCTTAGTGGGTAAAATTACCGAATTACGAAATTACCCTTATGTGCCAAATTACGAAAATACCCTTATGAGTCAAATTACGAAAACGCCCCTAATGGGCCGATTTGATAGATTGCCTTAATGGGCCAATTTGATATATGGCTAAATGGGCTAATTTGATATATGGGTAAATGGACCAATTTGATATATGGCAAAATGGGCCGATTTTGCAAAGTGTTAATGGGCCAAATTGTCTGTAATAAATCTCTGATGTTGGTTATTATCGTTGTTATATTGTAAATATCATAATTTGCTATGAATGTTGCATTCACATAATTCTGCATGGGTTTGGGATTTTGATGATTGGAGGAAGCTATTTGGTGGCTCTGCCACATATTTTGGTGACTCTGTCACAATTTGTCTAGTGGCTATGCCACGTATATTTCGTTATTCTGGTGGCTTCGCCAAAAATTCTGATTGTAACACCCTAAAAATCTGAGTATTTAAATTGGCATGATTTTGGTGTTTAGATGTTAAAGGAAAATTTTTTTTTTATTTCTTTTATTTTAGTGTTTATTAAAGTCCTAGAGAGGGTAAAGCATAAATTGGAGAAGAATAAAATTTATTATTGGGAATTTATTGAAGTGAAACAAAGGTGATTAAGACTTAAGCTAAATTATGTGCTTAAAGTGTCATAAAATGAGCATATGGCATGGTGGAGAATGGCGATGGGTTCAAGTAAGAGGAAGAGGTTCGAATCCCTTGTATAGCACCTAGATAAAATTTTTGTTTTAATTTTTGCTCATGGCTATGAAGTGTCGGCAAGGGACATATAAGGAAGGTGTTGACCATGTATTTTTGGTTAGTGTATCAAGAGATTAAGGTAACAACTAACATATGGTATGGAATCAAAAGTTTAAGGAAAGATAGGGGGACATAAGGCACTTATCTAGGGAAAATTTGGAAAGAAATAATGGCCAATTGACCATAGGCTGGACGGCAATATTGGTAGGGGAGGAGAGCCAAAATTTTGTTAGTTGGCAAAATCTCATTCTTTCTCTTTGGTTAACCTTTGCACTTTGTGCGAAATTTTATTCTCTCCTTTCAATATCCCTATTTGGTCGAATTTTGCACTTGGTTAAGCCAAAGTTTTGTGACCATTTGGTCATTCCTTTTCTTATCTTGATAACCAATTCTTGTGCCTCTTTCTTCTTGTGCCGAAATCACCTATACCAAAATCAATTTCTTTTCTTTTTTTCTTTGCCATGGCCGAATATACCAAACACCTAAAGTTCTTATTTTTCTTTTCTTTTCTTCTAATCTCCTTGAAATCAAAACATCATCACCATCATCCTTTCGTTTTATACTATTTCTTTTCAATCGAAAATTCTCTCCATCTTCACTCTCTTGGCGAATGTTATTGTGCCTATAAGCCAAAAATTATTTTTCCATTCTTAATCATTTATAGTTAATCTTCCATCAATTAAACATCATTCTTAATCTTGCTTTTCGTCTGGTGGAAGTAGTGCAATAACGGAGATTGGAATTCAAGTGATCGGAGAATCGTGGAAACGTTGGAAACGTTTCATTTTGGTAAGGAAATCCTACTTTTAAATCTCTAGTATTATTGATATTATTTTAGAACTAACTAAATTCTTTTGGATCTTGAAGATGTCAAGATAGGGAAGAAAAGGCGGTGTTTAGTTATCGTAAGAGGGTGGATCTATAAATCCCCATTCAAACGAAGAGCGGTTTCGCAAATCCGGATTTTCCACGGGTTGTGGGCCATCTTCCAAAGAAGTCCATTATTTGAAGTAGTACGAACCTCTGAGTCGTTATACGCTGGTGGATTCTCTGGCTAGTGAATCGATAAACGAAGGAAAACCGAAAATCAAGTGATTCAAAATCAAGAGGGTAAGATTTTGGATCCATTAACAAATAAGATTATTTTTATGTAATTAGTTGTCTAACGAATCGAAATATATTTTAGGTGCCGAGGAGCGAGAAGGGATAATACTCACAGACGAGGTGTAATTTCACCTCATTATTTTAGGGTTGTATGTCAAATTTCGGTATGGTAGAAAAATCGTAAAAACGACTAGATCGGTAAAAGCACAAAATTGATATTTTGATTAAATACGTAAAAGCGACTAAATCGTGAAAATTTCAAAACGCCTCAAGAAATTAATTGATATTATGAAAAT
This sequence comes from Gossypium rotundifolium, assembly GCA_025506655.1. Taxonomy (NCBI): domain Eukaryota; kingdom Viridiplantae; phylum Streptophyta; class Magnoliopsida; order Malvales; family Malvaceae; genus Gossypium; species Gossypium rotundifolium. Next base: position 85,790,640 of record CP106725.1, read on the forward strand.
TTGATGTTTCGTGAAAATGGGCCGTAAATACTCTAGTTCGATAAATTGGGCCATAAATACTCTAGTTCGTGAAAATGGGCCGTAAATACTCTAGTTCGTGAAAATGGGCCGTAAATACTCTAGTTCGTGAAAATGGGCCGAATACTCTAGTTCGTGAAAATGGGCCAGAATACTCTAGTTCGTGAAAATGGGCAGAATACTCTAGTTCGATAAATTGGGCCATAAATACTCTAGTTCGTTAAAATTTAGCCAAAACGCTCTAGTTTGGTAAATGGGCCAAAGCCCACTAAATTGCTAAATGGATAAATTGCTATAATTATGGGCCAAATGAAATGTCATTGATAAAACCCACCATGTTATGTATTGATAATAAATTTTATATTTTTAAAGTACATGTATAATTGCATGGGTGGGATTTATGAAGAGAAGAATGGCCATTGTTACAATATCGCTTATTGCCTCTAGTTCGTGGTTTCGCCACAATATCGCTTATTGCCTCTAGTTCGTGGTTTCGCCACAATATCGCTTATTGCCTCTAGTTTATGGCTATGCCACAATTATAAAAGGCTTAATGCCTACGATTGGTGTGATGGCTGGGTGGGTTGACTTGATCCTCACAGTGTGATGGTTGGTACGGGGTGTTAGCGGATGGTTATTAGGTTTGGGTTGGGAATTTCATTTTCATGCATTATTAATTATTTTAAATTCATGTTATATTGTTGAATTTCGATTGGGCTCAAGCCCAACATAATATCTTGACAATCTGCCCAATAATGGTGGTAAGTGAGTTACACATCGAGTTCTAAGTAACTCACCCTTTAATTTCTTTCCATCTCGTAATGGAAACCGATGTGGACTTAATGAGGATGACTTCGTGGAGGCCATATCGCTAAATAAGGGTTATTTAAATTCTAACTTTTAATTATCATTTTTACTATTTTGGGATGTTGTAATAAATGGCCTCTATAAATAACTTATGGATTTTATGTGTTGGAATTTAAACTTTATTTGGGCTTTTAAATCATGGGTGTGATTTATGATGCTTTACTAAAATGAACTTGGGTTTTCAAAGTATAAGGAATTCTTTTATAAATAATTTTTTTCTTGCTAACTCTTTAACAAATTTCCTAACGGTTTTAGATAATACAATGATTTTCAACTAATGTTTTTAAATATTTATCAAAATCTAATACTCTACAAATTTTAAACTCCGTAAACAATATTGTAGTTTTTCAACTCATTAAGGATTTAAGAATAGTTCGAATCATGTAACAAACCAAATCTAGTCTCAACGCATAGACCGGGTTTGGGGTGTTACATTTAGTGGTATCGAGCCGCTTCAAAAACTCTACTGTGGTTTGGGTTCAAAAATAATTTTGTATGAAAATGCTCAATGGTATTTTAAAGATCAAGATGGCACCACAAGCATCCAAGCAACAAGTCAAGTAAGTATATATCGCTTAAATGATTACTATGATATGATCATAGGAATACTCTAGAACTTCTAGTTTTAGATGTGAAAACTCAGAGATTGAGACTATAGGACACGCTATAAAAACAACTTTATATCTCAAATCTCATAAAATATCGTTAATAAACACCAAACAAAATTTCGATTCATAAAACTTGTAATCGATAAACGAACAAGCAATCATGAGTACAAGAGGACGTGGTCGTGGACGCCAGAGACGGGCGTGGTAGAGGCCGAGGTGCTACTACCAAGCACCAAATCATATGCTGTAAGTGGACGACCAAGGCCAATAGAAAGTGAGACCGGATCACGCGATCACATGGAAGAAGATCATGCATTGACTCAAGCAATGCTACGAGTCTTGGAAAGGGTCATTGAACTAGAATTGGGCCAACAACTCGTGGGTCAATTTCAGAGCGACTTAAGGCTAATAATGCGTAAGTTTTCAGAGGAGTCTCGTGTAGCTCCAAATGTGGCGAACATCGCTCAAGTCGTGGAACGGATTATGGATGATATGGAATGCACGGCTGAGCAAAAACCGAGAGGGCAGATCCTTATTGAGAGATGAGGCGACGCTGGTGGCTCACTGCTCGAGAGGGCAATCAAGCCGCACCGATTAATCGGGAATTCTTTAAAGCCGCTTCCAAGGAAAATACGCCGAACGAGCTATGTAGATGCCCGAAGGAAGGAATTTCAATCTTGTCCAAGGAAGTAAGACCGTGGCAAGATATGAAGTCGAAGTTTTACGCCCCGAGCCGTTATGCCCGGACAATTGTAGCAACAGATCATGAACGCTGTGTATGCTTCGAGGATGGACTTAATGATGAGTGAGGGTTCGATTGTTCGCAGAAGTTAGAAATTTTTCGACTCTTGTGGAGAAGGCCAAAATAGCCAAGAGGCTAAGAACTCGAACGCGTAACCAGAAAGATCCCAAACAAGAGAGAGACACAAGCATCTCGGTTCTTCCAAGAGATTCCAAGAAACCCAAATGAGGAATCGGTTCAAGGCGTAACCCGGTAGCAAATAATCAAGTCGAGATTGCATCGAGTGTGGGAAAAGGCATTTTGGGGAATGCCGAGGAAAACGGTGCATGCTACAAATGCGGTTCAATGGAACATCAAGACAAAAGTTGTCCTCGACGAATGGATACGACTCAAGAAGTCCGTAATAATGATGCACACCGGCCGGGGTAATCAAGACCACCGAGAGGTCGTGGACCGTGTCGTGGTGGTAATGGGCTGGTCGTGGTCAAGGTGCACCGGTCGAGGCAATGGTAATAGAGGAAATGCGATGCAAGATACTGGTCCGGTCTATGCAGCTAGACGCCATGAGGACGGCAATGCACTGATGTGATAACTGCACGTTCTTCATTTTTGATGTACCGTTATTGCCTTAATAGATATTGGCTCTACTCATTCATATGTATCTAGTGCCATATCCGAAATCAATTTAGAATCAAATTATCGAAAATGAGATGAAGAATCACCCTTTAGACAACAAGAATCGTTAATAAAATATTTAAAGACGCACTTAAAAATCCAAGAGGAAGTATTCTTAGCAAATTTGATGGAACTACCTTTCACGAAGTTCGATATCATTTCGGCATGGATCGTTGGTTAACCATCTAGCGCAATTGGACCGTGGCTTGAAAAACGAATGACAAGAAGGACCCGGATGATAAGGAAATCATAATGATTGGTGAACGAAAGAACTATCCGCAAATGTGGTATCGCATTAAAAGCGGAGAAGTTGGTGTGAAAGGGTACGGAGCATTCCTAGCCTTTATCTCGTGCTTTGGATGCCAAGGAATTATCCGTGAATGATGTGAGGACGGTGAAGGAATTTCCGATGTATTTCAAGAACTTCCCGGCATACCTCCAGATCGGAAGTAGAATTTGGCATTGAGCTTTTGCTCGACGGCTCCAAAGGTCCATTGCTCCCTATAGAATGGCAATCAAGGAGTTGGTGAGCTCAAAGCTCAAATTCAAGAATTGTCGGATCGGGATTCATTCGACCAAGTGTGTCTCCGTGGGGAGCACCAGCTTTGTTCGTCAAGAAGAAGGATGGATCGACGCGTATGTGCATTGACTACGTGCGCTTGAATAAATTGACGATCAAGAATCGTATCCTCTCGCCGAGAATTGACGACTGCTCGATCAATTGGAGGAGCTTCAGCTTTTCCAAAATTGATTTAAGGTCGGGTTATCACCACTTAAGGTGAAAGAAGCGGACATCTATAAGACAAAGATTTCGGACACGCTACGGACACTATGAGTTTGTAGTGATGCTGCTTGATTAACCAATGCACCATTGCATTTATGGACATGATGAACCTAGTCTTCCAACCATATTTAGACCGGTTTGTGGTAGTGTTCATAGATGATATATTGGTTTATTCGAGAAATGAGGAGGAACATGACCAAAGATTTGCGATAGTATTACAACTACTTCGTGATAAGCAATTGTATGCCAAATTTGGTAAATGCGAATTTTGGCTAAAGGAGGTGACTTTCCTTGGTCATGTAGTATCACCAAGGAATAAGGGTGGATCCTGAAAATTGAGGCTATTTCGATTGGAAACCACCAACATCAATAGCTGAAATTCGAGTTTCTTAGGCTTGGTGGATACTATAGACGCTTTGTAGAGGGTTTTCGTTGATTGTCGCACCCTAACTAAATTGTTGCGTAAAGGAGTTCCAGATATCCGGACCGAAAAGCAGCAAGAGAGTTTCGAGAAATTGAAGAAGATCCCGATGAAGCTCCAGCTTTGATTCAAATTGAGGCCTAAAAGAATTCACTGCTTATTGTGATGCGCCTCACACGGTCCAGGTTGTGTGTTGATGCAAAATGGAAAGGTGGTGGCTTATGCTTCTCGTCAATTGAGGCCACACAAGTAAACTACCCTACTCATGATTTGGAGTTAGTCGTTGTCTTTGCTCTAAAGATTTGGAGGCACTATCTCTATGGTGAGAAGTCCATAATCTACACGGATCACAAGAGTCTTAAATACCTCCTTACCCGTAAGGAGTTGAATTTAAGACAAAGAAGATGGGTAGAATTGTTAAAAGATTATGATTTCTCCATCGAATACCATCCTCGAAAGGCTAACGTGGTAGCCGACGCGCTAAGTCGGAAGGCGATCTCAATTAAGAGCTCTATTTGCCCATTTGAGTCTCAGACGAGGATGGCGCTTGTTAGCGTAACTACGGTGAAGCCTCGTGGCTGGAACAAATCAAGGAAAACAGACATCGATGAGAAGTTGGGACCCTTACTTGAGCAAGTTGAAAATGGTGAAATTGAAGATTTTGGAATAAACATCGAGGGTGTGTTGTGCTTTCGAGGAGAGTATGCATGCCTAAGGATCTAGATTTGAGGCAATCGATTCTACGGAGGCGATAGTAGCCCATATGCTATGCATCCCGAGGAAATAAGATGTATCGAGATCTCCGTGAAAAATGATTGGTGGCTGTGGTTGAAGCGTGAGATTACAGAGTTTGTGGGAAAATGTTTGACTTGTCGCTAAGTGAAGGCGTAACACCAATTACCATTCTGGATTGTTACAACCGATAAAGATTCCTCTTTGGAAATGGGAGAGGATAACTATGGATTTTGTTAGTGGGTTACCGTTAACACCTACTAAGAAAAATTCCGCTTGGGTAATTGTTGATCGGTTGACGAAGACCGCCATTTCTTGCCGCCAGACGGATTATTCTTTGCGAAGTTGGCGAAACTTTACGATCCGAAATTGTGAGGTTACATGGGTACCAGATCTATTATATCGGATAGGGACCCTAGGTTTACATCACGATTCGAAAGCTCGCATGAAGCCTTGGGAACAAAGTTGAATTTCAAGACGGCTTTTCATCCTCACCGATGGTCACGGAAAGAGTAATTCAGATATTGGAAGATATGTTAAGAGGATGTGTAATCGACTTGTGGGTAGTTGGAAGGATTATCTACCATCGCGTAATTTATGATAACAACAGCCTATCGCCTAGCATTCAGATGGCACCTTACGAGGCATTGTATGGTCGTAAGTGTCGCCTCCTATTTGTTGGTGAGAAAGGCGAAAAGATGATGTTAGGTCCCGAGATGATATCCGAGACCGAGGATAAGGTAAAAGTTATTCGAGCACGGTTGAAAGAAGCCTCGATAGATGTAAGTCGACGCAGATCCAAGCGGAGGGACATCGAGTATAGTGTGGGAGATCGGGTTTTCTTGAAGGTATCTCCTTGGAAAAGATCTTTGATTCTAAGGAAGGGCAAGCTAAGTCCTAGATATATTGGACCTTATCGTAGTCAAGCGTGTTGGTCCAATGGCATATCGATTGAGTTACCTCCGAGTTAAATCAAATTCACAATGTCTTTCATGTTTCCATGTTGAGGCGTTATAGGTCGGATCCTTTGCACATTATACCCAGAGAAGAATTGAGCTGAATTCAGATTTGTCCTTTGAAGAAGAACCGTGGAAATCCTAGACCGAGATGTCAAGGTACTAAGGAAGAAAACCGTGTCAAGTTAGTTAAAGTTCTATGGCGAACCACGAGTGGAAGAAGCTACGTGGGAGCCAGAGGATGCAATTCAAGCAACAATACCCTCACCTTTTTCAACTGTAAATTTCGAGGACGAAATTTTCTTTAAGGAGGGTAGAGTTGTAACACCCTAAAAATCCGAGTATTTAAATTGGCATGATTTTGGTGTTTAGATGTTAAAGGAAAATTTTTTTATTTCTTTTATTTTAGTGTTTATTAAAGTCCTAGAGAGGGTAAAGCATAAATTGGAGAAGAATAAAATTTATTATTGGGAATTTATTGAAGTGAAACAAAGGTGATTAAGACTTAAGCTAAATTATGTGCTTAAAGTGTCATAAAATGAGCATATGGCATGGTGGAGAATGGCGCATGGGTTCAAGTAAGAGGGAAGAGGTTCAATCCCTTGTATAGCACCTAGATAAAATTTTTGTTTTAATTTTACGCTCATGGCTATGAAGTGTCAAGCAAGGGACATATAAGGAAGGTGTTGACCATGTATTTTTGGTTAGTGTATCAAGAGATTAAGGTAACAACTAACATATGGTATGGAATCAAAAGTTTAAGGAAAGATAGGGGGACATAAGGCACTTATCTAGGGAAAATTTGAAAGAAATAATGGCCAATTGACCATAGGCTGGACGGCAATATTGGTAGGGGAGGAGAGCCAAAATTTTGTTAGTTGGCAAAATCTCATTCTTTTCTCTTTGGTTAACCTTTGCACTTTGTGCGTAAATTTTATTCCTCTCCTTTCAATATCCCTATTTGGCGAATTTTTGCACTTGGTTGCCAAAGTTTTGTGACCATTTGGTCATTCCTTTTCTTATCTTGATAACCAATTCTTGTGCCTCTTTCTTCTTTGCTTAAATCACCTATACCAAAATCAATTTCTTTTCTTTTTTCTTTGCCATGGCCGAATATACCAGACCTAAAGTTCTTATTTTTCTTTTCTTTTCTTCTAATCTCCTTGAAATCAAAACATCATCACCATCATCCTTTCGTTCTTATACTATTTCTTTTCAATCGAAAATTCTTCCATCTTCACTCTCTTGGCGAATGTTATTGTGCCTATAAGCCAAAAATTATTTTTCCATTCTTAATCATTTATAGCCGAATCTTCCATCAATTAAACATCATTCTTAATCTTGCTTTTCGTCCGTGGGAAGTAGTGCAATAACGGAGATTGGAATTCAAGTGATCGGGAGAATCGTGGAAACGTTGGAAACGTTTCATTTTGGTAAGGAAATCCTACTTTTTAAATCTCTAGTATTATTGATATTATTTTAGAACTAACTAAATTCTTTTGGATCTTGAAGATCGTCAAGATAGGGAAGAAAAGGCGGTGTTTAGTTATCGTAAGAGGGTGGATCTGTAAATCCCCATTCAAACGAAGAGCGGTTTCGCAATCAGGGATTTTCCACGGGTTGTGGGCCATCTTCCAAAGAAGTCCATTATTTGAAGTAGTACGAACCCTGAGCCGTTATACGTTGGTGGATTCTCGTGGCTAGTGAATCGATAAACGAAGGAAAACCGAAAATCAAGTGATTCAAAATCAAGAGGGTAAGATTTTGGATCCATTAACAAATAAGATTATTTTTATGAATTAGTTGTCTAACGAATCGAAATATATTTTAGGTGCCGAGGAGCGAGAAGGGATAATACTCACTAGATCGAGGTGTGTAATTTCACCTCATTATTTTAGGGTTGTATGTCAAATTTCGGTATGGTAGAAAAATCGTAAAACGACTAGATCGGTAAAAGCACAAAATTGATATTTTGACGAAATACGTAAAAGCGACTAAATCGTGAAAATTTCGAAAACGCCCCCAAGAAATTAATTGATATTATGAAAATTTGATGTTTCGTGAAAATGGGCCGTAAATACTCTAGTTCGATAAATTGGGCCATAAATACTCTAGTTCGTGAAAATGGGCCGTAAATACTCTAGTTCGTGAAAATAGTAAATACTCTAGTTCGTGAAAATGGGCCGTAAATACTCTAGTTCGTGAAAATGGGCCGTAAATACTCTAGTTCGTGAAAATGGGCCAGTAAATACTCTAGTTCGATAAATTGGGCCATAAATACTCTAGTTCGTTAAAATTTAGCCAAAACGCTCTAGTTTGGTAAATGGGCCAAAGCCCACTAAATTGCTAAATGGATAAATTGCTATAATTATGGGCCAAATGAAATGTCATTGATAAAACCCACCATGTTATGTATTGATAATAAATTTTATATTTTTAAAGTACATGTATAATTGCATGGGTGGGATTTATGAAGAGAAGAATGGCCAGTTGCCACAATATCGGCTTATTGCCTCTAGTTCTAGGTGGTTTCGCCACAATATCGCTTATTGCCTCTAGTTCGGTGGTTTCGCCACAATATCGGCTTATTGCCTCTAGTTCGGTGGCTATGCCACAATTATAAAAGGCTTAATGCCTACGATTGGTGTGATGGCGGGGTGGGTTGACTTGATCCCCACGGGTGTGATGGTTGGTACGGGGTGTTAGCGGATGGTTATTAGGTTTGGGTTGGGAATTTCATTTTCATGCATTATTAATTATTTTAAATTCATGTTATATTGTTGAATTTGGATTGGGCTCAAGCCCAACATAATATCTTGACAATCTGCCCAATAATGGTGGTAAGTGAGTTACACATCGAGTTCTAAGTAACTCACCCTTTAATTTCTTTCCATCTCGTAATGGAAACCGATGTGGACTTAATGAGGATGACTTCGTGGAGGCCATATCGCTAAATAAGGGTTATTTAAATTTGAACTTTTAATTATCATTTTACTATTTTGGGATGTTGTAATAAATGGCCTCTATAAATAACTTATGGATTTTATGTGTGTTGGAATTTAAACTTTATTTGGGCTTTTAAATCATGGTAATGTGATTTATGATGCTTTACTAAAATGAACTTGGGTTTTCAAAGTATAAGGAATTCTTTATAAATAATTCTTTTTCTTGCTAACTCTTTAACAAATTTCCTAACGGTTTTAGATAATACAATGATTTTCAACTAATGTTTTAAATATTTATCAAAATCTAATACTCTACAAATTTTAAACTCCGTAAACAATATTGTAGTTTTTCAACTCATTAAGGATTTAAGAATAGTTCGAATCATGTAACAAACCAAATCTAGTCTCAACGCATAGACCGGGTTTGGGGTGTTACACTGATATTATAAATGGCTAGATGCTTGCGATTATAAATGGCAACTGGCCTGCAAATTATTATTATAAATGGCTAAATGCCTACGATTATAAATGGCGACTGGCCTGCGAATTATTGTTATAAATGGCTTAATGCCTGCGATTGGTGTGTTGGCAGGGTGGGTTGACTGATGATCCCCACAGGTGTGTTGGTTGGTACGGTTGGTGTGTAGCGGATGGATTACTAGGTTTGGTTTGGGAATTGCATACATTGCACATACATAAATATGTTCTATTGTGTAAATGGGCTTCGGCCCAAGATTTTTCTTTATGGGTTCAGGCCCAAGTTTTTGCTAATTGGGTTCAAGCTAGTGGATGATGGTAAGGGGATTGTACACTGAGTTCTTGTAACGCACCCCTCTTTTTGCTTAACCCTTGTAGGTCATGCTTAGTGACGAGAACTTGGGGCCATGGATGACTCGGTGTAGGCCATACTTCAGAAATGGTTTTATTTAGACTTTAGTTTCTTACGTCGTTTACTTTATTACTTTACTATTTTGGGTTATGTGTTGTAATAAGGCCTCTGGATTATTTTATTTTGCTTTATGTTTGACGTGTTTATATTTTACTCAAATTATTTTAAATGGGATTTTCTAAAATCATAATAAAGATTTTCCAAAATCGATTAACAAATGAATTTCAAAATAAACTTTTACAAATATTTTTAATATGAAAATTTCTCTCGAACTATCAATGATATTCCCAAAAGTCACAGCTTTATAAAATTATTACTTCAAATTTAATCGATCAATCTTTGAAATTATTAGTATTTTATTAAATATCTCAAGTCGATTTGATTTTCTTGATTTTAAGAAATCAACATCTATTTTGTACTGAATAGAAAAGGATCTAACATTTTTTATCTCATTTGACATGTTTTCTTTATACGTTATCGAAAAACTTTTTACTGTGACACACCGAATTCGGGCCTAACTTCTAGGCCGATTTTGGGGTGTTAAATTTTATGGTATCAGAGCCCAATTGCAAAACTCGGCCGTGGTTTGGGTTCAAAAGCGTTTTCCAAAGCTGTTTAGAATTTTGATTTATAAATATATGTTCTAAAGGAAGTATAGCACAACTAGTATCCGGCACCAAGTCAAGTAAGTATTTGTTTTCATTTTATGATTATTGTGGTAAGAAAAATTCACAAAGTAGAATACTCTAGAACTGTTAGTCTTAAGAATTGAAACTATAGAGACTCAGACTCTAGGATGTGGATTTGAAAACAACTTTCCTACTCACACTTCATAAAACATCGTTTAATAAACATCGAATAGCATAATGATTCATAAAACTCTTAATCAGATTATATTGACTTAGTAAACATGAGCGCTAGATGACGTGGACGCGGTAAACGTAGACGTGGTAGAGGTCGAGGTGCTAGGGCTAGATCTTTGGCACCAAGGCATGTGCCCGAAAGAGAGGCGTAGACATCGTTAGTGGCTGAGACGGGATCTCATGATCGAGTTGGGGTTGATGAGTTGACTCGGATAGTTAAGAAGGTATTGAAAGAGGTTAAGGGAATCAGTGAAGCACTTCGAATTGGGTCTGTGGATTGTAAGAAGAAAGGAGATAGTGGTTCTTTTGGATCGCAGTCTCATTCCGTAAAGCGTGTCAAGGCACGTCCAAAATTTTTAGCTTGTGATTATTGCGGAAGGCATCATCCGGGTGAGTGCTGGAGGAGGTCAGGAGCATGTTTGAGATGCGGGTCTAAGGAGCATAAGGCTCGGGATTGTTTCATCACTATCAAGACAGGTATGTTTTGGTTGGACGTGAAGTTTGAATGTAGAAAATTTTATGAATGAGTGATAAATACCTGTTAGCTTCTGAGGATTTGATATTTGATGATGCGAAGAGTTTCCAAGGTTAAAGGTAGAAAGCAAATTAGTGTTATTAAGATCAGAGTGCGCAGCGAAAGCTTAGTGATGTGATTTGAGTGATGCGTTTAGTAGTTGATTGGAAATTTCGAGGATGAAATTTCTTTAAGGAGGGTAGAATTGTCACATCCCAAAATTGGGCCTAGTAGAATTGGGCCCAATGGGCCTTGGGCGTAGGAATGTTTAAAATTTTGAGAACAAGAGAATTGCATTATTACAAATTGGACTTGTTAGTTAAGTGAATTTGGAGTTTACGGGGTTTCTACGAAGTCGCGGGTTTAATTGGGCCTTAGGAAAATTTTAGTATTTTAGCACTTTAAGGAGAGATGGTAAGTTGCTTCAAGGCTTATAGAAATAAATGAATAAATGGTTAGCATAATTAAGCATATGGTAAAGAGGTTATGGCATTAAGTGAAGGACTTTGAGGGAAGAGGTTCAAATCCCTTTGTGTGCAATGTTTGGCTAATATTTTTCCACTCTTTCCTTAAGTGTCGGCCAAAGACTATTTATGGCAAGGGTGGACTTCATTATTTTTGGTAAGGTGGCTATAAGAATAAGGCAAGGTTGAAGTTGGGGAAAGAAATCAAGAGAAATAGGTAAGTAAGGGGGACAAGAGGCTTATTTTGTGGATGGTGTTTTGGAAAGCTTGGGTGGCCAAACTCTTATCCTAAGGGGGGATGCATGTGGACGGTTTTGAGGTAGATAGGTGGCTGAAAATTTTACCTTGGCATTTGGTAAGGTCTTGGCTTCGTTTTGGCAAAATTTCCCATTGACAACTTTGTGTCATCTCTCCCATTTTGCAACTCTCCTTGCTGAAACATATTAGCACAATAGTGCATTTTCTCTTCTCTTGAATTGGTCACATATTCATCTTTTGTCTAATCTCCTTGATAGCTGAATATCATTGTTCATTCTCCTCCATAACTGAAACCTTTCCATCATTCTTTCTTTCTCATTCCTTAAGCAATCGTGATATCGAGGGAGGCCGAATATCACAACATCGCCTAATCATCTCTAGTCATAGGACGATCGTGAGAAAAGGGATTATAATCGATTAAGGTAAGGAAGATCTTTCATAGTCCATTCGATATCTCCATTTTGTTTTTGAGTTAATCATATTTAAGTTTGGCTAATTGATATTGTTGGTAGGATCGATTTTTGGTGTATCGAGGGAGATCACAGTCATGGTGTTGAAATCGGTAGAAAGCACAACTCATAATCAAGGTGTGTAATCCCTACTTTCTGAATATATATTTGAAATGGTGTGTGATCTCACATTTCTCTGAAGGCTTGCATGAAATATTCTGTGATTCGATCGAAATATCAAAGAAAAACTAAAAATCGGCATCCGTAATCACTCGGGCATGCGTATGATCGTAGTGGTAATCATGTTTTGTAATAAAACAGTTTCAGTCAGAAACAGTGACGTGTAATTGAAAAATCATGAGAAATTGGATAAAAGGAATTACAAAGTGAATAATATATCAGATTAAAGCTTACTTTGTCTACTTTAATATGGAAGAAATGGAGAAGGAAATGAAATATTATATTCTGAGATATGTTAATTTTAGTGAGACTGGATCGGAATGACTTTGGGGTATTCTATTCTATCTTGGAAAAAATCATATAAAATTGTAAAAAGTGAATTATGTGACATAATTTATATGTATGGATTCCTTAGTGAGCCTATTATTAATAGAGACAAGTGGGAGCAGTATATGAAAACTGTACAGTGAGATATTTGGATTTTGGGTAAGAGAGATCAGAATCATTGGACAGTGAAATAAAGGAAACTTTAAGGAATAAACTGTACTAAATGGTTAAGGTAAAAATTTTGGAAAAATCGTAGTAAGAAGAAATATGAGTCTAGTTTCATGGAAAATTTACGGATTTAGATTTTGAGATTTTTAACATGAGTTATAGTCAAATTAGTCAGTATGACGCAGATGGACAGTTTCAAACTTTTATGCCCCAAATTAGTAGTTAAGCCTAGGTTACAAAATTACCATAATACCCTTGGAGGGTAAATTACCAAAATACCCCTGGGTTGCGAGATTACCGAATTACCCTTATTGGATAAAATTACTGAATTACGAAATTGCCCTTATGTGCTGAATTACAAAAATAACCTTATGAGTCGAATTACGAAAATGCCCCTAATGGGCCGATTTGATAGATTGCCTTAATGGGCCAATTTGATATATGGCTAAATGGGCCAATTTGATATATGGCTAAATGGGCCAATTTGATAAATGGCAAAATGGGCCGATTTTGCAAAGTGTTAATGCGCCAAATTGTTTGTAATAAATCTCTGATGTTGTTAATTATCGTTGTTATATTGTAAATATCATAATTTCCTATGAGTGTTGCATTCACATAATTCTGCATGGGTTTGGGATTTTGATGATTGGAGGAAGCTATTTGGTGGCTCTGCCACATATTTTGGTGACTCTATCACAATCTGTCTGGTGGCTACACCACGTATATTCTGTTATTCTGGTGGCTTCGCCAAAAATTCTAATATTATAAATGGCTAAATGCCTGCAATTATAAATGGTCACTGGCTTGCGAATTGTTGTTATAAATGGCTAAATGCCTGTGATTATAAATGGCCACTGGCCTGCGAATTATTGTTCTAAATGGCTTAACGCTTGTGATTGGTGTGTTGGCGGGGTGGGTTGACTGATGATCCCCACAGGTGTGTTGGTTGGTATGGGTGGTGTGTAGCGAATGGATTACTAGGTTTTGTTTGGGAATTGCATAGATTGCACATACATAAATATGTTCTATTGTGTAAATGGGCTTCAGCCCAAAATTTTGCTTTATGGGCTCAGGCCCAAGTTTTTCCTAATTGGATTCAAGCCAATGGATGACGGTAAGGGGATTATACACTGAGTGCTTGTAACTCACCCCCTTTTTCCCTTAACCCTTGTAGATAATGCTCAGTGACGAGAACTTGGGGCCATGGATGACTCGGTGTAGGCCATACTTCAGAAATGGTTTCATTTGGACTTTAGTTTCTTACTTTGTTTACTTTATTACTTTACTATTTTGGGTTATGTGTTGTAATAAGGCCTCTGGATTATTTTATTTTGCTTTGTGTTTGACGTGTTTATATTTTACTCAAATTATTTTAAATGAGATTTTCTAAAATCATAATAAAGGTTTTCCAAAATCGATTAACAAATGAATTTCAAAATAAACTTTTACAAATATTTTTAATACGGAAATTTCTCTCGAACTATCAACAATATTTCCAAAAGTCATAGTTTTATAAAATTATTACTTCAAATTTAATCGATCAATCTTCGAAATTAGTAGTATTTTATTAGATATCTCAAGTCAAACTTGATTTTCTTGATTTTAACAAATCAACATCTATTTTTGTACGAATAGAAAAGGATCTAACATTTTTTTATCTTATTTGACATGTTTTCTTCATACGTTATCGAAAAACTTTTTAGTGTGACACACCGGATTCGGGCCTAACTTCTAGGCCGAGTTTGGGGTGTTACAATGAATCACTTTCATGAATCACTTTCACTTTCTATTCAGTTTCTTTAATCAAATCAACCACGTGAATCTTATTCTCACTAAGCTCAGTCCAATACAATGGAGTTCTGCATTTACTACAGTAAAGAGCCTCATATGGTGCCATTTTAATGCTAGATTGAAAACTATTATTGTACGTGAATTCAATCAACGATATATGCTTTTCCCATGTACATTCAAACTCAAGAATACAACATCTTAACATATCCTCGAGAATCTGAATGATCCACTCAGATTGACCATCTATTTTCTGATGAAATGCTGTACTGAAATGCAGCTTTGTACCTAGAGCCTCTTGCAGTTTCTTCCAAAACCGCGAAGTAAACCTCGGATCTCTTTTAGACACAATAGAAAATGGTACCCCGTGCAATCTCATAATCTTAGAAATATACAATTCGGCTAACTTATCAAGCGAATAATATGTTCTCACCGGAATAAAATGAGTTGATTTCATTAATCTGTCAACTATCACCCAGATTGCATCTTTCTTTCTCCGAGATAAAGGCAACCCTGATACAAAGTCCATCGTGATTCTCTCCCATTTCCACTCAGGAATCATTATCGGTTGTAACAAATCGAATGGAACCTAGTGTTCAGCTTTGACTTGCTGACAAACTAAACATCTCGAAACAAATTCTGAGATATCTCGTTTCATACCATGCCACCAATAAAGTTGTTTTAGATCATCGTACATTTTCATACTGCCCGGATGAACAGACAAACTACTATTATGAGCCTCATTCAAAATCAACTGAATCAACTCTGAATTTCTCAGAATACAAATCCGATCTCGAAATCTCAAACAACCATCATTATCAACTTGAAATCCTTAATCAGAATTCAAACCACACCGAGCTCGTTTTGCCATCATCTCGGCATCAATTTTCTGGGCATCACAAATCTGAAGTATAAACATTGGCTTCACTTTCAACTCAACCAAAACTGAACCATCATCACACAATTCTATTTGAGTATTCATTGCTTGTAAAGCAAATAAAGACTTTCAGCTCAAAGCGTCAGCAACAGCAGTAGCTTTTCCCAAATGATAACCAATTAATAATTCATAGTCTTTTAGTAATTCTAACCATTTCCACTATCGTAAAATTCAATCCTTTCTGAGTCATCAAATATTTTAAACTCTTGTGATCAGTATAAATATGACATTTCTCACCAAAAAAGTAGTAATGCCAAATCTTCAATGCAAATACAATAGCTGCTAATTCAAGATCATGTGTTGGATAGTTCTTTTCATGCGGTTTTAACTGCCTTAAAGCATTTGCTATAACTTTGCCCTCTTGTATCAACACACAGCCTAAACCATTCAACGATGCATCATTGTAAACTATGAATTCTTTACCCGATTCAGGTTGAATTAACACTGGTGCTTCTGTCAACAATACTTTCAACTGTTCAAAACTCTGCTGACACTTTTTTTGACCACTCAATTTTAACATATTTCAGTAGCAATTTCGTCAACGGAGTCACAATCATCGAGAATCCTTTCACATACCATCTATAATATCCTGCTAGTCCCAGAAAACCATGAAATTCAGATACATTTCTCAGAGGTTTCTAACCTAAAATTGCTAAAATCTTGCTCGAATCGACTCGTATTCCCGCAGTTGACACTATATGTCCCAGAAAACCAACCTCACGCAACCAGAACTCACATTTACTAAACTTTGCATACAATTGCTTCTCACATAAAGTCTGTAACATGATTCTCAAATGTTCGGCATGTTGCGTCTCATCACAAGAATAAATCAAAATATCGTCAATAAACATAATGACAAATCGATCCAAATACGGTCTGAATATCCGGTTCATGAAATCCATAAATACTGCAGGAGCCTTCGTTAGTCCAAATGGAATAACTAAAAATTTATAATGTCCATACCTCGTTTTGAAAGCAATTTTTGGCACATCTAATTCTTTAACTATCAACTGATAATATCCTGATCTCAGATCTATTTTCGAAAACACTGTAGCTTCTGCTAACTGATCAAACAAATCATCAATTCGTGGTAGAGGATATTTATTCTTTATTGTCACTTTATTCAACTGTCGGTAATCAATACACATCCTTATAGTACCATCTTTCTTTTTCACAAACAACATAGGAGTATCCTATGGTGAGAAACTCTGTCAAACAAATCCTCTATCGATCAACTCTTGCAACTGAGACTTCTACTCTTTCAATTCTGTCGGTGTCATTCTTTACGGAGCTATTTAGATAAGAGTCATCCCTTGTAACACCCCAAACCCGGTCAATACGCCACGACCGAATCTGGTATGTCACTAAGGAAAACATTTTTTTTTGAAAGAATCGAATTAACAGTTAAATTTTTGTGAAAAACTCTTTGAAATTCTTTATTTGTTGAAAATAAGTTAAAACTGAAATTTACTTCGAAATTACATAAAACTTTAAAACTTAGTTGATAAATCATAGGATAGAAAACATTTATATCTTTTTTTTTTTAGAAAATTGAAATATCATTTTAAAAATCCTTTTGCAATTGAGTGTAGAAACTTGAATTTTGGAAATCACTTAATTTGTTGAAAACATTTAACTTTTAATTTTACTATTAAACTATTCATGTTACCCGATGGTAAGATTTTTAAAACCATTATGAGTTTTTAATTTAGAAAACTTTGGGCTCAATTATTAAATTAACCAAGTAATTTATAAGCCATATTTTAAACATATTCAAAACATAAAAATAATCCAAAACATAATTAAACAGGCCTTATTACAAATCCATAAAAATATGAAAACCAAATTAAAATAAAATACCCAAATGGAAGTTCAAGTAAAACCAAATTTTATTGCATGGCCTCCTCGAGTTCATCCGGCTCCTCATCCGCAAACTCACGAATCACCTGAAAAGATAAGGGAGAAGGTAATTCACCAAGACTTAGTGCATATTCCCTCTCCCGGGTAAATACCACATACTTACACAAATTATAACAAAGCAACATATATGTATAATGCACCCAACCTAGCCATCCATAACTCCTTTTCTACCCCGTGTGGTACCAAACCACTGGTGGTGCAAAACCACTGGTGACCAAAGTCACGATATAAATGTGATACCAAATCACTGGTGACCAAAGTCACGATTAATCCATCTGTGGGGCCAACCCACGTGTGATACCAAATCACTGGCGACGATCCCATATCTCAAAAGTGGGGCCAACCTATGGTGGTGTTAACCATAGGGACGAGTCGCTATGAGGTGCCAAACCTCTGGATTCCGAAGACACGAATGTGATACCAAATCACTGGAGGTACCAAACCTCTGGTGTCCGAAGACACGAATGTGATACCAAATCACTAGTGACCGAAGTCACGATATCAATCTTCCCCCTCCTCTTATATTGCCCATGCCAATGCAATAAATAAACAAATCATGTCAATATACTTTGATATGCATCTCATAACAAATATATCATAAATCGTAGATCAAGATTTCTATCCACATGTATTTACAACATATCGAAACGGACTTACCCGAATCCTCATTCATACCATCATGGTATCATATCCAAATCTCATCGTTTTTCCCACTTTCATAATATGATTAGTTATAACACACATAATACATATATAAACCAAGTTATAAAGTGTGTAAGATTCACACCTTTCACCAAAGCAAGAACTAACTTCCGGAGATCCGATCTATCGCACTAGATCACCTTGTCCTACAATCAGCCAACACTTAAATTATAAACAAAGGCCATTCGTCCCTACCACTAAATCCAATGAGTTATCACTTCGAAAACCAAGTCTTACCTAAACTTACCCAAAACGATAGTCAAGATATGAGGCTTAGATTGATTACTTCCAACGTCTCGAGGAGCCTATAAGAAATCAATTCTTAGAATGGTTAGAACCTTGCAAACCAATGCCTAAAGATTCGGCCTTTGTACACAAGAAAATAACTTGGAAAAGAGAAAAGAATTGAAGGACATACGATCATGAATACTTACCTATTATCCAAAATTGATTGGGGAAAAACCAAAGAGAATCTACCCTTGCATATTCGGCCAAAACAAAGACTTAAAGAGAGTGGGAAGTTTTGGCAATATGGTTATGAAAGAAGAAAGATATGTGTATAAAAGTGAGAAAGTATGTGAGTAGAAAAGAGAATGAAAGAGAGAGAGTGTGTGTTCGATTTTAGCAACAATGGAGAAAAGAAAAGGGAGTTTGGAGAAGAGAGAAATTTGGCCAAAAGAGAATAAAAGAAAATGTGATTATGAACCAATCTCAAGAGAAGAAAAGAGAGAAATATGGGAGAGAGGTTCGGCCAAACACTTCTTTGCCAAAAAGAAAGTGCACAAAAATGCACAAAGTTCAATTGTAGCTTCGATTTCAAAAGAGCAAATGAAAGAAAGAAAATGGTATTTGGTTCAAACAAAATAAGGCTAAAACCAAAGGCAAATTTGCACCAAAAGCACAATAGACATTCGGCCAAGGTGGGAGTTTTTGGAGAGAAAGAAAAACAATACCAAAAGATGCACAAATGCAAAAGTTGGCTAACTATACCCCCAAACCACCTAACAACATTCGGCCACCCCCTAAACACCCATGCCGTCCACATACATGCACTAAAGGCCTAGGAATACTTTCCAAAACATCCTCCATATTCCATGCCTTTTGTCCCCTGATCATACCAAAACCTTAAGATTCTTATCCCCAATTTCATGCTTTCCTTAAACAAATATTCAACTTACCAAAAGTTAAGAGTCCAACCTATCATAAATAAGTTTGACCGTCCATCAAAGCAAGGATTCAAAAATAAACCTTCAAAATGCTAAACATGCTACTCGAACCTTTATCCTCAAGAAACCATCTAAACGTTATAACCACTTTGCCACTAACTCCTCATGTGCTTTAATTTAACACTTAAATTAACTTAAGTGTCAAACTCACTTAATCCACTTCATTAAATAAACCATACTAAAAATTATTCTAGCTTCCTAAATAAAATCAAGCCTTCACAAGACTATGCTAACACACAAAAATTCATACCCACGCCAACACAAAAGATACTCAAATTTTAGGATATTACAATTCTACCCCCTTAAGAAAATTTCGTCCTCGAAATTACCTGATCAAAAGGGTTGAGGATGCCTCATCGCATCCTCCGGTTCCCAAGTAGCTTCTTCCACACCATGATTCCGCCATAAGACTTTCACTAAAGGCTGTCTTCCTCCGCAGAACTTTTACATCTCGATCAAGAATCGCATGAGTTCTTCTTCTATCGTCAAATCTGGACTCACTTTTATTTCCTCTCTTGCCGCGAAATGCGATGGATCAGAACGATAGCGTCTAAGCATAGAGACATGAAACACATCGTGAATCGCTCAATTCACTGGCAACTCAAGTCGATAAGCTCTTGGTCCCACTCGTCTCAACACCTTAAACGCCCAATGAACCTTGGACTTAACTTGCCTTTTCTCCCAAATCTTAACACTTTCTTCCATGGCGAGACCTTCAGAAAAACTTTGTCACCCACGGCAAACTCTATCTCCCTCCGCTTGAGATCGGCATAAGACTTCTGCCTATCTGAAGCTTCCTTCAGACGAGCCTGAATCAATTTCACCTTATCCTCAGTTTTCGCAATCAACTCTGGTCCTAACATTTGATGCTCACCCAACTCTGTCCAACATGTAGGTGTGCGACACTTCCTACCATGCAATGCCTCATATGGTGCCATCTTAATGCTTGCCTGATAACTATTGTTGTATGCGAACTCAGCTAACGGCAAAAACTCTTCCCAGCTGCCTCAGAAGTCTAAAACACATCCTCTCAGCATATTCTCTAAAATCTAAATGACCCTTTCCGACTGCCCGTCAGACTGTGGATGAAATGCGGTACTGAAATCCAACAGCGTACCTAAAGCCTAATGTAACGCTCTCCAAAACCTCGACGTAAATCTGAGATCTCTGTCTGAGATGATCGACACTGGCACACCGTACAACCTCACTATCTCAGCCACATACAACTTAGCTAACCTCTGAAGCGAGTAATCTACCCTTACCAGAATGAAATGAGCTGACTTGGTCAGACGATCTACAATCACCCAAACTGAATCCTTCTTACTAGGTGTAAGAGGTAATCCACTGACAAAGTCCATAGTTATTCTTTCCCACTTCCACTGTGGAATCTTCACCGGATGAAGTAACCCAGACGACAACTGATGTTCAGCTTTGACCTGCTGACACGTCAAACATTTACCCACAAACTCGGTTACCTCCCACTTTAGACCTGGCCACCAAAATTGCTCTCTCAAATCCCGATACATCTTGCTATCTCCGGAATGCATAGCATATGGGCTGCTATGTGCGTCCCGAAGAATCCTTTACCTCAACTCTACATCCTTCGGCATACAAGCTCTCCCTTGAAAACACAGGACTCCATTACTGGACAAACTATAATTCTCTAAACCTCCGTTCTGAACTTGCAATCTCCGATCATTCAAACCATCATCCTCTAACTGTTTCTCCTTGATTTGCTCTAACCAAGTTAGCTTGACTTGTAATTCAGCCAAAAGACTTCCATCATCATATAAGCTAATACGAGCAAACATCGATCTTAAGTCAGATACAACCTTACGGCTCAACGCGTCTGCCACCACGTTAGCCTTGCCGGGATGATACTCAATCGAACAGTTGTAGTCCTTCAACAACTCAATCTATCTACGCTGTCTCAAGTTCAAATCCTTCTGAGTCAGAAGATACTTAAGACTCTTGTGATCCGTGTAGACTATCGACTTCTCTCTGTACAAATAGTGTCTCCAAATCTTCAAAGCGAAAACCACTGCCGCTAATTCCAAGTCATGCATTGGATAATTAACCTCATGTGGTCTCAACTGTCGAGATGCATAAGCCACTACTTTCCCTTCCTGCATCAGCACACATCCCAAACCAGTATGTGATGCGTCACAGTAAACCGTGAATTCCTTGCCTGCCTCAGGTTGAATCAAAACTGGAGCTTCAGTCAGAATCTTCTTCAACTTGTCAAAACTTTCTTACTGCTTCTCGGTCCACACAAATGGAATTCCTTTCCTCAACAACTTAGTCATAGGTGCGGAGATCAAAGAAAATCCTTCCACAAACCTTCAATAATACCCCGTCAGACCTAGGAAACTCCGAATCTCAGCCACTGACTTAGGTGGCTTCCAATCCAACACTACCTCAATCTTCCGAGGATCCACTCTAATCCCCTCGGCTGATATAACATGACCCAAGAAAGTCACCTCCCTAAGCCAGAACTCGCACTTACTAAATTTGGCAAAAAGTTACTTTTCCTTCGAAATCTACAACACTACTCGCAAATGCGCATCATGATCCTCCTCTGACTTTGAGTATACCAAAATATCGTCTATAAATACCACAACAAACTGATCCAAAAATTACTGGAAAACCCGATTCATCATGTCCATGAATGCTGCCGGCGCGTTAGTCAACCCAAATGGCATCACCAGAAACTCGTAGTGCCCATACCGAGTGCGAAATGTCGTCTTATGGATATCAGCCTCTTTTACCTTTAGCTGATGATATCCAGGCCTTAAATCAATCTTGGAGAAAACTGTGGCCCCTTTAAGCTGATCAAACAAATCATCTATCCTCAGCAAAGGATATTTGTTTTTGGTCGTCAGCTTATTGAATTGGCGATAGTCTATACACATCCGCATCGAACCATCCTTCTTCTCGACAAAAACTACCGGCGCTCCCCAAGGCGAAACACTTGGTCGAATGAAACCTCGATCCAACAACTCCTGAATTTGAGCCTTCAATTCCATCAATTCCTTCGGTGCCATCCTATACGGAGCTATAGACACTGGCATCGTTCCGGGTAACAGATCTATACCGAATTCGACTTCACGATCCGAAGGCAATCCCGAAAGTTTTTCAGGAAATACGTCAGCATAATCCTTTACAGTACGAACATTTCCCACAGGAGACTCCTTAGCTTCCAAAGCACACACATGAACCACAAATGCCTCACAGCCCTTCTTGACCATCTTCACAGCTTTCAATGCAGATACCACGTTAGATAGATAATCTCTTCTATTACCTATCATGACCACTTCTTCACCTTCCGCTGTCTTCAAAACCATGCGCTTAGCAGCGCAATCCAAACTTGCCTGGTACTTAACCAACCAGTCCATCCCAAGAATCAAATCGAACTCCTCAAACGGAAGTTCCATCAGATCAGCTACAAACACTACTCCTTGAAGTTCTAGGGGTACATCTCTATATAGCTTATCTACTTCTACAGAGTGACCTAGAGGACTAAGTACGGTCATCTTCCTAGAAGAAATCTCAGAATCTAGGTTCATAGTCTCAACTATAGTACTAGCAACATACGAATGTGTCGAACCCACATCTATCAAAGCAGTATATGGAACACCAAAGATTAAGAACGTACCAGTTATAACATCCGGTGCGTCGCCTGTAACAACCCTAACCCATATCCGTCACCGGATTAGGGTTACGAGGCCTTACTATAACAATTACCAAGCCCAAGCACTCCATCCAGACTAATACTTGATAAATTCATGTCATTTCATGCTATTAGAAATGAATATATATATATATATATATATGTATATATTCTATCGATCTTAATACAACAACTTGCATAATTAAAATCACATGGTCATTTAAAATCAACAACAAGATAAGCATATAATATTTATACATTTATTAAGCCTATAACACGAGCACAAACAAAAATCTAATTGTCACCTACATATTTAATCGAATAAAATCTTAAAGCATTCCATATATATATCGTAATATTTATAAACACCAAATTAGCACATACCATTTTTTAAAAAAATCAATCCACGTACAAATATGTTTATGTACCACTTTATTATTTACCATTATACATCGAATCCTTATAGCAAAATATACTAGTAAAATCATTATTATAAATATATCTTTACACATCAAAACGGCATATATATATCTTGTGAAATATTATACATAACATGAGCGTCTATTAAACCAAATATACCTTATCAAATCATCATCTTAGCCCAAAATGCCATAAACCACAAAACCAAACCAAACCTATCAAATACATATGTATCATGACCGAATATAGGTTAAAATAACTTACTACTTATCAACATTAACATGGCATCTTTAATAATCCAAATAGACCAAATTTATTTACAAC
The DNA here is from genome assembly GCA_025506655.1 of Gossypium rotundifolium. Lineage (NCBI taxonomy): Eukaryota > Viridiplantae > Streptophyta > Magnoliopsida > Malvales > Malvaceae > Gossypium > Gossypium rotundifolium. The sequence goes on from CP106725.1 coordinate 85,814,487, forward strand.
CCAAAGAACATCTGCTCAACTACATCCACCTCATTCGAAACAAAACAAAACAAATGCAAAACATATTAATATGTCATGCTTAACCCGAATGCATCACATCTAGATATAATAGGCTTATTACTTGACCATATTCCATACTGATTAAACCATGACCGAAATTCACATCCCTTAATATCATAATCAATCCATTATATCAAGAACATAGGATTTTAACTTAATCAAAAGAAATAGCCATTTTCGCAAGGCTATTCATATATATACAAGGCTGAAAGTCATTAATCTAACCCTTAGTCTAACCTATACATGCCTTCGGTTTAAAACTTAGATTAAGTACCAAAAGGGGAGATAGTGTGGTTGACTTTTCTGATGATCCTCAGATGCCCGTAGCTTGATGGAAAATCTATAAAACAGAACAAAGAGCACACACGAAATATGCTCACTAGCTTAATAAGTCTTAAGCATTTACGAAACAACAGTCAAATATTCCAACATTTAGCACACATACATATATAAATATACCTATAAGTCCAAGTAATTTAACAAATAATAATTTCATTATGGTCGAACAGCCGTCACTGTAACTTATCATTTATTAATTCCTCATTGAAGGCATACAACCCTTCCAACACTTTAAACCTTAAGTATTCACATATTACCTTATCAACAAGTATAACATATATCACAATTATATACGATTAATCATATATATACAGATATGTATTTTCGATAACTTTCACCTTTGACATTTTTATCTTTGACCAAATCTCAAAGATATCACCAAACTTATATTCAATATACATATCACACTTATTAATGAGTAATTCAAATGCACATATCATAAAGACTCATTGTTAAAAACTTTAACCATTCTATCACTTATGTAATTTGAAAGGAAAGATAATCACTTACCTTGTTCCTTCCATCTATAAACCTTTATTTTTTTTTACCCGAGCATTTTGTTTATTGAAGTATTTTTATCCCACCTTGTAAAGAATTTATAACACATTACCGGCATTAAGTCTGCTAGACCCGAGGTCTAAACTTGATCACTGGCATTAAGCCTACTAGGCAATAAGCCTGATATACATCACCAAGCACAAGGCACGCTGGGCTCATAGCCGAATTACATCAAGCAAGACAAGGCACGCTAGGCATTTAGCCCGATAAATAACACCGGCACGAAGCCTGCTAGGCTTAAAGCCCTATATACATCACCGACACAAGGCCTGCTAGGCATTTAGCCCGATAAATAACACCGGCACGAAGCCTGCTAGGCTTAAAGCCCGATATATAACACCGGCACGAAGCCTGCTAGGCTTAAAGCCCGATATAGATATGATCATCAATTCAGCACTCATTTCATAACATCATCAATGCAAACAACTCATATAGATCATATTACCTTTACATACCAACCAAAACATATTTATACACTTATCATTTTACAAAGTAAATTCAATTCAATACCATACTTCTACATTCGGCTGTTGTCTATAATTATACTTTAAATATTCAAGTTTCATCATTTATCATAGTTGTAAATAAATCTTTAACGTATATTTGCTTAAGGACTTACCTCGGTTGTCGATAGACCGTGTAAATCGGCTATTCGAGAACCTTTGTCTTTCCCCGATCCAATTCCTCTTTTCTTTGTTCTTCATCTAAAACACAGTAAATTCAGCTCATTCAAGTACATTTCAATTCAATTTAGTCCCAAATCACATTAATGGGTAAATTACCCTTTTACCCCTAGTGTTTCATATTTTTACACTTTAGTCTTAATTGCACAAAACACAAAATACACATTATTTCAATACAACACTCAAGGGCCGAATATGTATAAGGACTATATAAGTCCATTTCTTTTATTAATTTTGCATTTAAGCCCTCTCAAATTTTTATTTTTACAAATTAGTCCTATTTACTCAATTTTCACTAAAACTTCAATACAAAACTTATCAATCTTAATCCTATCTTAAAATTAAATTCATCAAACATCAATTCTCATATAACAATGTTAATGGCCGAACCTTAGACAAGCTCAGATTTAAAAATTACAACATGGGTCGGCTACGGTTCGAAGCAACGATCTCAAAAACGTAAAAATTACCAAAAATCGAGCTAGAATCCATACCTAATTGAAGCTTGAATGAATGGCCGAATGTACCAACTCTCTCTTTTACTTTGTTTCTTTCTTATTTCGATCATGCAAAATGAAGCACTAAGCTTTATTTTATGTTTTATTTTTACATATATTATGATATTTGGCCACTTACTAATTTAACCTTATTATTATAATATTCATTAACAAAACATAATGGAAAAAGTGAACTTTAACTGTCCACTAATATCAAGAATGAACTAATTGCCCATTCAATGCTTTAAATCAAGAAACCACTATCAATTTGGCACATTTTACTATGGATTGAAACTTTTACGCTTTACGCGATTAAGTCCTTTTTCTCCAATTAAGCACTTAAACGATTAAATTTTTCTACGAAACTTTCACACACATTAATTCACACATATTAGACACAAAATATAATATTAAAATATTTCTCGAACTCGGATTCATGGTCCCAAAACCACCATTCTGATTAGGGTCAAATTGATTCATTATAACTCTCCCCTTTAGGATTTTCGTCCCCGAAAATCTTACCGTTAAACAAAGTCGGATATTGTTGCCTCATTGAATCCTCAGGCTCCCACGTAGCCTCTTCAACTCCGTGCCAACTCCATAGTACTTTCACTAAAGGAATTCTTTTGTTTCTTAACTCTTTCATTTCCCGAGCTAAAATACGGATCGGTTCTTCCTTGTACGTCATATCTGGTCGGATTTCAATCTCAGATGAAGTGATCACATGGGACGGATCTGATCTATATTTACGAAGCATCAAAATGTGAAATACGTCATGTATCTTTTCTAACTCAGAGGGAAACTTTAATCTATAAGCAACAGGCCCAATACGTTCGATGATTTCATACGGTCTGATAAATCTCGGGCTCAACTTGCCTTTTCGACCAAATCGGAGTACTTTCTTCCACGGAGAAACTTTTAAGAATACACGATCTCCGACCTGAAACTCAATGTCTTTATGTTTCAAATCAGTATAGGACTTTTGACGATCCGAAGCAACTTTCAAATTGCCTCTAATAATAGCTACCTTACATCGCTTTCTTTAATCAAATCAACCCCGTGTATCTTATTCTCACGAGCTCACCAAAGATAACGGAGTTCGGCATTTTCGCCCGTACAAGGCTTCATAAGGTGCCATTTTGATACTAGATTGGAAGCTATTATAATAAGCAAATTCAGTCAAAGGTAGGTATCGTTCCCACGTACCTTCAAACTCGAGAACGCAACATCTCAACATGTCCTCAAGTATCTGAATAGTTATTTCGGTGGCCGAAATGCATCTGCGGATAAAAGGTCGTACTAAAATGAAGTTTAGTACCTAAGGCATCTTGCAACTTCTTCCAAAGCGGGATGTAAATCTCGGTCTCATCGAAATAATGGAACTCAAGACACCATGCAATCTCACAATCTACGATACGTACAATTTAGCAAGTTTATCAAGTGAAAAGTGCATATTTAGCGGCACAAAATGAGTGATTTAGTCGGTCTATCAACTATAACCTGACGGCATCTTTCTTACTCGGTGTCATAGGAAGACCGGATACAAAATCCATTATAATTCTATCCCATTTCCATTCAGGTATCATGATTGGCTGAAGTAGCCCGGATGGCACTTGATGTTAAGCTTTTACTTGCTGACAAACTAAGCATTTCGAAACAAATTTAGATATATCCCGTTTCATGCCCGGCCACCAATAGAACTATTTCAAATCATTATACATCTTTGTGCTACCCAGATGTATTGATAATCGACCACTATGGGCCTCACTCAGAATCATCTGTATCAAATCTGAGTTCTTCGGAACACACATTCGGCTTTTAAAATTCAAACAGTCATTTGCATCAATCTGAAAATCTGATTCTGCACCTTTTCACACTGAATTCGACTAGCAATCAAATCTTTGTCAACTTTCTGTGCATCACAAATTTGCTGAATAAACATCGGTCTTGCTTGTAACTCGGCTATGATCGAACCATCACCAGACATAGCTATCTGTGCGTTCATTGCACGAAGAGAAAACAATGATTTTTGACTTAACGCATCTACAACAACGTTAGCTTTTCCCGGATGGTAGTCAATCACCAACTCATAGTCTTTCAACAATTCTAACCATCTGCGTTGTCTCAAATTTAGATCTTTCTAAGTCATTAAATACTTTAGACATTTATGATCTGAATAAATGTGACATTTCTCGCCAAATAAATAGTGACACCAAATTTTCAATGCAAAAACAATGGCTGCTAAGTCTAGATCGTGAGTCGGATAATTTCTCTCATGTGGCTTCAATTGTCTCGAAGCGTAGGCTATAACCTTGCCTTCCTGCATCAAAACGCAACCCAACCCATTCAAAGAAGCATCACTAAAAATAATAAATTCTTTACCCGTTTGAAATTTGAACTAACACTGGAGCTTGATCGGAAGGGCTTTCAACCGCTTCAAACTTTTTCGACACTTTTCTGACCACTCAAACTTGACATCTTTCTGTAGTAGCTTTGTCGAAGGTGTAGCTATTACGGAAAAACCTTTACAAATTGTGCGTAATATCCCGCAAGGCCTAGGAAGCTTCGGATCTTGAAAACATTCTTTGGTGATTTCCAATCGAGTATAGTCGCTATTTTGTTTGGATCCACCCAATACCGATCTTTGAAACAACATGACCCAAGAAGTGACTTCATTCATCCGAACTCACACTTACTAAACTTTGCATACGGTTGTTGGTCTCAAAGTTTGTAGCACTAATCTCAAATGCTCGGCATGTTCGATTTCATCTTTGGAATAGATTAGTATATCATCAATAAACACAACTACAAACCGATCCAAAAACTGTCTGAAGACCCTATTCATTAGATCCATAAAAACAGCAGGTGCATTAGTGAGTCCAAAAGGCATAACCAGAAACTCAAAATGTCCGTACCTCGTTCAAAATGCAGTCTTCGGCACATCTGTATCTCTGACTCGCAACTTATAATAACTCGATCTCAAATCTATCTTCGAAAATACTGAAGCCCCTTTCAACTGATCAAACAAATCATCAATCCGAGGTAACGGATATTTATTCTTTATAGTTACCTCATTCAGTTGTCGATAATCAATATACATTCGTATCGTTCCATCTTTCTTTTTCACAAAAAGAACCGGTGCACCCCAAGCAGAGAAACTCAGTCGTGCAAAACCCTTATCTGTTAACTCTTGCAATTGTGCTTTCAACTCTTTTAACTCAGTAGGTGCCATCCGATACGGAGCCATCGAGATCGGAGTTATTCCCGGTACTAATTCAATGCCAAACTCAATTTCTTGTACTGGTGGTAAACCCGGAAGCTCTTCAGGAAACACGTCTGGGTATTCACATACAATTGGTGCAGATTCAATATGCTTTTCAGACACTTTATTATCCAATACATAGGCCAGATAAGCTTCGCACTTTTCTCACATACTTAGGGCTAACATTGAGGATATTCTTGAGGAAACCCGCTTAGATCATCGGATTCAATTCGATGATCTCACCGCTCGCATCTCAAATCAATAAGCTTTCTTTGCAATTTACCACTTTGCATCATGTGAAGTTAACCAATCCATTCCCAAAATTAAATCAAACTCGTCGAAAAGCAGTAACATTAAATCAGCTGGAAAGCAAGAATCCTGAATCATCAATGGGCAACCTTTACACACTTTATCAACCATTAGACAGCGACCCAGAGGGTTGGACACACGGATCACAAACTCAGTAGACTCAACAGGTAGAGTCTTACTAGATATTAAAGTTTCACACACATATGAATGAGTCAAACCAGGATCAATCAATGCAATCACAGTAGTATCGTAGAGTGTGAAAGTACCAGTAATGACATCGGGGGAGGAAGCATCCTCTCTGGCTCGTGTAGCATAAGCTCTAGCTGGAGCTCTAGCCTCGGATCAAACTGCAGTGTTCTTCGTTCCTCTCTGACTACCACCTACATTGCCTGAATGTCTAGGTGGCCTACCTTGCGCTGATGTGTTGCTCGACTTAATGTTCTGAACTATATTCTGCTCAACTAACATCAGACATTCTCTAATAAAATGATCTGACGATCCACATTTAAAGCAAGACCGATCATGGAATCTACAACTCCGAAATGCCATTTCCCACAGTGCTTGCATTCAACTTGATTTTGTGGAACGTTACCAACACTGGCCATAGAGGTAGCTCGGGAGCCCACTGGAGATCGATCACGTCTAGGTGAATCTGAAGTAGCTTTATGTCGGCTAAATTCATCTCTAAACTTCTTAGATGTGGAATGGAATTTCTTACCCGACGGTCTCTTACGAGTGTCTCTAGCTTCTGTCTCAGCCTTTCTTTTCTCCTTCCCGAGCTCTTCAGCTTTGCAAGCTCGCTCAACTAGTGTCACAAACTCTTTGATTTCAAGAATGCCAACAAGCAACTTTATATATTCATTCAAACCATCTTCAAACCTTTTGCACATAATGGCTTCAGTTGATACACACTCCCAAGCATATCGGTTCAATCTGACAAATTTTCGCTCATATTCAGTCACGGTCATTTGCCCCTGTTTTAGTTCAAGAAATTCTTTACGTTTCTGGTCGATGAACCTCTGGCTGATATATTTCTTGCGGAATTTCTGGAAGAAATCCCATGTCACTTTTTATTTTGGAACCACCGATACTAGTGTATTCCACCGGTGATAAGCGGTGTCCCAAGTAAAGATATAGCACATTTCAAACATTAAATGCAGAGTGCGGATAGCTCATCAAGTACCGAATAGTGTTATCAAGCCACATTTCAACTTGCTCGCATCATCATCATCATTAGCCTTGAATTCCTCACCCCAAATTTCCGATTTTATCGACAGAGGCCTACTAGATCTCATTGGATCTATCATCGAAGTCTTGAAGGTACCGGAGTTGGATTATTCGGGGTGGAGGTTGGTGTACAGTAGGGTTAGCTCGAATAAACCGGGTAAACCACTGCGTTCATCATCGATAGAAGGCTTGTTTAGCCTCCCCTCATGGCTACCGAAACTAGTCGAGAGTCTCATCAAGACCGATCCGCAGTACGGTCAGCGCTACACTCTCTACATCATCCGCTACGGCTCTTTCAGGATCAGTGTCCATTTACTATATAAAACACAGTTCAGAATGTCAGAAGTCACCACACTATCAATATATATATAACAAAGGCATGTATAGTTAGACTCTCACGTGCTACGGTAGTCCTAGAATTGACTAAACCGTAAGCTCTGATACCAATCAAATGTAACAACCCTAACCCATATCCGTCGCCAGATTAGGGTTACGAGGCCTTACTATAACAATTACCAAGCCCAAGCACTCCATCCAGACTAATACTTGATAAATTCATGTCATTTCATCCTATTAGAAATGAATAAATATGTATATATTCTATCAGATCTTAATACAACAACTTGCATAATTAAAATCACATGGTCATTTAAAATCAACAACAGCATAAGCATATAATATTTATACATTTATTCGCCTATAACACGAGCACAAACAAAAATCTAATTGTCACTTACATATTTAATCGAATAAAATCTTAAAGCATTCCATATATATATATACGTAATATTTATAAACAACAAATTAGCACATACCATTTTTTTTTAAAAATCAATCCACGTATAAATATGTTTATGTACCACTTTATTATTTACCATTATACATCGAATCCTTATAGCAAAATATACTAGTAAAATCATTATTATAAATATATTTTACACATCAAACGGCTGCACATATATATTGTGAAATATTATACATAACATGAACGTCTATTAAACCAAATATACCTTATCAAATCATCATCTTAGCCCAAAATGCCATAAACCACAAAACCAAACCATACCTATCAAATATATATGTATCATGACCAAATATAGGTTAAAATAACTTACTATTTATCAACATTAACATGGCATCTTTAATAATCCAAATAGACCAAATTTATTTACAACCCAAAGAACATCATCTCAACTACATCCACCTCATTCGAACCAAAACAAAACAAATGCAAAACATATTAATATGTCATGCTTAACCTGAATGCGTCACATCTAGATATAATAGGCTTATTACTTGACCATATTCCATACATGATTAAACCATGACCGAATTTCACATCCCTTAATATCATAATCAGTCCATTATATCAAGAACATAGGAATTTAACTTAATCAAAAGAAATAGCCATTTTTGCAAGGCTATTCATATATATACAAGGCCGAAAGTCATTAATCTAAACCTTAGTCTAACCTATACATGCCTTCGGTTTAAAACTTAGATTAAGTACCAAAAGGGGAGATAGTGTGGTTGACTTTTCCGATGATCCTCAGATGCCCGTAGCTTGATGGAAAATCTATAAAACAGAACAAAGAGCACACACGAAATAAGCTCACTAGCTTAGTAAGTCTTAAGCATTTACGAAACAACAGTCAAATATTCCAACATTTAGCACACATACATATATAAATATACCTATAAGTCCAAGTAATTTAACAAATAATAATTTCATTATGGTCGAACAGCCGTCTCTGTAACTTATCATTTATTAATTCCTCATTGAAGGTATACAACCCTTCCAGCACTCTAAACCTTAAGTATTCACATATTACCTTATCAATAAGGATAACATATATCACAATTATATACGATTAATCATATATATCTGAGATATGTATTTTCGATAACTTTCACCTTTAACATTTTTATCTTTGACCAAATCTCAAAGATATCACCAAACTTATATTCAATATACATATCACACTTATTAATGAGTAATTCAAATGCACATATCATAAAGACTCATTATCAAAAACTTTAACCATTCTATCACTTATGTAATTTGAAAGGAAAGATAATCACTTACCTTGTTCCTTGCATCTATAAACCTTTATTTTTTTTTTTACCCGAGCATTTTGTTTATTGAAGTATTTTCATCCCACCTTGTAAAGAATTTATAACACATTACCGGCATTAAGTCTGCTAGACCCGAGGTCTGAACTTGATCACCGGCATTAAGCCTGCTAGGCAATAAGCCTGATATACATCAAAGCACAAGGCACGCTAGGCTCATAGCCGAATTACATCACTCAAGACAAGGCACGCTAGGCATTTAGGCGAATTACATCAAGCACAAGGCACGCTGGGCATTTAGCACGATAAATAACACCCAAGACGAAGCACGCTAGGCTTAAAGCCCGATATACATCATCGACACAAGGCACGCTGGGCATTTAGCCCTAAATAACACCCAAGACGAAGCTCGCTAGGCTTAAAGCCCGATATATAACACGCAAGACGAAGCCGCTAGGCTTAAAGTCCGATATATAACACAAGACGAAGCTCGCTAGGCTTAAAGCCCGATATAGATATGATCATCAATTCAAGACTCATTTCATAACATCAACAATGCAAACAACTCATATAGATCATATTACCTTCACATACCAACCAAAACATATTTATACACTTATCATTTTACAAAGTAAATTCAATTCAATACCATACTTCTACATTCGGCTATTGTCTATAATTATACTTTAAATATTCAAGTTTCATCATTCATCATAGTTGTAAATAAATCTTTAACGATATTTGCTTAGGACTTACCTCGGTTGTCGATAGGCAGTGTAAATCGGCTTATTCGAGAACCTTTGTCTTTCCCCGATCCAATTCCTCTTTTCTTTGCTCTTGATCTAAAAAACATTAAATTCAGCTCATTCAAGTACATTTCAATTCAATTTAGTCCCAAATCACATTAATTGGTAAATTACCCTTTTACCCCTAGTGCTTCACATTTTTACACTTTAGTCCTAATTGCACAAAACACAAAATACACATTATTTCAATACAACACTCAAGGGCCGAATATGTATAAGGACTATATAAGTCCATTTCTTTCATTTATTTTGCATTTAAGCCCTCTCAAATTTTTATTTTTACAAATTAGTCCTATTTACTCAATTTTCACTAAAACTCCAATACAAAACTTATCAATCTTAATCCTATCTTAAAATTAAATTCATCAAACATCAATTATCATATAACAATGTTAATGGTCAAACCTTAGACATGCTCAGATTTAAAAATTACAACATGGGTCAGCTACGGTTCGAAGCAACGATCTCAAAAACGTAAAAATTAACAAAAACCGAGCTAGAATCCATACCTAATTGAAGCTTGAATGAATGGCTGAATGTACCAACTCTCTCTTTTACTTTGTTTCTTTCTTATTTCGGTCATGCAAAATGAAGCACTAAGCTTTATTTTATGTTTTATTTTACATATCTTATGATATTTGGCCATTTACTAATTTAACCTTATTATTATAATATCCATTAACAAAACATAATGGCAAAAGTGAACTTTAACCGTCCACTAATATCAAGAATGGACTAATTGCCCTTTCAATGCTTCAAATCAAGAAACCACTATCAATTTGGCACATTTTACTATGGATTGAAACTTTTACGCTTTACGCGATTAAGTCCTTTTTCTCCAATTAGGCACTTAAACGATTAAATTTTTCTACGAAACTTTCACACACATTAATTCACACATATTAGACACAAAATATAATATTAAAATATTTCTCAAACTCAGATTCATGGTCCCAAAACCACTGTTCCGATTAGGGTCAAATTCAGTCTGTTACATCGCCCTCCTCTCGACGTCTCCTAGCATACACCAAACCAGGTTGTCTTGCCTCAGTGTTGCTTGCACCTCTGCCAGATGCTCCGCGGCTGCAACTAGAACCATTACCTCCTCTACCATTACCACGACCTCTCTGCGGTGATGGTCCCTCCTTCTGAATCGAACACAACCATGACCTTGATTGATTCACGGCTTGCTTACGTGGATGATCTCACACGATGATCCAAAAACCACACTCAAAAGCGACCTTTTCCTCCGGTCCAACATTCGCCCTAATGAAATTTCCTACATCGGTTACCGTCTTTGGTCCTCGATTAGCGAGAATGAGCCTCTCAGATTGATTCGGCCCATTTTGCCTAGCCCTCTTCTGAACATTACCAGCTGACCCAGATGATCCATATCCTCTCTTATGCTTATTTCGGTCATAGCTCTGCCTTCTAGATTCCTTTATTCCTTCGGCTATCTTAGCCTTTTCCACCAAAGTAGCAAACTCTCGCTCTTGATGTGGAGCAATCAACAATCTCAGCTCATCCTTCAAACCATCTTCGAATCGGACACATCGCTCAGGTTCAAGCCACAATACCTCCAAAGATAACGGCTCAATCTTAAGAACTCGACCTCATCATTGTGATCTGGATTTACTCCTTGGGCCAAACTCGAAATGCCTTACGCTGCGCATCAACATAACTAGACCCAATATATTTCTTCTGATACGCTGCCTTAAAGAAGTCCCAAGTGAGATCCTCCGCTACAACACCATTCCGAACCGTGAGCCACCACTGATATGACTCGTCACGAAGAAGCGATACAATCCCTTTCAGCTTTTCCTCGGCATTCAAATCCAAATCATCCATGATTCGCTCCATCGCCTCTAACCAATATTCAGTCGAGCTGGGAGCTACACCCGAAACACCTCGAAATACCTCAGCTCCGTTGGCTCAGAGTCGCTCAGGTACAGATTTTTGAGCTCCCGCGCCTCCACCTACTCTAGCTACCCTCTCAAGAACTCGCAGCATTGCCTGAGACACTGCGTCATCCCCCGTTTGATCCTGATGTTCAACTCTAACCGCTGGTGGTGGAACTGGTGGTACCTCATTCTCGGATCCTTGACCCGACCTCACCGGCTCGATACGCCCATCCTACCACGACCACGTCCACGCATAACACGACCTCGACCTCGAGTACTCATATCTAAAGTCTCGACTTATCTGATTTAAAAGTTTTATGCATTAGTCATTATTCCACTTTTTTAAAAGCACAGTTTTATGAAAAATTTTATTAAGAGGTTGTTTCATGAAAGTACACCAAACCTATAGTTTTGGGTCTCTAAAGTAGTTCCTACTACTATATAGTCATATCAACATCACTAAAATCATATCATCAAAATCAGCTTTTGATGTACTTACCGTATGGATTGATGCTGGGAGACTCTGGGCCATGCCTTTCCAACCATAAAATTTTCAACAAAAACATTTTAAAACCATACTTCAAATCATTTTGGGCCTCGGGCCCATAGCCGAGCTTTTAAACTTGGCTCTGATACCAATTTGTAATACCCCAAACCCGGTCAATACGCCACAACCGAATCTGGTATGTCACTAAGGAAAATATTTTTTTTTGAAAGAATCGAATTAACAATTAAATTTTTGTGAAAAACTCTTTGAAATTCTTTATTTGTTGAAAATAAGTTAAAACTGAAATTTACTTCGAAATTACATAAAACTTTAAAACTTAGTTGATAAATCATAGGATAGAAAACATTTATATCTTTTTTTTTTTAGAAAATTCAAATATCATTTTAAAAATCCTTTTGCAATTGAGTATAGAAACTTGAATTTTGGAAATCACTTAATTTGTTGAAAACATTTAACTTGTAATTTTACTATTGAACTATTCATGTTACCCGATGGTAAGATTTTTAAAACCATTGTGAGTTTTTAATTTAGAAAACTTTGGGCTCAATTATTAAATTAACCAAGTAATTTATAAGCCATATTTTAAACATATTCAAAACATAAAAATAATCCAAAACATAATGAAACAGGCCTTATTACAAATCCATAAAATATCAAAACCAAAATTAAAATAAAGTACCCAAATGGAAGTTCAAGTAAAACCAAATTTTATTGCATGGCCTCCTCGAGTTCATCGGCTCCTCATCCGCAAACTCACGAATCACACGAAAAGATAAGGGAGAAGGTGAGTCACCAAGACTCGATGCATATTCCTCTCCGGGTAAATACCACATACTTACACAAATTATAACAAAGCAACATATATGTATAATGCACCCAACCTAGCCATCCATAACTCCTTTTCTACCCGTGTGGTACCAAACCTTTGGTGGTGCCAAACCATCGTGACCAAAGTCACGATATAAATGTGATACCAAATCACCGGTGACCAAAGTCACGATTAATCCATCTGTGGGGCCAACCCGTGTGATACCAAATCATGGCGGCGATCCCATATCTCAAAAGTGGGGCCAACCCACGGTGGTGTTAACCACAGTGCAGTCGCTATGAGGTGCCAAACCTCCGTGTTCAAGACACGAATGTGATACCAAATCACCGGAGGTACCAAACCTCGATGTCCAAGACACGAATGTGATACCAAATCACTGGTGACCAAGTCACGATATCAATCTTCCCCTCCTCTCATATTGCCCATGCCAATGCAATAAATAAACAAACCATGTCAATATACTTTGATATGTATCTCATAACAAATATATCATAAATCGTAGATCATGATTTCTATCCACATGTATTTACAACATATCGAAACGGACTTACCCGAATCCTCATTCATACCATCATGGTATCATATCCAAATCTCATCGTTTTTCCCACTTTCATAATATGATTAGTTATAACACACATAATACATATATAAACCAAGTTATAAAGTGTGTAAGATACACACCTTTCACCAAAGCAAGAACTAACTTCCGGAGATCCGATCTATCGTACTAGATCACCTTGTCCTACAATCGGCCAACACTTAAATTATAAACAAAGGCCATTCGGCGCTACCACTAAATCCAATGAGTTATCACTTCGAAAACCAAGTCTTACCTAAACTTACCCAAAACGATAGTCAAGATATAAGGCTTAGATTGATTGCTTCCAACGTCCCGAGGAGCCTATAAGAAATCAGTTCTTAGAATGGTTAGAACCTTGCAAACCAATGCCTAAAGATTCGGCCTTTGTCCACAAGAAAATAACTTGGAAAAGAGAAAAGAATTGAAGGACATACGATCATGAATACTTACCTATTATCCAAAATTGATTGGAGAAAAACCAAAGGGAATCTACCCTTGCATATTCGGCCAAAACAAAGACTTAAAGAGAGTGGGAAGTTTCGGCAATATGGTTATGAAATAAGAAAGATATGTGTATAAAAGTGAGAAAGTATGTGAGTAGAAAAGAAAATGAAAGAGAGAGTGTGTGTTCGATTTTAGCAACAACGGAGAAAAGAAAATGGAGTTTGGAGAAGAGAGAAATTCGGCCAAGAGAGAATAAAAGAAAATGTGATTATGAACCAATCTCAAGAGAAGAAAAGAGATAAATATGGGAGAGAGGTTCGGCCAAACACTTCTTTGCCAAAAAGAAAGTGCACAAAAATGCACAAAGTTCAATTGTAGCTTCGATTTCAAAAGAACAAATGAAAGAAAGAAAATGGTATTTGGTTCAAACAAAATAAGGCTAAAACCAAAGGCAAATTTGCACCAAAAGCACAATACACATTTGACCAAGGTGGGAGTTTTTGGAGAGAAAGAAAAACAATACCAAAAGATGCACGAATGCAAAAGTTGGCTAACAATACCCCCCAAACCACCTAACAACATTCGGCCACCCCCCTAAACACCCATGGCGTCCACATACATGCACTAAAGGCCTAGGAATACTTTCCAAAACATCCTCTATATTCCATTCCTTTTGTCCCCTCATCATACCAAAACCTTAAGATTCTTATCCCCAATTTCATGCTTTCCTTAAACAAATATTCAACTTACCAAAAGTTAAGAGTCCAACCTATCATAAATAAGTTTGACCGTCCATCAAAGTAAGGATTCAAAAATAAACCTTCAAAATGCTAAACATGCTACTCGAACCTCTATCCTCAAGCAACCATCCAAACGCCATAACCACTTTGCCACTAACTCCTCATGTGCTTTAATTTAACACTTAAATTAACTTAAGTGTCAAACTCACTTAATCCACTTTATTAAATAAACCATACTAAAAATTATTCTAGCCTCCTAAATAAAATCAAGCCTTCACAAGACTATCCTAACACACAAAAATTCATACCCACGCCAACACAAAAGATACTAAAATTTTAGGATATTACATCCCTGGCATTAAGTCAATACCAAACTCAACTTCTCGTATCGGAAGTAATCCCGGTAGTTCTTCAGGAAACACATCAGGGAACTCACAAACCACAAGCACAGATTCAACTTTCTTTTCGGTCACTTTTATATCTATCACATATGCAAGATAAGCTTCACATCCCTTTTTCACATAATTCAATGCTTTTATTGACGATATTACAACAAGTAGCCCATTCAAATCACTAGATTCAATTCAAATTATCTCACCATTCTGACTTCTCAAACCAATACTCTTTTGTTTGCAATTCATAAGAGCATTATGCAAAGTTATCCAATTCATACCCAGAATTATATCAAATTCATCAAATAGTAATAGCATCAGATTAGCTGAAAAACAAATATCCCGAAACATCAACGGAGAATTCTTGCACACTTTATCAACCAGTACACACTTGCCTAAGGGGTCTGATACTCTAATTACAAACTCAGTAGACTCAACAGGTAGAGTTTTACTTGATACTAGGTTCACACATACATATGAATGAGTAGATCCTAGATCTATCAGTGCAATCACATCAGCATCAAAAAGAGTAACAATACCAGTAATGATGTCAGGAGATGTCGCTTCCTCTTGACCGCGAATAGCGTAGGCTCATGTAGGTGCTCTCGCCTCAAATCTTATAGTTGTATCTGTTGTTCCTCTTTGACTACCACTCACATTTCTGGTGTTTCTGGGTGGTCTAACCCTAGCTGTCATGTTACCCGGCCTCGCACTCTGGCCATTATCTTTCTCAACTAACTCTGGGCAGTCCCAAATAAAATGATCTCGTGATCCATATTTTATAGCAAGCTCTATTATTATACTTTCCCCAGCATTCTCCGATATGACGTCTCCCTCACTTTCTACACTCAGGCTTATTGCTTCTGACACTTCCAACACTTGATTCCATTGGAATTTTAGTTTTAAGGCCAGTATTTTGTTTCATACGATCTTTAGTCGAATGTCCAAATTAAACATTTAAGCGATTGGTTGCATCTATGAATCTCTTTGACGAAGAATGATACGACTTACTCATTAACCTTTTTCTTTCGTCTCTAGCTTCTGAATCCACTTTCTTCTTTTCTTTACTAAGCTCCTTAGCTTTGTAGGCTATTTCAACCAATACTACAAATTTAGTCAAATCAAGAATTCTGACCAAAAGTTTAATGTCTTCATTCAATTCTTCGATGAATCTTTTACACGTAGTAGTTTCTGTCGAAACACATTCTCGCACATACTAACTCAATCTTACAAATTCCCGCTTGTATTTTGTAATAGACATACGGCCCTATTTCAGCTCTAGGAACTCTTTACGTTTCTGATCTATAAACCGTTGACTGATATATTTCTTCTGGAATTCAACTTGAAAGAAATCCAGGTGATTCTTTCTATCGGAACCACCGATATCAATGTTTTCCACCAATGATATGTCGTATCTCTTAATAATGAAACAACACCTTTTAGGCATTCATCAGGAGTACACGATAATTCATCAAACACTTTAATGGTATTCTCAAGCCAAAATTTAGCTCGCTCAGCATCATCATCAACTATGGCCATGAACTCTTCGGCCCCATATTTTCAAATATTATCCACAGGAGATTTACTCAATCATATTGATCTAAAACTTGCGGCACTACAAGAACTTGCGGGGTAGAGGTTGTTAAGTAGCCAGATTCATTCGAACAAACCCTATAAACCACTCACTCATCATTTGGAATAAGGCTTGTTTTGCCTCTCCCTCGTGACTACTAGGTATTGGCCTATATTTAGCCGATGCTATCCTTTAAGAGGGAGCAGGCGCATTACTCTCAACATCATTAGTAATTGCTCGATCGGGATCCATTTACTATATAAAAACACATTTTTAACTATGAGGAATCATCGCACTATCGCAGATATATATCTATGCCATGTATAGCTAGACACTCACATGCTACGTTAGCCCTAGAATCGAGTAAATCGTAGCTCTAATATCAATAAAATGTAACACCCCTAACTCATAACCATCGCTGGAATAGAGTAAAGAGGAATTACCGAACATATCGAAACTTTTACATTCATTTCACAACACAAGATACATCATTATCATATCATAACAATACATATACATAGAGTCCCTTTAAAAGGTCTACGAGACCTTAAACATGTAATGGGGTCGGGACTAAATCGAGCATATACAATTTTTTTTTGAAAACTCAACATTCTTCAAAGTTACAGAGGTCACACACCTGTGTGGGCAGGCTGTGTGCCTCACACTGCATCAGACACACCCGTGTGTCCAAGCCGTGGCAAAATAGGGCATACATACTGACTTGTCCACACGGCCAAAGACACGCCCGTGTGCTTGATCCGTCGGCAACACTGACTTTAATCACACGGCCTGTCACATGCCTGTGTGTCTAGCCCGTGTCCGAGTCTGACTTGTTTTGAACAACAATCTTAAGGGACACGGTCGAGCCACACGCCTGTGTGCTCAACCGTGTGGGCAAATATAGGCCATTTACTTAGGCAAATTTCCACCCAAAATTTGGGTCACACCTACAAGCATAAACCAATAAAATTTCATACCCCAAATGACATCCAAACATATCAAAACATTGCATAATTAAAACTATTAACACCATTATTCATTTCATATGCAAATCTAACTCAAATATACCAATTCAAAACACCAACTTCACATGAAAAAAAACTAATCTATCCATCATTTAATCCTTACCACATTTAAGCATGAAACATACCATTTCCATTTCACTAATTTATACCATAGTGATCATTCACATAAAATACATATACACATATTAATCATTCTTTTCACATATTCAATGCATATACCAAAATCATTAAATTATCAAGCCATATCACATGGCAAGATCTATACATCTAAAAAAAATTCCATAATCACTAGCCGATACATGCTATATACCAAATATACAACTTCCAAAAGTACCAAAATAGATGGTAGATAGTGTGATTGAGTCTCTGATGATTCTAGGATTCGAGTTAGCTTTAAATGACACTGTAAAACAAATGAAGATTTCTCACAGTAAGCTTTTAAGCTTAGTAAGTTCGTAAAATAACACAATTAACTCAACATTTCAAATTTAATATGCAAAATTACCAACACCTAATTCAATTAACTTCAATACTCAATTTTTATCCATACCAATTCCTCACTTTCATACATAACTATATATTCATGTACAAGTATTTACCAAGCTACTCAATCTAACTATTTCCATCATTTATTCACATAACTATCCATATATCTCATACATAACTTCATCAACCACATAGGTTCTGTACGTACCTGTACCTTCTCGTATTTAACTTCCACATTTAGCAATTAATGCTCCAAACCCTTACTCATTCGATCCTCTTTAATCATTTGATGAATCTGCACACTTAGTGCCATATAATTAGCCGAAGCCACAATATTATCGCACACTTAGTACCATTAGATTAGACATAAAATGTCTCAATATCGCACACACAGTGGCAACTAATATAGTTGATGCTTTCTTTATATATCTCACACACAGTGCCAACTAGTATAGTCAATGCTTTCTTTATCTCACACACTTAGTGCTGATTATCAATATATCGATTCTATTTATGCACACATAGTGCCACATCTCTTCAAACTCACAATTCATGTTGTTCACTCAACTACACATTTCCATTCATTACATAATACGTAAACATAATTTAAACTATTTGTATTATATACGAACTTACCTCGGACGTAGAAACAACGATTCAAGTCGATAAATCGAGCACTTTATTCTTGCCTCGATCTAAGTCCGAATTTTACTTTTCTTGATCAATACATATTCAAATTTAGCTCATTCATGCACCAAATCATTCAATTCAATCCAAAGAACACATATTTTGAGCATTTTACAAATAACCCTCACATTTGCACATTTGGACATTTTAGTCCCTATTTCATAAAATCACAAAATACACATAATTTCATTATACCATGCTTAGGCCGAATCGTCCTCATGTTCATACAAGCCCACATATTTAATTTATTTCACATTTTAGTCCTCTGATTCCTCATTTTCACAATTTAGCCCATTTTTGACATTTTTGTCAAAAATCACTTTACAAAACATTAAAATCTATCAAAAATTATTCATTATTCATCATCAACTATCACAAAGCTCAAACATTTATCAATGGCATCTTACAAAATCTCCAACAAATTAAAAAGTTAAGACATGGGCTAGCTAGAACACAAAGCAACGATCACAAAAACGTAAAAATCAGTAAAAACAAAGCTGAAAACATACCTTGATTGAGCTATATGCTAACCGAAACCCTTAAACTCTTTTTATTTTCTTTTTTCTTAGCAATTTCGGCAAGATAAACATGAAATGCCACTAATGTATGCTTTGTTTTAATTAATATTAACTTAATTTTTATTTTATCATTTTACCCTTAATTAAAACATTATATATTCATTCATTTAATGGCCATTTATGTCCATCTCCACTATCAAAGGTCTAATTACAACATAAGGACTTCTCATTTAATAAGCCATGACAATTAAGCACTTTAATAATTAGCACACAGATTTTTCATTTTATGCGATTAAGTCCTTTTCACAACTCAGCACATAAGTGATACAATTTTCACACAGAACTTTCACACATACTTTATAACATACTGTAAAGATAGAAAATAATATTAAAATATTTTTTTGACCTCAGATTTGTGGTCCCAAAACTACTGTTTCGACTAGGGTCTAAATCAGCTGTTACAGCTTCTATCATTAAGAATTTTAATTTCACATAACTAACTTGCTGCTCTTCTCCCAACTTAAATGGAGTATACTTCCTTAAGAACTTAGTCAATGGGGCTACTATGAAGGAAAAACTCTTACCAAAACTTCAATAATACCTAGCAAGACCCAGAAAACTTTGAATCTCTAAGAGATTCTTCGATTGCTTCCTATCTAAAATGGCTTCTACCTTTTTGGGATGTACGTAAATACCTTCAGTTGATACCATGTGACCCGGAAACATAACTTCCTTCAACCAGAATTCACACTTGCTAAGTTTAGCGCAAAGCTATTTTTCACGAAATATCTGTAGAACCACCTCAAATGTTCATCATGCTCAAATTTTATCTTGGAATATACTAGAATGTTGTCGATGAATACAATGATGGATTGATCAAGGAAAGGTTGAAAGATATAGTTCATAATATCCATAAATGTCATTGGCACATCAGTCAACCTAAAAGGCATAACAAGGAACTTGTAATGTCTATAATGAGTCCTAAAAGCAGCCTTGGGAATATCAGATTCTTTTAACTTATGTTGGTAATACACAGATCTCAGGTCAATTTTAGAGAAGACAGTTGCAGCTCTGTATTGATCGAATAGATCGTCAATCCTTAGTAGAGGATACTTATTCTTTATAGTGAGCTTGTTCAGTTGTGTGTAATCAATGCATAACTGAAGTGAACCATCCTTTTTCTTTAGAAACAAAATCGGAGTGCCCTATAGTGAAACACTGGGTTTAATGAAACCCCTATCCAATAGTCATTGTAACTATACCTTCAACTCCTTAAGCTCTTTAGGTTCTACACGATAAAGTGGACACTAGTGTCGTTCGTGGCAATAATTCAATATTGAACTCCACTTTCCGATCTAAAGGCAACCCTAGTAGTTCCTTGGGGAAAGCATCAAGAAATTCTCTTACTATATGAATGCTATCAATTGAAGGATCAACGATGCTTACATCTTAGACATAAACCAAAAACGCTTCACACCCTTTTCGTACCATCTTCTCTGCTACCATGACAGAGACCACATCAAATAAATAATTCTGATGTTCGCTAACCATAACAATTATATTTCTAGAATTAGTCACCAAATTTACCCTCTTTAATGCACAATCCAAGGAGACATGGTGCTCAACCAACTAGTCCGTCCCCAAAATTAGATAGAATTCATTAAAAGGCAATTCCATTAAGTCGGCGGGAAAAATCTCTCTTTAAATTTTTAAAGGGAATCTGTTATAAATTTTCTTCACAAGTACAAATTATCCTAAAGGGCTGACTATAGTAATAGTGTTTTCAATTTTCTCTACCCCATCCCTAAATTTACAGCCCCATCTTAAGCAATATAAGAATGGGTAGATCTTATATCAAACAGTGAAAAATAAGGCACTTAATAGATAATAAAGGTACTTGTTATAACGCTAGCCGCATCTCTATCCTCTCTGTCTCCAACCGCATCTCTATCCCCTCGATCTCTAGCCTTGGCTTCAGCCTGATTCACACCCTAAGCCAATGCTCTTTGTCACCGATTATCATTACCATTTTTGTTCTGATTATTGCCCCTCTGAGCATCCTAATTACCCCTCTAATTTTGACCTTTAGCTGGGACCTTATTTTGAATCATTACTTTTATCTAATCATTCCGGTGAAGAAAATCCTTAATCTTGTGCTCTATCTACACTTATCTAAAGCCCACTGCTTCTCTATTTAATGGTGGCCTAACCTCTTTTGCCTGTTAACAAGACGCGAATTTGAGCTAGTAGAGCCCATCTCTCTTTTCGGCTGATCTCTCTATTTCTCATTTTTCTCACACTACGTGTAACACCCCTCACCCTTATTCAATGCCGGAATAGGGTTATGGAGCATTACCCAACTTATAACACATTTAAACATATATTTCACATATAATTAGTCCATTCATATACAATTCATTCATAACCAAACATTTTGTCCCTAATACGAGCCTATGAGGCCCTAAACATGAATTAGGAGTGGTTTGGGACTAAATTAATCACTTTGGAAACTTTTTGAACATTTAAAAAATTTTCTCAAAAATAGGGGACCCACGCCCTTGTGGCCCAGCCATACGTCTCACACGGCCATAGACATGTTCGGGTCCCAGGCCGTGTGGACATTCGAAATGATAGCACATGGTTGTGTCCTAGCTCGTGTTCGACCCCATGTGACTCTCTGACTTGTGTCACACGGCCAACACACATGCCCGTGTGGCTAGCTCATGTGCCCTAAAAATGGTGATACACGCCTATGTGCTAGACCGTGTGCTAGGCTGTGCCAAACCTGTAGGGTATACTGACTTATGCCATATGACCAAGTCACACGCCCGTGTGTAAGGCCGTGTGGAGCATACTGACTTGGTTTTAATATCAACACCAGGAGACACACGGCCATGTACACATACACGGATGAGACACACGCCCATGTCTCTGCCCGTGTGGAAAAAAATAGGTTATTTACCAAGCCATTTTGCAATCCAACTTGCACAAACCTATACCAAACCAATTTGTACAACTCATGGCATAAAAATAAACATTTAAACCAACCAGTTCGAGCCTAAATCATGCATATTCTATATCACCGTCTTCCATACACACAAGTCACAAAAGTAGACCATACCATTTATACCAAATTCACACATACACAATTAACCAACTATGCACATTCAATCATACATAAAGGTGCTCAATTTACAAGCATAAAACTAATCTAGTTTCTACTATTTGATAATCACAACATCTATTATCAATAAGCATTCCAAGGCCAAACTTAACTACACAATATAAATCATATGCATATCTTTATACACATAAACATACCAACCAAAATTAAGCCAACTCAAATGGAAAAACAAACCAAAACTTAACACTTTTACAAGCCAATTCAAAAGGCTAAATACCTTGACAAAACATATGCCAAAATGAATAAAGTTCCTATATGTGCCATATACTCAATACATCAGCTTAAAAATACCAAATCGATAATTAGATACTGTGACAAAATCTCCGATGATCCCCAAATCAGAGCTAGCATTAAATTCACTATAAAACATAGAAAAAAAATAAACAAAGTAAGCTTTATAGCTTAGTAAGCTCATACGAAATAAACTCAATCTTAACATAAATATACAAACTATCAAATTTGAACATATTAACATGTAATTCATTTAACTAACAAACCTTTCACATTTTCAACCATAATCTTGTGTATGAACTTCACAACTTATTTGATTTAAACTTATACAGTTCATGTACATACTTGTACCATCTCGTATCAATCTCATATTCAATCACATCTTTTATTTACTCGTTGAACCATTCAGAATACTATCAGATACATGGGAAACTCACACCCGAAGTGCCAAATATATAGCCAAAGCTATCTCAATCTTATATCACATGTACTGCTCACACTAGAGCTATCAACAGGCCTACTCACACAAGTTATGGGTCAAGACGTAGCTACACGGTGCTACTCATACAAGCTGTCAAGTAACCGTAACACATGCTGGTATACTCAGCCACCGGTAGGATGTACATGACCAGTACCTGGATCACATAATCACAGTAATCCCCTAATGACATGTCACTAGAATCCTAATCTATTCCTAAGGTTCAACCAGGATTTTAAATGTCAAATCGTCGTCAAATCATTGTCGAACAAATCTATAGTCTCGTAATCACAATATATGCAATATCAAAGCATTTAAAATACATTTATAATGAAATTTATTACATACAAACTTACCTCAAATGTAAAAACGGCTTAATTGATCGATTAGTCAAGAACTTTGTATTTCCCTCTATCTAGATTCGAGTTTCAATTTTCTTGAACTAAATGTAATCAAAATTAACTTATTTATTTATCTTTCTATTCACTTTAGTCCAAAATTCACATTAAAGCACTTTTACACATTTGCCCCTAATGTGTCACAACTTTTACAATTTAGTCCTTATTACATAAAATCACAAATTCATGAAATTCAATACTAACCCATGCTAGTCGAATTACTAATAGGTCCCTACCAGCCCATATTTTCCATTTATTTCATATTTTAACCACTATGTTTCCAAATTTCATAATTTAATCCCTAATTTACATTTTTACTAAAAATCACTTAACATAACTTGCATAATTCACAACAAACATTCATAATCCATCAGGAAACTTCAAAAATCATGAATATTCATCAATGGAAACATGATAAACCTTTAATATTTTTGCAAATTAGTCCCTGGGCTAGCTAGACCTAGTTGTAACGATCTTAAAAACATAAAAATCATTAAAAACAGGACAAAAATGGACTTACAATTGAGCATCAAATTGACCGAACCCTAGCAAGCCTTCATGAACATTTCTTTCTTCTAATATCGGTGGTGGAGAAGATGAATGAACCAAACTTTTTTTGTTTTATTTAATTTAACTTATTTACTAAATTACAAAATTAACCTTGGTTTAAAACATTAAAGATCACTCTGTCGACTCACAATTGAAATGGTCTAATTACAACATAAGTACCTCCTTTTTAATATTCCATAGCTATTTAATACATTTAACCATTATAACCTCGCTTTTGCACTTTACGTGATTTAGTCCTTTTTATCAAATTGACCAATCAAACAATAAAATTTCTTAACGAAATTTTCACACAAACATA
This sequence comes from Gossypium rotundifolium, assembly GCA_025506655.1. Classification (NCBI taxonomy): domain Eukaryota; kingdom Viridiplantae; phylum Streptophyta; class Magnoliopsida; order Malvales; family Malvaceae; genus Gossypium; species Gossypium rotundifolium. The sequence goes on from CP106725.1 coordinate 85,839,143, forward strand.
TTATCATGCTGTAGACATTAAAATAAATAATAAAATAATTATTTTGACATTAAATTTATGGTCCTAAAATCACTGTTCCAATTTAACTAAAAACGGGTTGCTACAACACTCCCCCTTAGGGATTTTCGTCTCCGAAAATCTTACCAGCAAAAAGGTTAGGGAACTATTTTCTCATAGCTTCCTTGGGTTCCCACGTAGCCTCTTTGACCCTGTGACATTGCCACAAGACTTTCACCAAATCTATGTGTTTATTTCTCAACTTTTTAACTTCTCCAACTAAAATTCTTATCGATTCTTTGTTGTATGTCATATCAAGTTGAATTTCAATCTCTGCCGGAGAAATTATATGTGATGGATCCTATCAATATCGACGTAACATTGACACATGAAATACATTTTGGATTTTTTCTAACTCTGACGGTAAAGCTAGCCGATATGCCATTGGCCCTATTCTTTCAATGATCTCATACGGCCTGATAAATCGCAGACTTAGTTTACCTTTATGGCCAAATGGAAGGATTTTCTTCCACAGAGAAACTTTCAAAAATACTTTATCAGCGATCTAAAATTCAATGTCTTCAGGTTTCAAATCCGCGTACGATTTCTATGAATCTGAAGCTGCTTTCAGACTGTTGCGTATTATTTTCACTTTTTCTTCAGTCTCACAAATTAAATCAACCCCGTGAATCTTTTTCTAACTTAGTTCAGTCCAATACAATGGAGTTCGGCATTTGCGACCATATAAAGCTTCATACGGTGCCATCTTTATACTCAATTGAAAGCTATTGTTATACGTGAATTTGACCAAGGAAAAAAATTTCTCCCAATTGCCTTCAAACTAAAACACAAAAATGAAGCATATCTTCGAGAATCTGTATTACTCTCTCAAATTGACTGTCAGTTTACAGATGAAATGTTGTACTAAAATTTAACCTCGTACCCAAAGCTTCTTGCAATTTCTTCCAAAATCGCGATGTAAACCTTGGATCTCTATCTGAAATAATTGAAACTGGCACCCCGTGCAATCTAACTATCTCAAAAATGTACAATTTAGCTAATTTATCAAGTGAATAGTTTGTACGTACGGAATGAAATGTGCTGATTTTGTTAGTCCATTTACGACAACCCAGACAGCATCTTTCTTTTTCAGAGATAGGGCAATCCCGATATGAATTCCATCATAACTCTATCCCATTTCCATTCTGGTATCATCATAGGCTGCAGTAATCCTGAAGGCACTTGATGTTTAGATTTAACTTGTTGACAAACCAAACATCTCGATACAAATTCTAAAATGTCTCGTTTCATACCCGACCACCAATACAATTGTTTCAAATCATTGTACATTTTGGTACTCCCTGGGTGAACAGATGAACAACCACTGTGTGCTTGATTAATTGAACCCTCTCTCGAGGTGAATAACGTCTAACCCTAGGTTGATTAATTGAAATCTCTTTCTACTTAAAACCCTTAGAAAAGAAGTAACTCGATCTATGGACTCCCATATTAGGTTTCACCCTAATTCGGAAAAATCTCGTCACCTTATCTCTACGCACGTGATCAACTCTGCTTAATTATGCTAGATCTACTCTTAGACAGGGTCTTTTGCCCCACGATCTAGGCACATTCAACTTGTATCAATATCTCGAAAATATTAACAAAAGAATTAAGCACACATAATTAAGAACAAATCAAATATTTATCATATAGTTTAGAAAACAATAACAAGATATGCTTAGGTTTCATCCCCTTCAGGTATCTGAAGGGTTTTGTTCATAACAATAAAAGAAAACATCTTAGAAGAAAAGATAAAACAAAACATATGAAATCCTTAAAACTCCTTGAAGGAATTGAATGAGAGATCTTCCGTCTTGAGTATAATTCCAGCTTCTTGAGATAAATCAACTGGCTATCTTCGAGTGATTCCCACAATTCTAACCTTTCTAGCTCGGCTCCTTGGCCTAGCTTTGCCCGCTTTCAGGTTACACTTAAGGTGTTTATATAGGCTCTTGGAAAGCGTTTCTTTGGCCCTAAGTATCCTTTTCGGATTGAAATTGCTGTTTTCCACGATAGGGACACGACCATGGTTTCGGGGTCCAGGCCGTGTTAGAGTAAATTAGGGAGGCACGGCCGTGTGGTCTTGGGCCCAGGTTGTGCCGATTTTTTCTTTGGCCCAATTTGGTTCATTTTGAGCTCGTTTCTCGTTCTTTTCGTCCCTAGGTTCTTTCCTGAGTATAAAACATGAAAAGAAAGGATTAAGAGCACCTTTTTACACAAATCAAGGGATAAAACATCCAAAAGTATGCTAAATGTGGGATTAAAATATGTTACTTTTACAGCTTATCAAATACCCCCACAATTAAGCTTTTGCTTATCCTCAAGCAAAATTCTCAACTTACAATTAAAACGAACTTTCCACAATTCATAATTCTCATTAACAATGCGTTATCATAAGTCATAGATAATTTATACATGGATAATTTAACTCAAAGAGTCCTAAATATTCAAACAATATAAGTCATACATTTTGTAGCTCGAAAACATAGGTGTCTCCCCTTATCTAAATAATTACATTTAATTCAAAACTTACAAGGATTGACATCCTCACTAATGATTCAATCAAACCACTTGAAGTGTTTAAGGTTCAAGAATAAGCACTCATAAGTCGAGCCTGAAAAGTTAATCCCATAGGCTTGCCTGAAAATCAAATATCCACCACTGTAATATGAGATGATACACAAATCAAAAGGTCTTTAACAGGGTTGTAACGGGGCTTAGGTTAAAGGTGTGGATAATGGCTGAATTGGAAGGTTAGAATCGAGATTGACCTGACAAATTACCTAAATTTAGAAAAAGAGTTGAACTAACAATCTGGACAATTACATCACATGAAGATAGTAATAGTACGAGCTTTTTCTTCAAGATATTGAAATTAAACATATAAGCTCACTTTAATTACAGAACTAATAATGAGTATACTTCTTTTTTTTTTTTAATAACGCTAGCACAAATTACATAAGAAAGAACTTTTATAACTGAAATAATATACTTGAGCAACTTATCAAATCAAGTCTTGATAGAAGGGTATTCAAAGGAATGGTGATAACAAATACGAACGGGGTTTTAGGTTAATATTAGTGAGTGAATCAATAAAAAGGGTTGTTAGGATCAAAGGGTTCACTAAGGGTTAATTGTGAAGGTAGGCTTTTTAGTGGAGTGAGTAGGTTAAAACCTTTGTGCCTTTATCATCTCAGTATATAAAATAAAAAATGTGGTCTTAACATGTATAATCGAGGCAAGTTCTAGAATAACAGTTCAATGTTGACACACTCATAATCAAAAAGTGAGCACGAAAAAGAATGTATGCTCTGTAAGGCTCAAAATTCCACAAAAATTATGGGCATTTGATATCAATCCCTATAAATTTCAAACTTTAAGGTAATATTCAAATTCAGGTAGACAACCTAGAAAAATTTTAATTATGAAAAATAGACTTATCATGCTTGATTCTCTAGTATCTTAAAATTTAAATCATCAATGCACAATTAACTATGACTTAATCAAAAACATATCAATAAGTATCATAAACCATCAGAAATTTCATCCTAATTAGTAATATGAGAAAAATACTCAAGAACTAGATATAATTTAGGGATTTGAGAATAATGCTAAAAGTTAGGCACTTTTACCCCCCACACATAAGATGTACATTGCCCTCAATGTATAAAGATAGATAAATAATCATATGATACTGAAATCAAAAGAGAAGGGGAGAAGTGACACTTCTTAAATTTTTTCTAGGATCATTATTCCCGGCCCGATTTGGAGGAGGAGGCAGTGGTGCTGTGGTGGATGCCAACAGTGAAACACCCCAAACCTGGCCCACAAGTCCTGACCGGATCTGGCATGCTTCTAAAGAAAATCCATTCAAATCTTGTTTGAAACTTTGCTAAAAACATGTGTATTTTTGAAAACACTTGATTTGGGTTGGGCTCGAATTAAGAACCCGTGTCGATAAGGTGTTAAAAACAATTTGATATTTATACTTAAGAAAAATTTAACTTTTAAACTTTAAATTCAATGATAATCGTATCATACTAAGTAATTTAAAAGCATGCATAAACGATTCAATACTTTGGCCTTATTACATCAAATAAAAAACCCGAATAATTCAAAACTTAAACATAAATAAAAATAAATTAATCCTTGAGCTCTGCATGGCCACCCTTGAGCTCCTGCTGACCCTATCCATCACTGATCATCACCTGAAAAATAGTCCCACAAGGGGTTAGTCAAACAGACTCAATGTGTACAACCAACACCAAACTCAAATAAATTCAGGCATATCAAATCATACATAATCATATAGCATTAAATAAAATGATGCAATCCCGGACCCAAGCCTAGTTATCCATCCACTATACGTCACCCGTACCAACCATCACACCGTGGGGACTACTAAGTCAACCTTCCATCCGCTACACACCATCGAAGGCAGTCGCTGCAGTCGACGTGCTCATCGCCCTTATAAAATTAGTGGCATAGCCACCAGATACATACTTTGTGTCATGAGATATCGTGGTCTTAGGTCACCACATTCAGATATCGTGGTCCTAGGTCACCACATTCAGATATCGTGGTCTTAGGTCACCACATTCACTTCCCCTTTTTCATAATATCCCATATGCCCATATCATACAAAATCATGCAACATAATGCCTTAGGCCCGATTTCACATTCTTATCATATTCATATTCATGGCATAACAAGTCTTATCATACTCATAGTAGGAGTAGGAAAACGTACCTTAGTACTGTGTACCATAACATGGTACTTAGCCATATTTTCCACATTCGTTTAACATACATACATATTAAATAGTGCCTTAAACTTATTAAGAAATAGTGTGGGGTACACACCTGGTTCGCTTAAGGTTTCCAATCCGAATCCCGAAAAGCTTGATCTAATGCCTTAGATCTTAAATCTCTACATTTAATCAATCATTTAATACTTAGTAAAGAGCCATTCGGCTATAAATCCAAATCCCAGTAGGATTAGTACACTTACATCCTTACCTTGCTACCAATTGATGTCTAATCAAATGCCGGAAACTTTGTATCCTTCTTTCTTGAAATCGACAATCACTAGATTACTTGAATAGATTAGTTTCGACTTTTAAATATTAATGAAACACATCTATTTACTCAACATGGCCTTGGTCGAATGCTATAGATACTTACCTTGTGGATTTTAAATCCTGAAACTCACCGATTAACTAGGGAACACGCGGCCTATGGTGTACCTTCGGGAAAAGAATTTCTCCTTCCTTATAGTCGACACTTAGTAAATCCCGAAAGATCTCTTCAAAGTTTTGGCAACAAGATATTAATGGGGTTAGTCCTAGACTTCGGCAAATCTTAAAAGAAAAAGAATGAAACTGAATGAGATCTTACCCTTACTTTAGAGATCGGTAATCCTTGCTTGAACCTTTAGCAATATTCGGCTATGTAGGCTAGAAGGATCTTGATTTTGGCTTTTGATTGGTATAAAGAAATCGACTAATGATGGTATCTTGAGGAGTTTATGGATTCGATTTTAATGGAGATCACAAAAGCTATGAAGAATTCGGCTAGGCTTACTTTAGTTTTCGACTTTGGCTAGCAAAAAGAAGAAGAAGAGATGCTCTAGGAAATTCGGCAGAGAGAAGAGTTGAAAGAAGATATGATGAATGGCTCTCTTTTCCTCTAGTAGCTGAAATTACTAACTTAAAATCCTTTATTTGGCCATCACTCCTATTTTGATAACTTTATCACTTTAATTATCACCCATTCAATTTAGTAAAACTTAATCCAATATTTATCTCTTATCTCTTAATAAAAATAATAATAATAATAGTCCATCATTATCTATCTATTTAGCCAAATTTTAAAGAGAATTAAACTCTTCCCCAAGTGCCTTGGTGTCGTCCAACTCCCTTGCTCCTTGCAGCAAAATAAAACTCTTTTATTTGCTTCCCACATGACTCGAACCTAGGCTCCTTCCCCCTTGATTGTGGCGTCACTTTCTGGGCTTTAAGTGGTGCCTCCTAGCCACTTCACCAAGCCCGTTCTTGTGTCAAATTTCTTCTATTAATTTTTTTAAGACCACCTTGCCTTAGTTTCCTCTTTTAAACTTAACATTTCTAAAACATTTCCTTACATTTCCAAGTTTCCAAAAATGTTCACTTTCCTCTTTTAAACTTAACATTTCCAAGTTTCCAAAAATGTTCACTTTACTCTTTTAAACTTAACATTTCCAAGTTTCCAAAAATGTTCACCATACATTCATAACACATAAGACATGCCATTTCGTATAATTAAATCAAAAATGCATAGGCCCATTTTCAGGATGTTACAGTTCTACCTCCCTTAAAATAATTTTGTCCTCGAAATTACTTACTAACGAAAAATCGTACATCCTAACTCACCACGCTACGCTTATGCTGTGCACTCTGATCTTAATAGAGCCATCATACTTCCTAGGAATAATTTTTTTTTAAGTTCACGTTCCCGAGAAGTCATTTCTAACATCGCGATTTAATCTGATTAAAGAGTTTTATGCATTAGTACTTTGTTCCACTATTTAACAGCGAACAGTTTTATGAAAAGAAGTTTAATAGTGGTTCTTTTGATCAAACAAAGTCTCAGTTCAAGTTCACTATTCTAATTCAAAGATTCATATTCACATTCACATTCATCCATCTTGAAAGAGACACATTCATTTACGACATTCACGTCACTACTTTGGGCATTCCTGATCATCCCCCCTAGGGGTAATTTCGTCATTTTTCCTATAAGGAATTCTGGTAATAAATCGGGGTCACTTCGAAAATAATCTTTATAAATCAAAAGTATTTCAAAATTTACAAAAACTCGAGGTTATCTTGAAAATTTGTTTTCCAAATCAACGGTGTTGCAAAAATTTAAAAAATCGGGGTTATATAGGTAATTTTGGAAGTTAGGGGCATTTCCGTAAATTCTCCAAATCACGGTATCTTGATATTTGTAAAACAAAAGTTTTTGTTATTTTTGTAAAGTAGAAACATTTTAGCAAAAGTCGAGGGTATTTTGGAAAATCTTAAAAACTAAGGGTATTTTATTAATTTTACCACTAAGGGTATTTAGGTAATTTATAAATTTAAAAATTCTTAGAATGTTTTTCCAAAATAAGTTTTTGCTACTATTCAAGGGGTAATTTGGTGATTATAAAACTAGGGTTTTCATAAAAAAACACGGCTAGTCCCTTTCGGGTTTTAGTTAGGGGTTTAGCCCGTGTATAAGTCCTCTTGGTTAGGGTGAACGGTTACTATGCACCAGGTAGGATTCGAGTGGAAAGGAGGTGAGTCATGCGGACTGCTTAAATACCAAGCTCCCACCGAAACCAATCCTAGACATGCGCACAATGGTTGTCACACCCTAACTCGGCGACTTAGACATGTGTTTGTTTAATTGTGCCTTAGAGTTTTATATATTTGTTGGGGTAAACTAGTCCTAGGGTTTAATTCCTAATCCACTAGTCTACGTCCCTATATATCCCTACATACAAATCACAAAGAGGTTAGGAGTACTTACCTGGTGGACTTCGGGTAGGAGACTCAGGTGCCATGCCAGAAAAACCTGCTTAATTCACAAAAATTCTTTTTGGGCTTAACTTTGAAAACGTTTTGGGTCTTAAACCCAAGGCCGAGAGTTTAAAACTGGGCTCTGATACCAAATTGAAAATCCCCAAACCTGACCCACAAGCCCTGACCGGATCTGGCATGCTTCTAAAGAAAATCCATTCAAATCTTGTTTGAAACTTTGCTAAAAACATGTGTATTTTTGAAAACACTTGATTTGGGTTGGGCTCGAATTAAGAACCCGTGTCGATAAGGTGTTAAAAATAATTTGATATTTATACTTAAGAAAAATTTAACTTTTAAAGTTTAAATTCGATGATAATCGTATCATACCAAGTAATTTAAAAGCATGCATAAACGATTCAATACTTTGGCCTTATTACATCAAATAAAAAAAACCCGAATAATTCAAAACTTAAACATAAATAAAAATAAATTAATCCTTGAGCTTTGCATGGCCACCCTTGAGCTCCTGCCCTCCCGGTCCATCACTGATCATCACCTGAAAAATAGTCCCACAAGGGGTGAGTCAAACAGACTCAATGTGTACAACCAACACCAAACTCAAATAAATTCAGGCATATCAAATCATACATAATCATAGCATTAAATAAAATGATGCAATCCCGGACCCAAGCCTAGTTATCCATCCGCTACACGTCACCCGTACCAACCATCACACCGTGGGGACTACTAAGTCAACCCTCCATCCGCTACACACCATCGAAGGCAATCGCTGTAGTCGACGTGCTCATCGCCCTTATAAAATTCGTGGCATAGCCACTAGATACATACTTTGTGTCATGAGACACCATATTCAGATATCATGGTCTTAGGTCACCATATTCAGATATCATGGTCTTAGGTCACCATTTCTTGAAGCTCTTTCGCAGATGCCAGATTCATGGAAATTTTTAAAAGAGCTTTTAACAAACAAGCGAAAGGTAGACGAGGAATCGCATGTGGAACTAAATGTAGTGTGCTCAGCAATGTTGCAAAAAAAAAAAAACTACCACAAAAATTAAAAGATCCAGGGAGTTTTACAATTCCATGCTTAATGTAACACCCCAAACCCGGCCCATACATCATTACCGGATCTGGTGTGCTACGGGTTGAAACTTCAAAACTTAGCTCTGTAGGGTTTTGAAAATCTTAGTTTATTATAGTCGTTTAATCAAATAATTGTGAAATTTTTTAAACAACTTTAAGCATTTGCGTTGATTGTGTTTGAAAAGCCCATTTATCATTTCATTTTATAATTAAGACTTTGAAAAAAAGAACATTAGTTTATAAAAACTTAACATAAAAAAAAATAAATCAAAAACCTAAGTTATGGAGGCCTTGTTACAAAAATATTCCCAAAAACTTAAAACTCAAATGAAAAATAGAAAATTGTCTATGTAGATAATAGTCTCGATGGCCCCTCGAGTCCGCCTTGGCTCCCATGTCCACGATCAACTGCTCATCTGAAAAGTCAGGGAAAAATAATAGGGTGAGTCACAAAAACTTAGTGTGCAAATCCCAAAAAACACATCAAAGCCTTGAGGCCCACAAACACATTATGGGCCTTGGCCCGCACAAAATGGCAACAAAATATTTCATGCAACATGGTCCATCCCAAACCAAAGAGTCCATCCTCTACACACCTCCGTACCAACAATCACACTGTGGGGATTTCTACAATCAACCCTCCATCCGCTACACACCATATCGACAGCTGTGCTGCCTTTCATAAAGACCGATCACTATGTGACCTAGGTGGCAAAGCCACCGATCGCTATGTGGCCTCAGTAATACATTGTAGTATTTCGACAGCTATGTTGCCCGTCATAAAGACCGATCACTATGTAACCTATGTGGCAAAGCCACAGATCGCCTCTAGACCTGATCCCCTTCTTCATATCAATCAATCCCATCCCATGTATACATACATGCAAAAATCAAAACATTAAGCCATCTAAACAGATCTCAGACTTTCACATACTTCGATACACATAGAGAAGTTTCTATGATTAAGTACCTAGCATCCCTTGCCTACCCCTTCTAGGTAATACGACTGTTCATACAGCCTCTCTTTCCGGCTTTTAGCCCATAGCATACATATAATACAACAAAACTTATGTGTTAAAGATCTACACACCTGGTTACGGTTAAGACGACACTCTCTATGTCGACACTATCAGAAGTCGATACGAGTCCATAACCCGGTGGCCAATCTCAAACAGCAGACACCACTCGTTTCTTAAATAGGGATTGGGTTTACGGACCCAATCCTCTCCTTTGCCTGATCCATATTTGATTCCATCAAAAGTCCTTGTCAGAACTACTATAACAAAATAGGGTTGTTAAACCATATCATGTGATTTTAGGATCTCAAATATGATAGTGAATCTAATAGGAATATAAAGAAAATCCCTTACATTGAAATCCCAAAATAGATAGGATACTTAGAGATTAACGGTTTTTGGCTTTTGAAATCTGGATGATTCGATCTACTCCTATTTCCCGAAGTGCCGCCCCAAGTTGTGAACACAAGAACAATCTAAACGTTACTCAAAAGATAACCTTACCAAGCTTATAAGCCTTTCGGCTTTGGCCTCCAGAAGCCAAATGAGAAGAAAACGAACAGAAGAATTTGACACCTACCTTTTCAAAGAATTTTACAACTTCTAGAAGATTTCGGCTTTCGCAATAATCAAAAGAAAGATGGTGCACATGGATTTAGTGAGGTTCGGTCTTTATGAAGAAATCAAATGGGGTTTATGATTTCAGTTTTTAGAGAGGACTAATTAAGAGGGGTAAAGAATATTAAACGTAAAGAAGTGATAGAAATAGTATAGGAAAAAGAAGATTTTCGGCAAATCTAGGGCAGAGTCGGCTATGACAGAAAAGTGTGGGGAAAAAGATTGCTTAAGGGAGTTTTCGGCTCTTATTCAGAAAAGAACAAAAAGAGAAGATGGAAACCTTAAAAGCCGAAAATAAAAAAGAGAGCCCTCCCTTGACTACTTAAAAATTCGGCACTTAACATCTAAAAACTGAAAATGCCCTTTTTTTAAAAAAAAAAACTAAAACTAGACTACTATACATGGGGAATTTCGGCACCCCTTATGCCCCATCAAAATCGATTCCTCCTCCCCTTAGAGTTGGAATTTCGGCCATCACTGTGGCTAGCAGATAATTCCTAAACTTCCTCCCTTATCTTTATCCAAGCACACCTCCAAAAGAGGCATAGATAACACCACCTCTTCCTCCCTTTATCAGCATATTATCCACATTATCCAAGTTATTTAATCCCCCTATTTTTAAGCCTTGTTACCGTCCAACCTTACCCACCTAAATACCGAAATTTAGATAACTTTAATTTAAAAGAATTAGGCTTCATACAACTTGAGTTTGGGCCTCCTCAGTTGACGCCACATCCTTGATCCCTCTAAGTGCCGCCATTTTGCCACTGGGCCACAAACCCACTTGTGTTCTAAAACACAGATAACCTCTTTTAAGCCCTATACTACCAGGCTTTCCACTAGAGTGTTCAAGCAGGAAATTCGATTAAGGCCTCGGCCCGAACCTGAGCCCAATCTGGACCCCTAACACTCTAATTAACACACTATACATAACCACACACTAAACATATAGGCCCCTTAATTCAGGATGTTACAGTTCTACCCCCTTAAAGAAATTTTGGCCTCGAAATTACCTGATCAAAATAGATGGGGGTACTGCTGCCGCATCGTCTCTTCTGGCTCCCAAGTAGCCTCTTCAAACTGTGATTCCGCCATAGAACTTTAACCAACGGAATCGTCTTCCTTCATACCACTGTGACATCACGATCTAAGATTTCCACTGGTTCCTCTTCAAAGGATAGGTCAGGTCTTACCTCGATTTCCTCCACAGGTACCACATGAGATGGATCCAAATGATATCGTCTCAACATAGATACATGAAACACATTGTTAATCTGGCTTAGCTTAGAAGGTAGCTCTAGCTAATACGCTACTGGTCCAACTCGTTTCAACACCCGATAAGGTCCGATATATCTGGGACATAATTTACCCTTCCGTCTGAACCTCAGTACTTTCTTCCATGGCGATACCTTCAAAAACACCTTGTCACCCACTGCAAACTCTATGTCCTTACTCTTCAAATTAGCATAGGACTTCTGTCTATCCGACGCTTCTTTTAATTGAGCCCTTATTAACTCAACCTTCTTCTCCGTCTCGGTAACCAACTCCGGTCCCAAAATTCGACGTTCCCCTAATTCCGTCCAACAAGTAGGAGTACGACACTTCCGCCCGTACAATGCTTCATAGGGCGCCATCTGAATACTAGACTGGTAGCTGTTGTTGTATGCAAATTTCGCCAATGGTAAAAACTCTTCCCAACTACCTCTGAAATCAATGACACATCCCCTTAACATGTCCTCCAAGATCTGAATTACTCGCTCAAACTATCCATCGGTCTGAGGATGAAATGCTGTACTGAAATCCAACTTCGTACCCAACGCTTTGTGCAACGCCTTCCAAAATCGTGATGTGAACCTAGGGTCCCTGTCCAATGTGATCGATACTGGTACTCCATGCAAGCTCACCACCTCCATTATGTATAGCTTAGCCAATTTCTGTAAAGAGTAATCGACTCGTAACGGTATGAAATGAGCAGAATTTGTCAAGCGATCAACTATCACCCAAACTGAATCTTTTTTAGTAGGCGTGAGAGGTAGCCCACTAACAAAGTCCATTGTGATCCTTTCCCACTGTAACACCCCAAACCCGACCCAGACGTCATTACCGGATCTGGTATGCCATAGGTTAAATCTTAAAAACTTTGCTTCGATGGGTTTGGAAAAGTCTCAGTTTTTTTCATTAATCGTGATATTTGTGAAAAAGTTTGAAGAAATTATCATTTGCGTCGGTTGAGTTTGAAAAGCTCATTTATCATTTCATTTTATTAATAAGACTATGGAAAAACATAGGTTTATAAGCATGTGACTTATTAAGGGTGAAAATAAAATAAAGCGAGTAACTCATAAATTGGAAACCTAAGTTATGGGGCCTTATTACAAAAATATTTCCAAAAATTTATATTTTAAACGAAAAGTCAAAGATAGTCTATGAAAATAATAATAGTCTTGATGGCCCCTCGAGTCTGCCTCGGCTCTAATGTCTACGGTCTACTGCTCATCTATAGAGTGGGAAAAACATAAATGGTGAGTCATAAAGACTCAGTGTGCAAAACTTGTAAACACATAAAAGCCTAGGGCCCACAAACACATTATGGGCCTTGGCCCATATACAATGGTAACAAAATATGTCATGCAACATGGTCCAACCCAAAACCTAAGTGTCCATCCTCTACACACCCCCGTACCAACCATTACACTGTAGGGATTTCTACAATCAACCCTCCATCCGCTACACACCACGTCGATAGCTGTGCTGCCTGTCATAAAGACCAATCGCTAATGCGAACCTCAGAAAATACATTTAGGTTTTCGATAGCTATGCTGCCTGTCATAAAGACTGATTGCTAATGCGAACCTTTGTGGCAAAGCCACCGATCGCCCCGCGACCTACTCCCCTTCCATAATCGATCAATCAATCCCATCCCATGCATACACACATACAAGAATCAAAACATCAAGCCATCTAACAGATCTCATACTATCACATGCTTCGATACACATAGAAATGTTTCTATGATTATGTACCTGGCATCCCTTGCCTACCCTTTCTGGGTAACACGACTGTTCATATAGCCTCTCTTTCCGGCTTTTAGCCCATAGCATACATATAACATAACAAAGCTTATGTGTCAAGAATCTATACACCTTATTACGGTTAAGACGACACCCTCTATGTTGACACTATCAGAAGCTGATACGACTACTATCTGCCTAAGATGCTGTTCAGAAGCCAGTCCACAACCCGACGGCCAACCTCAAATAGTAGACACTGCTCGTTTCTTGAACTTAGGGATTGGGTTTACGAACCCAATCCTCTCATTTGCTTGATCCATATTTGATTCCATCCAAAAAGTCCTTGTCATAATTACTATAGCGAAATAGGATTGTTAAACCATATATGAGTTAAGATCTCAAATATGATAGTGAATCTAAAGGAAACCCCTTACCTTGAAATCCCAAAATTGATAGGATACTTAGAGATTAACGGCTTCTGACTTTTTTAGATCTGGATGATTCAATCTACTATGATTTCCTGAAGTGCCGCCCAAAAGAACATGTGATTAGAGGAAAAGTTAAACTAAAGATGACCTATCAATCAACTAGCCATTTGGCTATAGTCTCAAAACTGAAAGAGAAGGAAAAAAGAATAGAAGAAAATCGGCACCTACCTTTACAGGGAATTCGGCAACTTCTAAGAGATCCTGGCTTTATGGAGAAATCAGCACAAGAGAAAAGATTGGAAAAAGAAAGTGAAGTGAGAGGTTTCGGCTTTTGAAGAAAGTGAAGATGAGAGAAAGAATTGAGAGGTTTCGTCTTTTGGAAAAGAAGAGAGAACAGAAATTCTAGAGAAAGAGAGAACAGAAATTACAGAGTAAGACTGAGAATATCAGCACAGAGAATGAGGAAAAGAATAGGGTTCAAATGTCGAAATTGAAGAGATATCACCCCTATTTATAGAGAATTTTAGCTCTTGTTTATCAAAACCCAAAAGTGCCGTTCCTAATAACTAATAATTAATCAAAGAATAGGGGAAATTTTGACACCCCTTTAACATGAAGAAACCAATTCCTTCCCCCCTCTAGGAGAAGGAATTTTGGCCAACTCTGCTCTCAGCAGATAGCTCCTATCTTTTCTCCTTTATCTTGATCTATTCACCTTTAGGAGAGGCCTAAATAATGCCACCTCTCCCTACTATTATCAGCACAATATCTACATTATCCAACAGATAAATCTTCCTATTCTAAAGCATCCTAGCCGTCCGCACTCTCCTCTTCTTTTAACGCCAAAAACAATTAAAATAAATAAGTGGGTAATGCGACTCGAACATTGGATCCCCTTACTGCTTTTCACGCCACTGTCCATTGGGCCACTAGCCCTTTTTTGTGTTTTAATTCGCAAACAATATCTTTTAAGCCCGGACCTATCTAGCTTTCCACTAAAGTGCCCAAACAGGAAATTTGATTAAGGCCTCAGCCCAAACCTGAGCCCAATTTAAACCCCTTAAACACTCTAATTATCATATTGAACATAACACACATCAAATGCAAAGGCCCATTAATTCAGGGTGTTACACCTACTTTCATTGTGGAATCTTTACCGACTGCAATAACCCTGATGGTAACTGAAGTTCTGCCTTTACCTGCTGACAGGTCAAACACTTCCCCACTAATTTGGTCACTTCTCGTTTTAAGCCCGGCCACTAAAACTGTTCTTGTAAATCCCGGTACATCTTACTCCCTCCAGGGTGCATAGCGTATGGACTACCATGCGCTTCTTGTAAAATCCTATGCCTTAATTCAGGATCTTTTGGCATGCAAACTCTCCCTTGAAAACATAACAGTCATTCCTCATCCACACTGAAGTTTGTCGATCCATCACTTGTTCCTACATGAAACTTCTCTTTTAGCAACTCATTAGTCTGCTGCTTCTCCTTAGCCTGACTGACCCATGAGGGTTTCACTTGAAGCTCGGCCAATAAACTCCCATCATTGTACAAACTAAGGTGAGCAAACATTGCTCTCAAGTTAGTGATTACCTTACGACTTAACACATTCGCCACAATATTAGCCTTTCCCGGATGATACTCGATCGAGCAATCATAATCCTTTAACAACTCGATCCACCTCCTCTGCCTTAGATTCAACTCCTTCTGGGTCAAAAGGTATTTAGGCTCTTATGATCTGTATAAATAACATATTTTTCACCATACAGATAATGTCTCCAAATCTTTAAGGCAAAAACCGCCACCGCCAACTCCAAATCATGGGTGGGATAATTTGCTTCGTGTAGTCTTAACTGTCGAGATGCATATGCAACAACCTTTCCATCCTGCATCAACACGCATTCTAGTCCTGTATGTGACGCATCACTGTAAATCAATTATTCCTTCCCAACCTTCGACTGAATACCAGAGCCTCTTTTAAAATCCTTTTTAACTTCTCAAAACCATCTTGCTGCTTACTAGACCAGACAAACGAAACTCCCTTCCGCAACAACTTAGTCAATGGTGACGCGATTGAAGGAAATCCCTCAACAAACCTTCGATAGTACCCGACCAAACCAAGGAAACTCCAAATTTCTACCACAGACCTAGGCGGCTTCCAATTCAACACCGCTTCAATTTTTCGAGGGTCCACCCTAATCCCCTCTGCTGACACAATGTGACCTAAAAAAGTAACTTCCTTTAGCCAAAATTCGCACTTGCTGAATTTGGCATAAAGCTGCTTCTCCCTCAAAATCTGCAGAACTACTCGCAGATGTGAATCATGCTCCTCCTCCGATCATGAGTAAACCAATATGTCATCAATAAATACAATGACAAACTGATCCAATTAGGGTTGGAACACTCAGTTCATCATATCCATAAATGCTGCTGGTGCGTTAGTCAACCCAAATGGCATCACCATGAGCTCGTAATGTCCATAGCGAGTTCTAAAAGTCGTCTTATGAATATCTACCTCCTTGACCTTAAGCTGATGATACCCTGACCTCAGATCTATCTTCGAAAAGATTGAGGCCCCCTTCAACTGGTCGAACAAGTCATCGATCCTTGCAACGGGTACTTGTTCTTGATTGTTAACTTATTCAATTGGCGATAGTCAATGCACATATGCATTGAACCGTACTTCTTCTTAACAAAGAACACCGGTGCCCCCCAAGGCGACACACTTGGTCGAATAAACCCTCTATCCAATAACTCCTGGATTTGTGCTTTTAATTCCACCAACTCCTTCGGCGCTATTTTATATAGAGCAATAGATACTGACGCTGTTCCAGAAGAAGATCGACTCCAAACTCCACTTCTCGATTTGGAGGTAATCCCGAAAGCTCTTTTGGGAAAACATCAGAAAATTCCTTCACCGTCCTAACGTCCCCAACAGTTAGGTCCTTGACTTCCAAAGCCCGTACAAACATTAAAACTGCCTCGCATCCTTTTTTTACCATTCTTTCCGCTCTTAGGGCAGCCACCACATTCGACAGACAATTCCCCCTTTCTCCTATCACCAACACTTCACCTTCCTCGGGTGTTTTTAACACCATATGCTTGGCTGCACAATCTAAATTGGCTTGATACTTCACCAGCCAGTCCATGCCTAAAATTTAGTCAAACTTCCCGAATAGTAACTCCATCAGATCCGTCAAGAAAGCTATTCTGTAAACTTCTAAGGGTACCTCTCTATAAAGTTTATCTACTACCACATATTGTCCTAATGGGCTAATTACTGTCATCGCCTTAGGGGTAGTTTTGGAATCTAAATTTAAAGTTCCAGACACACTACTAGCAACAAATGAATGTGTTGACCCAATATCAATCAATATAGTATAAGGCAAACCAAATATTAAAAACATACCGATTATAACATTCGGTGCGTCAGCCTCCTATCGACGTCTGGCAGTATAGACCAACCCCGGCTGCCTCGCCTCAGTGTTTCTTGCCCCTCGACCTGGTGCTCCTCGGCCTCGACCGAAACCGTTACCACCTCTGGCTGGACCACGACCCCTCTCATGGCTACGACCTCCTCTACTCGGTGAGCATTTCCACCTCTGCAGTCCTACCTCATCCCGTGGCTGAGGACAGTCTCTTATCTGATGATCCGTAGATCCACACCTAAAGCACTTCCCATTCCTTCCTAACACTCACCTACATAGAACTTACCACATCGAGCACACTTCCGTGTTTGGCTAGCAGCAACAGGTCTCTCAGCCCATCTCGGTCCATCCAACCTAGGTCTTTTTTGAGTACGCACGGCTGTCCCTGATGATCCAAAATTTCTCTTACCTCCACCCCTATCTTTATCCCGGTTCAGCTTTTTTGTCCGTTTTACCTCCTCAGCTAGCTTAGCTTTCTCCACAAGCACAACAAATTCCCACTCTTGTTGTGGAGCTATTTACACACATAGATCATCCTTCAGGCCATCATCAAAATGAACACATCGCTCATGTTCTGTGGCCACTATCCCTTGAGCATAATGACATTTTCGAGAATGCAAATTCAAGGCGCCATTTTCGACATTTTCGACCGTATAAGGCTTCATAAGGCGCCATTTTTATACTAGATTGAAAGCTATTATTATAAGCAAATTCAACCAAAGGTAGGTATCGTTCCCACGTACCTTCAAATTCGAGAACGCAACACCTCAACATGTCCTCAAGTATCAAGTTAGTTCGCTCTGACTGACCATCTGTTTGCGGATGGAAAGCTGTACTAAAATGAAGTTTAGTACCTAGAGCATCTTGCAATTTCTTCTAGAACCGCGATGTGAATCTCGGGTCTCTATCTGAAACAATGGAACTCGGTACATCGTGCAACCTTACAACCTGCGACACATACAATTCGGCCAGCTTATCAAGTGAATAGTCGGTACGTACCGGTACAAAATGAGTTGTTTTAGTCAGTCTATCAACGATAACCCAAACGGCATCTTTCTTACTCGGGGTCATAGGAAGATCGGATACAAAATCCATTGTAATTCTATCCCATTTCCATTCGGGTATCATGATTGGTTGAAGTAGTCTGGATGGCACTTGATGTTCAGCTTTTACTTGCTGACAAATTAAGCATTTCGAAACAAATTTAGATATATCCCGTTTCATGCCCGCCCACCAATAGAACTGTTTCAAATCATTATACATCTTTGTGCTACCCGAATGTATTGATAATTGACCACTATGGGCCTCACTCAGAATCATCTGTATCAAATCTGAGTTCTTCGGAACACACATCTTCAAACAGTCATTTGCATCAATCTGAAAATCTGATTCTACATCTTTTTCACACTGGATTCGACTAGCAATCAAATCCTTGTCAACTTTTTGTGCATCACAAATTTGCTGGATAAACATCGGTCTTGCTTGTAACTCGGCTATGATCGAACCATTATCAGACATAGCCATCTGCGCGTTCATTGCACGAAGAGCAAATAATGATTTTTGACTTAACGCATCCGCACAACATTAGCTTTCCCTGGATGGTAGTCAATCACTAATTCGTAGTCTTTCAGCAATTCTAACCATCTGCATTGTCTCAAATTTAGATCTTTCTGAGTCATCAAATATTTTAGACTTTTATGATCTGAATAAATGTGACATTTTTCGCCGAATAAGTAGTAACGCCAAATTTTCAATGCGAAAACAATGGCTACTAATTCCAGATCGTGAGTCGGATAATTTCTCTCATGCGGCTTCAATTGTCTCGAAGCATAAGCTATAACTTTGCCTTCCTGTATTAAAACGCAACCCAACCCATTCAAGGAAGCATCACTAAAAACAATAAATTCTTTACCCGATTCAGGCTGAGCTAACACTGGAGCTTCGGTCAGAAGGGCTTTCAACTGCTCAAAACTTTTTTGACACCGTTCTGACCACTCAAACTTGACATCTTTCTGTAGCAGTTTCATCAAAGGTGTAGCTATTACAGAAAAACCTTTTACAAATCGTCTGTAATATCCCGCAAGGCCCAGGAAACTTCGGATCTCGGGAACATTCTTTGGTGGTTTCCAATCGAGTATAGCTGCTATTTTGTTTGGATCCACCCGAATACCTGACACCGAAACAACATGACCCAAGAAGCTGACTTCATTCATCCAGAACTCACACTTACTGAACTTTGCATACAATCGTTGATCTCTCAAAGTTTGTAGTACTAATCTCAAATGATTGGCATGCTCGGTTTCATTTTTGGAGTAGATCAGTATATCATCAATAAACACTACTCCAAACCGATCCAAAAACTGTCTAAAGACTCGATTCATTAAATCCATAAAAATTGCAGGTGCATTAGTGAGTCCAAAAGGCATAACCAGAAACTCAAAATGTCCGTACCTCGTCCGGAATGCAGTCTTTGGCACATCAGTATCTCGACTCAGAATCGATAATAACTCGATCTCAAATCTACCTTCAAAAATCAAGCCCTTTCAACCGATCAAACAAATCATCAATCCGAGGTAACGGTACTTATTCTTTATAGTTACCTTATTCAGTTGCCGATAATCAATACACATTCGCATCGTTCCATCTTTCTTTTTCACAAAAAGAATTGGTACACCCCAATGGGAGAAACTTGGTCGTGCAAAGCCCCTATCTGTTAACTCTTGCAACTGTGCTTTCAACTCTTTTAACTCAGTAGGTGCCATCGATATGGAGCTATTGAGATCAGAGTCGTTCCCGGTGCTAATTCAATGCCAAACTCAATCTCTCGTACTTGGGGTAAACCCGGTAGTTCTTCAGGGAACACATCTAGGTATTCACATACAATCGGTACAGATTCAATCTGTTTCTCAAACAATTTATTATCCAGTACATAAGCCAAATAAGCTTCGCACCCTTTTTTCACATACTTCCGGGCTAACGTCGAGGATATCACTGTAGGACACCCACTTAAATCACTGGATTCAATTCTAATGATCTCACCGTTCTGATGTCTCAAATCAATAAGCTTTCTTTTGCAATTCACCACTGCGTCGTGCGAAGTTAACTAGTCTATTCCCAAAATTATATCAAACTCATCGAAAGGCAATGAGATTAAATTGGTGGAAACAAAATCCCGAATCATCAATGGGCAACCTTTACACACTTTATAAACAAACACACATCTACCCAAAGGGTTGGATACGCTGAATCACAAACTCAAGAGACTCAACTGGCGAGTCTTATCAATACCGTAGTTTCACATACATATGAATGGGTCGAACCAGATCAATCAATGCAATTACGAGTGGTATCATAAAGGGTGAAAGTACCTGTAATGACATCCGAGAAGCAAGATCCTCTAGCTCGAGTAACATAAGCTCTAGCGGAGCTCTAGCCTCGATCGAATCGCCGTGTTCTTCGTCCCTCTCTGACAACCACCTACATTGCTTGAATGCCTAGGTGGTCTGTCCCATGCTGATGCACTACTCGGTCTAGAGTTACATGCGCAGATTACGCTTTCACCTAACATCGGGCAATCTTGAATAAAATGGTGCGAGGATCCACATTTAAAGCGTGACCGGTCACGAACTCTACAACTCCCTAATGCCATTTTCCACAATGTTTGCATTCAACTCGATTCTGTGGAACGTTATCAACACTGGCCATCGAGGTAGCTCGGGAGCTCACTGGAGGTCGTTCACGTCTAGGTGAATCCGAAGTGGCTTTATGTCGGCTGAAGTCATCTCTAAACTTCTTAGATATGGAATGGAAATTCTTACCCGATGGTCTTTTACGAGTGTCTCTAGCTTCTGTCTCAGCCTTTCTTTTCTCCTTCCCAAGCTCTTCAGCTTTGCAAGCTCGTTCGACTAGTGTCACAAACTCTTTGATTTCAAGAATGCCAACAAGCAACTTTAAATCTTCATTCAAACCATCTTCAAACCTTTTGCACATAATGGCTTTAGTTGATACACACTCCCGAGCATATCGGCTCAATCTGACAAATTTTCGCTCATATTCAGTCACTGTCATTTGCCCCTGTTTTAGTTCAAGAAATTCTTTACGTTTCTGGTCGATGAACCTCTGGCTGATATATTTCTTGCGGAATTCATTCTGAAAGAAATACCATGTCACTTTTTCTTTTGGGACCACTGATACTAGTGTATTCCACCAGTGGTAGGCAGTGTCCCAAGTAAAGATATAGCACATTTCAAACATTCGCAGGTGTGGATAGCTCATCAAGTACACGAATAGTGTTATCAAGCCACATTTCAGCTCTCTCGCATCATCATCATCATTAGCCTTGAATTCCTCAGCCCCAAATTTCTGATTTTATCAGCAGAGGCCTACTAGATCTCATTGGATCTATCATCGAAGTCTTTGAAGGTACCGGAGTTGGATTATTCGGGGTGGAGGTTGGTGTCTGGTAGGGTTAGTTTGAATAAATTGGGCAAACCACTCATTCATCATCTGATAAAAGGCTTGTTTAGTCTCTCCTTCGTGGCTACCCAAAACAGGTCGAGAGTCTACCGGCGCTGATCCATGTGCACAGTTAGGCGCTACACTCTCTACATCATCCGCTACGGCTCTTTCAGGATCAGTGTCCATTTACTATATAAAACAAAGTTCAGGCTGTCAGAAGTCACCACACTATCAATATATAATAAAGGCATGTATAGCTAGACTCACACGCGCTACGGTAGTCCTAGAATTGACTAAACCGTAAGCTCTGATACCAATCAAATGTAACACCCCTTACCCAAAACCTTTGCCGGAGTCGAGTATGTGGCATTACTAGACTTGACTACTAGTTTGGGGCATAAAAATTTAAAGCTGTCCAACTGCGTCAGGCTGACTAATTTGACCATAACTCGAGTTAAAAAACTTTAAATTTAGATCCATAAATTTTCCTTGAAACTAGACTCATATAAATTTTTACCATAATTTTTCCAGAATTTTTCATGTGGCCAATTAGTACAGTTTATTCATCAAATTTACCCCTATTTCACTGTTTGATAATTCTGACCTATCTTTACAAAAACTCAGTTATCTCATTGTACAAAATTTTAATAATGTTCTTGTTTATTCCAATCAAAAATAGACTCATTAAGGATTCTAAACATCTAAACTATGCTCCATAATTATTTTTTTACGATTTTTAACAATTTTTTCCAAGACAAAACAGGGACTCACGAATTCATTCAGGACAAGTCTCACTAAAACTTAAATATCTCATAATATATAATTCTTTTGCCTAACTTGTTTCTTTCATATCAAAATAGACACAATAAACTTTAATTCTATGTCTTATTCACTTTCTAATTCAATTTCTCCTATTTTTGGTGATTTTTCAAAATCACATCACTGCTGCAACTAAAACTGTTTCATAACAAAATATGATTAACTAGTTTATAACTTCCTTAATTTATTTAAACTCTATACCTTAACCATACATATATGTATTTATACCAGAAACAAATCCCATATATAATTTAGGCCATGATCAAATTTAAAACATCCATTTACATACGAGCAAGTTATAAAATTCAAACATAGAAACGATACATAACCAAAGGAAATAGCCATTTTCACATGACTATATTCATGTACAAGATCAAACATTGTATGTTTCGAAAACTTCATCTAGCCTATACATGCCTTTTAAGTCATAGCCAAAATTTAAAAATACCAAAAGAAGACGATAGTATGGTTGACTTTCTTGAAGATCCTTCTCGAGTCCGTAACGTAACCAAAATCTATAAAACAAAGGAGAACATTTCACACATATAAGCTTACTAGCTTAGTAAGTCCTAAACTCATGATAATAAAACATTCAAATATTTGAGAAATTAAAACATTCAACTTATAGCATTTCACATAAGCACTTAAGTATATTACTTATACAAGGCCGAATACTAATAATTCATTAACCCAAGTAAATTAGAAATCATTTCCTTGACCTACATTTCTTTAAATTTCATATAAGTATATCACATGGAAATTTCATTTATTCTTAACATTTATACCTGAAAACCAATTTCCATAATAGCACATTTACTCTCAATTTCAATCATATGATACTCACACACATGCATTTTAACCTCAACATACATAACGTAGTTCTCATAGTATTAGCTTGACTCAAGAAATGTCAATATAACATACCTTACATACTTACCTAAGCCATTGACTAAATAAATTAGCTTTAATTTGCCTTGAACAAATATTCGGTTTCTCTTTTGCAAAACACATCACCGGCTTCAAGCCTGCTAGGCGCAAAGGCTGATAAGTAGCACCAAGCACAAGGCACGCTAGGCGAAAAGCCCAATAAGTAACACTGCACAAAGCACGCTAGGCGTAAAGCCCGATGAGTAACACTGCACAAAGCTCGCTAGGCGTAAAAGCCCGATGAGTAACACCGGCACAAAGCCTGCTAGGCGTAAAAGCCCGATAAGTAACACTGCACGAGGCACGCTAGGCGTAAAAGCCCAAACGTATCAATGCGATCAAACATTCAAGATACCTCGTATACTATTTTATATAAATATGTATAAATCTAATTCCATTGAACACACTCACATTAAATCAATAAAATCATCATATCTTTATACACTCTAACAATTAACATAGAAACATTTATTCACATCATATAGCAAACTTTAATCATCAATCCAGTGTTCCTTTATGCATTCGGCCATAACCATAACAAGTACTAAAATTTATCCATTTCTAATATTTGATACATTCATAATTAGTTCTTTAATATAACTTAGCTATAGGACTTACCTCGGTTGTCGATAGGCCGTGTAAATCGGCTATTCGAGAACCTTTGTTTTTCCTCGATCTTGTTCTTTCTCTTTTTGTTCCCGATCTAAGAAATGTCAAGTAAATTTTATTCATATACATCCTATTCATTTGCTCAACTCAAAACAAAATGCATATAGCTTAATTTAAGAAAAACTAAGAACCTAATTTCCTACTTCATTCATTTAATTTAAAACAATAATCATACAAAATTTAAGCATTCAACTTATTCAATTTAACTCATAGCACACATAATATAAATTGCAACCAATTGGGATTTCTCCTCAATGGCGAATGGTTATTAGGCTCCTACTGAGTCTCCATAATCCTCCTTTTTATCATTTTAATCCTTCTTCCATTTAATTTAGGCAATTGACTCCTCATACCATTTCACCCAACAATCCTATCTAAGTATAATCATTCATCCTTGGCCAATTTCACAATATATATATATATACCCGAGCATCAAATTAATAGGAAAATTTCATGAACGGTCATCTTCACCTTAGGCCGAATATAAGAACATCATCATGCATAAAAAAAATCTTTCTACAATCTTAACTACTTCTTCCCATTTCATCTAAACTTATTAACACAACAAGTCATAAATTTTCTTCCATGGCCGAACCTTATCAAGCTTAATATCAACAAATTTCGGCTTGTTTTCAATGATGATTAAAGAATTTAACCCAATTCAAGGATAGATTATTAAGCTAAAGTTCACTCTTACCTTGCCTAGTACATGCAATGGCGAATGGAGAGGATGAAGTTTTCTTCTTCATTTTGAAGATAAAAATCGGGAAGAAGATGATTGAGGAAGAGAATTTAATTTCCTTTTTCTTTTGTTTATTAAACTAGCACATATTTTAGCATGCTTGTAATATAATAATGCTTTAAATATAATATATTAAGACAAATATAATATTCATAGCATGATTACCATCCACTATACTACCATTATGGGGAATTTGACATGCAACTCCTTAAGTTTAATAAACAATTCACTTTACCCTTCTAATTTCATGCTCACTACTTTTATCACCTTAGCAACTTAATCCTTTTGTTAAATTAAATACTCAAATGATTAAATTTTTCCACGAGACTTTCACACATCAATTCACATAAAATAAACTCAAAATATAAATATTAAATATTTATCGGGCTCGGATTCGTGGTCCCGAAACCACCTTTCCGATTAGGGTCAGATTCAGCCTATTACAAAAAGAACAGATGAAAAGAGGTGTAAGGAAGAGTTTCGGCCGACAAGTGCTTAGGTAACAAGCAAGGAAAGACAATGCATGAAAATGATGCGAAAATAAGGAAGACTGAAGCTGAGAATTCAGGAAAGAAAATTGAGGAAAAGAACCTGAAATGCTATAGTCAAAATGCAAGAAGCAAAACTCTCCAAAATGAACTTGAAAAAAAATGGCACTCCCTTCCCCTCTCGAACCGAATATGCACACTCAAGTGACCATCTTGGCCGAAATTCCTCTCTTTTACTTCCCCACATTCGGCCAACACCTCCCCTCTTCTCTATGCCCACGATTTCCTCCCCCTTTTCCTCCTAACTTTTGTCTCCATCATCCATTCGAATTGTTTGACTCATTCTCCAATTCCCATAGTAGAGTTTGATCCCAACACTGCTTCCTTGTCTCCCAAAGCATAAAATAAAAGCATCAGTTTTTTGCCAAGGGAATCAAACTCCCCTCCTCCCCTGTTTCCTTATAACGCCACACCACCTTGCCACTAGCTCACTTGTGTCAGTAAGACATACGCAAATGCCCTTAAGTCTTGCTTCTGATAGCCCTCTCCACTAAAGGGCCAAAAACCAAAAAATTTCTCAAGGCTCTGACTCAAACCCGAGCCTCCCTAGAACCCCTAAACACACCCAAAAACTAGCTAGACAAGCTCAACACATGCAATTGTGCAAAAACACAAACCCTAATTTTTGGAAAGTTACAACTCTACCATCCTAAAAAAAATTTTGTCCTCGAAATTTACTTGATCAAAAGAGATGAGGATATTGATGTCGCATTGCCTCCTCAGGCTCCCATGTGGCTTCCTCTGACCCATGATTACGCCATAACACTTTGAATAATGGAATAGATTTCCTTCGCGACACCTTAACATCATGATCCAATATCTGCACCAGTTCCTCCTGAAATGTCAGATCAGGTCCTATCTCAATTTCTTCCACCAGCACTATATGAGAAGGATCCGAATGGTAGCGCCTCATCATAGAAACGTGGACTACGTTATGTATCCGATTTAACTCAGGGGGCAACAATCAATGATAACCCCTCAACGAACCGTCTGTAGTACCGATTAAATCCAGAAAACTTTGAATTTCAAATACTGACTTTGGTGGCTTCCAATCCAATATAGCCTCAACTTTCTGAGGATAGACCCTAATCCCATCAATCAATACAACATGCCCAAAAAATGTCACCTCCTTCAGCTAAAACTCGCACTTCCTAAATTTGGCATAGAGTTGCTTTTCTCTTAATATCTGCAGAAAAACCCTGGGATGTGAATCATGCTCCTCCTCAGTTCTTGAATACACCAGAATGTCATCTATAAACACCACCACAAACCGGTCTAAGTAGGGTTGGAAGACCCGATTCATCATATCCATGAAAGCAGCTAGTGTATTCGTTAATCCGATTGGCATGACCAGAAACTCGTAATGCCCATAATGAGTTCGAAATGCAATCTTGTATATATCTGCTTCATTGACCCTTAGTTGATGATATCCTAATCTTAGATCTATTTTAGAGAAAACTGAAGCCCCTTGAAGCTGATCAAATAGATCGATTATCCTTGGTAGCGGGTATTTGTTCTTAATCGTTAACTTGTTCAACTGACGGTAGTCAATACACATACGCATTAACCCATCCTTCTTCTTCACAAACAATACCAGCGCTCCCCATGGAGACACACTTGGTCTGATAAATCCTCGATCCAGAAGCTCTTGGATTTGAGCTTTTAATTCCACCAGCTCTTTCAGTGCCATCTTATAAGGGGCGATGCGCACCGGAGTCGATCCCGGTAACAGCTCAATGCCAAATTCGACCTCGCAATTTGGAGGCAACCTCAAAATCTCCTCAAGAAATACGCCTGGGAACTCCTTTACGATCCTTACATCCCCAACTTCCAAACTTTCAACCTCAAATGTGGTGACATAGGCTAGAAATACCTCGCAACCATTGCAAACTAGCGTCTCGGCCTTTAATGCTGAGATTACATTTGGTAGATAATCTCTTTGCTCCCCTATCACGATCACCTTCTCATCCTTTGAAGTCCTCAACACCATACGCTTAGCAACGCATCCAAATTTGCATGATGTTTCGCTAACCAATCCATGCCCAGAATGAGATCAAACTCGCCAAACGGTAGTTCCATCAATTCTGTCAGGAAGACAACCCCTTGGACCTCGAGAGGCACATTTCTAAACAACTTATTCACTACAATAGACTGTCCTAAATGGCTAATGACCGACATCTCTTTATCAGCAAGTTCACATTGCATACTTAAAGTTCAAGACACAGTACATGCAACATACAAGTGTGTAGACCCAATATCAATTAAAGCTGTAAATGGCACATAATGTATAAGAAACGTACTGGTTATGAAGTCTGGTGCGTCGCCATCCTCTCGATGCCGAGTAGCATAAACCAATCTCGGTTGCCTCACCTCTATATTACCAGCATTACCAACACCTCTGCCCAGTGCTCCATGACCACGTCCTAACCCATTTCCCTCTTTAAGTGGACCGCGACCTCTCGGTGGCTGCTGAACACCTCTCCCTGGCTGCACAAAGCCCTGACTTACTACTTGCGCCTGAACAGGCTCTCGAGGACAATCTCTGTACCGATGGTCCTTGGACCCACATCTGAAACACCCACCAGTTTTTTTCCAACACTCCCCCGAATGTCATTTTCCACACTCAACACAAGGTCACGGTCGACCAGTAGCATCCAGGATCCCAACTCGAGCTGGCCCATCAAACCTAGGCCTCTTATGATCTCCGCCTAAAGAACCTGAAGACCCAAAATCTCTCTTGTTCCTACCTTTTTCCTTCTCATGATTTTGACGCTCAGAGCGCTTCACATCCTCGGCAATCTTTGCCTTCTCAACCAAAGTGAAAAAATCTCTTTCTCTCTACAGAGCTATCAGTACCCGTAGCTCATCTCGAAGACCATCCTCAAATCGTACACAGCACTCGTAATCGATCGCAACTATACCTTGGGCATACCGGCTCAATTTCAGAAACTCTTCCTTATACTTTGTTACGGATTTGTTCCCCTGAATCAAATTCAAGAATTTCTTTCTTTGGGCATCCACATAGCTTGCCCCAACATACTTTCCCTAGAGGGCCACTTTGAAGAAATCCCAAGTCACCCGGTCCGCTTGTGTACCTACCCTTACTGTAAGCCACCATTGGTATGCCTCATCTTGTAGTAGAGATATTGCTCCTTTCAGTTTCTGTTCTACCGTGCAGTCCAAATCATCCATGATTCGCTTCACAGCCTCTAATGCTCCTAAAGACTTCTGCCCCATTTGACCGGAGTCGCTCAGAAATTTACCTTCGGGCCCCTAACTCAGTACTAGCTCAAGCCACTTTTTCTAAAACCCGTAGCATTGCTTGAGGCAGAGCATCATGCCCTCCGATTTGGTCATGAGACCCCGTCTCAGTAACTAGCGATGTCGACGCCTCCCTTTCGGGCATATGCCTTGATGCTGAGGATCCAGCCCTAACACCCCGGCCTCTACCACGGCCATGTGTACCCCGTCGCATCCTCTTGTACTCATATCGATGAACACGCTAATCTGATTGAGAATTTTATGAATCAGCTTATTGTTCATATAATTATTAACCAATGCTTTATGAAAAGGCGATAATATGAGTAGTTTTCGCAGATCAATTTTATTAAAGTTTTAGTCTCTAAAGTCTCAGTTTCTCTAACCAAGAGTTCGATATACTACTATTATCCCTAGTAGTTTTTTCTCACTACAGTTACTAAAGCATATAACCAAGTATGAGTTCAAGGAACTTACGAATTTATTGCCGGATACTCGGTGGGCCATACTTCCAATAGCGATATTATTGTTTCTAAGCCAAAGTTTAAATAGTTTTGGAAAAATTTTGAAACCCATTGCACAGTCGAGTTTTAC